>BSUD01000005.1:62510825-62733122 GCA_033239045.1 Fagopyrum esculentum
GGGGGGGGGGGGGGGGCTAAATTGTAACAAAACACAAGAATAAGAAGGCAAATAAAGAGATGAATAAGATGATGAGAAATGAACTACACTAGGTTGAATCTTAGCATGCAAGTGCTACTTTGGTTGATTCCTTTTATAAGTTTCATAGTAATGTTCTCGTTTTGATCATATGTATGTGTTGAGCCAACCGGCATCAACACAACTTAACAAGTTAATGTTCCGTAAACTTACATGAACAAGTCACAAGTTAGCTTTTAAATAAAGACAAAGAGATATAAAGAGAAGAATAAAACCATTAAACGTTACTTTATGTTTTTATTCCTTTTCCCTTAGATAATCACAACAAGTTTTTACGTAGAGGTTTCTAATAGATTAAAGACCCGAACCCGGAATCTATTAATCCTAGTTCTTTGCATGCATTTAGACACTAAGGTGATCAACCTTAAGTGATAAGAAACATGGAATTAGATAATTGAAGCTCAAAGAATACAAAACATAAACTGAATAAAACTTATATTAAAAAGGACTTACAACCAAAGCAGAAATACAACTTCAAAACAACCCAATGTATCAAGGAAATTAGAAACTCATTACACAAAGGAAGCAAGACAAAAGAGAGAATAAAATGGGAAAATGATGGATGATTCTAATAATCAGCCATGGGTCTATTTATACTACAAATGGCACTAAATGAGAGTAAATGGCCGGCCTAAACAGCCACCTTTAATGCCATAAAGGTGGTGCAAACAGCAAGAGTAAAGTCTCTGTCGCTCAACCGCAGGGGCGGCCTTCAGGACCGCAGGGGCGGTTTAGGAGAAAACGCTTGGAGTTCTTCGTGGCCGCAAGGGCGGCCTAGCTATTCCGTAGGGGCAGATCTTTAATGTTCTTCAAACATCTGACTCTTCATCTTTCTGTCGCTATTGATGTCGAGCCGCAGGGGCGGCCCAATGTCACCGTAGGGGCGGTGACACTTGCTCTTCGGCTTCACAGCTCGGCAGGGTGGTCCGCAGGGGCGCCGACTTCGCTTCTCCAAAGTAAGTCACCGCAGGGGCGCCAAGGAGAGGCGCAGGGGCGGTGACAGTCTTCATTCCGGGCACTAGCGAAGGCGCATGCTGCGTTCCGGAGTGCAGTGTCACCCGCAAGGGCGGTGACATTGCTCCACAGGGGCGGTGAGGCATCAGAAGCTTGTCTTCGTGAATGGTCTTCAACTCCCAAGTGCTTCTAACTTCTTGTTTAGCTTCTTTTAGACTTCTTCTTCTGGATTAAGAAGTTAGTAGCATAAATCGACTCTAATATAATAAAAAGACTCTAAAAACTAACCTAAATGATAGTGATTCCATCACCTATCAAACTCCCCCATACTTATACCTTTTACTCGTCCCGAGTAAAACAAATGATAGTAGTTCAGACTCAAAGGCCTCAAGAAGCATGGGTAAGAGGCATAGATAATGGAGACAAAAGAAAAACCAAGGAAGAAAGAAGGAAAAAGAGAGAAAATGTGAGAAAATGGTGAGAAAGCTACCATCCTTATCGCTCCAAGAGTGACCTACCCGGACAACCTCCTTATGACTCCCCTTCTTATGCCGCCAAACGTCGGAAGGGAAACCTACACTCGGTGTCGCTCATTTTGCCAAGGTGCCCTTTCGGGTTTTCACCTTGCCACTCTTCTTCTTTTCTTGATGATCTCACTTAATCCTCACATCCCTCAAGTACATTTTTGCACCAACCTAATGTTTGTCGGACTACCTTGTTTTTGCCTAAACCGCCCTTCCGGATTTTCGGTTTATCCAAGGATTTTCATGCGTTTTTTCAACTTTTTGGCTTTTTTTTATATGAATTTCAACTGAATTACAATTCATGGATACTCAAAGCAAACATAACTCAAAACAACTCAAATGAACTATACATGCAAATTATATTCCCTCCCCCATACTTGAAGCACACTTTGCCCTCAGAGTTGAAAATGAAAGAAAAGATAAATGTGGAGAAGGGAGAAAGATAATACCCACTAGTGGGATGGTCTGGCAGGACCATCTAGACCCTCCTCCGGGGGGTATGGAAAGTGGCTGAAAAAGTGCTCCTGCCGGTGGTAGATGTCGTCGAGACGGTCCTGCTGGGCGGTCAACTGGCCTCCAATGGTGGTCTCAAAGTTGGCTTGCCAAGCCAACTGTTGAGCCTTGAGCTGTTGGGCCGCTTACCAAGCATCCTGGCGCCGGTCAAAGTGGGTGGTCATAGATGAGGCAAAGTTGGACTGCCAAGCCTGCTGCTGCTCCAGCATGGTCCGCTGGTACTCGGTCTGCCAGGCCTGATATTGAGTGGTCAAGGCGGCCATCTGAGCCTGAAGGCTCTCAAGTGCGGGACCATCATTTGGTGCTGCAGTGGGCATCTTCTCATCATCCGGTATGGGCATGTGGTCCTCATAATGAGCCCGGCTGGAGATCGCAGTGTGTCTCTCAACTATGGCCACCTACGGCCGCCTCGGCACAAATGGATCCGCCGGGATGTAGAGCTCGGAGAGCTCATCTCCAAATGGAAGCGGTCGGGGAAGGTAGGTGATATGGCTTTCATCTGCAAATGAAAGTCAAAAGAGGTTCTCCCCGTCCCTCTTGAGGAGCTTTCACCTCCTAAACATCCCTTCCATATAGAATAGGACCGCCATCCCATCCTCGAGGTTGGAAAATCCATCACCTATTCGGCAATCAAAGAGATCACCCCACCACCAACAATATCCCGTGGCTCGTTCTTCATAATCCGCTTCAAAGCGGTAAGGAAGAAGTATGACCAATCCGGCACCTTCTCACTCATCGGAAGGCAGGCATATAGTAAAGGGAGGTCCTTAAGAGCGACCTTGTTCTCCTCTTTCTGTCCACATAATACACTCATGAGGATCTTGGAGAGGAGCCTCAAGCAGGGGTGAGTGAGTTTGTTGGAGTACTCACCCCGACGTGAAACTCGGAGCAGGTGGCCGCCATCCAAAACTCACAAAGGTCCGAGGTAGGAATAGGTTCCCACCAGTTCTCGGAGGTATTGAGAGTCACCTCAAAGGCCTCCTACAACTGAGAGTAGTCCAGTGTCTACTTCTTTTTGTTGACCTTGAAGGAAAGTCCAACACACGTGATCCTCCTTCTCCATTGTGAAGGTAACAATGAATTGTCGGCTGAGCTCGGGATACGTTAGTGCACTCTTCTTTAGAAAGTCTCCAAGACCAGCGTTGGTGAGGAACGATTGCATGTTCTCGAACATGCCAAGCTTCTCCAATGTTGGAATGTGAAAAAACCGAGTTGCATACACAACCCGATCTTGCACAATCTCATAACGAGTCTTTTCAACCTTAGACATCTTATACTTCCTCTGTGGTTCCATTCTTTCAAGTAATCAAGCAAAGAATTAGAAAGTTCAGAAATTGGAGAAAGAGACGAACCCTCTGTTGCTATTTCCGCAGGGGCGGCTGGACAATGCGCATGGGCGGTGAGGCGTAGGGGCAGATCCTTGCAGGCGCAGGGGCGGGAGAATAGGAGGTGGCGATTTTGTTGACAGATGCGAAGGTGGTGGAGTTGGGGGGCGTTCCAGTGGCGTCTGGATGGTGGAGATGTCGCCGGAGGTGGTGGAGAGTAGAGGAAAGAGGGATTTTGTGGGAGGGAGTGTAGTGGAGGCGAGTATGTGAGATTGAGGGTGTGGATGGTTGTCAGCGGGGAGAAGGTGGCGCAGAGACGTCGGAGGTCGTGGCGGTGGCGTCGGTGAGGTGGCGCAGGGGCGTGAGCGAGGGTGGTTTGTGAGGGAGAGATTAGGGCGCAGGGGCGTTGTGAGAGAGCGAGAATTGGTAGAGACGAGTGGTAGGTGAGGAGAGAGAGGTGGGTTGGTGGGTTAGGTGTAGGAAAATTTTGGGATTTCTATTTTTTTTCTTTTCTTGGGAAAACCACAGGGGCGGGGTCTTGTCACCGCGGGGGAGGGGACAAGGAAGAGGGGGGCGCAAGCCCAGCGCCGGGGGCGGCGCTGGGGGTGCTTTTCAAGAGTGGCCGCCGCAGGGGCGTAGGGGTGTCACCGCGGGGGCGGTGACAAGGTGGTTGCAGACGCAGGCCCAACGCCGGGGGCGGCGCTGGGTAAGAGTGTCACCGCAGGGGCGGGGACACTGAGCCGCAGGGGCGGCTATCTTGATAGAAGCTCATCTTCTTATTCCTTCGTGTTGCCTCCCGAGCGGCGCCTTTGTTTTACGTCGTTGGCTCGACGTAAGGACCCTACTTCTCTGCTTGAGCCTCCTCCAACATCATTTCATCAATGGGGTCATTCTTCACTCCTTCAAGGTAAGGCTTGAGCCTTTGTCCGTTAACTTTGAAAACCTTGTGCGTTTGTGGATCATACAGATCCACAACGCCATGAGGGTACAC
Source organism: Fagopyrum esculentum (assembly GCA_033239045.1). Classification (NCBI taxonomy): domain Eukaryota; kingdom Viridiplantae; phylum Streptophyta; class Magnoliopsida; order Caryophyllales; family Polygonaceae; genus Fagopyrum; species Fagopyrum esculentum. The sequence goes on from BSUD01000005.1 coordinate 62,515,211, forward strand.
TTCAGCTACCACGTACGGACCTGTCCACCTTGAACGCAGCTTACCTGCAAAAAGCTTCAAACGTGATTGAAAGAGAAGGACTTTGTTACCTAATTTGAAGTCTTTCCGGAGGATGTTTCGGTCATGCCACGCCTTGGTCTTTTCTTTGTATGCAGTGACATGGACATACGCATCTAGTCTCAATTCCTCCAGCTCAAGCTTCACCGGAAGGTGGCAAGCTTTTCCGAACACAAGCCGGAATAGAGACATCCCTATAGGAGTCTTATATGTTGTCCGGTATGCCCATAGAGCGTCGTTTAGCCTCAAACTCCAATCATTCCTTCCGAGAGAAACCGTCTTTTCGAGGATGGTTTTGATTTCCCGGTTGGATACCTCCGCTTGACCATTTGTTTGCGGATGGTAGGCTGTTGACACTCGTTGGTGGATGTGGTACTTCTTAAGGAGGGCAATGATCGTCTTGTTGCAGAAATGGGTGCCCCTGTCACTTATCAAAGCCTTCAGGATTCCAAATCTTGCAAAAATATTATCCTTAAGAAAAGCTGCAATCACTTTAGAATCATCAGTTTTGGTGGCCTTTGCTTCCACCCATTTGGAAACATAGTCCACCGCAAGTAATATGTAAGTGTGCCCAAAAGAAGTAGGGAAAGGACCCATGAAATCAATCCCCCGTACATAAAATTTTTTACAAAATATAAGAGAGGATTGAGGCATTTCATGTCTCATAGAGATGTTACCTACTCTTTGGCATCTATCACACACTTTGCAAAATGCAAAAGCGTCTTTAAAATTGTGTGCCCAAAAGAACCCCGCATCTAGAACCTTTCTAGATGCAGAAATGGGTGCCCCTGTCACTTATCAAAGCCTTCAGGATTCCAAATCTTGCAAAAATATTATCCTTAAGAAAAGCTGCAACCACTTTAGAATCATCAGTTTTGGTGGCCTTTGCTTCCACCCATTTGGAAACATAGTCCACCGCAAGTAATATGTAAGTGTTCCCAAAAGAAGTAGGGAAAGGACCCATGAAATCAATCCCTGTACATAAATTTTTTTACAAAATATAAGAGAGGATTGAGGCATTTCATGTCTCATAGAGATGTTACCTACTCTTTGGCATCTATCACACACTTTGCAAAATGCAAAAGCGTCTTTAAAAATGTGTGCCCAAAAGAACCCCGCATCTAGAACCTTTCTAGTAGTTTTGTTGGCCTTAAAATGCCCCGGGATGCTTTAGAATGACAGAATGTTAGGACAGATTGTACCTCATTTTCCGGGATGCAACGGCGTATTACTTGGTCACTACAATGCTTCCAAAGGTAGGGATCGTCCCAAACGTAGTGTCGAGCTTCGGCCTTCACCTTCTCTCTCTGTGCCTTGGTGAGATCTAGAGGATACTCGCCCCTAACAAAAATTTACAATGTCAACAAACTAGGGCTTGAAAGATTGCGATTTAAACCAAACCTCTGGCGAGTGATCCGTAGGGGCGCCTGGCTCGAGCTGCAGGGGCGGCTGCCCGCAGGGGCGGTTATCTTGAGGCACAGGGGCGGTTACACAACAGAGGGTTGTGTAGAAGGTGTCGTCTGGAAAGCTTCCAACTATTGCCCCTTCTTTGGCTGGATCTTCTTCCTCCTTCAGTAGCCTGCTTAAATGATCGGCCACCAGGTTCTCAGCGCCCTTCTTGTCCCGTATCTTTAGGTTGAACTCGCTTAGAAGAAGCACCCACCGAATCAATCTCAGCTTTGCTTCCTTCTTCGCCATAAGATACCTAAGAGCTGCATGGTCAGTAAAAATGATTACCTTTACTCCAAGAAGGTACTATCTGAATTTCTCAAGTGCAAAAACCACCGCTAGCATCTCCTTCTCGGTGGTGGAGTAATTCCTTTGTGCTCCATTAAGTGTAATAGATGCATAATGGATGACGTGTGAGGCTCTTCCATCTTTCTGTCATAAGACAACTCCTACAGCATAGTCGTTGGCATAACACATAATCTCGAAAGGTTTCTCCCAATCCGGAGACCGGATGATCGGTGCGCTAGTAAGGCACGCTTTCAAAGTGTCGAAAGCTTGCTTGCAACTTTCATCCACTATGAAAGTGGCGTATTTCTTGAGTAATTCACACAATGGTGCTGAGATCTTTGAAAAGTCTTTGATGAACCGTCGGTAAATACCTGCATGACCAAGAAAAGAACGGATTTCCCGAATGTTTGTAGGATAAGGTAAACTTTGAATAACATCAACTTTCGTCTTATCTACCTCTATCCCTTTTATGGATATCACATGTCCTAGAACTATTGCTTGTTCAACCATGAAATGGAACTTTTCCGAATTAAGAACTAATTAGTTTCAACACATTTTTCAAGAACGAGTTTTAAGTGTCCTAGACATGCATCAAACTTATTTCCATGGATGGTAAAGTCATCCATGAAAACTTCAGTTAAGTTTTCTATATATTCAGAGAAAATACTTATCATGCACCGTTGGAAGGTGCCGGGGGCATTGCAAAGTCCAATTGGCATTACGCGGTACGCAAAAGTGTCAAATGGACAAGTGAACGTTGTTTTTTGTTGATCTTCCGGAGCAATGGCCATTTGGAAATCGCCCGAGTATCCATCCAGAAAGCAATAGTATGGATGACCTGCAAGACGTTCCAACATTTGGTCAACAAAAGGTAATGGAAAGTGGTCGTTACGTGTTACCTTGTTTAGTTTGCGGTAGTCAATGCAAACTTCAAACAAGGATGCGAACCCGCAGTGTACGGGTCAATCGTAGTAAAAAGCAAGGAATTCCAGGGGTCGATCACAGGGACTTAGTGAAACAAAGTCGGTGTAGGTAAGCTTTGTAAATACTAACCACAAAAGCAATTAAAACAATCAAAGATGATAAAAGTCAATAAAGGAAATATGCAATTCTAGGGATTAAAGCATCTAGTTGTGGTTCCAACTCAAGATCTAAAGATAAGCGGACAAAGCTGAGGTTTTTGCATAGGGAAGGTGTTACTAAAGTGGAATAGATTACCGGGTAAGTCTCACTACTCACTAATCCAAAACCGTAACTCCTATTACCGGGTAAGTCTCAAGGAATTAAGATAAAGAACTACGATCTCAAACTAACACACCATCTAAGGGAATAGAATCAACCTTTACCGGGTAAGTCTCAGGCTAACTCACAAAGATGGGATGAAAGCACACTCAAACCCCAATAAAGGCTAAACCTTTATTACCTACACTTATGATCTTAGGTAAACAAACAAAGGAATTATCGGGTAGGTCTCATCCTAGGCTTGCATTGAACCAGGAAAGTTGTAATAAGAATAGGATTTGGCAAACTCTAACACTTAACTCTCAGTTTCGGATCAGATAAGTCACCTCGGTCAGAAGAATTCCACCCCGGCCGAGATGTTCATCGACTGAGCGAGATGCTTAGGGTTAAGGTTAAAGACTCGAACTTTCAGGGTCCTACTATGATTAAGATTATTCTATCATTGTTTTTCCCACAACCTTCAACCAATCACCCTAGAATCACACAAAGAGATTAGCCACTCATCATCATGAAAGTATTAATCAAATGTATGGGAAGAAAGAGAATAATTGAACAAGAAAACCTTAAGAGAAAGGCTTCAATAACTGAATTAATTATAAAACCAACAAGCGTTCCTTGGATAGAAATCCAACAAGACAACAAAGAAGAAGGGAATCTAAGATGATCTTACAAAAACCCTTCAAAAGCTCTAAAAGCTATAAACTTCCTTCTTCAACCTTCAAAAAGGTTCTTCAAATCTCCCAACTGGAGTATGGCTGCTGCGGTGTATTAGGTGTAAGCGAGGTGATAGCGGATGTATGCAGGATGTCGATTTGTGGGAAAACCGACCCTTTTTATAGGAAAATTACTCTCCAAAGATAAGATATCTTAGAAAGATCTCTTCCCATAAAAATAGGTAAAATATATGATCTATCATATCTTCTTCCTTCCAGGAGCCAAGCCCAAAAATATAAGATCCTCTTTCCAAAGATAAAAGATCTCAGCCAAGAATAAAAGATTCTCGCCGCGTCCCAGGTGTTCGCCTCGGTCGAGTCGACTTCTCTGGATCACCTCGGTCGAGGTGACTCTGTAGTCAACCGAGGTGAATCACAACTGAATGTGAAATCTCTCAAATCTGGTCCAAAGTGAATCTTTAATCCATGTCTATGCTTCCTGGATGTTTCCTTATGTTCCTGAATGTAGCTCCAATGACTCCATAGCTCCTTTTGCTCCTTTATGATGCAAAACTTGCCGTTTTACCTACGATTACAACAAAACTAGGTGTAGACCTCGATTCCCGCAAAGGTAGATGAAATGACAATATAATCATATAATATACACACAAACATGTAGATTATTGAAGATAAAGCGTCTAAACAAACCCCAAAATATAGACTATAATTCATGCTATCAAAATACCCCATACTTGGCCCTTGCTTGTCCCCAAGCAAGTTCCGCATATAAAAGGTAAGATAGAATGGATTATAAATCAAGAAAATCAATGAAAGTCTTTCAAAAACATTTTTATGGTGTGCTACAATCATAGATCACTCTATGAGAATACTTCATGGAATTCAAAATTAAAATATGATCAAAACATTTTATAAATATAAGAAAGTTGTTCATCTTTGCATAAAATCATAGAATGCATAATAAGTCATAATTATCGAAATTAATCATGCATAATCCAGTTTAAACCACTAAGTCAATCAACAAGCTCGAGGTCTCAAGGGCTTCCCAAAAGAAAGGTCAAGAAACGTGTAGGGTAGGGATGTATGTAAGGTAATGTGGTGCTAGAATCCGGGAAAAGGATATACTTCACTTTCACTTTGACTTTCAACATCTTCCACCAATAAGCTTTGCTTATTTCACACTTTTTCTTTTTTACTTTACTTTTTGGGATGCATGGACAGAGGTGCACAATAACCGAAGCCTAGGAAATCAGCAATCATCAATTTCTTGAGATGCATCAAACCCTTGATGCACTTACTATGACCCGTTAGGAATATCGCTCAATCCGACTTTGGCAAGACACAAACACCCGGCTAAGTGAATGGTGCCGAGTTACTCATCATCATGATTGACTTCCCCAAACCTAATATTTCTTTCTAAGACTTTCACTTCCAACCAACTTCTCAACTTTTACTTCACTTGCTTTCGCCACTTCGCTTGCTTCCAAATTCCCGGATAGGTAAAGGGAGGCAAAAATGTATATGAGGGGCTAAGCATGATCAAGAAGAAGAAGAGAGAAGAATGAATTGCCTTGGTCTTTCCAGGAAGAAAGTGAGAGAACTCATAATGTGGTGTCAGCCTTCAAATTCAACATAATTTGGATAAAAACAAAGTATTAAACATGCCAAAAAATTTCAAACAAAGCATTTAGCAACTTAAACATATTATAAAACTTTTCAAACACATAAAGATTTTAAAACCACTCAGCAACAAGATCTTCACTGAGATCATATCCAGATAAGAAGCACAAAAATCGTTTCGAAAACTCTCAGTTAAACCACCTCGGTCGTGGTGTTCTTAGGTCAACCGAGGTGAAGTACCTCGTTCGGCCAGAACTGCCCCGGTCGAGGTCAAAATTTTTTTTTTCTGTCCAGTTTTGACGTTTTTCTCAATCAAATAACCTGTGTGTATGCATGTAATCTCAGATAAAATCCATAGAAGCAAAATAAGCATAAATATACGATAATATAGAGTCATACATCACATAAGTCAATAAAATACATAAACACCCCATACTTGGGACACACTGTCCTAGTGGGTCAAAATAAGTCTAAAGAAATAAAATACTCACCGGACATAAAGCTGAGCTGCATAATAAATAAGGAAGAAAATCCTGCAGCTCTCAATAGTCACGATCTGGTGGTGGTGGTGGTGGCACATACGGATACTGAGATGGGTCGAACGGGTAGCCCATGATGTGCTGAAACTGAATTTGAGCCATCATGTGCTGGTAATGCTGTCTCTCCTGCATCTCACGGATATCCAATGATAGGGCAGCATAAGAATCGATCATCTGATCCGTCAGATCATCGATCCGACGGTGAGCCTCTGGATCCCTCTGTCGGCGTACCCTACGCCTAGCAGGTCATACTAGTGATGTGGCTAGTGTAGGCTCAGTATCATCATCATCTATGTCAATAACCGGCGCACTCGTCCTAGCAGTATCAGTCCCTGTATCCATAGGAACTCCACCATCCCTGTCATCGTCATTAGCAGTCTCCTCCTCTACCTCATCCTCCTCAGCTGGTGTAGCTGCTGCCTCTCTAGCATCCTCCATCAATAGAATCCAAGCAGTCTGCCAGTAGTGAGGATCATAAACTGAAAATTGGGGTGACCATCTGATCCCTGTGGTGTAGTCGGCTCCCATGGCATGGCTACATACGGCGTAGTGAGTCCTCGGGGAACCAGAATCCGCCGAGTGATCATCTCCTGAAGTCCTAGCGGCTTGGCAGCCGCCACCATGGTACATGCGCTGAGATCCATATCCTGATAGCTAGCAATGTGGGTCACGAGGCCTCCGCAGCAGATATCCCCCTTCGCCTTGACTTGATCTTGTGCAAGTCCTCTGCCAACATCAAGCCAAAGTTTGGGATCCCTCTAGTCACCATGCAGTAAAGGCTGAAAAGCTCCCCCTGTCGGACCTTCTGGGGTGTCTCAGTACGCGCCAGAAGAGTCTCACTGAAAATACGGTGGGCCAACCTAAAGTCTAGGTGAAAAATAATACGCTCCCTGGAGTCTCCAGGGCGCCATCTGTCTGCGTGCTCAACTACATGAGCGATCTGACCCCAGAACTCCCTAGCTACAACTCGGGAGGGAAAATCTACAGCCGTCGGAGCCGGGAAACCAAAGATGTCTCTCCAGTACTCTAAGGGAACTAAGAAGTTCCGGTTCATCAACCGGTACTTCACAGAACGCTCAGTGGGGAGGTAGGTGAAGGAGCTAATGAACTCTAAAGTAGGCTCTAAATAGGCAGGTGCGCGGATCTCAGTAAACTGATCTAGCCCTACCATCGAAATCATCCGTCTAAGATCTCCATCCACATGGAGACAATCAAAAGCTGATACGTCCAGGAAGCGTGGTGCAATCACTGGACGAGCTACAATACGGTCATAGTCAACCTGGTGTCTCTCGTGGATCACCGGTCTATAAGGTCTAGAGGAAGAAGAAGAAGGGGAAGGGGAGGATATGTCCCTCAGGACAAGCTGTATATCTGAACTCATCTATCAACAAACTCTGTCAGATCACCTCGGTCGGCCTGACACAACTCAAGAACACCTCGGCCGAGGCACAGAACGACTGGACTAAGGCGAATAACTGCGTGAACGAATCTCTCAAAAATCCAGTTCTTTTCCCCCAAAATCACTACAACTGGTTCCTATGGGGTACTTAATCTGTTTCTCAGCAAATGCAAGGGCAACCAAAGCCCAATTCGAAGCAAAACAGTGAAGAGAACGAGATTAGGGTTTTTTCGATGTTTACCCTGATTCGGTCGATTCAGTTCGTTTTTCTTGCAGATTGACACTTGCACTGGGATCCTCTATCCTTTCTTTGCAATTTGGAAGCAAGAATCGTCGGAAACAAGCGAAGAACGGCGAAGCGAGGCCAGGAGGCTGTCGCGGTCGAGGAGAGGGGAAGAGAGAGAAATTCTGCCCCCCTTTTATACCCTTTTCTGGAACTGCTGTCACCTCGGTCGAGGTGGTCTCGACTGGACCGAGGTGGTACGGACCGAGGTGGATCTTCAGAAACCCTAGTCGTCTCGGTTGCTCAAGAATCATCTCGGTCGAGGTGCTTTGACAGCAACCGAGATGTGCCTCAGTCAAACTCCGTCTTCGCAAATTCTCGAACTTCTGTCCTTCCAGTTATGCTCCTGGTTTGTACTCCTTCCTTAGATGTCACCTGTTGTCTGTCTAGGACGCCAAAAACAAAACAAAGCAAAGCAAAAGCAAACTATCTAAGCTAGACTAGAAAAAGGGAAAAGAAAGCAATACCTTGGGTTGCCTCCCAAGAAGCGCTTGGTTTAAGGTCGCTAGCTGGACCATATGACATTTCTCAAACGAGGTATAGTGGTGCAACCTCCTCAACCGGAATTTCCGGTTTGTATTTCTTGAGTCTATGACCATTGACCTTGAAGCTTCCGCTCGTTTTGCCCCATATCTCAACTGCACCATGAGGAAAAACATGATTCACAACATAAGGTCCGGTCCATCTAGATTTCAACTTACCTGGGAAGAGGCGGAGGCGGGAGTTGAAGAGTAGAACTAAGTCTCCTTCGTTAAGCTCCTTAGGGATGATACGCTTGTCATGCCATTTCTTCGTCCTTTCCTTATGGATTTTGGCATTCTCATAAGCGTTCAAACGCAGCTCCTCCAGCTCGTTGATAACCAATAGCCGCTTCTCGCCGGCTTCCTTAATGTCGAAGTTCAACCATTTGATTGCCCAATATGCTTTGTGTTCTAACTCAACGGGCAAATGACAAGACTTCCCATATACCAAATTATAAGGGGTGGTACCTGTGGGAGTCTTAAATGCGGTCCTGTAGGCCCAAAGAGCTCGTCCAATTTCATGGACCAATCTTTCCTCGTCCTAGAAACGGTCTTCTCCAAAATTGCTTTGATTTCTCTATTCGAGATCTCGACTTGTCCACTAGTTTGAGGGTGATAAGGGGTTGCTACCTTGTGGGTTACCCCATACTTCGATAGAAGTGCCTTAAACTTCCGGTTGATGAAATGCGTCCCTCCATCGCTGATGATGATACGTGGAGTTCCAAAACGTGGAAAGATAGTCTTGTTTAAGAACTTCACAACCACCTTGGCGTCATTAGTGGGAGAAGCAATGGCTTCAACCCATCTAGAAACGTAATCAACTGCAAGAAGAATATAGAGGTTTCCTCCGGAGGATGGGAAAGGTCCCATGAAGTCTATCCCCCATACATCAAAGATTTCCACTTCTTGAATGTTATTAAGTGGCATTTCGTTCCTCCTAGATAGATTTCCTGTTCTTTGGCATGCATCACAAGAGACAAAAAACGATTGTACATCTTTAAATAATGTAGGCCAAAAGAAACCGGAACGTAATACCTTAGCGCATGTCTTATCGGTGCTAGCATGTCCTCCACAAGGAAGTGAATGACAATGCCGTATGACGCTATTAACTTCATCTTCCGGAATGCATCTACGAAGCATCCCATCCGGCCCGCGCTTGAATAGCAGCGGTTCATCCCAATTGTAATGGCGTACGTCCTTGAAGAATCTCTTCTTTTGAGAGTACGTCAATCCGGGCGGTATTTCTTGGCAAACAAGATAATTCACAATATCAGCATACCAAGGTCCTTTATTATCAGAAAGTTGGTGAATAGAATGTTCCACCAACTGAGGATGAATGTCAGAGAAAGGAGTAAGAAGTTTGTTATTTTCAGCAGTCTCAGTTGACATCATCTCGCCTGCGACCTCGGTCGAGGCGCAGAGGCGTTGACCGAGATGTTCTTCAGTCACCTCGCTTGGTCCAGAAAGTGCCTCGGTCGAGGTACTGTAACTGGAACCGAAACTGGAGGTCCTCGTCTCCTGGATTAGCTTCTCAGTTTTAGCTTCTGGATCTTCTTCCAGTGCTTTTAAGCTCTGTATATCTGCATCAAAAGAAGCATCTATACCTTCCTCCATTAAAATTAAGCTAATAACTCTTTCAAGCGGATCGTTAGTAAGGATAGAGCTCACCAATTCTCTTGATTCTTCTTCATCATAGATGTTGAAGATATCATCGCTTAGTTGCTCTCCTTTCATGGCCGCAAGTAATGCAAACTCCACTTCGTCTCCGCCGATGTTGAATTTCAACTTGGCGTTCTTACAATCCACGTTGCAACCCGAAGTTGCTAGAAATGGCCTCCCGAGAATAATAAGAACAGGATAATCTGCGGGAATGTCAAGTACAACAAAGTCTATAGGTAAATAGAAGTTACCTAACTTGACTGGAACGTCTTCCAAAATTCCCACGGGATGGGTAATGGAGCGATCCGCCATGTATAATCGAATCTTGACCGGCTTGGGCTCTCCAAGTCCGATCTTCACACATAGCTCCAGCGGAATAATGCTCACGCTGGCTCCTAGATCACATAGGGCTTCACAAGTGACATCCCCAACTTGAATGGGAATGCAAAATGAGCCGGGATCTCTCAACTTAGGTGGCATATTCTCCTTCATGATTTGTATAAGCTCCGAGGATTTAGATGTCATCCTTACTTCACCGAAGTCCTCCAGTTTCCTCTTCCTTGATAGGATCTCTTTCAAGAACTTCCCATAGGCGGGCATCCCTAGAATAGCATCAAGGAAAGGAATGTTAATATGCAGTTTATTCATCAAGTCAAGGAACTTACCAAAGTGCTTGTCTAGATGTGCTCTGGCCCTTGACTGGGGGAATGGAAGTGGTGGTTTGTATGCAGGAGGTGGAACATAAACTTCAGTTTCCCCCTCCGCTTTCTGTGGCTCCACCTCGGTTGACATCTCGGCCGAAGTGTTCTTCGACTGCACTTGGACCGAGGTGGTCTTCGTCGGTACTAGTACCGACCTAGGCATTGGATCTGCAGTTTTCAGTCCACTCCTCGTTGTTATGGCCATGATCTGGCTCTTAGGGTTGCTTTCCGTCCTTGCTGGAAGCTTCCCTAGATCTCTTGGCGCTTCATTCGCCCTACTAGCAAGTTGTTGTTCAAAGGCCTTTTGGGCCTTCGAAAATGAAGTCATAGAAGTCTCCATAGTGCTAAGCTTGATCAAGATAGCCTCCAGCACCGCGTCTTTCTTTTCCGGCTGAGACGAACTTGATCCTTGCCCCTGGCTCTTTAATGGAGTAGAAGAAGAAGAAGGGGAAGAGAGGAAAGGATTAGAGGAATCATTAGAATTGGAGTTAGAATGATTGTTACCAGAATTTTGGTTGTTCGCCCTCCAATTATTGCTGTTGGATCCTCTATTGTTGTAGTTGTTGTTCCGAGAACCGTTGTTGTTATTGTTACGGTATCCATTGTTGTTGTTCCTTGATCCTTGATCTTCCTTCTTGGTTTGAGCAACCAAGAGTTCCATCAATTGCTTCACGTCATTCTTCAAAGACGTGAGTTGATTGTTGTTTGGCTGAGTATCTTGGAAGTTAACTCTTTTAACTCCACCTTCAGCTCCTTGATGGGTATATTTCTCCATATGCAAAGCTTGCTTCTCGATAAAGTCCCAAGCTTTGTCAATCGCCATGTCCATAAAGGTACCGGCGGAGAGTAGTTGGAGGTTGAACTGGGTGCTCCCGTCCAGTCCCTTGAAGTATATCTTCAACAACTCTATCTTTGGAATCCCATGATGTGGGCAATCCAAAAGAATGTCTTTAAACCTCTCCCATGACTTGGACAAGCTCTCCTTGTCCTTCATAATGAATGCATTAATCTTCCCTCTCATTTCAGCGGTCTTAGAGGGGGGAAAGAATTTAGTCAAGAATTCCGTAGTCATCTCCTCCGAAGTGCTGATTTTTCCTGGAGGAAGAGATTGATACCAAGTAAGAGCTCTATCTTTTAAAGAAAAGTAAAAAGGTCTTAGCATGTAGTTGTTGTTTTCAATTCTTGAAGGTCTCAAGGTCTCCATCAAGATCTCAATGTTTTGAAGATGTTGATGTGGGGATTCCTTTTCTAGCCCTCCAAACTGGCATTGGCGAATCATGGAAAGAACTTGCGGTCGAAGTTCGTAGTCATGGTCCGCCGGATCTCCTAGGTTAACTCCTAGACGCCTCAGTTGTTGACTGGGGTCCATCCTTTGACCTAGGGTTTGCGGGATTCCTGCAAAAAGAGCGCCTCGGACTGGCATCCGAGGTGGAAGTACCTTGGCCGGGGCATCAGGTACTGGGACCTGCCTCGGTCGAGGGTCTGCGACTGGGACCTGCCTCGGTCCAGCATCGGGAACTAGATCTTCCCTCGGTCGAAGTAGATACTGGTCTCGTAAAGCTGCCATATCTGCTTCGATCACTTCAGTCCTGGTGCGAGTTTCTTCTTTCTCTTGCCTTAGTTCTTCCCTGCTGAGGCGTAGCTGTTCTAACGCCTCTTTCAATTCGGCCTCAAGATCGCGATTGTCTTGGTTGGCTATCTTCGCTTCTCTCAAGCGTCGTTTGTATGTCATTTCTGGTTCGGGATCGTAAGGAACGATTTCCTTCCTAGTGCGGGTTCTTCGCATAAACCTAAGAAAGTTCATGACAAAGTCACTCAAGTAGAGTGGTTAGTAGACACGGGGGCAGGTGCCCCAAAAGCAAACCGTAACCGGCTCGGTCTAGACCAAGTCCCCGGCAACGGCGCCGAAAACTTGTTCGCTCCAAACGGTGTGTGCAAGCTTTAAATTTATAACCCTAGAGGTCGATCACAGGGACTTAGTGAAAAGCAAGGAATTCCAAGGGTCGATCACAGGGACTTAGTGAAACAAAGTCGGTGTAGGTAAGCTTTGTAAATACTAACCACAAAAGCAATTAAAACAATCAAAGATGATAAAAGTCAATAAATGAAATATGCAATTCTAGGGATTAAAGCATCTAGTTGTGGTTCCAACTCAAGATCTAAAGATAAGCGGACAAAGCTGAGGTTTTTGCATAGGGAAGGTGTTACTAAAGTGGAATAGATTACCGGGTAAGTCTCACTACTCACTAATCCAAAACCGTAACTCCTATTACCGGGTAAGTCTCAAGGAATTAAGATAAAGAACTATGATCTCAAACTAACACACCATCTAAGGGAATAGAATCAACCTTTACCGGGTAAGTCTCAGGCTAACTCACAAAGATGGGATGAAAGAACACTCAAACCCCAATAAAGGATAAACCTTTATTACCTACACTTATGATCTTAGGTAAACAAACAAAGGAATTACCGGGTAAGTCTCATCCTAGGCTGGCATTGAACCAGGAAAGGTGTAATAAGAATAGGATTTGGCAAACTCTAACACTTAACTCTCAGTTTCGGATCAGATAAGTCACCTCGGTCAGAAGAATTCCACCCCGGCCGAGATGTTCATCGACTGAGCGAGATGCTTAGGGTTAAGGTTAAAGACTCGAACTTTCAAGGTCCTACTGTGATTAAGATTATTCTATCATTGTTTTTCCCACAACCTTCAGCCAACCACCCTAGAATCACACAAAGAGATTAGCCACTCATCATCATGAAAGTATTAATCAAATGTATGGGAAGAAAGAGAATAATTGAACAAGAAAACCTTAAGAGAAAGGCTTCAATAACTGAATTAATTATAAAACCAACAAGCGTTCCTTGGATAGAAATCCAACAAGACAACAAAGAAGAAGGGAATCTAAGATGATCTTACAAAAACCCTTCAAAAGCTATAAAAGCTATAAACTTCCTTCTTCAACCTTCAAAAAGGTTCTTCAAATCTCACAACTGGAGTATGGCTGCTGCGGTGTATTAGGTGTAAGCGAGGTGATAGCGGATGTATGCAGGATGTCGGATTTGTGGGAAATCCGACCCTTTTTATAGGAAAATTACTCTCCAAAGATAAGATATCTTAGAAAGATCTCTTCCCATAAAAATAGGTAAAATATATGATCTATCATATCTTCTTCCTTCCAGGAGCCAAGCCCAAAAATATAAGATCCTCTTTCTAAAGATAAAAGATCTCAGCCAAGAATAAAATATTCTCGCCGCGTCCCAGGTGTTCGCCTCGGTCGAGTCGACTTCTCTGGATCACCTCGGTCGAGGTGACTTTGTAGTCAACCGAGGTGAATCACAACTGAATGTGAAATCTCTCAAATCTGGTCCAAAGTGAATCTTTAATCCATGTCTATGCTTCCTGGATGTTTCCTTATGTTCCTGAATGTAGCTCCAATGACTCCATAGCTCCTTTTTCTCCTTTTTGATGCAAAACATGCCGTTTTACCTACGATTACAACAAAACTAGGTGTAGACCTTGATTCCCGCAAAGGTAGATGAAATGACAATATAATCATATAATATACACACAAACATGCAGATTATTGAAGATAAAACGTCTAAACAAACCCCAAAGTATAGACTATAATTCATGCTATTTGTTCGCTCCAAACGGTGTGTGCAAGCTTTAAATTTATAACCCTAGACGTAAGCTTAAAACAAGGATGCGAACCCGCAGTGTACGGGTCAATCGTAGTAAAAAGCAAGGAATTCCAGGGGTCAATCACAGGGACTTAGTGAAACAAAGTCAAATTACGGTATGCTTTAGCAATTACTAACCACAAAGCAATTAAAACAATCAAAGATGATATAGAAGTCAATAAAGGAAATATGCAATTCTAGGGATTAAAGAATCTAGTTGTGGTTCCAACTCAAGATCTAAAGATAAGCGGACAAAGCTGAGGTTTTTGCATGGGGAAGGTGTTACTAAAGTGGAATAGATCACCGGCTAAGTCTCACTACTCACTAATCCCAAACCGTAACTCCTATTATCGGGTAAGTCTCAAGGAATTAAGATAAAGAACTATAACCTCAAACTAACACACCATCTAAGGGAATAGAATCAACCTTTACCAGGTAAGTCTCAGGCTAACTCACAAAGATGGGATGAAAGCACACTCAAACCCCAATAAAGGATAAACCTTTATTACCTACACTTATGATCTTAGGTACACAAACAAAGGAATTACCGGGTAAGTCTCATCCTAAGCTTGCTTTGAATCAGGAAAGGTGTAATAAGAATAGGATTTGGAAAACTCTAACACTTAACTCTCAGTTTCGGATCAGATAAGTCACCTAGGTCAGCCAAATTCCACCCCGGCCGAGATGTTCATCGACTGAGCGAGATGCTTAGGGTTAAGGTTAAAGACTCGAACTTTCAGGGTCCTACTGTGATTAAAATTATTCTATCATTGTTTTTCCCACAACCTTCAGCCAATCACCCTAGAATCACATAAAGAGATTAGTCACTTATCATCATGAAAGTATTAATCAAGTATTAGTCACTTTTTGATGCAAAACGTGCCATTTTACCTACGATTACAACAAAACTAGGTGTAGACCTCGATTCCCGCAAATGTAGATGAAATGGTAATATAATCACATATAATACATACAAACATGCAGATTATTGAAGATAAAATGTCCAAACAAACCCCAAAATATAGACTATAATTCATGCTATCAAAATACCCCATACTTAGCCCTTGCTTGTCCCCAAGCAAGTTCCGCATATAAAAGGAAAGATAGAATGGATTATAAGTCATGAAAATCAATGAAAAGTCTTTCAAAAACATTTTTATGGTGTGCTACAATCATAGATCACTCTAAGAGAATACTTCATGGAATTTAAAATCAAAATACGATCAAAACATTTTATAAATATAAGAAAGTTGTTCATCTTTGCATGAAATCATAGAATGCATAATAAGTCATAATTATCAAAATTAATCATTTAATCCAGTTTAAACCACTAAGTCAATCAACAAGCTCGAGGTCTCAAGGGCTTCCCAAAAGAAAGGTCAAGAAACGTGTAGGGTAGGCATGTATGTAAGGTAATGTGGTGCTAGAATCCGGGAAAAGGATATACTTCACTTTCACTTTGACTTTCAACATCTTCCACCAATAAGCTTTGCTTATTTCACACTTTTTTTCTTTTTACTTTACTTTTTGGGATGCATGGACAGAGATGCACAATAACCGAAGCCTAGGAAATCAGCAATCATTAATTTCTTGAGATGCATCAAACCCTTGATGCACATACCATGACCCGTTAGGAATATCGCTCAATCCGACTTTGGCAAGACACAAACACCCGGCTATTTGAATGGTGCCGATTTACTCATCTTCATGATTGACTTCCCCAAACCTATTATTACTTTCTAACACTTTCACTTCCAGCCAACTTCTCAACTTTACTTCACTTGCTTTCACCACTTCGCTTGCTTCCAAATTCCCAGATAGGTAAAGGGAGGCAAAATGTATATGAGGGGCTAAGCATGATCAAGAGGAAGAAGAGAAAAGAATGAATTGCCTTGGTCTTTCCAGGAAGAAAGTAAGAGAACTCATAATGTGGTGTCAACCTTCAAATTCAACATAATTTAGACAAAAACAAAGTATTAAACATGCCAATAATTTCAAACTAAGCATTTAGCAACTTAAACATATTATAAAACCTTTCAAACACACAAAGATTTCAAAACCAGTCAGTAAGCAAGATCTTCACTAAGATCACATCCAGATAAGAAGCACAAAAATCATTTTCGAAAACTCTCAGTTAACCCACCTCGGTCGAGGTGTTCTTAGGTCAACCGAGGTGAAACACCTCGTTCGGCCAGAACTCCACCGGTCGAGGTCAAATTTTTTTTTAAAACCAGTTTTCTTTCAGTTTCGACGTTTTTCTCAATCAAATAACCTGTATGTATGCATGCAATCTCAGATAAACACATAGAAGCAAACTGAAGCATAAATATGAATAAATATCCGGTCAAATAAAGTCATACATCACAAAAGTCAAATAATACATCGATAAACACCCCATACTTAGGACACACTGTCCCAGTGGGTCAAAATAAGTCTAAGGAATAAAATACTCACCGGATAATAAGCTGAACTGCATAAAAATAAGAAAGAAAATCCTCCAGCTCTCAGTAGTCACGATCCGGTGGTGGCACATACGGATAATGGGACGGGTCGAACGGATAGCCCATGACGTGCTCAAACTGAATCTGGGCCATCATGTGCTGGTAATGTTGCCGCTCCTGCATCTTGTGGATATCCAGTGACAAAGCGGCATATGAATCAATAACCTGATCTGTCAGATCATCGATCCGACGGTGAGCCTCTGGATCTTTGTGTCGGCGTGTCCTACGCCTAGCAGGTCTCACTGGAGATGTAGTAGGTGCAGGCTCAGTATCCTCATCATCCAGATCTATAACTGGTGCGCTCGTCCTTGCAGTATCCGTCCCTGTATCCATCGGGACTCCACCATCCCTGTCATCAACAGTCTCCTCATCATCTGCCTCCTCCTCAGTTGGGGCAACTGCTGCCTCTCTATAATCCTCCATCAGTGGGGCCCAGGCGGTCTGCCAATAATGAGGGTCATAAACAGTAAACTGTGCTGACCACCTGATCCCCTGCGGTGCAGTCAGCTCCCATGGCATAGCCACGTATGGTGTAGTCAGTCCTCGGGGAACTAGAATCCGCCGAGTGATCATCTCCTGCAGCCCAAGCGGCTTGGCAGCCGCCACCATAGTGCATGCGCTGAGATCCATGTCCTGGTAGCTGGCGATGTAGGTGACGAGTCCTCCGCAACAGATGCCCCCCTTCGCCTTGGCCTTGATCTTGTGCAGGTCCTCTGCCAACATCAAGCCAAAGTCAGGGATCCCTCCTGTCACCATGCAGTATAGGCTGAACAGCTCCCCTTGTCGGACCTTCTGGGGCGTCTCAGTACGCGCCAGAAGTGTCTCACTGAAGATACGGTGAGCTAACCTAAAAGCTAAGTGGAAGATGACCTTCTCCCTGGAATCTCCAGGGCGCCATCTGTCTGCGTGCTCAGCAATATGGGCAATCTTCCCCCAAAACTCCCTAGCTACAGACCGGGACAGGAAGTCAACAGCTGTCGGGTCAGGGAAACCAAAAATCTCTCTCCAATACTCTAGTGGCACTAAGAAGTTCCGGTTCATCAACCGGTACTTCACAAATCGCTCTGTGGGGAGGTAGGTGAAGGAGCTAACAAACTCTAAGGTGGGCTCCAGATAGGCAGGGGCTCGGATCTCAGTAAACTGATCTAGCCCAACTGTGGATATCATCCGTCTAAGGTCTCAATCCACATGGAGACAGTCAAAGGCTGACACGTCCAGGAAGCGAGGTGCAATCACTGAACGGCCGGAAATACGCTCATAATCTACCTGGTGTCGCTCGTGGATCACCGGGCAATAGGGTCGGGAAGAAGAGGAAGAAGGGGAAGGGGAGGATCTATCCCTAAGGGCAAGGCGTCTGTCAGAACTCATTTTCAGAAATCTCACTATCAGGTCACCTCGGTCGACTGACAATACTCAAGAATCACCTCGGCCGAGGCACAACGCGTCTGGACCGAGGCCGAAAACTGTGTTCTAATTCCTTCAGAAATTTCAGTTCTTTTCCCCAAAATTACTACAACTGCTTCCTATGGGGTACTTAATCCTTTTCTCAGCAAATGCAGGGCAATCCAGGCCCAAATTGAAGCGAAAACAGCAAGGTTAGGGTTTCGTACTCGTTTTACCTCGTTTGGCCATTTCGGTTTGTTTTTCTTGCAGATTGACGCTTGCACTGGAATCCTCTATCCTTTCTTAGCGATTTGGAAGCAAGAATCGTCGAAAATGGTCGAAAACTGGAGAAGCGAGGTGGATCTTCTCCGCGGTCGAGAAGAGAGTAAAGTGAAGAGAGAAATTCGGCCCCCCTTTTATACCCTTTTCTGGAACTGCTGTCACCTCGGTCGAGGTGGTCTCGACTGGACCGAGGTGGTACGGACCGAGGTGGTTCTTTGGAAACCCTAGTCTCCTCGGTTGCTCAAGAATCATCTCAGTCGAGGTGCTCTGACAGTAACCGAGATGTGCCTCAGTCAAACTTCGTCTTCTCAAATTCTCGATCTTCTGTCCTTCCAGTTATGCTCCTTCCTCAGATGTCACCTGTTATATGTCTAGAACGCCAAAAACAAAACAAAGCAAAGCAAAAGCAAAACTACCTAAACTAGACTAGAAAAAGGGAAAAGAGAGCAATACCTTGGGTTGCCTCCCAAGAAGCGCTTGGTTTAAGATCGCTAGCTGGACCATAATGCGTCTCAAACGAGGTGGGAGGTGCCCTCACCCCATACTTTACCTCCATCGTGGGGTGAAGTAAGTAAGTCTATCAAACGTTCCAACAAGTGTAAATGCTCATCGGGGAATGAATCGTTTATGGGTGGGTCGTCCTTCTCGCGTGAGGATGCAGGTAGCCGGCTGAGGTGATCCGCAACAGAATTTTCGGATCCCTTCTTATCGCGGATCTCTAAGTCAAACTCTTGAAGCAAGATAATCCATCGAATAAGGCGCGGCTTGGCATCTTTCTTAGCCAACAAGTAACGGATGGTTGCATGGTCGGTGTAGACAATGACTTTCGCCCCTACTAAGTAGGAACGAAACTTCTCGAAAGCATATACAACCGCCAATAACTCCTTCTCGGTGGTAGCGTAGTTGCTTTGTGCTGCATCTAGCGTCTTGCTAGCATAATAAATGGCGGTGGTCCGGCCATCCTTCTTCTGTCCAAGCACCACTCCTACGGCTACATCACTAGCATCGCACATGAACTCAAAGGGCAAGGTCCAATCCGGAGGTTGGATAATGGGAGCGGAGATCAACGCTTCCTTAATCCTATAAAAAGCATCAAGACACTCCTGCAAAAACTCAAAAACAACATCTTTATTCAAGAGGTTAGTTAGAGGTTTAGAAATCTTGGAGAAGTCCTTGATGAATCTCCTGTAGAAACCTGCATGCCCGAGAAAACTCCTCACACCTTTAACAGAACAAGGGGGAGGGAGTTTCTCAATAGTCTCGATCTTAGCGCGATCGACCTCAATGCCTCGATTAGAAACGAGGTGTCCTAGCACAATGCCTTCACTAACCATAAAATGACACTTCTCCCAATTCAAAATGAGATTAGTGTCTTCACATCTTTTAAGCACTAGAGAAAGGTTAGATAGGCAATCATCAAAAGAGGAACCATATACGGAAAAATCATCCATAAATACCTCCATGATCTCCTCTATGTACTCGGAAAAGATAGCCATCATGCATCGCTGGAAGGTAGCGGGTGCATTGCACAATCCAAATGGCATCCTCCTATAAGCAAATGTCCCCCATGGACATATGAAAGTGGTCTTCTCTTGATCATCCGGATGAATAGGAATCTGGAAGAATCCACTATTGCCGTCTGAGTAGCAAAAGTGTGAATGCTGGGCCAACCGCTCGAGCATTTGATCGATGAAGGGAAGTGGAAAATGGTCCTTCCGTGTGGCCGTGTTCAACTTCCTATAATCGATGCAAACCCTCCAGCCCGTAACAGTCCTGGTTGGGATCAACTCGTTGTTCTTATTTGTCACAACGGTCATCCCTCCTTTCTTCGGAACTACATGCACCGGGCTAACCCACTTGCTGTCCGAGATAGGGTATATGATACCTGCATCCAGCAACTTAAGAATTTCTTTCTTCACAACCTCTTTCATGATAGGATTTAACCGTCTTTGAGGTTCCCGTGAAGTCTTATGATCATCCTCCATTAAAATTCTATGCATGCAGAAAGAAGGCTTAATGCCAATGAGATCATCTATGGTGTAACCTAAAGCCTTTTGATGCTTTCTCAGGACATGCATTAGTTTAGACAATTCAGTTTCGGAAAGGGAAGCACTAACAATAACGGGATAAGTGGAATCCGGTCCAAGAAAGACATACCTCAAGTGATTTGGGAGTTCTTTAAGCTCCACAACTGGGGGTGCTTTCTGAGGGGGATTCTTGCTTCCTCCTTCCAGTGGAGTAGATCCAGAAACTGGACTTTCGGAAGTCTCAGTTGAAATCGTTTCGCCATCGACCTCGGTCGAGGCGCAGAGGCGTTGACCGAGATGTTCTTCAGTCGCCTCGCTCAGTCCAAAAAGTGCCTCGGTCGAGGTACTGTAACTGGAACCGAAACTGGAGATCTTCGTCTCCTGGATTAGCTTCTCAGTTTTAGCTCCTGGATCTTCTTCCAGTGCTTTTAAGCTCTGTATATCTGCATCACAAGAAGCATTTATACCTTCCTCCATTAAACTGAAACTAATAACTCTTTCGAGTGGATCGTTAATAAGGATAGAGCTCACCAATTCTCTTGATTCTTCTTCATCATAGATGTTGAAGATATCATCGCTTAGCTGCTCCCCTTTCATGGCTGCAAGTAATGCGAACTCCACCTCATCGCCACCAATGTTGAATTTCAACTTGGCGTTCTTGCAATCCACGTTGCAACCTGAAGTTGCTAGAAATGGCCTCCCGAGAATAATAGGAACAGGATAATCTGCGGGAATGTCAAGTACAACAAAATCTATTGGTAAATAGAAGTTACCTAACTTGACCGGAACGTCCTCCAAAATTCCCACGGGATGGGTGATGGAGCGATCCGCCATGTATAGTCGAATCTGACCGGCTTGGGCTCTCCAAGTCCGATCTTCACACATAGCTCCAGCGGAATGATGCTCACGCTGGCTCCTAGATCACAAAGGGCTTCACAAGTGACATCCCCAACTTGAATGGGAATGCAAAATGAGCCGGGATCTCTCAATTTAGGTGGCATCTTCTCCTTCATGATTTGAATGAGCTCCGAGGATTTATATGTCTTCCTAACTTTACCAAAATCTTCCAGTTTCCTCTTCCTTGATAGGATCTCCTTCAAGAACTTCCCATAGGCGGGCATCCCTAGAATAGCATCAAGGAAAGGAATGTTAATATGCAGTTTATTCATCAAGTCAAGGAACTTACCAAAGGCACTGGATCTGCTGTTTTCAATCCACTCCTCGTAGTTATGGCCATGATTTGGCCCTTAGGGTTGCTTTCCGTCCTTGCTGGAAGCTTCCCTGGATCTCTTGGCGCTTAATTCGCCCTACTTGCAAGTTGTTGTTCAAAGGCCTTTTGGGCCTTCGAAAATGAAGTCATAGAAGTCTCCATAGCACTAAGCTTGATCAAGATAGCCTCCAGAACTGCGTCTTTCTTTTCCGGCTGAGACGAACTTGATCCTTGCCCCTGGCTCTTTAATGGAGTAGAAGAAGAAGGGGAAGAGAGGAAAGGATTAGAGGAATCGTTAGAGTTGGAGTTTGATTGATTGTTACCAGAATTTTGGTTGTTTGCCCTCCAGTTGTTGCTATTGGATCCTCTATTGTTGTTGTTGTAGTTGTTGTTCTGGGAACCGTTGTTGTTGTTACGGTATCCATTGTTGTTGTTCCTTTGTCCTTTGATAACACGATTTATGACCTAGATTTAGACACTCATTTAGATAGATTTTCCGCTCATTCATGCATGGTTTAGCATTAGTTCACGGCGTTTGAACTCAAATCACGTATTTTGTCGAGATAGACGTCTACTCGGACTTTTGCTTGCTTTGTAGGTATTTTGGGAGATTTTAGAGCCTAATCGATACATCCGAGGATCATTCCTCGAGATGACACACTTGCGGACTCATTGGAATGCAAGCTAAGGGCTAAGGAGGACTCACGGAACCTTGCCAACACAAGCCATGCACCAAATCATGGCTGAACGAGTCTAGGAGGACACTCTGGAGCAAACCACGGTCTAGACCAAGACCACGGCCGTGGTTCTAACCGTGATTCTTGCCAGGACCACCGTTGACAGCTGGCCACGATTCTCTTCCATTGCTCTTGCATCATAGTGGGTATTTAAAGGATTTTTGCAGCTGTAATTGGGGATCTCTCTCCTCTCTTTTAACCTACCTTTCTTCCCCAAAACATTTGGCCATTGTTGCCTCTCTTCCAAGCACCCATTAGGGGTGTTCTTGGAAGAGATTAGTATAGATTCTCGTTTTAGAGTGAGATTAGAGTGGATTTGAGTGAAGCTTTCATTGTTGTCAAGTTGGATTAGCTCTTGGAGCCTTGTAAGGATTTGGTAATTTCTATTCTATGCTTTTAATGTCTTTTCTTTGGATTGTTCTTCATCATTTGACCATGACTTGCAAGCATGCTTTATTTGTGGAGATTGATCTTGAAATGAATGTTGTTGGCTAGATAGATTGCGATTCTAGGGTGAGGAAAGAAAGGTTATGGCTAGAAGCATGATAGGATGAACCTAGATTTTTACCCTTGGATGACTTGTGTTGTTGAAATCCTAATGTTTGTTGAGCTTAATTTAGCTTAGGATCACCAAATGCTATCAACCTAAGTGAGGGAAGAGATCTACCCGATGATTTCCGATCTTAGATACCTAAGATGACAAACCCTAGGTAGTGGTGAGCCTCACAAGCCGCCATTGGACTAAGTGTGCTAGGATAGTTGATTAGGACTTCCCTTTCCGAGACTTACCCGGTAAGGATAGGTTAGACCCCTAGGTAACAATCCGGTTTGTGTAGAATTCCTATCCTTAGGTTCTTAGAGACTTACCCGGTGATGAGACCTACCCGGTGATTGATCCCAATCTAGAAACGTTTAATCCCAACATATCATAGTTAATTCCAAGGATGAATAGATAGCTTGAGTCTATGCCATAACCGGACTTCCAAACTCTAGAATCCGCTTTGTTACTTCCATTCTCATATCTTTTGTGTTAGTGTGTGTTTGTGTTGCTTGATTGTGTTCATATACTTGTGATCTTTGTTTGATCACCGAAAAACCTCCAAAAACATTGTGTTTTCCATTTTCTTTATTCCTTATCTTATCTTAGTCTAGATTCACACTATTTTCGATCATTGAATGACTTAGTTTCACCTCAGTCCTTGTGTTCGACCTCGGAATACTTTCCTTTCTACAAAACGACCCGTACACTGCGGGTTTCGCTAGGTAGTTTAGGATTTAGTTCGAGTTTATAAATGTAAAGCTTTTTGTGCTATTTCCTAGCGTAACAAGTTTTTGGCGCCGTTGCCGGGAACTAGGTTAAGATTAAGTCATTTGCCTTCGATTGTTTTTAGTGTTTATCTTTCTTGTTACTTTTGATCTTGTGTGTTTTTGTCTTTGCCTTTTCATGTTTGCCATGGACGGATTGTACCTCCAAGACGACCTTGACAACATGGAGTATGAGGAATGGATGGAAGGCCAAGATCTAGGACCTCTCCATGATGAGTTTGAGTATTGGGAGGAGTTCAATGCCTATCATGAGTCCCATGATCAAGCTCACATGACTACTTTACCTCATGAGGAACCTCACCATCAACCTCACAATGACCGAGTGGAATCAATGCTAGAAGAAATGTTGAGGAAGATGGATGATCTAGAGAGCAACCTTGCTTCCATTTCTAGTTCCCACATGGAGCTTGAAACGGAAGTTTGTCATCAAGAGGAGGTTCACTATGAGGAGATCCAAGAATTGCCCGATTCAACCATAACCAATAGAAGCCTTGAGGAAGAGTTGAATGAAGCTCGAGAGCAATTGTGGTTAAGGGATTTGGCCCTGAAGGAAGAAAGGAGATTGAATACCGAGAGAGAGGAACGAATGAGGAGGGAGATTGAGGAGATTAGGAATGCTCTTATGCTAGGAGATCCTACCATTCTCCAAGGTTCACCTCCACCTCCTTCACCTTTGGAGGAGTGCAATGAAGAACTCTCATCCCCGGACATCCTTGCCATCAATCCCGGAACCACACTCGAAGAGCACATGAGGAATGAAGCCAACAAAGAGAACCACGCCCGTGGAGTACAAATCACGGCCGTGGAAGCTAACAGAGAGAACTACGGCCGTGGAGTACAAACCACGCCCGTGGAAGCTGCTTTCCTAGGCGATCCTAAGCCACTTTCAGCTCCCTCCGACCCTTTCTTGCTTGCTCGGAGTACACACGAAGATTGGAGCCCCTTTCCTAAGGATTCTCCATTATTGAATGATGAAGACAAGCATGATGGATCCATGATGGCTATGAAGTACTTCAATGAAGGATTCTTTCCAAGAATCGGCTTTCTTCGGATCATAGAGGATGAGGATGACAAGCGTTTCACCGGTGTGACCGCGGAGTATAAATTGCCTAAGTATGGGGTGGCATCTATGGTTGCAACTCCATACTATCATCAAGGAAGCGGTGATGAAGGAGTCTACTACTCACCGGTGAAGAGAGAACTTAAAGTTTATTTGGGCATCAAGTGGCCTTTGCTTGTCATCATGGATTCCGGCAAAAGATGGTTGCTTGGACTCCTCAAGCAAACCATGGTATTCGAGGTGGATTGACATATCCACGGGGTTTGGTCAAGCTAATAACCTAAAAGAAGCGCTTAATGGGAGGCAACCCATTGGTACAACTCTTTCCCTTTTCTTTTTCATTTTTGCTTTTGTTTTTCCTTTTTTTGTGTTTTTGTGTTTTGTGTTTGTGTGGAAGATCGTAGGTAATAAAGAAGCCTTGCAAAAGAAGTCGATGATGATGATTCCATTTTCAAACATGGGTGGAGCGGACGTGAGGCTTGGACGGCTTGAGGTGTCTTGTTAGATGGAAGAGCTCCCATCTCACATATACCTTGGCGCGGGTCTCGATGCCGGAATGATTATGAAGAGCTCTCTACCATGCTTGATCGATCATCCATCACCACCACTCCACACGAGTTCATCCCAAATACCGAAGCAAACCATTTTACATTGTGAGAACCTTCTTTCACTCACTTACTTGAATACCACATTGGGGACAATGTGTTTCTAAGTATGGGGTGGGGTTTGCATGATCCTATGCATGATGAGCATCTAGGGTAGTTTAATATTTGCACATGTCTTGCATTGTATATATTCATTTCGAAAATTCCATAAAAATCAGAAAATTTAAAAATTTTTGTGCTTTCTAGGTTTGGATATGACCCTAATGATGAACCTTGTCTTGTGGATTGGCTATGGATGGCCTTGTGTGTTAAATTGATGATGCATATGTGGACATGAAATACTTATCTTGAATTCCATGAATGACTTGTGATTTTGATGCTTGCCTTGATTTAATTGAGGATTGAAAGTCGAAATTGCATGCTAGTTCTTGCACATCAATTAGGAGTGATTAAGGCAATTCATCTTCCTCTACTTCTCATCTTGATCATGTTGCTTGAGCACCTCAATTGAGATAAATTTGACCTCTTTTGACCCATCCGGGAATAGGAGCATGTTAGTGTGTTGATGTGTGTGAAAATCAAGTGTGGGGTGAAATTGTTGATGAAAGGAATGTCTGAATGAAGTGCTGAAATTGTTGTGAAAGTGTAGCCAAAAATATAGGTTTGGGGACGTTGGTTTAAATGACAAGTAACTCGGTACACTTCACATAATCGGGTGTTGGTGCCTTGCCAAAGTCAAATAAACCAATAGTCCTAACGAGATTTGGTATGTGTGCCCGGTGTGGATGCACCTCGAAAAAATAGAAAAAGCCCAAGGATGGCCAATCACCAAGGTTTCGGCTTTTGTACACCAATGCTATTGTCTCAAAAATAAAAGAAAAGAAAGAAAAGAAAATGAAGAAATATATACACTTGAGGGAAGTTGATAAGAAATGTGAAGTTGTGGTTGTTTAGTTCCTTTCCCGGATTAGCATCACATAGCCTAGAAAATCCCCACCTAATCACAACGTTTCTTGGCCTTCTATTTTACAAGTCCTTTTGACCTACTTGCATGTGTGTAAGACTAAGTGATTTAGATTGGATATACTCATGATCATCTTGACTTTCTCATCTTTACATTTCATTGCATGCTATCAAGTTAAGTGTAATTGTCTTTCCATGCTTTCATTTACTTGATACATAATTGCTTGTTCATTGCCATGAAACATGACTATGAAGGTGATCCAATATTAGAAGCACAACTCCAAAAAGATTTTGCCATTTTTCTGCATACATAAATCATGTTATCTTGTAGTCTATAGTTGAGAATTTGCTCGGGGACGAGCAAACCTTATGTATGGGGTATTTTGATAACACGATTTATGACCTAGATTTAGACACTCATTTTGATAGATTTTCCGCTCATTCATGCATGGTTTAGCATTAGTTCACGGCGTTTGCACTCAAATCACGTATTTTGTCGAGATAGACGTCTACTCGGACTTTTGCTTGCTTTGTAGGTATTTTTGGAGATTTTAGAGCCTAATCGATACATCCGAGGATCATTCCTCGAGATGACACACTTCCGGGCTCATTGGAATGCAAGCTAAGGGCTAAGGAGGACTCACGGAACCTTGCCAACACAAGCCATGCACCAAATCATGGCTGAACGAGTCTAGGAGGACACTCTGGAGCAAACCACGGTCTAGACCAAGACCACGGCCGTGGTTCTAACCGTGATTCTTGCCAGGACCACCGTTGACAGCTGGCCACGATTCTCTTCCATTGCTCTTGCATCATAGTGGGTATTTAAAGGATTTTTGCAGCTGTAATTGGGGATCTCTCTCCTCTCTTTTGACCTACCTTTCTTCCCCAAAACATTTGGCCATTGTTGCCTCTCTTCCAAGCACCCATTAGGGGTGTTCTTGGAAGAGATTAGTATAGATTCTCGTTTTAGAGTGAGATTAGAGTGGATTTGAGTGAAGCTTTCATTGTTGTCAAGTTGGATTAGCTCTTGGAGCCTTGTAAGGATTTGGTAATTTCTATTCTATGCTTTTAATGTCTTTTCTTTGGATTGTTCTTCATTATTTGACCATGACTTGCAAGCATGCTTTATTTGTGGAGATTGATCTTGAAATGAATGTTGTTGGCTAGATAGATTGCGATTCTAGGGTGAGGAAAGAAAGGTTATGGCTAGAAGCATGATAGGATGAACCTAGATTTTTACCCTTGGATGACTTGTGTTGTTGAAATCCTAGTGTTTGTTGAGCTTAATTTAGCTTAGGATCACCTAATGCTATCAACCTAAGTGAGGGAAGAGATCTACCCGATGATTTCCGATCTTAGATACCTAAGATGACAAACCCTAGGTAGTGGTGAGCCTCACAAGCCGCCATTGGACTAAGTGTGCTAGGATAGTTGATTAGGACTTCCCTTTCCGAGACTTACCCAGTAAGGATAGGTTACACCCCTAGTTAACAATCCGGTTTGTGTAGAATTCCTATCCTTAGGTTCTTAGAGACTTACCCGGTGATGAGACCTTAGGAATGGACTAGTGGACCATGAGACCTACCCGGTGATTGATCCCAATCTAGAAACGTTTAATCCCAACATATCATAGTTAATTCCAAGGATGAATAGATAGCTTGAGTCTATGCCATAACCGGACTTCCAAACTCTAGAACCGCTTTGTTACTTCCATTCTCATATCTTTTGTGTTAGTGTGTGTTTGTGTTGCTTGATTGTGTTCATATACTTGTGATCTTTGTTTGATCACCGAAAAACCTCCAAAAACATTGTGTTTTCCATTTTCTTTATTCCTCATCTTATCTTAGTCTAGATTCACACTATTTTCGATCATTGAATGACTTAGTTTCACCTCAGTCCTTGTGTTCGACCTCGGAATACTTTCCTTTCTACAAAACGACCCGTACACTGCGGGTTTCGCTAGGTAGTTTAGGATTTAGTTCGAGTTTATAAATGTAAAGCTTTTTGTGCTATTTCCTAGCGTAACATCCTTGCTCTTCCTTCTTGGTTTGAGCAACCAAGAGTTCCTTCAATAGCTTCACGTCATTTTTCAAAGACGTGAGTTGATTGTTGTTGGGCTAAGTTTCTTGGAAGTTAACTCTTTTAACTCCACCTTCAGTTCCTTGATGGGTGTACTTCTCCATATGCAAAGCTTGCTTCTCGATGAAGTCCCAAGCTTCGTCAATCGCCATGTCCATAAAGGTACCGGCGGAGAGTAGTTGGAGGTTGAACTGGGTGCTTCCGTCCAGTCCCTTGAAGTATATCTCCAATAACTCTAACTTTGGAATCCCATGATGTGGGCAATCCAAAAGAATGTCGTTGAACCGCTCCCATGACTTGGACAAGCTCTCCTTGTCCTTCACAATGAAAGCATTGATGTTCCCTCTCATTTCAGCGGTCTTTGTGGGGGGAAAGAATTTGGTCAGGAATTCCGTAGTCATCTCTTCCCATGTGCTAATTTTTCCTGGAGGAAGAGATTGATACCAAGTAAGAGCTCTATCTTTTAAAGAAAAGTAAAAAGGTCTTAGCTTGTAGTTGTTGTTTTCAATCCTTAAGGGTCTCAAGGTTTCCATCAAGATCTCATAGTTTTGAAGATGTTGATGCGGTGATTCCTTCTCTAGCCCTCCGAATTGGCATTGGCGAATCATGGATAGAACTTGCGGTCGAAGTTCATAGTCATGGTCCGCCGGATCTCCTAGGTTAACTCCTGGACGCCTCAGTTGTTGATTGGGGTCCATCCTTTGACCTAGGGTTTGTGGGATTCCTGCAAGAAGAACACCTCGGACTGGCATCCGAGGTGGAAGTATCTCGGCCGGGGCGTCAAGTACTGGGACCTGCCTCGGTCGAGGGTCAGCGACTGGGACCTGGATCTTCCCTCGGTCGAGGTAGAAACTGGTCTCGTAAACCTGCCATATCAGCTTTGATCGCTTCAGTCCTGGTGCGAGTTTCTTCTCTTTCCTGCCTCAATTCTTCCTGGCTGAGGCGTAGCAGCTCTAGCGCCTCTTTCAACTAGGCCTCAAGATCGCGATTGTCTTGGTGGGCCATCTTCGCTTCTCTTAAGCGTCGTTTGTATGTCTTCTCTGGTTTGGGATCGTAAGGAACGATTTCCTTCCCAGTGCGGGTTCTTCGCATAAACCTAAGAAAGAACCTGCAAAAGTCACTCAAGTAGAGTGGTTAGTAGACACGGGGGCAAGTGCCCCAAGAGCAAACCGTAACCGGCTCGGTCTAGACCAAGACCCCGGCAACGGCGCCAAAAACTTGTTCGCTCCAAACGGTGTGTGCAAGCTTTAAATTTATAACCCTAGACGTAAGCTTAAAACAAGGATGCGAACCCGCAGTGTACGGGTCAATCGTAGTAAAAAGCAAGGAATTCCAGGGGTCGATCACAGGGACTTAGTGAAACAAAGTCCAATTACGGTATGCTTTAGCAATTACTAACCACAAAGCAATTAAAACAATCAAAGATGATATAGAAGTCAATAAAGGAAATATGCAATTCTAGGGATTAAAGCATCTAGTTGTGGTTCCAACTCAAGATCTAAAAATAAGCGGACAAAACTGAGGTTTTTGCATGGGGAAGGTGTTACTAAAGTGGAATAGATCACCGGGTAAGTCTCACTACTCACTAATCCCAAACGGTAACTCCTATTACCGGGCAAGTCTCAAGAAATTAAGATAAAGAACTATAACCTCAAACTAACACACCATCTAAGGGAATAGAATCAACCTTTACCGGGTAAGTCTCAGGCTAACTCACAAAGATGGGATGAAAGCACACTCAAACCCCAATAAAGGATAAACCTTTATTACCTATACTTATGATCTTAGGTACACAAACAAAGGAATTACCGGGTAAGTCTCATCCTAAGCTTACTTTGAATCAGGAAAGGTGTAATAAGAATAGGATTTGGAAAACTCTAACACTTAACTCTCAGTTTCGGATCAGATAAGTCACCTCGGTCAGCCAAATTCCACCCCGGCCGAGATGTTCATCGACTGAGCGAGATGCTTAGGGTTAAGGTTAAAGACTCGAACTTTCAGGGTCCTACTGTGATTAAGATTATTCTATCATTGTTTTTCCCACAACCTTCAGCCAACCACCCTAGAATCACACAAAGAGATTAGCCACTCATCATCATGAAAGTATTAATCAAATGTATGGGAAGAAAGAGAATAATTGAACAAGAAAACCTTAAGAGAAAGGCTTCAATAACTGAATCAATTATCAAAACAACAAGCGTTCCTTGGATAGAAATCCAACTAGACAACAAACAAGAAGGGAATCTAAGATGATCTTACAAAAACCCTTCAAAAATCTATAAAAGCTATAGACTTTCTTCCTTCAACCTTCAAAAAAGGTTCTTCAAATCTCCCAACTGGAGTATGGCTGCAGCGGTGTATAAACCCTGATCGGTTGTATAGCATGCTGTGGATTTGTGGGAAATCCGACCCTTTTTATAGGAAAATTACTCTCCAAAGATAAGATATCTTAGAAAGATCTCTTCCCATAAAAATAGGTAAAATATATGATCTAGTATTTCTTCTTCCTTCCAGGAGCCAAGCCCAAAAATATAAGATCTCTTTCCAAAGATAAAAGATCTCAGCCAAGAATAAAATATTCTCGCCGCGTCCCAGGTGTTCGCCTCGGTCGAGTCGACTTCTCTAGATTACCTCGGTCGAGGTGAATCTGTGGTCAACCGAGGTGAGTCACAACTGAAAGTGAAATCTCTCAAATCTCTTCCAAAGTGAATCTCTAATCCATGGCTATGCTTCGTGGATGGTTCCTTATGTTCCTGAATGTAGCTCCAATGACTCCATAGCTCCTTTTGCTCCTTTTTGATGCAAAACGTGCCATTTTACCTACGATTACAACAAAACTAGGTGTAGACCTCGATTCTCGCAAAGGTAGATGAAATGGTAATATAATCACATATAATACATACAAACATGCAGATTATTGAAGATAAAACGTCCAAACAAACCCCAAAATATAGACTATAATTCATGCTATCACTATCATTGTCCCCTATAAATGCATACTTGAGGTGAGGTGGAAGGTCTTTCAACTCTATCTCCGGTGTCTACACTATAGATGGAACAAGCTTCTCGCTTGGAGTTAGTAAAGTGGGCCCAATGGCCAAAGTGGAGATAGGTAACCTCTTGTGCCCATCCAATTGGGCTAGGACCTCTTTCATGCTAGATTTCAATGCATATTCTGAATTATGATCAGCAATGTCATGCTCAATTATATTTTTTAATTCGTCAAAGTCAAAAATATCAAAAACATCTTGCACAAAAGGTTCAATTATATCAGTGGCACATAAGGAATGATCATCAATAGGAAATTTCATTGCATCATAGATGTCAAATTCAACTACTTCCCCATAAAACTTCATTGTTAATTTGCCACTAACATAATCGATTTTAGTCCTAGCAGTTTTTAAGAATGGTCTCCCCAATAATATTGGTGCAGCATGTGAGTAATTTTCCATGTCCATTACAAAGAAATGGACATGGAAAAGGACAGCTGGATCGGATGCGTGCAAACCGTTCGAAATACTCATAGAGAGTTTCGTCCGCCTCTTGTTCAATGTTGCTTACAGCTTTCTTCAAGCTATTCGCCTTCTTGGCTGGAAAGTATTTCTCCAAAAATGCTTTGTGGAGATTCTCCCAAGCGTCGATTCTCCCAAATGGAAGGTGGTAGTACGAATCATCCGCTCCATCTTTGAGTGTGAAACCAAATGCCCTCATCTTGATTTGCTCTTCCGTAATGTTGGCTGGTTTCATGCTCATACACACGGTATAAAACTTTCCAAGGTGTTTGATGGGGTCTTTGTTAGCATATAATATGACTATATTTTAGGCACTTGTTTTAGTTGTTTTTCTCTCTTTATTGTGTTCTTAGATATGAGTTTGAAGCAATTATGAGCTAGTTCACCCACTTTGTCGATATAGAGATCTACACTAGCTTTGTTTTGTTTTTAGGTGAATAAAGGCTTGGATTGGAGCAAAATCGGAAGGAAAGGAATATTTGATCATGCTCGATGGCAAGAAGATGCATTAGAGAGGCTAAGGAAGGAGCATGAATGTAGAATGTCACGAAACAAAGGCAAAAACAAAGAGTTTTGAAGTCCACGCTCTAAATTACGGTCGTGGAAAAGGAATTAGAAGAACCACGCTCTAAATTACGGCCGTGGATTTGGCAACATGATCGTGGAAGTGAGTTTGGAGCACAACAGAAAGCTACACGGTCTAAACCACGGCCGTGGAAAGTTGTTCATGACCGTGATTTTGGTGATTTTGTGACGTATCATTATTGCCACGTCAGCAACGTTATTGAGCTTTTCCCGTAACCCTATTTTCTCCTATAAGAAGGCTTGAGAAGAGAGTTTCGAGGACCTTCGCTTACGCATTCGCTGAGAGTTTCGTTGACGGCGGCCTTAGGGTTTCATTTGGACCTTGAGGATTGGAGATTTGTGAAAGACGTGATTTTTGAGAGATTGTGTACTTCGGGATATTCTAGGGTTTTCATTGAAGGACGGATTGACATCCTATTCTTTGTGGTTTCTCTAGATCATTGTGAGGGTTTCTATTCCTACTTTTCTGAATTCATAAACATACTTTGTTGTTTGGATTTTGAGATTGACTTTGTATAGTTATTGAGTTTTTGAGGGTTTTCATCTTTCATTCTTCTAAATTTGATTATTGATATCATAATGATGATTATTGGCTAAAACCCTTTAGCAATTCTAAGGTGAAGGGTTGATAGTTATGGCTTATATGATGATAGATCGATCGTAACTTGATTGGACCTTGAGAGTGTGAGAAACATCGTCGACACCCTAAATCAAGGCCTGTTCTTGAGTTCCACGGTCGTGGTTCTTCAAGATCTAGCCGTGATTTTCCCTATGTTACGACCTTTTCTTTTGCTTTAATCTAAAGTTAAAGATTTGCTTTAACCTAGCCTTGGCTTGCCTTTCCTAGGTAGTAGTTAGACTCAACATCCTCTATTTCGGTTTCGAGTGTCACAACCTTAACCGTTTTGGCTTATTTTTGATTTCTTGGGTTTAGGCATGGGTATTTGAGATTAATTCTTACCTTTAGATCCTTTCTATACTGCAGCCTCAACAACCTTTATAGAGAGAGTCTTTTGGTTAGACATATAGGCTTTTAGAACTTCGCCGTACATTACCCTACTTTAGTTATACCTTTGCAAGTCTCAACTCTGTCCTTACATCTATAGTATATCTTGAATCGATTGCCACAATTAAAGACCTGGATCTTTAGGGTTGCTGTTTTCCCAATTATTTGCAAAGTTTCTACACTTTTGATAGCTCGATTACTTGAAACTGATTTTGTTTCACCAAATCCCTGAGTTCAATACTCTGGAATACTTGCTTAACTACGCCAATTCGTACACTTCGGGTTCGCTTGCTTTTGTTTCAGTTTATAATTAAAACTTATTTGCACACACGCTTTGAGGCGAACAAGTTTTTGGCACCATTGCCGGGGATTTGGTAAAGACCAATTCCGGTTTTCGGTTGTCGAGCTTGGGAGCTTTTGCTCTTTTTATTTGATATCTCTTTGTGAGTGATTTTTGCAGATTTTTTAGGTATATGCGAAAGATTAGATCTACCAAAGTTCTAGTTCCTTTCGATCCAGAACTTGAGAAAACTTTGAGAAGAAAGTTGAAAGAGAAAAAGATGGCTGAAAACAATGAGAGAAACATCCAAGCGGAGTTGGATGAAGCCAACTTCAACTTAAGTTGAGTGACAAAGCTCGTTTGGACGAGTTAACAAGTCATCAATTCCAAATTGATGAGCTCAACGTTATGATGCTGGACATGAAGTTGGAGCTAACTGATGCTAAGAAGAAGAAGGTCAAGAAACCAACTAAGTCCACTAGAGCTGAATCATCCAACGATGAGGATGAGGATATGCCACCACTTGAGGATATTGATCCGGTGATTCATCCCGTTCGTGACAACCCAAGACCACCGATTGTTTCTCGCATTCCCGCTGGAGATGTGAGAGTTGTTCATGGAGGAGATGAACCACGGACTCTTGGGCAAAGGATGGATCCAATTCAGCAACCACGCCGTCTAGGTGTGAGTTTCGGAGCTGAGAACATCCAGGAATTCAGTTTTACCCCGCAAGTTATCACCATGGTTCGCCAAAGTCAATTTGGTGGAACTAGTATTGAATCTCCACACCAACATTTGCAGAATTTTGAGATTCTCATGGAGACTTTGAAGCCGAAGAGGGCTACCAACAACAACTACAAGATCCAGCCATTCTTCTTTTCTTTGAAGGACAAGGCTCTATCTTGGTATCAAGCTCTTCCAACTGGGAGGCTTAACACATGGGAGGATCTATCTTCGGAGTTCCTCACCAAGTTCTTCCCGCCATCTAAGACGGCGGAGTTGAGAGGTAAAATTAATGAATTTTCTATGAAAGCTAACGGAAGTTTGTTTCAATCATGGGAAAGATTTCAAGACCTCTTATTAGATTGCCCACACCATGGCATTTCAAAGCTGGAGTTATTGGAGATTTACTACAACAGGTTGGATGTGGAAACACAATTCAATCTCCAATCTCTCTTGTGGTACATTCATGGACATGAGAAAAGATGATGCTTGGGACTTCATTGAGAAACAAGACCAAGTGATTGAGAAGTACTCCCTCCGGAAGGTGGATCCAAACAGCCGGAATCAAGGGGATCCGGGAGCTAAGCTAACAAAAGCTGCACAAACTCAAATATTTTCCCTCAACAATGAGATCAAAGAGTTGAAGGAAGTCATCAAAACTAACCTTCAAAAGGCTAAGGAGCAGGAGTCCAACTATCTAGGGAGAGATAACCACCAAGGGAATAGGAACAACAATCGGAACAACAATTGGATAGCAACAACAACCGAAATACCAACAACAATTGGCGGTCCAACCAACAACAAAATTCCGGTAATTCCTATCCAAATTCTAGAAATTCACTAACATCTCCATCTTCTTCTACTCCTTTGAAAATCCAGGGGCAAACATCAAATGGATCAAACAAGACGGAGAAGGAGAAGCCCGATCCTATGTTGGAGACGATCCTAGGAAAGCTCCAAGGTTTGGAGAGCTACATAACTTCGGTAGATAAAGCTCACAAAGCTTTGGAAAACCATATGTTCAGCAAGGCCGGAGAAGTTCTTAGAGATCAAGGTAAGCTTCCCGGAAAGACGGAGGAAAACCCAAAAGGAAGGGTGACGGCTATCACAACTAGGAGCGGTGTGACAACTACCGATCCGCAGCCTATGTTTGTAGAAGTTCCAGCCGAGAAGGAGAAAGAAAAAGGAAAGGAGAAGGAAGGTGTCTGTGTTCCTCCTCCAGCTTATAAACCTCCTCTACCATTCCCGCAATCTAGAGCAAGAGCGCGTCTAGACAAGCGATTCGGTAAGTTCATTGAACTAATGAGCAAACTGCACATTAATATACCTTTCATTGATGCTATTGTAGGTATGCCCGCTTACGAGAAGTTCTTGAAAGAGATCCTCTCTAACAAGAGGAAGCTAGAAGACTTTGGAGAAGTCAAGATGAGTTAGGAATCTTCGGAGCTCATCAAAACAATGACTGAAAAGATGCCCCCAAAGCTGAGAGATCCGGGGTCATTTTGCATTCCAATTGGAGTAGGAGAAGTCACATGTGACGCCCTTTGTGACTTGGGAGCAAGCGTAAGCATCATCCCGCTTGCCTTGTGTAGGAAGATCGGTTTAGGTGAACCTAAACCGGTGAAGATGACGTTATACATGGCGGATCGATCCATAACTCGTCCCATCGGTATCATTGAAGATGTCCCAGTCAAGCTCGGTAATTTTACATTCCAATTTATTTTGTTGTGCTTGACATTCCTGCAGTTTGTCCGGTTCCAATCATACTCGGAAGACCGTTTCTTGCAACATCCAGTTGTATGGTGGATTGCAAGAATGCTAGACTAGCCTTCGACATAGGAGAAGAGAAGGTTGAGTTTGTTCTCTCAACTTTGGTGAAAGAGCCAGCTCTTGGAGAGGACATGTTCAATATCTATGACGAGGAAGCGTCTAGAGAAGAAATGAGCTCGATTCTATTCAAAGATCCATTGCAAAAGGTCATAACCATGAGCATCATGGAAAAGGGAGAAGAAGAGGATTGCAATGATGAGATTGAAGCCTTGGAAGAGCTAAAGTAAATGCAAGAGGAAGAGTTTTAAAACCTTTACGATGGGTCAAAAAACGTGAGGAACCACGGTCAGTCGTGCTATTCCACGGCCGTTGTTTCACCCAAGATGACCGTAACCAGCTACTTTGAGAGCAACAGTAAGTTACATGGCCAAAACCACGGCCGTGGAAGTCATATTGGTGCCGTAATTGAGTTCCACGCCCTAAACCACGGCCGTGGAAGTAACAGTGATGCCGTAATTCTGGGAAATTTTGAGAACAATTCCGTTCTTTCCACAAATGCTCTTGAGTCTTCTTCAATCACTCCTACACCCTTAGAGATTTCTAAGGAAGCGTCGGACACACCTCAAGACTCATCAAAGGCATCAATAACAATTGAATTGAAGCCACTTCCCACACATCTTCGGTATGAATTTCTTGGAACTAATTCTACTTTTCCCGTAATTGTTAGTTCCGAATTAAGTGAAGATGAACATGAGAAACTAATGGTTGTTCTAAGGAAACATAGGAAAG
Source organism: Fagopyrum esculentum (assembly GCA_033239045.1). NCBI lineage: Eukaryota > Viridiplantae > Streptophyta > Magnoliopsida > Caryophyllales > Polygonaceae > Fagopyrum > Fagopyrum esculentum. The sequence continues at coordinate 62,552,165 of BSUD01000005.1, forward strand.
CCTTAGGTTATACCATAGAGGATCTTGTAGAAATTAAACCATCATTATGAATGCACAAGATTCTAATGGAGGAAGATTTTAAGCCTTCGCAACAACCTCAAAGACGGTTAAATCCGATCATGAAGGAGGTTGTAAAGAAGGAAATTCTTAAGTTACTTGACGCATGTATCATCTATCCTATCTCCGATAGCAAGTGGGTGAGCCCCCGTTCAAGTTGTCCCGAAGAAAGGAGGAATGACGGTTATCACTAACAAGAACAATGAGCTCATTCCTACAAGAACCATGACGGGATGGAGGATGTGCATTGATTACCGCAAGCTGAACAATGCAACTAGAAAGGATCACTTCCCGCTACCATTCATTGATCAAATGCTTGAAAGGTTATCACAACACTACTATTTTTTCTATCTTGACGGTTATAGTAGTTTCTTCCAGATTCCGATCCATCCGGACGATCAAGAGAAGACCACATTCACGTGCCCGTGGGGGATGTTTGCATATAGAAGGATGCCATTCGGGCTTTGCAACGCCCCATCCACCTTTCAAAGGTGCATGATGGCCATCTTCTCGAGTACATTGAGGAAATAATGGAGGTTTTTATGGACAATTTTTCTGTTTATGGTTCCTCATTCGATAATTGTCTTTCTAACCTCTCTCTTATGTTGCAAAGGTGTGAAGACACTAACCTAGTTCTTAATTGGGAGAAGTGTCAATTCATGGTTAAGGAAGGCATTGTATTAGGACACTTGATCTCTAGTAGAGGGATCAAAGTAAACAAGGTGAAGATAGAAACTATAGAGAAACTTCCCCATCCATCTTCGGTGAAGGGGATAAGAATTTTTCTAGGACATGCTGGATTTTATAGACGTTTTATCAAAGACTTTTCAAAGATTTCAAAACCGCTGACTAATCTTTTGATGAAGGATGTAGTTTTTTATTTTTCGCAGGATTGTGTAGATGCTTTCTATAAGATCCGGGAAGCTCTCATCTCAGCCCCGATTATCCAACCTCCGGACTGGAATCTCCCGTTCGAGGTTATGTGTGATGCAAGTGACGTAGTTGTTGGGGTTGTGCTAGGACAAAAGAAGGAAGGCCGAACCCATGCTATCTATTATGCTAGCAATACGCTAGATGAAGCGCAACTCAACTACGCCACAACTGAGAAAGAGTTTTTAGCTATTGTATATGCATTTGAAAAGTTTCGTTCTTATCTTGTAGGTGCGAAGGTAATTGTATACACGGACCATTCAGCGATCCGGTATTTACTCGCCAAGAAGGACGCGAAACCAAGGCTGATTAGATGGATTCTTCTCCTACAAGAATTCGATCTAGAGATCCGCGACAAGAAAGGCTCGAAAAATTCTGTTGCGGATCATTTGAGTCATCTACCACACATTGAAGACGACAATTTACCTATAGATGACTCCTTCCCGGATGAGCACTTACACATCATAGAGGAGTGCATCGACAAGATATCAAGAGGTAACGAACCTTGGTTTGCTGATTTTATAAATTACTTGGTTTGTCAGGAAATACCTCCCGGATTATCCTACGCACAAAAGAAGAAGTTCTTTAGGGATGTCCGGCAATACTTTTGGAATGAACATCTACTCTTCAAGAGAGGTCCCAACGGCATCATTAGGAGATGTGTGCCGGAAGACAAAATGCAAAGTGTCATTCGTCATTGTCATTCGCTACCTTGTGGAGGACACGCTAGTTCCAATAAAACTAGCGCTAAGGTATTGCAATCCGGATTCTTTTAGCCTATTTATTTACGGATGTGCAAACCTTTGTTTCTTGTTGTGGTGCTTGTCAAAGAACAGGAAATATCTCTAGGAGAAACGAAATGCCCCTCAACAACATTCAGGAGGTGGAAATCTTTGACGTTTGGGAGTCGACTTCATGGGACCTTTCCCATCATCTTGTGGAAACCAATACATACTTCTAGATGTAGATTATGTTTTGAGATAGGTTAAAGCTATTTCCTCTCCAACTAATGATGCCATGGTTGTTTTTAAGTTCTTTAATAGAACTATTTTCCCATGGTTTGGGACATCACGGACCATGATTAATGACGGAGGTTCACACTTTAATGCCCGACGATTCGAAGCTCTACTAGCTAAGTATGGGTTGACTCACAAGATCGCCACTCCCTACCATCCACAAACAAGTGGACAAGTGGAGATTTCGAATAGAGAGATCAAGGGCATCCTTGAGAAGACGGTCTCAAAGACAAGGAAGGATTGGTCTTTGAAACTGGATGATGAAGTATGGGCATATAGGACTGCATACAAGACTCCCATAGGTACAACACCATACAACCTTGTGTATGGGAAGTCTTATCATCTCCCGGTTGAGCTAGAACACAAGACGTACTGGGCTGTGAAGTGGTTGAACTTCGGCATGAAGGAAGCGGGCGAGAAGCGCCTCTTGGACCTTAACAAGCTTGAAGAACTCCACTTGAATGCCTATGAAAACGCCAAGATTTACAAAGAAAGGGCGAAGCGTTGGCATGATAAGCATATCATTCCAAAGATCTCAAAGAAGGAGATCAAGTTCTCCTCTTCAATTCGAGACTTCGTCTCTTTTCAGGTAAGCTTAGATCTCGTTAGACTGGACCATATCTAATTACACGTGTTTTTCCCCATGGCGCAGTTGAAGTATGGGGTGAAAAGAGCGGAAGTTTCAAGATGAATGGCCAACGTCTTAAGAAGTATTCTCCGGAGCTCCCGGTTGAGGAAATTGCTCCGATTGTCCTCGGATAAACTCGTGAACGGTCTAGCTACGGATCCAAAACAAGCGCTTCTTGGGAGGCAACCCAAGGTATTGCACTTACGTTTTTGTTTTTCTTCCTTAGATTAGTTTAGTTTAGTTGTTTTTGCTTTGTTTTTCCCTCGATACCTCCCGGTATGTTATGTTTTTGGATGTAGGAATAAGGAAAGAAGCAAAAGTTGGAAGGAATTGATGAAACATGGGTTTTGGCACACAACAGAGACTTTCACGCCCTAAACCACGGTCGTGGAAGTAACAGTAGACTGTAATTCTTCAAAATCTGGCAAAAATTCATCAAAACCACGGTCTCCGTACATTTCCACGGCCGTGGAATGCCCCGAGTGACCGTGATTTTCAAAAATTTTACGGCCACTATATAAACCACCTTCCTTCACAAAAACACAACAAAAACCCAAATCCACGCCCAAAACCACGCCCAAAATCGCTGACTACACTCCTCAACCCGTAATTCTTCGTCCGGAGTCCGATTCGTACGATTCTTGAGGCTAAAGTGGAGCATTTTCAACCATCTACACGATCCAAGCAACCAACTGAGTGAATAATCCACATTGGAGGAGGAATTTGGATTAAAAAGATCCAAACCCTAGGTTTTTCTCCCTTTCCTCTACTTTTGGTTCAATTTCTTCGCAAGAATTTTAGAGAACTGAATGAAATTGGAATTGGAATTAGTCTAGGACAGTGATTGCTGAGTTTTGTGTGAAATCGTTGTGATTTGAAGGAAACAGACCAAAACCACGGTCTCTATATGTTCCACGGCCATGGTTTACCAAGAACAGACCGTGATTTTCACTGTCGTTGAGAAAAATGTTTAGGAGAAAGTCTAGCAGGAACAAGAAGAGGAAAGATGATAGTTCCTCCTCTTCCCAACCTCCCCCTAGTGAACCACCATCACCACCACCTCTTAGAATCCCAATTATCCATGAAGATTACCTAGGAGCCTTAGAAAGGATTGAGAAGAGAGCAATCATAGGACCTCGATACCTTGTCCTAGAGGAGCTTGAGCCGCTCAATGTTGTGAACGAATTGACATGGCTCTTGGATAGAGCCGGATTGATCGTCTTCTCCGCTATTCGAGAGGATGCCTATGAGGAGATAACAAGGGAGTTTGTGACTTCCTTTGAGCATAGCCATGTGAACCGTACGGTCTCTTTTAGGTTGATGGAGGAGAACTATGAGTTCTCCATCATTTAGTTTGGAGCATTCTTTGGGTTCCATTAGAGCTTCAATGGTAGGTTTCCTAGTGGGTTGTATGCTAAGGATTTTTGGGAGGAGATTGCCATGATATATGCTAGTGAGGATCGTTGGCAACCGGCCGACACCAAGGCTAAACTCATCTACCACTTATCCTTGAAAATAGCTCATAGGGTCCTTTCGGAGTGTCTTTTCCCTAGGACCGAGACCCCACAAAAGATAAAAACCGATGAGTTATTCCTCCTCTATTGCATGCTTACCAGTAGATCCACCGATTGTGCCACCCTCCTTGCCTCCACCATGAGTAAATTGAAGAACAAGAAGGCCGGGAACATAGGTTATGGGGGAATGGTGACTCACATAGCTACTCAGTTGGGGATAAACTACTCCGCTTGTACTAGGATATCGGCGAGACCTTTGGGTCTCAACGGGCTTATGACTAGAGGTATTATCTTTCCCCGCCACCAAGCTCCACCTATCGCAGCCATGCCATGGGAGGAGATAGGTGGTAGAGGTATCCCATGGCTTCCTGAGTACTCCATCATGCTAGGCCGTCATAACTGGAAGGCGACCTTCACAGCCATGCATGCGAATAAACTTGTAGCTCCTCCATATGTGCCAGATGAGGTCCCAGCTGGGGACGATGATGAGGAGATGGGAGGAGGAGATGATCATGATGTAGGAGGTGCTGAGCATGATTTTGGTACATTTTCGGACCAGCCGGCCGCCTTCCCGGACCCACCTAGACGATCTCCCCGACCCTCTAGACCTTCCGGTTCCTCTTCTTCACGCAGGGCTAGCGTGAGTGAGAGGCCGACTTGAATGGAGACTCCACCCGCTTGGTATGGAGAGCAGCCGTCATGGATGGGAGCTCCTCCTCCATGGTATGAGCATGCACCGGTGGCACCGACTCCTCCTCCTCAGGATGCTCCAGCATGGTATGGACAGCCGCCGGATTGGTACTCGCAACTTCCGGGATGGGCTACCGATCTTTCCAGGAAAGTGGGAGATCTAGAGATCCGACAGGAGACTCATGACGCACGGACCCAGGAGAACGACCGTATCTTGAGGGACGTCTACCTCCAGCAGTTTGGGCGGCCTTTTAGCTCGGATTTCTTTCCATATCCACCACCACCTCCTCCACAGTGATGATGATGTTGAGATGACCGCCGGATATAGCCGCTCCACCGCCATTAGTGAATTTCTTTTGCTTTTCTTTTCGTTTCTTTATTTCTTTTGAACATTAAGGACAATGTATGTTTCAAGTATGGGGTGGGGTGTGACTATCGTTTGTAATAACTCTACTCACTTTGCTTTGCATGACTATGAACACTTGCATGTTTCCTTTCCTTCTCACACGTTTCATTATTACATTGCATGAAAAAGGCTTTGAAAATCCCGTAAAAATTTGAAAATTTTGAAAAGATTTTGTGCTTCTAAGATTAGAGATGATTTCTGTGATAAGAACTACTTGTGGAATGAATTTTTGATGACAATTGTATGCTTGAATTGAATTATGAATTGTGAAGAGGTTGAGTATGTTGTTTATCCTTTCTTGCAAGTTTCATAATGTGAAGGTTTTTATCTAAATCATATTGAGAAACGAAGGTTGAAATCACAATATAAGTTCTTATACTTCTTTATGAAATGATTAAGGTACCTCGATTTTCTTACTTCTTTCTTTGATCACTTAGCCCCTCAATGCAAATAATTGCCTCCTTTACCTATCCGGGAATTAGGAAGAGTTGATTTTGGCATGTTTGATGTGGGAAGGTCATGAAAGCAATTGTTTAAATTCAAAGTGTAGGAAAATATAGGTTTGGGGGAGTCAATCATGACGATGAGTAACTCGGCACCATTCACATAGCCGGGTGTTAGTGTCTTGCCAAAGTCGGATTGAGCGATATTCCTAACGGATTATGGTATGTGCATCAAGGGTTTGAGGCATCTCGAAATTGAGAAACGCTAATCTCCTAGGCTTCGTTTTTGTGCACCGCTGTCCATAACTCCAAAAGTAAAGTCGAAAAATTAAGTGCAAAAAGTCTAGAGCAAATCTCTAAGTTGGAGGTTGGATCGAATGGTGAAAAGAAAAAGAGTTGTGTTGCTCCTTCTTCCCGGATTCATACACCACATTCCTATATAAGTTTCCCACCTTCTCCGTATTCTTCGCCTTACTTGAAAGTCCTTGAGATCATAAGAGTGTTATATGACTTGGTGATCTAAATTGAAGTTTCACTTGCTTGAATTTGACAATGCTTGAAGGTTATGATGTTTGTCTTGAAGTTTAGGCAATTTATGAAGTTTCTTTTGCTTTACATATTCTGGTTTATGTGTATGAACGTTTTCAAGGATGAATGAAGCAATGTTTGAGGAAGATCTATTGATTAGAAGCACACTACCAAAAGAATGTTTTGTTTTGTTTTGCATTCATATTCATTCTACAATATGTTCTAAGCTTTTGAAAAACCTTGTTTGGGGACAAGCAAGTGACAAGTATGGGGTATTTTGTTAGCATGAAATATGACTATATTTTAGGCAATTGTTTTAGTTGTTTTTCCCTCTTTATTGTGTTCTTAGATATGAGTATGAAGCAATTATGAGCTAGTTCACCCACTTTGTCGATATAGAGATCTACACTAGATTTGTTTTGTTTTTAGGTGATGGATCGGAGCAAAATGAGGAAGGAAAGGAGTATTTGATCATGCTCGATGGCAAGAAGATGCATTAGAGAGGCTAAGGAAGGAGCATGAATGAAGAATGTCACGAAACAAAGGCAAAAACAAAGAGTTTTGAAGTCCACACTCTAAATTACGGTCGTGGAAAAGGAATTAGAAGAACCACACTCTAAATTACGGCTGTGGATTTGGCAACATGATCGTGGAAGTGAGTATGGAGCACAATAGAAAGTTACACGGTCTAAACCACGGCCGTGGAAAGTTGTTCATGACCGTGATTTTGGTGATTTTGTGACGTATCATTATTGCCACGTCAACAACGTTATTGGGCTTTTTCCGTAACCCTATTTTCGCCTATAAGAAGGCTTGAGAAGAAAGTTTCGAGGACCTTCGCTTACGCATTCGCTGAGAGTTTCATTGACGGCGGCCTTAGGGTTTCATTTCGACCTTGAGGATTGGAGATTTGTGAAAGACGTGATTTTTAAGAGATTGTGTACTTTGGGATATTCTAGGGTTTTCATTGAAGGACGGATTGACATCCCGTTCTTTGTGGTTTCTCTAGAACATTGTGAGGGTTTCTGTTCCTACTTTTCTGAATTCATAAACATACTTTGTTGTTTGGATTTCGAGATTGACTTTGTGTTGTTATTGAGTTTTTGAGGGTTTTCATCTTTCATTCTTCTAAATTTGATTATTGATATCATAATGATGATTATTGGCTAAAACCCTTTAGCAATTCTAAGGTGAAGGGTTGGTAGTTGTGGCTTAGATGATGATAGATCGATCGTAACTTGATTGGACCCTAAGAGTGTGAGAAACATCGTCGACACCCTAAATCACGGCATGTTCTTGAGTTCCACGACTGTGGTTCTTCAAGATCTAGCCGTGATTTGCCCTGTGTTACGACCATTGCTTTTGCTTTAATCCAAAGTTAAAAATTTGCTTTAACCTATCCTTGGCTTGCCTTTCCTAGGTAGTAGTGAGACTCAACATCCTCTATTTCTGTTTCGAGTGTCACAACCTTAACCGTTTTGGCTTATTTTTGATTCCTTGGGTTTAGGCATGGGTATTTGAGATTAATTCTTACCTTTAGATCCTTTCTATACTACAGCCTCAATAACCTTTATAGAGAGAGTCTTTTGGTTAGACATATAGGGTTTTGGAACTTCGCCGTACATTACCTTACTTTAGTTATACCTTTGCAAGTCTCAACTCTGTCCTTACATCTATAGTATATCTTGAATCGATTGCCACAATTAAAGACCTGAATCTTTAGGGTTGCTGTTTTCACAATTATTTGCAAAGCTTCTACACATTTGATAGCTCGATTACTTGAAACTGATTTTGTTTTACCAAATCCCTGAGTTCGATACTCTGGAATACTTGCTTAAATACGCCGATCCGTACACTTCGGGTTCGCTTGCTTTTGTTTCAGTTTTATAATTAAAACTTATTTGCACGCACGCTTTGAGGCGAACAGTCTTTACCACTTAGCCCATGGAATGATGGGAGCAATTGATCAGCCCCGGCTTGAGCTCGAAGTTGACACCTTCCCCTATTGCCGGTATAGTAACCACAATAGGGTGTTGAGTCAAGTCCGGCTGCGTGAGTTGGCGGAGTGTTCGGTTAGCCATATCTTCACGAAGTTGTTGTTGGCTATGTCGCCGGATGTGTGTTCTCTCAATTTCTGGATCAAAAGGAACAATTCCGGAGTTAGTAGCACGAGTTTGAACCATAAAAACGGTCCAAACCAATAATCAATAATAGAAAAATAAAAACACGACAAAACTCCCCGGCAACGGCGCCAAAATTTGACAAGAATATTTCCTTAGGTCGTTTTTATCTTATCAAAGTAATCTCCTAACTTAACACTAAAGCAAGTATAGTGGTTAAGTAATGGTCGAACCCAAGAGAGTTTGGTTGATGTTTATATTAAATTCAATTATTGATGGTGTAACCAAGTAATGGGGGGGGGGAGGGTTGGACTGAAATGTAACAAAACACAAGAATAAGAAGGCAAATAAGAGATGAATAAGATGATGAGAAATGAACTACACTAGGTTGAATCTTAGCATGAAAGTGCTACTTTGGTTGATTCCTTTTATAAGTTTCATAGTAATGTTCTCGTCTTAATCATATGTTGTGTTGAGCCAACCGGCATCAACACAACTTAACAAGTTAATGCTCCGTAAACCTACAAGAACAAGTCACAAGTTAGCTTTCAAACAAAGACAAAGAGATATAAAGAGAAGAATAAAACCATTAAACTTTTCTTTATATTTTTATTCTTTTTCCCTTAGATAATCACAACCATTTTTTACGTAGAGGTTTCTAATAGATTAAAGACCCGAACCCGGAATCTATTAATCCTAGTTCTTTGCATGCATTTAGACACTAAGGTGATAAATCTTAAGTGATAAGAAACATACAATTAGATAATTGAAGCTCAAGAAATACAAAACATAAACTGAATAAAACTTATATTAAAAAGGACTTACAACCAAAGCAGCAATACAACTTCAAAACAATCCAGTGTAGCAAGGCAATTAGAAACTCATTACACAAAGGAAGCAAGAGAAAAGAGAGAATAAAATGGGAAAATGATGGATGATTCTAGCAATCAGCCATGGGTCTATTTATACTACAAATGGCACTAAATGGGAGTAAATGGCTGGCCTAAACACCCACCTTTAATGCCATAAAGGTGGTGCAAACAACCGGAATAAAGTCTTTGTCGCTCAACCGCAGGGGTGGCCTTCAGGACCGTAGGGGCGGTTTAGGCGAAAACACTTGGAGTTCTTCGTGGCCCCAGGGGCGACTTAATGTCACCGCATGGGCGGTGACACTGGCTCTTCTGCTTCACAGCTCCGCAGGATGGTCCGCAGGCAGAGGCGTAGGGGCGCCACCTTCGCTTCTTCAAAGTAAGTCACCGTAGGGGCGCCAAGGAGAGGCGCAGGGGCGGTGACAGTCTTTGTTCCGGGCGCTGGCGAAGGCGCATGCTGCGTTCCGGAGTGCAGTGTCACCCGCAGGGGCGGTGACACTACTCCACGGGGGCGGTGAGGCACCAGAAGCTTGTCTTCGTGAATGGCCTTCAACTCCCAAGTGCTTCTAACTTCTTGTTTAGATTCTTTTAGACTTCTTCTTCTGGATTAAGAAGTTAGTAGCATAAACCGACTCTAATATAATAAAAAGACTCTAAAAACTAACCTAAATGATATTGATTTCATCACCTATCAGGCGGCATCCACCTTAGTTGCAGTGTCATGTAACTCGCCAAGTGTAGTGGTACTTTGCCCTTCTCGATTTGTGTTCCAATATTGTCCTCTTCAATCTATGCTCTTATCATTCCTTACATGCATCCTTGAGTTTCATCATCTCATAGTCTTTACCTTCTTTCCACTCGTTCTTTGGAAGGTTGTAGGGATTAACAAGGTGCTCGTCAAAACATATTACTCTACTCCGAGGTCTGAGTCCTCCATCTTCATACAAATGCTTCTTAAGATCTACTAAAGTTTTATCATGGGGCGATGATCGCATCACGATAACTCAACTAAAAGATATTTCATATCCTTTAGGGTACTAACATGCTACATATGCGTAGATATCTATATAACATACATAAATGTACAATACTGTAAGTCCATATACTATTTTCTATCATACCAAGTTGTAGAGATCCACGGGGAGCAATGGTGGTCCGACGTACAACTATCCGAACAACCCGACTATGCACATGATTTTAAAATAAAACTTCATTTTGAAAATTGTAGACCCCTTTATGATTCTGGTTATTTCTACATTCGGTCTTTCAGAAGATTCCAAGTGCCACCGTTGCCAACCTAGAACTCTGATACCATGTTGTAATAGCCAAAGTTCTCAGAACACGGGGAATACTGGTTAGGACCTCACAATGGGTCTCGACCTTAGTTTAACAACAACTTTACTAGGATCTTGCAACAAGGCACAAACGTATTTAAAACCTTTTGAAAACATTAAATAATATTTACATGAATTTATCAACACATGACTGCCTTACAAACATAATATATTAATAACATGCGTGCCGAACGGAAGACTCCCCCTTCCCCATCTAATGAGTACGTGGACCCGACTGACCATCCGTCCCGGATCTCTCTACAACTGTCTATCTCTACAAACTCTAGAACACGGATAAACCGTTAGCTAACAATCCAAATATAAGTAGAATAAGAATAGCACACACAACTCAGGCAAAATAAAACAATCATAATGCTGGCACACAACCGGTTATTATCTGATAACTTAGGTGATTCACTTATCCAACTGGTGATGGTTTGGCACACCTGCCCTCCGGCGGCGTCCTTGCAAACCAAGTATGGACTAGTCCCTAAAGAAACCCCCAATGCCCTCGGGCTAACTGAGCAGAATGCCACCGCCCGTTACTCTTAGGCCAAATATGTAGATCGGTCGATAATTAATAATAAGTAAAATTATAAACACATGATTCAAACACCACTATCATTATTCACACTCATATCCAGAAGCTAGCTAAGTAAGCCCAAAGGACTTACCTTAATCATTCTCGACTCTTAAATCCCGACTCGGTCAGCAACCGTAGAATACTCAATTGCCTGTCACAAGAGGCAGTGGATCAAAACACTACCTATATACTTAGAAGTCTAGGAATTCTAAGATGTAAGATCCTATCAGAAGAGAAGTTACTAAATACCCTCCTAAGGTAAAATGACCATTTTACCCTTGGTCTCGAAACTTCCAAAAATACCATAATATATGCCTAAAAGCTTCTTTGGGACTTAAAATCATATTCTAGCTCTTAAGAGTGAGTTTAGGTAGAAACAAGAAAAACTACACATTTTCCTTAACTTTTAGAAAGGTCACTAAGGTCCAACTTTAGCCTATAATACGGGACTCAAATAAATTTAACAAAATTCTAATAAAATTACCCATGTCTTCTATGATATGCATACAAATCATAATGTCAAAGATCTCCCAAAAATACTCTGTCAAGAATCCTACATAAATTCCTAAAGTTGGGTCCAACATCCATAAATCCCATACTTAGCGAAAATAATCACTTCTTTTCCCAAAAACTGTGTTACTACCCTACTTCGGAACATCATAAATCCAAAACTAACTATTCGATCATCCTCAAAACTTTACACGATAAATTACAGTATATATACTCTAATCCATCACAATTTCATCTTCATCAGAATTATCTAACTCATTCAAATCTAGATCCAAAAACTGCTTCAACACACGTTTTCTCCAACACTTAGAATATTTCAGCAACATTGAAAAAAACTACTTACTGGTCCAACTTTGAAAAATCGTAACTCCCCAACTACCCGATGGGTACTTCTCAAATGTTGATATGTTCTAATAAAATATTCACACTATATCATATCAAAATTTCAGTCAAAAAGGATGAGTCTAGCTTACTCAAATCTAGACCCAAAGTTCATTGTTTGTCACTTCTCGAAACTCAAAAAATGCATGTATCTTCATTGTTTCTTCTATGGATGTTCTGAGCATGATTAGGAGACATAATGAGAATGCATTAGACTTGGAAAGAGTGGAAAGAAGTGCAAGAAAGAAAAGGGTATCAACCTTACTCGATTCCAAGACTCGAAGGGGAGTAAGAAGGTGGCACAAGACTGTTGTCGATCCAACTGTTGCACAGAAGAGGAGGGGTTATGCGACTACAGAGGAAATGAGAGCGACTAAGATGGTTGCGGTTCCTATGTTGTGAGTAGGAGATGGGTAAACACAATGGTCACCTTCAACACATGAAGAACATGATAGGAACTAAGGCTCTTACCGTTGAAGGTCACGACTAGATGCAGATAAAAGTTCATCGGAGTACAGAGAAGGAGGGAGAGGCGGCCCGTCTTGTTAGGGTGTAAGATCCAAGTTTTTGCCTTCACTGCCCTCGCGGTGAAGAAGGCCACCTCTACGGCCAGCCTCCCCTACGACTGATATGATCCGCCCCTACGGGTGACGACAGATCGTGCCCGATCTTTCTTCCGTTCTTTTTATCTTCCTTCCATAGATAGAATATCCGATACTCTATCCTATGGGCCGGTTTCCTGATCTCCTTTCTAAACCCTAGACGCCTTTCCATCTATCCTTCCAACCCTTCTCTTTATATTCTCTCCTTTTTCTCTTTTTCCCGTTTCTTGCTATCGTCTTCTTCAACCCTAGAGTGTTGCAGCCTTGCCCTTGTGTCCTTGTTGAACGTGTAAGTTCTTCCTCCCTTGCTCTTTTTCACGTTCTTGTACTGCTGCACCTTGCTTCTCCTTCTGTTTTGGTTTCTTCCTTTCGTCCTTCTCTTTTCTTCTTCTCCAAGGATCAAGAATGAGCCTTGATTCTTGTGGAATGTTTCGTTGTTGATCCTTTGTTGTTCTCAAGCTCTCTGGAGTTGAGTCTTGACGTGTTGGAATCAAAAGTGCGAACTTTGGTTGCCCCTGTTGTGAGTTCTGTCGAAGAGAAGCCCGACAGTAGCTTCTGTCGAAGATCCACCCTCGCGCCTGCAAAGAGCCGCCCCTGCGCCTCTGCCACGTGCCGGCCCTACGCCTCTGCCGAACCGCCCCTGCGGTTTTCTCTACTGTAACTCCCATCTTTGGTGAGTTTCTTCCTTCCTTTCTTTCCTCGTTCCTTTCCTTGATCCTTGTGGTTGTTCCTTGTTCCTTGAGTTACTGTTAGACTAAGGTTGAGCCCTTAGCTTGTGGAGATCTCTTAGAGATCGTTGAGACTAGAAGTTATAGATTTCTAGCAACCGTTTCGTTTCTGATCCGTATGGCTTGTTTGTACAGGCCTTCCTTGCTCCTTTCCTGAGGGAAACTGAGTTCTTGTTGAGCCTTTGTGTTACCTTCGAGTGAGGTAAGTCCCTTTGACTTACTTAGCTTCATTTCGTGTATTAGTTGGATTGTATTGGCTTGTTTTTGTTGCTTATTATTGTTGTTACAACGGATAACCGGAATAGGATTCACCCTCTATTACCCTTAACTGGCCCAATTGTATTATAATCGGGCGGTGACCACTTGTCTAGTTCTACGGGAGACTAGAATGTGCTCTTGCAACCCAGACCCGTAGGTAACGGATAGTACTGATCTATTCCTATTGGTAGACGGAAGCGGAGGCGAGTTTCGGGAGATTCTCGTGTGACAAAAGAAGTTGAATTAGAAATGGATAACCTTAATGAAAGATAATAACCGGTTGTGTGCAAGCATGCTATGTGTTTTCTTTACCTTGTGTGTGTTTGTGCCTTTACTCTCTTGCTAGTACCTAGAATGTTAGCTAACGGTTTATACCGTCGACGTAGATGTTCCGCAGGTTCAGGATGCTGCTGAGTGATCCGAATGGTGTGGACAGCCGGGGTTCCCGTACATTGTAGGACGGGATCGGGTTTTGTTTCTTTTGTTGTTTCCCTTTTGTTTTGAACTCGGCTGCGAGTCTTTTACGTTTTCCTTTGCTGAACCTTTGGTTTTATATTGAGTTTGGTTTTCATTCGTGTGTGCCTTGTTGTAAGATCCGTTTGTTGTTGCTACTCTGAGGGTCGGGACCCATTGTGTGGTCCTAGCCCGTAGCGCTTCGAGTTCCTAGAACTTGAGGTGTTACATAGGATTCCTTGGTTGGAGATCTGGCATCAGAAGGTAAGGGAGTCGGCTATTACAAGCGGTTGTCCACGATCTGTTGCTCCACGGAAGTGTGTACGAGGCAGAAGGGAGGGGCCGTAGTGCTAGTGCCGAAGAAGGAAAGGGTAACTTGCATTGGAGATATGTACGTGAACCTGGACGTCATGTGGGAGGGATGTGAGGAGCTGCAACAACGTGATTGTAGGGCGCATTATGGTAAGTGTATCTGCTCTCCAACTCAGCACACACACGCTGAATAGGGTGAGAGCTGGGCCGGCTTCTCCATTGGCTTCCGGACGGGCGTGACAGTTGTGCTTCACTGTTGGGCCGGCGTGCCATTAGGGCAAGGAATGCTGATGGGCTTCCTGTGCAGGGGTTGCTTGAAGTTGACGGGCTAGAGGTGAAGCAAGGTTTGAGGGAAGCAAAGTCCAAGGTCAAGCAATGCATGAAGATGTGGGCTGAACCAAGGGGAAGAGATGGGCTGAAACTTGTCAAGGCCTTGTCTTGGCCTTGTCATGGGATTGTCAAGTACATGCCATGACCTTGTCAATAGAGTGTCATGACCTTGTCAAAGACATAGAGATACAATTTCATGTTTGCATGATTAGGGTTTGATAGGTGATGGAATCACTATCATTTAGGATAGTTTTTAGAGTCTTTTTATTGCATTTGTGTCGGTTTATGCTACTAACTCCTTCGTCCAGAAGAAGAAGACTAAAAGAAGCTAAAGAAGGAGTTATAAGCACTTAGGAGTGAAGTTCGTTCACGAAGCAAAGCTTCAGTTGCTTCACCGCCCCCGCGCAGCCCTTTCACCGCCCCAGCGGGTGACACCTTACTCCGGAGCGCTCCTTGCGCCTTCGCCAGCGCCAGCCACGAAGACGGTCACCGCACCTGCGTCAACCCCTGGCGCCCTGCGGTGACTTGACATGAAGAAGCGAAGACCAGCGCCCATGCGCCTTCCCCTGCGCCTCAACTTGGGAGCTGGAAGATGAAGAGCATGTGTCACCGCCCCTGCGTTGACACTGGGATGCCCCGGCGGCTTGTCATCAGAAACGGCAGGAAGTTGAAGAGTCAGACGTTTGAAGAGCATTAAAGATCCGCCCTTGCGGAATTGCCTAGCCACCCCTGCGACCATGAAGAAGATCAAGCGTTTTTGCCTTCACCGCCCCTGCAAAGCTGAAGGACGCCCCTGCGGTTCAACGACGGAAGCTTTACTCCGGCTGTTTACACCACCTTTATGGCATTAAAGGTGGTTGTTTTGGGCCGGTCATTTACTCCTATTTAGTTTCTTTTGTAGTATAAATAGGCTTTGGTTGATTGCTAGAAGAAAACCACGGAATCATCCATCATTTTTCCACTTAGAAACAAATTTTCTCATCATTTCCATTGTAATGAGTTGCTAACTCCCTTTCTACATTGGGTTGGTTTGAAGCTGCGTTGTTACTTTGGTTGTAAGTTTTCTTTAATATAAGTTTTCATTCAGTAATGCTTTGTGTTTCCTTGATCTCCAATGTCTAATTGCATGTTTTACTATTACTTGAGATTGATCACCTTAGGTTCTAAAGTGCATGCAAAGAACTAGGATTAATAGGTTCTAGGTTCAGGTCTTTAATCTAGTAGTATACTTTAAGTAATAACGGGTTGTAATTATTTAAAGAAAAGGAACACAAATAAAAAGATAAGGTTAATGGTTTTAATCTATTCTTTATATCCCTTAGTCTTTATTTGAAAGCTACCTTGTTAATTGTTCTTGTAGGTTTACGGAACACTAACCTGTTAAGTTGTGTTGATGCCGGTTGACTCAACACATATATATGATCAAGATGGGAGCTTACTTGAAAACTTGTAAAAGGAACTCACCAAAGTAGCAATTGCATGCTAAGAATCAACCTAGTGTAGATTCATCCATTATTGTCTTACTTGCTGCGTTATTCGATTTCATAAGTTTTTGTGTGCATCAATTCAACCAAACCCCCCCCCCCTCCCTTGTTACTTGTTTTTATAATCAATAATTGCATTTGATAAAAATACCTGAACTCTCTTGGGTTCGACCCTTACTTAACCACTATACTTATTTTAGTGCTAAGTCGGGATTATATTTTTGATAGGGTATAGACGACCATAGAAATACCTCTAGTTAGGGTTTGATTAAATAATTCATCATTTTATGTGAGTTTATACTTGCATAAAATGATAGGATTTGTGAGGGTAATTAACATTAGGTATCATAAACAAAGATTTGCGGTCGAAACCCAGTTTGACTCGAAAATAAACGGAATTAAAATTCCGCATATTACAGTAAAAAAACTTTCAAAGCAATTAATAAATGGCGAATTCAAAAACGAAAAATTTCATTATATAATTAAGGTTCAAAATGCAAAACTGGTACAGTTTAATTTGAAGAATACCTTGAATAATGGAATTGATTTCTAGCTTGAAGAACCATGGGAGATTGATGAACAAATGAACGTTTGGTTATTGATATATATAGTGAAATTTGAAGATATTAACTTGTTAGAGAAGATTTATTTGAAAAGATTGTGTGAGAAGTTTTTACGTTAAAACTATATGATCGAATCGGGAAAGTAATCACAGTTTGTTGTGAAAATCATTGTTAAACTAAAGAATAATCAATAAAAACAATTAAAAAAATATTTTACAATTTAATAACAATGACAATTTAGTAAATATTTTATAAAAAAGCTGAGGTGTCATCCCTCGCTGTTTGACATGTGGCAATAGTGTCCTTTGTTTTAGTAAGTTATATAGATTGGCTAAGTGGACGAGGGGTGTAGTTTGTCTCGATTATAAAAAATGAGCTTTGACCAATTCTCTATTTATTTATCAGGTTTATTAGGATGAGTGTAGGTTGGATGAAAATTTATTGATTTTTGAAATTTGGGTATTGGGTCAATTTTTAGGCAAATTTGCTAATTAAGTAGATTTTTTTTATATATTTTGCTCTACTAATTAGGCTCATGGCATAAGTCTATTTAGTAAATGTACCCTCATTTGGTTTAAAAAGCGAAAACGATAAGCTCTCAAAGAAACAAATGAACGCGCATCACGCGCCTCACAAAAACCCCAAATTCCTTCGATCGAAAGACGAAACCCTAAGTAATACCCCATTCTCATCTCTCAAAGCTTACCTTAATGAAATCAACGATGATCGACCTTCTTTTACAACAGAAGATCAAGCTCTTGCTGCAAATCTTCCAAATACCAACTACAATGAGAACAAAAAGAAGCAGCAGAAGTATGGAAATCGACGGTACTTTGAAGAAGATCAAAAAAAGTACAAAAGTGAAGATTTCCTTCCAAAAATGGCTAAACACTACAGGAAAGAAGGAAATGAAGCAAGAGAGAGAGAAGATCTGGCTGGAGCAAACAGAGGAAATCAGTGGAAGAAACGCCAACGATCGATGAGGGGCATCACTAGGGTAACCAATTTCAAGAGGCCTACAAAATCGAGATCCCTTTCCTCCCCAAAAGTAAAGCTTAAAGGATGGAAATATGTGAATGAGGAAGATGATGATAGTCAAGGTTTGAGTACAGAGCGGAAAGAAGAAGCGCCGACCTCCCAACTCTGCAAACCGAAACAACAAAATGAGGTAAGAAAGAGCAACTACGAAATCCTGAACAAACCAGTAACTTACCTGAAAATCGAACCCTCCAGGTACTTAAAGAACAACAGATAAGAGACATCTTGCTGGCATACTGGATAGGATACAGGAAAATGAAACCCAATGAAACGGAACACTAAAGACCAACAAATGAAGGAAACTAAGTTGTGCACTGTTAACTGGAATCTGAATCTGTACTGTTATTTTTGTTTTGTTTGCGTTCTTACATTTAAATGCCATTCTTTGTATCAGCTTTTGCAATCCATGGTTTCGGTTTTCTTTGAACTTACATCTCCCGAAAAATGGTTGTATGTTGGACTACAAAGGAAGAGTAATTTGAGACAATTAACCCATGCCCAGAGGAAAAAATATAGAAAGGTTCCAATCTCACTGACATTGTATAGACTCGCTCCTCTAATTGCTAACGGGGTTAGAAGGGGTCCGAATCCCGAAGGTAACAAGAGCAAAATTTGGTATAAGAATGAGGGATATCTTATTATATCTAATGGCAGTCTAGTCACGAAAATTTGTGAAAGCTACAAGAATGAACTAATGTTTATAGCTAATAGAAAGGCGCAAACTCAAGAATTATGAGTATGCAATAAGAGAAAGTAAAAAAATTTCTCATAAATGCAGGTGCTACTTTGCCATCTTGTGGCTAAAGATTTACCCAACTGAACCATACTCTAACTTTGAAAATTTGCAAAGACTAGACAAATGTAATCAAAGGACTCAAAAGAAAATGCAAACTCTGAAGGTAACTTGGGCTCTCCACCCATCAAACCAAAATCAATATAATGAAAGTAAGCTTCTGGAACTGTAGAGGAATAAGAAAGAAGAACTTCTGGACGGATCTAAACATCACCTGTAAAAATGACAAAATTCATATGACCATGTTAGCAGAATTGAAAACGAGCATTGAACCTGACGAAAAACTCTGGAAAGGGGTGGGCTTCGATAACATTTGCCTTATCCCTGCAGATGGCCTTTCGGGGGGCCTATGCCTTCTTTGGAAAAACTATCAAATATTAAATGGGCAAGTTGAGATAATCACTAAGGAAAAAAGGTACGTAACTATTTTGCATAAGAATTTGACAAATAATACTAATATCTACATTACCTTCATCTATGCCCCTCCACAAGAAAATCAAAAAGAAATGTTCTGGACCCAACTAAAAAACCATATCAACACAAGAAATCTTCCTTCCATAGTCATTGGGTACTTCAATGATTTACTCCAATTATCGGATAAAAAGGGAGGTATAGAACCCACATCCAGCAGAACCAAGAGACTTTACGAGCTCACCCAACAGTGTAGTCTAGTGGATCTACCGACAAATGGAAATAAATTTACTTGGAGGAAACGCAAGGAAGGTATTGATAACACCTTTGAGAAACAGGATAGGGTGATGGCCCATCAAGAAGTAATACAAGCATACCCCTATATTTTTACATGGAACCATGCCTTTACTACCTCGGATCACTGTCGTATTTCGTTCGATCTTCAGAATCTAGGACAAATAACTAGAAACAAACCGTTTCGTTTTGAAATGATGTGGACTCAAAGAAAAGACTATGAAAATCTAGTTAAACAAACATGGAGAACACAATACCATGGTAAACAAATGTATAACCTTGTTAAAAAAATTAGTCTACTAAAAGTCAAATTGAAAGCATGGAGCAAAATAAATTTTGGAAACATCAATAGGTAGGTAGGTGAAATAGAAACCGCTATTGAAAAACTACAAAAGGAGATCATCACAAATTATTCATTGCAAAAAGATGCTAAGTTAAATAGACTAAATAAAAAAAGAGAATGCCTCATCAATTACCAACACAAGTATTGGACCCAGCGAGCAAAATCAAATCACCTTCGTTTGGGTGACAAAAACACGAAATTCCACCACCGTAAAGCAACAGGAAGAAGAAATCACAAAAACATAGCGATCATTAGTACAAGCAATGGGACGATACTAGCTTCAGATGAAGAAATTGAGAAAGAATTCATCGTGGATTATGAAAATAGGTTCAAAGCCTCAAATGTCAACTTAGTCGAGCTTCAAAAACAACTTGAAGTTCTGCAAATTGAAATCACGGAAGGAGATAATAGTATGCTGACAGGACCTTTTACAAATGACGACATTAGAGCGGCAACCTTTGAGATCGAAAGTGAGAAATTGTTACGCTAGGATCGTGTGATGTGCACCAATAAGTCTTAAATTTATACTCGTTATATTTATCCTAACTCCTAGCGAACCCGCAGTGTATGGGACGTTTGTAGAAAGGTAAGTATTCCGAGGTCGAACACAAAGACTAAAGTGAAATCGAGTCAAACAATGATCAAAGATAGTGTGAATCTATACTAAGATAAGATGAGGAACGAAGAAAATGGAAAACACAATGTTTTTGTTGGTTTTTGTGGTGATCGAGCAAAGATCACAAGTCAAGCAAGGAAATAAAACAACTAATAACTCAAGCTAGCAAACGAACAAGTGACACAAAGCACAAGTATATGATCAAGAGAGAAAAGTAGATTCTAGAGGTCAAGATTTCCGGTTATGGCATCGGACTCAAGGTTCTAAAGATTCTAAGGACAAGCTGCGGTGTTGGGGAAAGAGTGTTTCACTAATGGAAGCAATTACCGGGTAGGTCTCTCACTTCACTAATCCCGCATCAAACTCCTATTACCGGGTAGGTCTCAAGGGGTTAGACTAAGGAATTCCACACAAACTAGATACTACTTAAAGGGTATCCCTCATCCTTACCGGGTAACCCTCGGAATAGGGAAATCTCAAGCAATAACCCTAGCACACTCGATCCAATAGCGGCTTATGAGGCTCACTACTACCTAGCATTCATCTTCTAAGGTATCTAAGATCGGAAATCATCGGGTAGATCTCTTCCCTCACTTAGGTTGATAGCATTAGGGGATCCTAAGCTAAATTGGGCTTAATAAACACTAGGATTTAAACAACCAAGGACCCTAACATTCAGATTTATCATTTAAAGAGCAACAGGAGAATAAATCGGGCTGTTCTACAGGTAAATCGGCCAATTTATCTGATGAACAGGTCGATTTTTCCTTCTGTTGTGAGTTTCGTGCATATAAATCATCCTAAACTAACATATAAGCCCATCCTATCATCACCCTAGCCATAACCATCAATCCATCACTCCAGAATCACAATAAACTAGCCAATAATAAGCATATCAAGATCCAAAATAATCAAACAAGCATACATGGTGTTCATAGATGGATAATGAAAGATAAGCAAGCAAAATCAATAAATCCCAGCTGAATCTAAGTTGTAGCAAGACTTACAAACTCTTAAATGAAGATTCAAAACGTTCCTAACAACCCTTGCAATAGTTCTTCAATCCAAGATTACAAAAATCACTCAAAAGTCACTCAAAACTCCTAGAATGGTGTTCTTCTTCTTCCTTCAATCCTTGAGAGCTTTTCTTCTCCTCCAATCTTCCTCCAAAATCAATGAGCTGTGAATGAGAGTGTGGGAGAGCAGAGATGCTCAGCAACCACCTGCAGGACCACTTATATTCTCCACCAAGAGCAAGGACGGACAAGAGATCGTGGGACACGTGGCTTAAGCTGTCAAATGCCCAAAAATCGACCCAGTAGGAGAAAATCGTCCGATTTAGCTGCTAGCTGGTCCGATTTTCTTCAGCAGAAACATGCTATGCTCGTTTAACCATGAGTTGATCCATTGCTTGCACCAATAGTGGTCTTTGTGTCCTTTGTTGCTCCAATTATGCTCCTCCTTAGCCTTGGATGTGTACCACCATGAGGCTTGGCCCTCAAATGTATCGATTAATGTCCAATAGATCCCCGAATTACCTACAAAACCGATAAAAGGTAGTGTAGACGTCTTTTCTAGAAATATGCTTGAATTGAGTGAAGACATCATGAACCAATGCCAAAACGTGCATGAATGAGTGAGAAATCTATCTAAATGATTACCTAATCCTAAGTCATAAATCTTGTTATCAGAAATCCCCGGGACCAGATGGGCTGCCAGCTGGATTCTTCCAAAAATATTGGCACATTGTGGGCCCGGATGTCATCCGGGCAGTTAAGAGTTTCCATAGGAATGGGAAAATCCTCAAGCAAATTAACCACACCTTCATTGCACTTATCCCAAAAATGGACAACCCATCACTAACATCGCACTACAGACCCATTAGTCTCTGCTCAACGCTCTATAAAATCATTGCAAAGATCCTAACAAACAGACTCAAGAAAATTCTCCCTAAGCTAATTCACCCATATCAGGGGGCGTTCACCCAAAATAGATCCATCCATGATAACATCTTGATTGCCCATGAAGTGTTTCACGGTTTCAAATCAAAGAAAGGTAAGGAAGGTTATGTAGCCATCAAACTTGATATGGAAAAAGCATACGATAGAGTAGAATGGCCATGCATTATGGCCATTCTCAGAAAATTGGGCTTTGCAGGAAAATTTATTGGATGGATTAAAGAATGTGTTTCGATAGCCTCCTACTCTATCTTAATCAATGATTAACCGACTAAGATCATACAACCAACCAAGGGACTTAGACAAGGTTACCCACTATCCCCGCTACTATTTAATCTAGTCGCTGAAATACTGGCTAGGAATCTACAGAAAGCTTGTATTGAGGATAAAAATAACATTGGCTTCCCAATCACAAGAGCAGGAACCACTATCCCATTCCTAGCGTTTGCGGTTGACATTATTATCTTTGCAAAAGGAACTAATTATGCATGTAATAAAATTCTGGATATCCTGACAAAATATTGCCAAGTCTTTGGACAAAAAGTGAATTACCATAAATTGGCTTTCCAGACATCCCGAAATCTAGATAACCAAGCAAAGAGATTGATACAACAAAATATCGGTATCCTGCCGAGTAATTGCTTGGAAAAATACTTGGGTTGCCCAATTATCAATGGGCGGGTAAATAAAACGATTATTCAAGACGTCATTGAGAGTTCCAGGAAACAGTTGACCAAGTGGAAAGCATCCTCCTTATCTCAGGAAGGCCGAACAGTTCTTATCAAAGCTAACCTAAATGCTAAACCAAATTACATTATGCAAAGTTTTATGCTCCCATCATCAATACACAAAGAACTAGACCAGATCAACAGACAATTCTTCTGGAATAAAGGACCAAACTACCATCCGCTTATAAGTTGGGATAGAATCTGTAAACCAAAGAATAAAGGAGGGGTTGGGATAAGGAAAGCTGAAGATATGAACAAGGCGCTGCAAATGAAACTCCTGTGGAAGATCATGGGGGGAACCAGACAACATTTGGGTGAAAATTATCGAGGAAAAATACCTAAAGGGGAACCAACTATGGAAGTATAAATTAGGGAATAACACATCATGGCAATGGATAAGACTGATGAGTCTACGACCAGAATTTGAACAATGAATTAAATGGAATGTCGGGAATGGGGAGATCATTAGAATTTGGAAGGATCGTTGGATTGACGATCGCCCTTTAGAACAACTAGTCCCGAACAAGGAATTAATAACCAACATTGAGGACACAGTGAGTACTCTTATTATAAATAAAAAATAGGATCAAACGAGGATTGAAAATCTGAAAAACTAGTTGAACAACCAAAACATTATCAACAATATACTAAACCACCCGCTCCCAATGAGTGATATCAAAGATAGACTCTCCTGGGCTCCAAGTAAGGATGGTTGGTTCCGTACAAAAGATGCACTCTCAGCTATGTACGACAATCAGAGCAATTGTTTAGGACAACACAATATCTCTTGGATATGGAATGTAGATATTATGCCCAAGGTCCAAAACTTTTCTTGGAAACTAGCAATGGATGGCCTTCCAACTAAGGAGAAGCTTGAAAAACAAAAGGTACCTACACCTATGTCTTGCGTTCTTTGCCAGCACCCATACGAAAGTGCAAAACACATTTTCTTTAATTGCCCGTATACCATGGACAATATAGCTAACAATGAAACAAGAAGTTTATTGCAAAGTATTGATACGACCAATGTGAAGTTAAGGGAGGTCATGTCCTCTATTAGAACTAAGCTTGTAGAATCTTCTATCACTACGCTTCTTGTCACTTGGTGGAATGTCTGGTTTATGAGGAACAAGATTATCTTTAACAATGAAAAAATTAGGAACATCTCACACATTGTTGAGTCGCAACTATCGGATTGGGAAAACTCAAAGGAGAAAAAAATAAAAATAATTAAAGCTAACAAAAGGAAAACAAGGAACATTAAATGGTCTGCGCCACCCCTGGAGTGGTCAAACTCAATTTCGATGGATCTAAAAGAAACAATGGCCAAAGTGCCTATGGGTACATTTTAAGAGATCATACTGCCTCAGTTATTGCACTAGACTATGGACAGTTTGGGGGCAGTTTTGTCCTTCAAACTGAAGCTTATGCACTAAAAATGGGCTTAATTAAAGCTAAACAGCTAGGAGTCAGCAAAATTGACATTGAAGGGGATAACCTTACTATCATTAATTCAGTGAAAAGAATCTGGATGCCACCATGGGAACTGGACATTATAATTACGGGTATCTCTATCTTACTATTAGGGTTTAATCAGGTTCAAGTCAACCCTATTTTCAGAGAAATTAACTGTGTTGCGGACAAGTTGGCTACTCTTGGTCACGACGGTCATGTTGCGGTCTCCCAGGAGGTGGACGGGACGATGACTAGCCTGAAGATCCCGCCTCCGCTTGATGTTATCATCCGAAAGGATGCCTTAGGATGGTCAACTGTCAGACGTTGATCTTCCTAATCTCTTACCCGTTTTAGTCAAAAAAAAAAAAAAAGTACCCTCATTTATTTTTACTGTTCAAAGCTTTTGATTTCTAAACCCTAGTCTCCTCACGCCACCGCTTCAGTCTTCCTCTGTTTCTCTCCCTTGCCTTCTGGGTTCTTCGCCGGAGATCGAAGTCGCCATCAACCTCGCACCACCTACCTTGGCCCCTGCCTTCGCTGGCCATTTGAATGCGGTGATCGAAACCACCTTGATCTACTTCACTGCCTTTTCTTCACCATTTTTGTTGTCGAAGTCCTCCACGACTAGATTGCCAATCACAACCACGTTTGGCCTTCTCTTTCTTTCCGGTACTTTTATCTCGTTTGGCCTTCTTTTTCTTGACGGTACTTTCATATCTCCTTCTCTCTCACTCTCGTTCAATCCGTGTGTTGAGGTTTTGTTGTTTTAGGGCGGCAGTTTATGATTTTAGGTTTGAAAATTGTGATTCAAAAATTAGTAAATAGCGAGAGCAGACTCTAATTTGTTTGATTTTTTGCATGTTGTTACCTTGATTTTTATTTTTTTAGTTTGGAGCTGGAAGTATGAATTTCTAGTATAAAATTTTTGGTATGAAAGTTTTATTGTGAAATTCTGGTATAAATTTTCTTAGGATGTTTAACTTTCAGATTTTGGCCGGTGGGAAGTCGAATGAAGCAAACCGCCAACAAAACTTGGGCAATGAAGATCTCAAAGTGTACCCAGTAACCGTTAAAGATTTTCCACACCCTGGATCGATGCTTATTGAGGTATATCTTGGGTTTTTTTTTAGTGGGAATATATACTTGTGTTTATAATATGTGTGAATGTGAGGATTGCCCATCTTGAAAAGCACTATGGAGACAAATTCAGGCAGCACTTGAGCTCAGTTCATCGTTGAGGCTCCCAAAGGTTTCTCCAAGATGGAAATATTCTTCTCACTCATGCAACTTCTCCAACGGCGTAGAAACACAATGACGCCGGTAGTAGTCTGACCGAAAACGATGAATATGTGAAGCTTTTGTAGTTTTCTGCATATATATGTCATACTCTTGGGAAGGGCCAGTTCTTTGGGCTTAGAAGAATGAGTTGTAATAGTAATCAAACATGTTAACCTTTGTTTGAAACGCTTATGGCCCCGTTTGGTGAGGCATTGGATTAAGATGAAATGTTAATTTCATCCCCTAATTCCATAATCTATTTATTTGAGGATGAATAAAATATCTCAATTTCATTCCCATAATCATATAATCTTCATTTCATCTCCATAATCTACGACAACCAAGCGGACCCTATATTGGCTTCAAATGTGTTAGAATGTGAAGTTTGAATTGGGTTAGATTTTGAATCATTTGAGCTTGCCAAAGTTCTTTTGTTGTGTTCTTGTTTGTGAGGACCTTTTAGCTTTCAATGTTTCTTTTCTTGTATGAATTTTCTAGTATGAATTCTGATACGAATTTTCTGTTATGAATTTCTGGTATGAATGCTTTGGTATGAAAATTTTCTGGTATGATATGTTTGGTATAAATTTTCGGTATGAATTTTTTGGCATGAATTTTCTGGTATGAACTTCTGGTATGAATTTCTGAAATGAATTTTTTGGTAAGAAAATTTATTGTACGAAAAATTATAGTATGAATTTCATACCATAAATTGATACTAAAAAACAAAAAGGGAAAAAAATAAAAGTAAATAAAAAAAAGTCGGGAATTCATTTTAGGTGATGTCTGGGTTTTTTTTTTAAATAGAGGAATTAATTACTTTTACATACCATTAATTAAAGTGATAAAAATTAGAGAGATACACAAATAAAAGAACAAAAAGGGTACATTTGATCCAATTCTTTTCAATTTTTATCGGTTTATTTCATATTTTTGGATGATTTTCAATGATATATTTGAATTGGTCATTTTGGATAAGTTTGGTTCCGGGTCTAATCGAGCCAGATTTCGAAATCGGTCTCAAGTATACTTTCGTTTATTCATGTTCGGTGTCAATAAGTGGTTTTCGTTCTTCAATACATAATTTATAAATATTTTTAATTAAATGATCATGCTAGCATTGGGTCTAAAAATCAGATGAATAAAATAATTTTTTGTCGACTCATTTCGAGTCAAGGGATTTTGGTGGAATTAATGAGTTATCGAGTGATTTGGAACAGAATGACATTGAATTCATGAGTCATTGGAACAACCTGTAAGAATATAATCGGATCTCAAATTCCGAATTTTTTTCATTTTGGTTAAATTGTGCTGTCTGGTTGACCTCAAATATTTATTATTTATTA
Organism: Fagopyrum esculentum; assembly: GCA_033239045.1. Taxonomy (NCBI): domain Eukaryota; kingdom Viridiplantae; phylum Streptophyta; class Magnoliopsida; order Caryophyllales; family Polygonaceae; genus Fagopyrum; species Fagopyrum esculentum. The sequence goes on from BSUD01000005.1 coordinate 62,579,164, forward strand.
TTTTTAGGAGTTCAGATTGATTTTTAATTGCTAGAGAACAATCAGGCACGTTGGGAATTATTTGTTGTTATTAACGAGCTTATAATACTTTTTTCCGAAATTAGGCTCGGGTGAAAGATTTTTACGAAAATACACGAGGGTGTCAGGTTTAGAATAGAAGCGTTGTCATTGACCACGTTTTTTACAATTAGCAATTTAAAAAAATAAATAAATAATACAAGCGCGGTGAGTCACCGCGCTTCTAGTGTATTTTTAAAAAAAAAAAATACTTGCACTAGTGTTTTTTTTTTTAAATTTCCGTTTGATTTTCTTTTGAGGGTTATGCACCGCGTTTCTTTACGGAAGAAACGCGGTGACTCACCGCGCTTCTATTCCAAACCTGACACCTTCGTGTATTTTCGGAAAAAACTTTCACCCGAGCCTAGTTTCGAAAAAAGTTTTATAAACTCGTTTATAACGGCGAAGAATTTGCACGCTGGCACGAAACATTCAACATGATCTTTTATTTTCTTTTATAAGGTCGTGGTTTTTTTATTCTTCACAATTCAAAATGAAGAAGTAGTCTTTTAATGTAAAATTATAACTTATTTTCTGATGTCTATAAGTTACGTACACGCATGGATTAGTACATGTTTATTAACTTGAGAAATTTGATTTTGCTAGGTTATACAATAGTGCTCAATTATATTAATTAATTTATAGTACTAATAAATAAATCTATTAACTATCTTAAAATTCAAGAATATTATTTGACTATTTTAGAAATATCTTATTATATATTTCTAAATCCAATAAATGTTTCAAGTAAATATTTTAAATCTATTAAAATTCTAAAATCTTAAACTTTCAAAATATTCTCAAACGAGTTCAAAATTTTTTTTAAATCCAATTAATGTTACAATTAATATAATTCTATATTGAAAGATTTTGCCCTAATAGACCTTTTTTAGTTTTGTGTTTAGTAAGTGTACCCAATTTTTTACCACTTCCATTTAATGACAGATAAAATTAAGGGCATTTTTAGTAACTATCCTTTTTGAAAAGCTAGAGTAGTAACTAGACTTTTTAATGTTTCAATTAAGTAAATATATCCCAATCTTTTGTATTTATTCTCAAACTCTACACACTCTTCTCTCAAGGGGTACATTTACTAAATACAAAACTAGAAAAAGTCTATTAAACCAAATTGTATCTAAAAAATTAGTTACCCCTCTATTTTAACAAAAATAAAATAATATATGTTTGTTAGTATTATGTAAGTATAAGTTTTAATTCTTAATTACTGAGTTTTTTTTTATTTTATTTCATTATTTATTTTATTTTTTATTTTTTTATTTTCTGTAATGGACATACAAAAAATTTTTCATACCAGAACTTTTTTCGTACCAGAGTTTTTTCTGGTATGAATTTTCGTATCAGAAAACTCATACTAGAATTTTCTAGTATGAATTTTCATATCAGAAAATTATGGTATGAGTTTTCTAATACGAAAATTCATACCAGAATAGTCATAACAAAATTTTCTGGCATGAAAACTCATATCAGAAATTAAGTTGTGTTTCACGAGTGAAATTATTCATCCAATTCATGAAGCTTTAATATTCTAATTTCACAACAGACTTCAATGGACTCAAACAGTAAACACTCGCGGATACCTGAGGAAAACCAATTACAAAGAAGATGGATCAGCTACGGCAAAACAACTCGCACTCCAATAAGCAACGTACGTCCATCTTAATAAATATACCAACTTAATTTACATGATGTACAACAAGACTCTCCCTTCCAAGTTCCAAACTACACAGTGCCTTCATTAGTGCATTGAGATCACATAAACTATCTTATCAAATGAAACTACTTCCAAGTAAATCAGTCTAAATTGGCAATAACAACATTGCCCATATTTCAAGTTGTTCTTCAACATCATCAACCAGACACTTGCAAGTTGTTCAACCAAGCATTTGGAGACAAGTCAACCCGAATAAAACCCATCAACACCACCATATTTGATGATTATAGTAGTCCTCGACCAGGTCAAAAACTAGCCATCTACGTACATACCTAAATACAACCTTTTAAACAATTATGATATGAAGCCAAAAAATCAAAATCCAGCCAAACTTCACAAAATTCAGCAAGCTCGAAATGACACTAAAATGGGAAATTGAAACATAGATATCGTGGATGAATAAGGAAGATCATAAACATAAATTGAAATCTATGAATTAGAGGAAACCAAAACCTGAAGAACCTAAAAAACTGAAGAAGAAACATGTTGCTCATTTGAAGAACTTGATTGAAGAAGGTAGATCTCTCTGCTAGGGCCGTCACCGACCTCTTCCTTCAACAGATCTGTTGAATGAATTCATGCCACCGTCTCCCTCTATTCTCATGCCTCATCTTCTCTCGGCTTGAGTAGTCGTAGGGTTAGGGCTTAGGGTTTCAACCATGTCTGAACACCATATCCTCTCATTAGGCTGGCCAAGTCAGGCAGCCCATCGTCCAAGGAAAAGGCCACCATTTCCCTCCAGAGGCTGTCAATGTCTGGGGAGACAACCCGAGTTGTGGTGGGACACGGCGGTGTAGGCCCCCTAGTGGAGCTCTGTCAGAACGGGGCCTCCATTGCGCAGGTTGTGGTTGCTTGCACTCTGAAAAACCTCTCGGCTGTTCCTGATGTCCGACAAGCCCTGGCCGATGAAGGAATAGTGAGGACCATGGCGGATCTCCTGGAAATTAAACCTACAAACATTGTTTTTTAAATGTAACATTAGGAGACGATGAACGATTTTGCAGGGAAGAAAGAGGGAAGGCTTTTGAAGGGTGTTGCGAGATCTAGATCTAGATCAAGATCCAGATCTGGAAAAGGAGGGAGGAGTTGAGGGAAAGAGGTTGGAGGAGGAGGAGTTGAGTTTGGTAGGGTTTGACGGTAAAAAATTGAAGAGGGGCACATTTACATAATAAAAAATACTAAAAGGCCTAGTTACTAATAGATAATCTCAAAACAGCCCAAACACCAAATTTGCCCTTCTATATTTTAGTTTAGTTCTTCGGCTATTCCTTCAGAATATTTTACGTTGAGTACTTGAGGATCTTGCTGTTTATGGGAGAGTTTAGAGTTCTTTGTGAAGGATTTAACTATCGGTGTAAACTAAAAAGTTGTAGCTCATGATGGAATAAATGGAAGCCTAATTTATGCAATTATAAACCTGAAACAAGACTAAATTTATGCATCTAAAACCTTAAATGAAAATATGCTACCACAATATACTCATTCTTAGTCCTTGCTTGTCCTCAAACAAGAACCAAAACAAAGCATCAAGGATGATAAAAATCTTTTTTGTGCATGCTTCAAATGAATGATCACTCTCAGTCATGAAAATATCATGACAAGTCAAAAAAATATTGGAACTAAAACAAGTGAATAAATCATGAAAGAAGATAGTTAAAAACTCGCACAAGAAAACTATAGTCAAGTTTTCTAAGTTAATACATATAAAATGCTTGCTACCTTAAGGTCTAAGATGCTTGTACACGGTTTTTATTGGTCCATCATATGAAGTCTTGTACACCAAAATCTAAGTGTGTGCTTGAATTTTTACAATGGATTTTTACTCGTACTTGACCTAAAAAAATGATGCACTTTGACATGGTTACATTCATCTTTGCATTTATGGAGATGCATCAAGTCATCAAAGCAATTGACAATGGAATTAAACACTTAAGTACACGTCATTTAGACAACTTTGAACTTTTCTTTTTCAACATTTTCATTTAACATGGATTTTTCTAATTTTTCCAAATAAATGTATTTTGCCTTACCGATTGATATTTTTTCAACATGAATTATTTGTAACACCCCAAGTTCTGAAAACTCGAAACATTATGGGGTAGGGCCTTACAATGGGTCCAGACCCTTAGAGTAGCAATGACACAACAGATCTTACAACAAGGCACAAACAAATGAAAACCAAAACTCAATATAAAACCAAAGGTTTAAACAAAAGAAAGCGTAAAAGATTGACAGCCGAGTTCAAAACAAAAAGAAAAGCATCAACATGAACATAAAACCCAACCCGTCCTATGTAATGTACGGGAACCCCGGTTGTCCACACCTTCCGAATCACTCAGCAACATCTTGAACCTGAGGAACATCAGCAACATCGGTATAAACCGTTAGCTAACGTTCTACATATCAGAAATACAGTAAAGGCACAAACATACATAAGGTAACATAAACACATAGCATGCTCACACAACAACCGGTTATTATCTTTCATTAGGATATCCAATTACTAATTCAACTTATGGTTGTTACACGAGTATCGCTACGATCTCGCCTCCGCCCCCTTTCACCAACAAGAATATAACGTATACATCCTTCTATTATCTGCTGGACTGGTCGCGAAAGCACCTCCTAGTTTCCCCATTCTGAATTGGACAAGCAATAAACGCCCGAATATAATACACTTGGGGCAATTAAGGTATAGCAAAGGTGAATCCTATTCCGGTTATCAGTTATAACAAGATAAACAACACAATCAAGACAATACAATCAAACCAATACGCGTAATGAAGCTAAGTAAGTCCAATGGACTTACCTCACTCGAAGGTAATCTCAACACTCAACAAACACTCAGAGAACGGCTCAGTTTCCCTCAAAAAAGGAGCAAGGAAAGTTTGTTCACACAAGCGTCAAGAATCAAGAACCGAAACGCATGCTAGAAGTCTATAACTTCTAGTCTCCAAGATCTCTAAGAGATTTACACAAGATAAGGTCTCAACCTTAGTCTTACTGATAGCATGAATTATAGTTTATATTTTGGGATTTGTTTGGACGTTTTACCTTCAATAATCTGCATGTTTGTATGTATATTATGTGATTATATTGTCGATTCATCTTCCTTTGCGGGAATCGAGGTCTACACCTAGTTTTGTTGTAATCGTAGGTAAAATGACACGTTTTACATCAAAAAGGAGCAAAAGGAGCTATGGAGTCATTGGAGCTACATTCAGGAACATAAGGAAACATCCAAGAAGCATAGCCACGGATTAAAGATTCACTTTGGACCAGATTTGAGAGATTTCACATTCAGTTGTGACTCACCTCGGTTGACTACAGAGTCACCTTGGCCGAGGTGATCCAGAGAAGTCGACTTGACCGAGGCGAACACTTGGGACGCGGCGAGAATATTTTATTCTTGGCTGAGATCTTTTATCTTTGGAAAGAGATCTTATATTTTTGGGCTTGGCTCTTGGAAGGAATAAGATATGCTAGATCATATATTTTACCTATTTTTATGGGAAGAGATCTTTCTAAGATATCTTATCTTTAGAGAGTAATTTTCCTATAAAAAGGGTCGGATTTCCCACAAATCCGACACCCGCTATCTTCGGATCCTGCGGAGACCCGCTATCTTCGGACGCTGCATACATCCGCTATCACCTCGCTTACACCTAATACACCACAACAGCCATACTCCAGTTGGGAGATTTGAAGAACCTTTTTGAAGGTTGAAGGAAGAAAGTCTATAGCTTTTATAGCTTTTGAAGGGTTTTTGTAAGATCATTTTAGATTCCCTTCTTGTTTGTTGTCTTGTTGGATTTCTATCCAAGGAACGCTCGTTGTTTTGATAATTGATTCAGTTATTGAAGCCTTTCTCTTAAGGTTTTCTTGTTCAATTATTCTCTTTCTTCCCATATATTTGATTAATACTTTCATGATGATGAGTGGCTAATCTCTTTGTGTGATTCTAGGGTGATTGGCTGAAGGTTGTGGGAAAAACAATGATAGAATAATCTTAATCACAGTAGGACCCTGAAAGTTCGAGTCTTTACCTTAACCCTAAGCATCTCGCTCAGTCGATGAACATCTTGGCCGGGGTGGAATTCGGCTGACCGAGGTGACTTATCTGATCCGAAACTGAGAGTTAAGTGTTAGAGTTTGCCAAATCCTATTCTTATTACACCTTTCCTGGTTCAATGCAAGCTTAGGATGAGACTTACCCGGTAATTCCTTAGTTTGTTTACCTAAGATCATAAGTGTAGGTAATAAAGGTTTATCCTTTATTGGGGTTTGAGTGTGCTTTCGTCCCATCTTTGTGAGTTAGCCTGAGACTTACCCGATAAAGGTTGATTCTATTCCCTTAGATGGTGTGTTAGTTTGAGGTTATAGTTCTTTATCTTAATTCCTTGAGACTTACCCGGTAATAGGAGTTACGGTTTGGGATTAGTGAGTAGTGAGACTTACCCGGTGATCTATTCCACTTTAGTAACACCTTCCCTATGCAAAAACCTCAGCTTTGTCCGCTTATCTTTAGATCTTGAGTTGGAACCACAACTAGATGCTTTAATCCCTAGAATTGCATATTTCCTTTATTGACTTTTATCATCTTTGATTGTTTTAATTGCTTTTTGGTTAGTAATTGCTAAAGCTTACCGTTATCGACTTTGTTTCACTAAGTCCCTGTGATCGACCCCTGGAATTTCTTTCTTTTTACTACAATTGACCCGTACACTGCGGGTTCGCATCCTTGTTTTAAGCTTACGTCTAGGGTTATAAATTTAAAGCTTGCACACACTGTTTGGAGCGAACAAGTTTTTGGCGCCGTTGCCGGGCACTTGGTCTAGACCGAGCCTGTTACGGTTTGCTTTTGGGGCACTTGGCCCCGTGTCTACTAACCACTCTACTTGAGTGACTTTTGCAGGTTCTTTCTTAGGTTTATGCGAAGAACCCGCATTGGGAAGGAAATCGTTCCTTACGATCCCGAACCAGAAAAGACATACAAACGACGCTTAAGAGAAGCAAAGATGGCCAACCAAGACAATCGCGATCTTGAGGCCGAATTGAAGGAGGCGTTAGAACAGCTACGCCTCAGCAGGGAAGAACTGAGGCAAGAGAAAGAAGAAACTCGCACTAGGACTGAAGCGATCGAAGCAGATATGGCAGCCTTACGAGACCAATATCAACTTCGACCGAGGGAAGACCCAGTTCCCGATGCTAGACCGATGCAGGTCCCAGTCGCAGACCCTCGACCGAGGCAGGTCCCAGTACCTAACGCCCCGGCCGAGGTACTTCCACCTCGGATGCCAGTCCGAGGCGCTCTTTTTGCAGGAATCCCGCAAACCTTAGGTCAAAGGATGGACCCCAATCAACAACTGAGGCGTCCAGGAGTTAACCTAGGAGATCCGGCGGACCATGACTACGAACTTCGACCGCAACTTCTGTCCATGATTCGCCAATGCCAGTTCGGAGGGCTAGAGAAGGAATCTCCACATCAACATCTGCAGAACTATGAGATCTTGATGGAGACCTTGAGACCCTCAAGGATTGAAAATAACAACTACAAGCTAAGACCTTTTTACTTTTCATTAAAAGATAGAGCTCTTACTTGGTATAAATCTCTTCCTCCAGGAAAAATTAGCACTTGGGAGTAGATGACTACGGAATTCTTGAATAAATTCTTTCCCCCCTCTAAGACCGCTGAAATGAGAGGGAAGATTAATGCATTCATTATGAAGGACAAAGAGAGTTTGTCCAAGTCATGGGAGAGGTTTAAAGACATTATTTTGGATTGCCCACATCATGGGATTCCAAAGATAGAGTTGTTGGAGATATACTTCAAGGGACTGGACGGAAGCACCCAGTTCAACCTCCAACTACTCTCCGCCGGTACCTTTATGGACATGGCAACTGACGAAGCTTGGGACTTTATCGAGAAGCAATCTTTGCATATGGAGAAATACACCCACCAAGGAGCGGAAGGTGGAGTGAAAAGAGTTAACTTCCAAGAAGCTCCGCCAAACAACAATCAACTCACGTCTTTGAAGAATGACGTAAAGCAATTGAAGGAACTCTTGGTTGCTCAAACCAAGAAGGAAGATCAAGGATCAAGGAATAACAACAATGGATACCGTAACAACAACAACAACGGTTCCCAGAACAACAACTACAACAAAAATAGAGGGTCCAACAGCAATAATTGGAGGGCGAACCACCAAAATTCTGGTAACAATCATTCTAACTCCAACTCTAACGATTCCTCTAATCCTTTCCTCTCTTCCCCTTCTTCTTCTTCTACTCCATTAAAGAGCCAGGGGCAAGGATCAAGTTCGTCTAAGCCGGAAAGGAAAGACGCGGTGCTGGAGGCTATCTTGATCAAGCTTAGTGCTATGGAGACTTCTATGATTTCATTTTCGAAAGCCCAAAAGGCCTTTGAACAACAACTTGCTAGTAGGGCGAATGAAGCGCCAAGAGATCAGGGGAAGCTTCCAGCAAGGACGGAGAGCAACCCTAAGGGCCAGATCATGGCCATAACTACGAGGAGTGGACTGAAAACTGCAGATCCAGTGCCTCGGTCGGTGCCAGTACCGACGAAGACAACCTCGGTCCAGGTGCAGTCGAAGAACACTTCGGCCGAGATGCCGACCGAGGTGGAGCCACAAAAAGCAGAGGGGAAAACTGAAGTTTATGTTCCACCTCTTGCATACAAACCACCACTTCCATTCCCCCAGTCAAGGGCCAGAGCACATCTAGACAAGCACTTTGGTAAGTTCCTTGACTTGATGAATAAACTACACATTAACATTCCTTTCCTTGATGCTATTCTAGGGATGCCCGCCTATGGGAAGTTCTTGAAAGAGATATTATCAAGGAAGAGGAAACTGGAAGCCTTTGGTGAAGTAAGGATGACATCTAAATCCTCGGAGCTCATTCAAATCATGAAGGAGAAGATGCCACCTAAGTTGAGAGATCCCGGCTCATTTTGCATTCCCATTCAAGTTGGGGTTGTCACTTGTGAAGCTCTATGTGATCTAGGAGCCAGCGTGAGCATCATTTCGTTGGAGCTATGTGTGAAGATTGGACTTGGAGAGCCCAAGCCGGTCAAGATTTGACTATACATGGCGGATCGCTCCATCACCCATCCCGTGGGAATTTTGGAGGACGTTCCGGTCAAGCTAGGTAACTTCTATTTACCAATAGACTTTGTTGTACTTGACATTTCCGCAGATTATCCCGTTCCTATTATTCTCGGGAGGCCATTTCTAGCAACTTCGGTTTGCAACGTGGATTGTAAGAACGCCAAGTTGAAATTCAACATTGGTGGAGATGAAGTGGAGTTCGCACTACTTGCAGCCATGAAAGGAGAGCAACTAAGTGAAAATATCTTCAACATCTACGATGAAGAAGAATCAAGGGAATTGGTGAGCTCTATCCTTATTAATGGAACTTAGAAGCTAATCCAGGAGACGAAGATCTCCAGTTTTGGTTCCAGTTACAGTACCTCGACCGAGGCACTTTCTGGACTGAGCGAGGCGACTGAAGAATATCTCGGTCAACGCCTTTGCGCCTCGACCAAGGTCGATGGCGAGATGATGTCAACTGAGACTACTGAGAATAACAAACTTCTTACTCCTTTCTCTGACATTCATCCTTAGTTGGTGGAACATTCGATCCACCAACTTTCTGATAATAAAGGACCTTGGTATGCTGATATTGTGAATTATCTTGTTTGCCAGGAAATACCGCCCGGATTGACGTACTCTCAAAAGAAGAGATTCTTCAAGGACGTACGCCATTACTACTGGGATGAACCGCTGCTATTTAAGCGTGGGCCGGATGGGATGCTTCGAAGATGCATTCCGGAAGATGAAGTTAATAGCGTCATACGGCATTGTCATTCACTTCCTTGTGGAGGACATGCTAGCACAGATAAGACATGCGCTAAGGTATTACGTTCCGGTTTCTTTTGGCCTACATTATTTAAAGATGTACAATCGTTTGTTGTCTCTTGTGATGCATGCCAAAGAACAGGAAATCTATCTAGGAGGAACGAAATGCCACTTAATATCATTCAAGAGGTGGCAATCTTTGATGTATGGGGAATAGACTTCATGGGACCTTTCCCATCCTCCGGAGGAAACCTCTATATTCTTCTAGCAGTCGATTACGTCTCTAGATTGGTCGAAGCCATTGCTTCTCCCACTAATGACGTCAAGGTGGTTGTGAAGTTCTTAAACAGGACCATCTTTCCACGTTTTGGAACTCCACGTATCATCATTAGCGATGGAGGGACGCATTTCATCAACCGGAAGTTTAAGGCACTTCTATCGAAGTATGGGGTAACCCATAAGGTAGCAACCCCTTATCACCCTCAAACTAGTGGACACGTCGAGATCTCGAATAGAGAAATCAAAGCAATTTTGGAGAAGACCATCTCTAGGACGAGGAAGGATTGGTCCATGAAATTGGACGACGCTCTTTGGGCCTACAGGACCGCATTTAAGACTCCCATAGGTACCACCCCTTATAATTTGGTATATGGGAAGTCTTGTCATTTGCCCGTTGAGTTAGAACACAAAGCATTGTTCGCTCAAAAGGTGTGTGCGTCAAAGTCTTAAATTTTATCTAGAACTCAAAAGCAAAGCGAACCCGCAGTGTACGGATCAGCTGTAGCAAGGTAAGAATTCCAGAGTCGAACTCAGGGATTTGGTGAGAATAAATTCGAAGTCAATTATCTAGCGAAAGTGTAAAAGCTTTTGTGATTGATAAAGAGGGAAATGATTCCAAGGATTCAAGTATCCGATTTCGGCTTTCGATTCAAGACACTTCTATAGATATAGGACAGAGTTTATGTTGCCAAGATTAAATGTTCAAAGGTAGGATTCGTACGATGAAGTTCCGAAACCTATATGACTAATCTAAAGGTTCTCTCTATAAGGGTTGTTGAGGCTGCAATATAGAAAGATCTAAAGACAAGAATTATGTTCAAACTAACTATCTAAAACTCCAGGATATGACTCTCCAAAGTAAGAATAGAAAGCACACTTAGAATCTTAATAAAGGATGTTGAGTCTCTTTATTACCCAAATCTTAAAATCTTAATCTATTAAATGTAGAATCGGGTTTGAAGTGTCTTCATACATTCAATTAGAGGGTAAAAAGGTTAATCAAGGTTGGGATTTAGGCAAGGATTAGTTTTGATTAAAGATTGATTCAATTAAAGTTCGTCAGAAGAATAAATCGTCCTGTTCATAAGAAAAATCGGTCGATTTTCCCCAAGAACAGCCCGATTTTCCTGTTTATCGCAACACTAAAATCTAAACTCTCAGGGTCCTAATGTTTGAATGAGTTCAGTCTATCATCATCTAAGCCTTAATCATCAACTATTCTCCCCAGAATCACAAGGTTTTTAGCCAACCATTTTCAAAATCGAATCAAATTAATTATTGGAAGAGATATCGCAAAGAAACCAAATCTTGAATGAAAAATCCAATAACTCTCAAATCTGTAAACGATTGTCAAAACAAATCAACGTATCTCTTTAGTTACTCAAATTCGTGCCTAAAAACAGTAAACACTTCAATGAACAAAGAAATCTCACAACTAGAATCAAGATTAGCTTTCCGGCAAAGAGTTCTTCAATCTCCTTCCAAGAATCTTCAATTCCTCTCAAACGTGTAAAGATTTCCCACTGCGGCCTCTTCTAATCTCCCTTTGGAGAATTTGACTCCAAGTCCCGGGGTTGTCACCGTCCTTCAATCAATGTTGAAGGCTCTCAATATATGTAGGGATCTCTCTAGGGTTTAAAGATAAAACCCTAAATATTTGGGCTGAAAAGAAGTCGAATCCGCTGGTATCAAAAGATACTCTGGCGCGTTAGACGGTATTAGAGAATACTTTGGGCCGCGTCCGACGGTATCAGAAAATACTTTGGGCCGCGTCCGACGGTATCAGAAAATACTTTGGGCCGCGTCAGATGGTATCAGAAGATACTTTGCCGCGTCCTAACTTCCTTTTATTGCTCCTTTTTGTCCCGCAAGGCTTAATCCTTAAATATGCTATTTCGCTCCATAATTCGCCAAATTACCTACAAATGCAATAAAACTCTGTGTAGACCTCTATTCTTGTAAAGTAGGTGAATATAACCATAAATGCCATGAATGTATGTCTATGCATGCAAAATAAAGGGAAAATCTATATAAATACATGCCTAAAAATAGGTCATAATTCATGTCATCAAGCATATTGGGCGATCAAATGGTTGAACTTCGACATTAAAGAAGCCGGCGAGAAGCGGCTATTGGATATCAATGAGCTGGAGGAGATGCGTTTGAACGCTTATGAGAATGCCAAAATCTATAAGGAAAGGATGAAGAAATGGCATGACAAGCGTATCATCCCTAAGGAGCTTAAAGAAGGAGACTTAGTTCTACTCTTCAACTCCCGCTTCCGCCTCTTTCCACGTAAGTTGAAATCTAGATGGACCGGACCTTATGTTGTGAAACATGTTTTTCCTCATGGTGCAGTTGAGATTTGGGGCGAAACAAGTGGAAGCTTCAAGGTCAATGGTCATAGACTCAAGAAATACAAACCGGAAGTTCCGGTTGAGGAGGTTGCACCACTATACCTCGTATGAGAGACGCATTTGGTCCAGCTAGCGACCTTAAACCAAGCGCTTCTTGGGAGGCAACCCAAGGTATTGCTTTGTTTTCCCTTTTTCTAGTCTAGCTTAGATAGTTTTGCTTTTGCTTTGCTTTGTTTTGTTTTTGGCGTCCTAGACAGACAACAGGTGACATCTAAGGAAGGAATACAAACCAGGAGCACAACTGGAAGGACAGAAGTTCGAGAATTTGAGAAGACGGAGTTTGACTGAGGCACATCTCGGTTGCTGTCAAAGCACCTCGACCGAGATGATTCTTGAGCAACCGAGGCGACTAGGGTTTCTAAAGAACCACCTCGGTCCGTACCACCTTGGTCCAGTCGAGACCACCTCGACCGAGGTGATAGCAGTTCCAAAAAGGGTATAAAAAGGGGGTTAAATTTGTCTCTCTTCTTTTTTACCTCTCCTCGACCGCGGCAGCCCCTCGCCTCGCTTCGCCCTTCTTCGATCGTTTTCAACGATTCTTGCTTCCAATTTGCTAAGAAAGGATAGAGGATCCCAGTGCAAGTGTCAATCTGCGAGAAAAACGAACCGAATTGACCGAATCAGGGTAAACATCAAAAAACCCTAATCTCGTTCTCTTCACTGTTTTGATTTGAATTGGGCTTTGGTTGCCCTTGCATTTGCTGAGAAACAGATTAAGTACCCCATAGGAACCAGTTGTAGTGATTTTGGGGGAAAAGAACTGGATTTTTGAAGAAATTCGTCGCGCAGTTCTTCGCCTCGGTCCAGTCGTGCTGTGCCTCGGCCGAGGTGTTCTTGAGTTGTGTCAGGCCGACCGAGGTGATCTGACAGAGTGCTTTAGATGAGTTCTGATAGACAGCTTGCCCTTAGGGATAGATCCTCCCCTTCCCCTTCTTCTTCCTCTTCTAGACCTTATAGACCGGTGATCCACGAGAGACACCAGGTCGACTATGATCATATAGCAGCCCGTCAGTGATTGCACCGCGCTTCCTGGACATTTCGGCTTTTGATTGTCTCCATGTGGATGGAGACCTTAGACGGATGATCTCGATGGTAGGGCTAGATCAGTTTATTGAGATCCGTGCACCTGCCTATTTAGAGCCTACCTTGGAGTTTGTTAGCTCCTTCACCTACCTCCCCACAGAGCATTCTGTGAAGTACCGGTTGATGAACCGGAACTTTTTAGTTCCATTAGAGTACTGGAGAGACATTTTTGGTTTCCCGGCCCCGACTGCTGTAGATTTCCCCTCCCGGACTGTAGCTAGGGAGTTTTGGGGTCAGATTGCTCACGTAGTTGAGCACGCAGACAGATGGCGCCCTGGAGACTCTAGGGAGCGCATCATATTTCACCTTGCCTTTAGGTTGGCCCACCGTATTTTCAGTGAGACTCTTCTGGCGCGTACTGAGACACCCTAGAAGGTCCGACAGGGGGAGCTTTTCAGCCTTTACTGCATGGTGACTGGAGGGATCCCAGACTTTGGCTTGATGTTGGCAGAGGACCTGCACAAGATCAAGGCCAAGGCGAAGGGGGATATCTGCTGCGGAGGCCTCGTGACCCACATTGCTAGCTATCAAGATATGGATCTCAGCGCTTGTACTATGGTGGCGGCTGCCAAGCCGCTAGGGCTACAGGAGATGATCACTTGGAGGATACTAGTTCCCCGAGGACTTACTACGCCATATGTGGCGATGCCATGGGAGCCGACTACACCACAGGGGATCAGATGGTCGCCCCAGTTCTTTGTTTATGATCCTCACTACTGGCAGACTGCCTACATTCCATTGATGGAGGATGCTAGAGAGGCAGCAGCTACACCAGCTGAGGAGGATGAGGTAGATGAGGAGATTGCTGATGATGATGACAGGGATGGTGGAGTTCATATGGATACAGGGACGGATACTACTGGGACGAGCCTGCACCAGCCACATCACCAGTGAGACCTGCTAGGCGTAGGGTACGCCGACACAAAGATCCAAAGGCTCATCGTCGGATCGATGATCTGACGGATCAGATGATCGATTCTTATGCTGCCCTATCACTGGATATCCGTGAGATGCAGGAGAGACAGCATTACTAGCACATGATGGCGTAGATTCAGTTTTAGCAGATCATGGGCTACCCGTTCGACCCATCTCAGTATCCGTATGTACCACCACCACCACCACCGGATCGTGACTATTGAGAGCCGCATGATTTTCTTTCTTATTTTTATGCAGCTCAGCTTTATGTCCGGTGAGTATTTTATTTCTTCAGACTTATTTTGACCCACTGGGACAGTGTGTCCCAAGTATGGGGTGTTTATGTATTATCGACTTATGTGATGTATGACTCTACATTCGGATATTTATGCTTATTTTGCTTCGATGGGTTTTATCTGAGATTACATGCATACATACAGGTTATTTGATTGAGAAAAACGTAAAAACTGGATAGAAAAAAAAAAAAATTTTGACCTCGACCGGGGCAGTTCCGGCCGAACGAGGTACTTCACCTCGGTTGACCTAAGAACACCTCGACCGAGGTGGTTTGACTGAGAGTTTTCAAAACGATTTTTTTGTGCTTCTTATCTGGATATGATCTCAGTGAAGATCTTGTTGCTGACTGGTTTTGAAATCTTTGTGTTTGAAAGGTTTTATAATATGTTTAAGTTGCTAAATGCTTTGTTTGAAAATTTTGGCATGTTTAATACTTTGTTTTTATCCAAATTATGTTGAATTTGAAGGTTGACGCCACAAGATAAGTTCTCTCACTTTCTTCCTGGAAAGACCAAGGCAATTCATTCTCTTCTCTTCTTCTTCTTGATCATGCCTAGCCCCTCATATACATTTTTGCCTCCCTTTACCTATCCGGGAATTTGGAAGCAAGTGAAGTTAAAGTTGAGAAGTTGGCTGGAAGTGAAAGTGTTAAAAGAAATAAATAGGTTTGGGGAAGTCAATCATGATGATGAGTAACTCGGCACCATTCACATAGCCGGGTGTTTGTGTCTTGCCAAAGTCGGATTGAGCGATATTCCTAACGGGTCATGGTATGTGCATCAAGGGTTTGATGCATCTCAAGAAATTGATGATTGATGATTTCCTAGGCTTCGGTTATTGTGCACCTCTGTCCATGCATCCCAAAAAGTAAAGTAAAAAAGAAAAGTGTGAAATAAGCAAAGCTTATTGGTGGAAGATGTTGAAAGTCAAAGTGAAAGTGAATTATATCCTTTTCCCGGATTCTAGAACCACATTACCTTTCATACATCCCTACCCTACACGTTTCTTGACCTTTCTTTTGGGAAGCCCTTGAGACCTCGAGCTTGTTGATTGACTTAGTGGTTTAAACTGGATTATGCATGATTAATTTCGATAATTATGACTTATTATGCATTCTGCGATTTTATCCAAAGATGAACAACTTTCTTATATTCATAAAATGTTTTGAACATATTTTGATTTTAAATTCCATGAAGTATTCTCTTAGAGTGATCTATGACTGTAGCACACCATAAAAATGTTTTTGAAAGACTTTTTCATTGATTTTCTTGACTTATAATCCATTCTATCTTGCCTTTTATATGCAGAACTTGCTTGGGGACAAGCAAGGGCTAAGTATGGGGTATTTTGATAGCATGAACTATAGTCTATATTTTGGGATTTGTTTGGACGTTTTACCTTCAATAATCTGCATGTTTGTATGTATATTATGTGATTATATTGTCGTTTCATTTACCTTTGCGGGAATCGAGGTCTACACCTAGTTTTGTTGTAATCGTAGGTAAAATGGCACGTTTTACATCAAAAAGGAGCAAAAGGAGCTATGGAGTCATTGGAGCTACATTCAGGAACATAAGGAAACATCCAGGAAGCATAGCCATGGATTAAAGATTCACTTTGGACCAGATTTGAGAGATTTCACATTTAGTTGTGACTCACCTCGGTTGACTACAGAGTCACCTCGACCGAGGTGATCCAAAGAAGTCGACTCGACCGAGGCGAACACGTGGGACGCGGCGAGAATATTTTATTCTTGGTTGAGATCTTTTATCTTTGGAAAGAGATCTTATATTTTTGGGCTTGGCTCCTGGAAGGAAGAAGATATGCTAGATCATATATTTTACCTATTTTTATGGGAAGAGATCTTTCTAATATATCTTATCTTTTGAGAGTAATTTTCCTATAAAAAGGGTCGGATTTCCCACAAATCTGACACCCGCTATCTTCGGATCCTGCGGAGACCCGCTATCTTCGGACGCTGCATACATCCGCTATCACCTCGCTTACACCTAATACACCGCAGCAGCCATACTCCAGTTGGGAGATTTGAAGAAACTTTTTGAAGGTTGAAGGAAGAAAGTCTATAGCTTTTATAGCTTTTGAAGGGTTTTTGTAAGATCATTTTAGATTCCCTTCTTGTTTGTTGTCTTGTTGGATTTCTATCCAAGGAACGCTCGTTGTTTTGATAATTGATTCAGTTATTGAAGCCTTTCTCTTAAGGTTTTCTTGTTCAATTATTCTCTTTCTTCCCATATATTTGATTAATACTTTCATGATGATGAGTGGCTAATCTCTTTGTGTGATTCTAGGGTGATTGGCTGAAGGTTGTGGGAAAAACAATGATAGAATAATCTTAATCACAGTAGGACCCTGAAAGTTCGAGTCTTTACCTTAACCCTAAGCATCTCGCTCAGTCGATGAACATCTCGGCCGGGGTGGAATTCGGCTGACCGAGGTGACTTATCTGATCCGAAACCGAGAGTTAAGTGTTAGAGTTTGCCAAATCCTATTCTTATTACACCTTTCCTGGTTCAATGCAAGCTTAGGATGAGACTTACCCGGTAATTCCTTAGTTTGTTTACCTAAGATCATAAGTGTAGGTAATAAAGGTTTATCCTTTATTGTGGTTTGAGTGTGCTTTCGTCCCATCTTTGTGAGTTAGCCTGAGACTTACCCGATAAAGGTTGATTCTATTCCCTTAGATGGTGTGTTAGTTTGAGGTTATAGTTCTTTATCTTAATTCCTTGAGACTTACCCGGTAATAGGAGTTACGGTTTGGGATTAGTGAGTAGTGAGACTTACCAGGTGATCTATTCCACTTTAGTAACACCTTCCCTATGCAAAAACCTCAGCTTTGTCCGCTTATCTTTAGATCTTGAGTTGGAACCACAACTAGATGCTTTAATCCCTAGAATTGCATATTTCCTTTATTGACTTTTATCATCTTTGATTGTTTTAATTACTTTGTGGTTAGTAATTGCTAAAGCTTACCGTTATCGACTTTGTTTCACTAAGTCCCTGTTATCGACCCCTGGAATTTCTTGCTTTTTACTACGATTGACCCGTACACTGCGGGTTCGCATCCTTGTTTTAAGCTTACATCTAGGGTTATAAATTTAAAGCTTGCACACACCGTTTGGAGCGAACACTTACAGAACACTCAAGAGTCAAGGAACATCATCAAAAGGTAAGGAAAGGAACGAGGGAAGCAAGGAAGGAAGCAACTCACCAAAGACGGAAGCTATTGCAGATAAACCGCATGGGCGGCTGGACAAGCGCAGGGGCGGAATTCCGTGGGGGCGACACAACAGAGGCGCGGGGGCGGAACTTGTGATAGAAGCGTTGTCGACTCCTTCGACATCAAGGAACAAAGCAAAGGCCAAGGCTTGATTTTCTCAACCCACAACCACGTCACAAATCAACCAGGGGAGCTTATGAACATCGAAGAATTATCAAAGGAACGCTCCACAAGAATCAAAGATCAAACTTGATTCTTGGAGAAGAAGAAAAGAGAAAACGAAGAGAGAAACTAAATAGAAGAGAAGCAAGGTGCAGTAACACATGAACGTGATGAAGAACAAGGGATGAAGAACTTACACGTTCAGCAAGATTTCAGGAAGCAAGGCTGCAACGCTCTAGGGTTGAAGACGTAAGCAAGAAACAAAAAAAAGAAGAAAAGACGAGAATATATAGGAGAGGAAGAAAATATAAAAGGAAGAATGTCTAGGGTTAGGAAAAAGATAAGAAAGTCGGCCCATAGATAGAAGATCGGATATTCTATATATGGAAGGAAGATAAAATGAATGAAAACAGATCGGACGCGATCTGCAGCAAATCCGCAGGGGCGGAGGATTGCCTCAGCCGCAGGTGCGGCCCCTTGTCACCGTGGGGGCGGTGACAGACATCAAGGCCGTTGGGGCGGCCTTCTTTACCAAGGGGCGGTGAAGGTCAAAACTGGATTCTTACATCAAATCCCCCTAAAAAGAAGTTTCGTCCCGAAACTTGCAACAACCCAAACGATCACGTAACAATAACACCGAAAACTGAACTTAACTCATATATTCCCACTTGGGGAACGTAACTCAAAACGTCACAAAAGCGTACGCAACGCAACAAAGGAAAATTTGAAACGACTACGCTATAGGTGCATCTAGCTCAGCGTAAAACTCCGGATAGTTCCTCTTGATACTATCCTCTGTCTCCCAGTCGCCTCGTCAGCTCCTCGCATCAACCACTGGATCTTCATCATCGGTATGCCCTTTGAACGCACACGTCTCGTACCACGCTCTAAGACAGCCAACGGGTGCTCGACGAACGTGAGGTCTAGCTCAATCACTAGATCCTCGTGGCTGACGATATGTCTCGAGTCCGGTATGTACTCCCGTAATTGAGACACATGGAAGATGGGGTGAGCACCCTCGAGTCTCGGTGGCAAACCAACTCTGTATACTGCCTCTCCAACTCACTCAAGAATATTGAATGGTCCCATATATCTAGGACTCAACTTCCCGTTGACACCGAAACGTCTGACGCCTCGTGTCGGAGATACTCTCAACTAAACCTGAGCTTCAACTCTGAACTCTAGAGGTATGCGCTTCTTATTTGCATAAGACTTCTATCGACTCTGCGCTGATAACATCTGCTCTCGAATTACTGCTACTCGAGCCATGTCATCTTGTATTCTGCTCAGGTGATACACCGCTAGCACTACTCGGCTTGTTCCAACACAACGGCGTATGACATCTTTGTCCGTATAAAGCCTCATAAGGAGCCATCCTAATCGATGTGTACCAACTGCTGTTATACGAAAACTCCACTAAGGGAAGATGATCTGGCAACACCTGTCCCTAGTCTAACACGCATGCTCGCAACATGTCCTCTAGAGTGTGGATGGTCCGCTCGGACTGAGAATCGATTTGAGGATGATAAGCAGTCGTGAACTGCAGACTCGTACCTAGGGCATGCACCTGCTGCTAGAACCTCAAAGTGAACCGTCCGTCTTTGTTAGAGACTATAGTCTTGGGTACTCCATGAAGTCTCACTATCTGTCTAGTGAACTCCTCTGCCGACCGACTCACCGGCCACGTTTCCTTGATCGGAATAAAACGTGTTGTCTTCGTCAGTCGATCTACTATCACCCAGATAGCATCAAAGCCTCGACTCGGTATCAAACCGGTCACAAAATCCATAGAGATGTCCTTTCATTTCCACTGAGAAACGGGAAGTGGGTGTAGCTCGTCTCCTGGTTGATGATGCTCGATCTTGACTTGCTGATAGGTCGCACACTAAGCTACATATCTCGTCACATCTGGCTTCGGACCTTTTCACCAGAAAGAGCATTTGATATCTTGATATATCTTACTCGCACCAGGGTGCATTAAATAAGGTGAAGAGTGAGCCTCTTCTAGTATCCTCTGTCTCAACTCTCAATTCGAAGGCACACAAACACGCTCCTGACGTCTCATAACTCCATCAGCACCAACTGCAAACTACGGCGCCTGTCCTCAAGACATCCGGTCTCGCATCTGTGACAAAGCTGGGTAACTCTCCTGCTTCTGTCGGATCTCGACCAACAGATTAAGTAAGATCTCCAAGGTGGACAACTGGCTGTCAGAATTCGGGAAGTGGATATCCATCTCCAGCTATGCAAGATCTCGTTGTTAGCCTAGCGATCGCCATCTCTCGGGGAGTCTTCCTACTGAGGGCATCAACTACCACATTAGCCTTCCCCGGGTGGCATAAGATCTCATGTGTCCTACGTGCTCCTCTTTGCTACGAGAGTAAACCAGAATGTCATCTAGGAAGACAACTACAAACTGGTCTAGGAAGTCGATGAAGATGTTGTTCATCAACTCCATTAAGACTGCGGGCGCGTTCGTAAGCCCGAATGACATCACTACAAACTCGTAGTGTCCATATCTGGTCAGAAATGCCGCCTTATCTATGTCCAGCTCTCTCACCCTCAGCTGGTGATAACCTGATCTCAGATCGATCCTTGAAATCACTTAAGCTCCATGCAGCTGATCCAAAAGATCGTCGATACGGGGCAATGGGTACTTATTCTTGATCATCACCTTGTTCAACTCTCGGTAGTCGATGCATAACCTTATTGACCCGTCTTTCTTCCTGACGAAGAACTCTGGTGCGCCCCAAGGAGATACACTAGGGCGGATGAAGCCCTTCTCTGCTAACTCCTTGAGCATCTTCTTCAACTCAAGCATCTCGATAGGCGCCATACGGTAAGGAGCCTTAGAGATTGGTCTTGTACCGGGCTCTAGCTTAATGTCAAAGCCTACACTCCTCTGCGGAGGTAAACCTGATGGCTCTCCAAAGACGTCAACAAACTCGCAAGCAACTAGAATCTCCTCCAAAGCTGGTCTCGTACTATCCTTGATGCATTGATGATTGTACCAGTCTTCCTGAAATCCCATCCTCTGAAGATCTCAACATGGCCTACATCTGTAGTTACCGTCATTGTCTTCTTACTGATGTCCAGAACTGCTCGATGTCGATCTATCCAATCCATGCCAAGAATAACTTCTTCATTTACTAAGTACATGACGAAGAAGTCAGCTGACCAATCGCGACCTCCCAGTTTGATAGGGCAATCACAAACCTCTCGTGTACCTCTAATCTTACCCCCATCGGGTAATCCTATAAAGAAGGGTTTACCTTCTACGGTAACTAAGACCAATCTATCTACACATGCATAAGATATAAAAGAATGCGTAGCACCGGTATCAAAAAGAACTCTAACAGGAAAACCATTAATATGAATGGTGTAAGAGCCTTAGTATTTGGAGCCTAGTTGAGCTTTTGTGTGCCTTTTCTTGTCCCTATTGACCGCCCCTGCGCACCATCTGGGCCGCCCCAACGGCTAGGCACCCCTGCGCCCTGGCTAGGTTCCCCTGCGGCTCTGTGTTTGAGCAGCCGCATTCGTTGACTCCTTGACTCGTGCTTTGCGGCTGTCTTCTCCTATAAGTTTCCCTATCCTTCAGATGAGAGGGTTTTCCACTTCTTTCCAACTTCTTTGTTCGCTCCAAACGATGTGTGCAAGCTTTAAATTTATAACCCTAGATGTAAGCTTAAAACAAGGATGCGAACCCGCAATGTACGGGTCAATCGTAGTAGAAAGAAATTCCAGCGGTTGATTGTTCGCCACGTAGCGTGCGTGCAAATAAGCTTTAAATTTATAAAACTAGAATCAAGCAAGCGAACCCGCAGTGTACGGATCGATGTAGTTAAGCAAGAATTCCAGAGTATCGAACACGGGGATTTGGGGGGTTAAATCCAGTTATAAATCGTCAAGCAAGTAAATGGTTTGAGTTTTGCAAATATTGGGAAAACAGCAACCCTAAAGATCCAGGTGTCTGATTGTGGCAATCGATTCAAGATATACTAAAGAACTAAGGACAGAGTTAAGAGTTGCAAAGGTATACTAAAGTAAAGCAATGTACGGTGAAGTTCCAAGGCTTTATATGACTTATCTATAGACACTCTCTATAAAGGTTGTTGAGGCTTCAATATAGAAAGGATCTAAAGACAAGAATTAATCTCAAATACCCAAACTTGTAACCCAAGGATCAAGACTAACTAAGCCGATTAAGGTTGTGACACTCGAAATCGAAGTAGAGGTTGTTGAGGCTTCACTACTACCTAGAAAAGACAAGTCAAGACTAAGTTAAAGCTAATCTTTAACCTTGGATCAAAGTAAAAGCAAGGTTCGTAAACTGACACAGATTACGGATGGATCTTGAGTTCCACGGCTGTGGAACCTCAAGAACAGGCCGTGATTCTGGCTCATCGGCGAAATCTCTCTAACTCTCAAGGTCCAATCAAATTACGATCGATCTATCATTATCTAAGCCACAACTATCAACCCTTCACCTTAGAATTGCTAAAGGGTTTTAGCCAATAATCATCATTATGATATCAAATTCAAGATTAAGAAGAATGAAAGATGAAAACCTTCGAAAACCTTCAATATACTTCAAATCAATCTCAAATCCACAAACAAGAGTATAATGTATATCAGATTTGGAATAACACAAACCAATCACAATCCTGATAAGAATGAAGAGCGGGATGTCAATCGGTCTTCAAATCAAACCTAGGAACAAAAGTGCAACTTCCAAATCTTCAAGCCTTCGCAAATCTCCGTTGCGAAATGGCAATCCTCCGCACGTCCAATGAAACCCTAGGCACGTGCAAGCAAGCGTAAGCGGTGATGCCGAATTCTCTTCCCTTCAGCCCTTTTATAGGGAAAGATAGAATAACCGTCCGGCCCATGTGCGTAGACAATGTGTCTATATTTTATTCGTCAAAAGATTGCCTAAATCACGGTTTTATGGAATTCCACGCCCGTGGTTTAGTGCGTGGAATTGGATTACGGTTCTTCACAACTTCCACGACTGTACTTTATACCGTGTAACTCTCTGGAATGCTCCACGCTCATGTTGCCAAGTTCCACGGCCGTGGTTTAGAGCGTGAACTTCATTACGGCCGTATTTTAGAGCGTGGAAGCATAGGTTGCTCGTAATTCCCTTTGTTTTGTGCCATTCTTCATCCTAGCATCTTCCTTGGCTTCTTTTTGGTGTCCTCAATCCTTGGATGTGCTCAATTCATCTCCATCCCCTCTTAATTCGTTTGATTTTAGCTTTTATTCGCCTACAATCAACACAAAGCTTATGTAGACCTCTATATCGACAATGTGGACAAAATAGCTAACAATTGCTTCAATGCTTTATCAATGAACACCAATATGGATGAAATACATTTGGAAAACGTGCCTAAAATATCACAATATTTCATGCTAACATCGATCACGGGGACATAGTGAAACAAAGCAGGTATAGGTTGTCAATGCAACTACTAACCACAAAAGCCATCAAAGATGATAAAAAGTCAATTAAGGAAATATGCAATTCTAGGGATTAAAGCATCTAGTTGTGGTTACAACTCAAGATCTAAAGATAAGCGGACAAATCTATTCGCATGCATAGCAGCGAATATCTCCTTCCAATTATCGCGTCCAACCATAATGGAATACTCGGGAAGCCATGCAACCCCTCTACCTCCTCTACCCTCCCAAGGCATGGCAGCGGTAGGTGGACCTCTATGTCTAGGAAAGATAATGCCTCGAGTCATGAGGCTCTGGAGTCCTAGAGGTCTAGCAGCTATCCTGGTGCACGCGGAGAAGTCGATACCAAGCTGCCTAGCAAAGTGGGTCACCATCCCACCGTATCCAATATTGCCAGCCCTCTTATTCTTTAGCTTACTCATAGTAGAAGCTAAGAGGGTGGCACAGTTAGCCGGCCTACCATGCAACATGCAATAAAGCAAAAACGACTCATCAATCTTGATTTTTGATAGCATGAATTATAGTCTATATTTTGGGGTTTGTTTGGACGTTTTATCTTCAATAATATGCATGTTTGATGTATAATATGTGATTATATTACCATTTCATCTACCTTTGTGGGAATCGAGGTCTACACCTAGTTTTGTTGTAACCGTAGGTAAAATGGCACGTTTTGCATGAAAAAGGAGCAAAATGAGCTATGGAGTCATTGGAGCTACATTCAGGAACATAAGGAACCATCCAGGAAGCATAGCCATGGATTAGAGATTCACTTTGGACCAGATTTGAGAGATTTCACATTCAGTTGTGACTCACCTCGGTTGACCACAGATTGACCTCGACCGAGGTGATCCAGAGAAGTCGACTCGACCGAGGCGAACACCTGGGACGCGGCGAGAATATTTTATTCTTGGCTGAGATCTTTTATCTTTGGAAAGAGATCTTATATTTTTGGGCTTGGCTCCTAGAAGGAAGAAGATATGCTAGATCATATATTTTACCTATTTTTATGGGAAGAGATCTTTCTAAGATATCTTATCTTTGGGGAGTAATTTTCCTATAAAAAGGGTCGGATTTCCCACAAATCCGGAGGCCGCTTACACCTACTACACCGCTGCGGCCATACTCCAGTTGGGAGATTTGAAGAACCTTTTTGAAGGTTGAAGAAGGAAGATTATAGCTTTTATAGCTTTTGAAGGGTTTTTGTAATATCATCTTAGATTCCCTTCCTTGTTGTCTTGTCTTGTTCGATTTCTATCCAAGGAACGCTTTGTTGTGATATTTGATTCAGTTATTGAAGTCTTTTCATTAAATTCTTCTTGTTCAAATATTCACTTTCTTCCCATATACTTGATTAATACCTTCATGATGATGAGTGGCTAATCTTTTTGTGTAATTCTAGGGTGATTGGCTGAAGGTTATGGGAAAAACGATGATAAAATAATATAATCACAGTAGGACCCTGAAAGTTCGAGTCTTTAACCTTAACCCTAAGCATTTCGCTCAGTCGATGAACATCTCGGCCGGGGTGGAATTTGGCTGACCGAGGTTACTTATCTAATCCGAAACTGAGAGTTAAGTGTTAGAGTTTGCCAAATCCTATTCTTATTACACCTTTCCTGGTTGAACGCAAGCATAGGATGACACTTACCCGGTAATTCCTTTGTTTGTTTACCTAAGATCATAAGTGTAGGTAATAAAGGTTAATCCTTTATTGGGGTTTGAGTGTGCTTTCATCCCATCTTTGTTAGTTAGCCTGAGACTTACCCGGTAAAGGTTGATTCTATTCCCTTAGATGGTGTGTTAATTTGAGGTCATAGTTCTTTATCTTAATTCCTTGAGACTTACCCGGTAATGGGAGTTACGGTTTTGGATTAGTGAGTAGTGAGACTTACCCGGTGATCTATTCCAGTTTAGTAACACCTTCCCCTTGCAAATATCTCAGCTTTGTCCGCTTATCTTGAGATCTTGAGTTGGAACCACAACTAGATGCCTTAATCCCTAGAATTGCATGTTTCCTTTATTGAATTTTATCATCTTTGATTGTTTTAATTACTTGTGGTTAGTGATTGCTTAAGCTTACCGTAATTGGACTTTGTTTCACTAAGTCCCTGTGATCGACCCTTGGAATTCCTTGCTTTTTACTACGATTGACCCGTACACTGCGGGTTCGCATCCTTGTTTTAAGCTTACGTCTACGGTTATAAATTTAAAGCTTGCACAGACCGTTTGGAGCGAACAAGTTTTTGGCGCCGTTGCCGGGGACTTGGTCTAGACCGAGCCGGTTACGGTTTGCTTTTGGGGCACTTGCCCCCGTGTCTACTAACCACTCTACATGAGTGACTTTCACAGGTTCTTTCTTAGGTTTATGCGAAGAACCCGCATTGGGAAGGAAATCGTTCCTTACGACCCCGAACCAGAAAAGACATACAAACGACGCTTAAGAGAAGCGAAGATGGCCAACCAAGACAATCGCGATCTTGAGGCCGAGTTGAAAGAGGCGCTAGAGCAGCTACGCCTCAGCAGGGAAGAGCTAAGGCAAGAGAAAGAAGAAACTCGCACCAGGACTGAAGCGATGGAAGCAGATATGGCAGCCTTACGAGACCAATATCAACTTCGACCGAGGGAAGATCCAGTTCACGATGCTGGACCGATGCAGGTCCCAGTTGCTGACCCTAGACCGAGGCAGGTTCCAGTACCTGACGCCCCGGCCGAGGTGCTTGCACCTCGGATGCTAGTCCGAGGCGTTCTTCTTGCAGGAATCCCACAAACCCTAGGTCAAAAGATGGACCCCAATCAACAACTGAGGCGTCCAGGAGTTAACCTAGGAGATCCAGCAGACCATGACTACGAACTTCGACCGCAAGTTCTATCCATGATTCGCCAATGCCAGTTCGGAGGGCTAGAGAAGGAATCCCCACATCAACATCTTCAAAACTACGAGATCTTGATGGAGACCTTGAGACCCTCAAGGATTGAAAATAACAACTACAAGCTAAGACATTTTTACTTTTATTTAAAAGATAGAGCTCTTACTTGGTATCAATCTCTTCCTCCAGGAAAAATTAGCACATGGGAGGAGATGACTACGGAATTCTTGACCAAATTCTTTCCCCCCTCAAAGACCGCTGAAATGAGAGGGAAGATTAATGCTTTCATTATGAAGGACAAGGAGAGCTTGTCCAAGTCATGGGAGAGGTTCAAGGACATTCTTTTGGATTGCCCACATCATGGGATTCCAAAGATAGAGTTGTTGGAGATATACTTCAAGGGGCTGGACGGAAGCACCCAGTTCAACCTCCAACTACTCTCTGCCGGTACCTTTATGGACATGGCGATTGACAAAGCATGGGACTTCATCGAGAAGCAAGCTTTGCATATGGAGAAATACACCCATCAAGGAGCTGAAGGTGGAGTTAAAAGAGTTAACTTCCAAGAAACTCAGCCCAACAACAATCAACTCACGTCTTTGAAGAATGACGTGAAGCAATTGAAGGAACTCTTGGTTGCTCAAACCAAGAAGGAAGATCAAAGACAAAGGAATAACAACAATGGATACCGTAACAACAACAACGGTTCCCGGAATAACAACTACAACAACAACAATAGAGGATCCAATAACAACAATTGAAGGGCGAACAACCAAAATTCTGGTAATAATCATTCTAACTCCAATTCTAACGATTCCTCTAATCCTTTCCTCTCTTCCCCTTCTTCTTTTTCTACTCCATTAAAGAGCTAGGGGCAAGGATCAAGTTCGTCTCAGCCGGAAAAGAAAGATGCAGTACTGGAGACTATCTTGATCAAGCTTAGTGCTATGGAGACTTCTATGACTTCATTTTCGAAGCCCCAAAAGGCCTTTGAACAACAACTTGCAAGTAGGGCGAATGAAGCGCCAAGAGATCCAGGGAAGCTTCCAGCAGGGACGGAAAGCAACCCTAAGGGCCAGATCATGGCCATAACTACGAGGAGTGGATTGAAAACTGCAGATCCAGTGCCTCGGTAGGTGCCAGTACTGACGAAGACCACCTCGGTCCAAGTACAGTCGAAGAACGCTTCGGCCGAGATGCCAACCGAGGTGGAGCCACAGAAAGCGGAGGGGAAAACTGAAGTTTATGTTCCACCTCCTGCATACAAACCACCACTTCCATTCCCCCAGTCAAGGGCCAGAGCACATCTAGACAAGCACTTTGGTAAGTTCCTTGACTTGATGAATAAACTGCACATTAAGATTCCTTTCCTTGATGCTATTCTAGGGATGCCCGCATATGGGAAGTTCTTGAAGGAGATCCTATCAAGGAAGAGGAAACTGGAAGATTTTGGTGAAGTAAGGATGACATCTAAATCCTCGGAACTTATTCAAATCATGAAGGAGAAGATGCCACCTAAATTGAGAGATCCCGGCTCATTTTGCATTCCCATTCAAGTTGGGGATGTCACTTGTGAAGCCCTTTGTGATCTAGGAGCCAGCATGAGCATCATTCCGCTGGAGCTATGTGTGAAAATCGGACTTGGAGAGCCCAAGCCGGTCAAGATTTGACTATACATGGCGGATCGCTCCATCACCCATCCCGTGGGAATTTTGGAGGACGTTCCGGTCAAGCTAGGTAACTTCTATATACCAATAGATTTTGTTGTACTTGACATTTCCGCAAATTATCCTGTTCCTATTATTCTCGCGAGGCCATTTCTAGCAACTTCGGGTTGCAACGTGGATTGCAAGAACGCCAAGTTGAAATTCAACATTGGTGGCGATGAGGTGGAGTTCGTGTTACGCTCAGGATGTGATACGCAATGGGTTTTAAATTTATATTCTCGTTATATTTATCTTAACTCCTAGCGAACCCGCAGTGTACGGGACGTTTGTAGTAGAGATAGTATTCCGAGGTCGAACACAAAGACTAAGGTGAGATTGATTCGATTTATGATTAAGTCTAGTGAAGATCTATGTTAAGTAAAGAGA
This sequence comes from Fagopyrum esculentum, assembly GCA_033239045.1. NCBI lineage: Eukaryota > Viridiplantae > Streptophyta > Magnoliopsida > Caryophyllales > Polygonaceae > Fagopyrum > Fagopyrum esculentum. The sequence continues at coordinate 62,607,647 of BSUD01000005.1, forward strand.
AAGAAATAAAGAAATGAAAATCTCAATTGTTTTTGGTTGGTTTTTCGGTGATCAATGAAAGATCACAAATCATGCAAAATATAATAATCAACTAAGTTAACAAATCAACGCAAACAAACAAGCTAAAAACGAGATATAGATCAAAGATAGAAAGGCGGATTCTAGGGATTGGAAATTCCGGTTATGACATAAGACTCAAGCTATCTAAACATACCTTGGATTTACTATGACATGTTGGGAGTAAGTGTTTCTAGATTGGGATCAATTACCGGGTAGGTCTCATGGTCCACTAATCCATCCCTAAGATCTCATCACCGGGTAAGTCTCTAAGAACCTAAGGATAGGAATTCTACACAAACCGGATTGTTACCTAGAGATCTAACCTATCCTTACCGGTTAAGTCTCGGAAAGGGAAGTTCTAAGCAACTATCCTAGAACACTTAGTCCAATGGCGGCCATGAGGCTCACCACTACCTAGGGATTGTTATCTTTGGAATCTAAAAGGAAGGATTACCGGGTAAGTCTCTCCTAACACTTAGTTGCTAACACTAGGTCACCCTAGGATAGATTTAACTCAACAACACTTAGGATTTCAACATTCTAACAATCTAAGACTAGATCCATCGAACCAGGGAAGATCACGGGTTGTTCTACCTAGTCCACGGCCGTGGTTTTGTAAGAACAAACCGTGGATCCTAACAGAGGCCACGTTTAAACACACAAGTCATCCAAGGGCTAATCCAAGTCCATCCTATCATAGTCCTAGCCATAACCATCCTTTCCTTACCCTAGAATCACATCTATTTAGCCTACAACATTCATCATAGCAATCAAAATCATCAAACATAAAATCATGGCTTCCATTTGCAAGATAATGAAGAGAAAGAGATGAACAAGAGAAGTAACAAAACCAAGCTGAAAATATGTAATTAGAATGACTCACAACCCTTCTAAAAGAAGGTTCAAATGTTCATACAACTCTAGAAATCGATTCCGAAATTCTTCTCTACAAAGCTATCAAAACTATCAATGGTGTGTTCTTCTCCTTCTCCAATCAAGCTCTTCTCCAATGGTAGCTTCCTTCTACCTCCTTCCCAAAGAATCTTCTTGTTGAGAGAATATTTTGATTGGATGATAGTGGATAATGGAGAGCTGCTCCAAGATGCATCTCTCAGCCAATGCAGGACCACTTTTATACTACAACTTTGCAAGAGCTGGCCAAGAGATCGTGGCACAGCTGTCACAAAAACCTGGAAAAATCCACGGTCAAAATCACGGCCGTGATCTGTCAGTGAACCGTGATTTTGTGCTCAGCTTTACCTTTGATCATTAAGCTTCGGTTTGGTGCATGGCTTGTGTTGGCAAGGTTCCATGAGTCCTCCCTAGCCTTTAGCTTGCATCCTAATGAGTCCGAGGGTGTGTCATCTTGATGAACGATCCTCAAACGTATCGTTTTAGCTCCTAAATCTCCCAAAATACCTACAAAGCAATGCACAAGTCCGTGTAGACGTCTATCTCGACAAAATACGTGAATTGAGTGCAAACGTCGTGAACTAGTGCTAAACCGTGCATGAATGAGCGAGGAATCTATCTAAATGATTACCTAAACCTAAATCAAAATCGTGTTATCAAAAATACCCCATACTTAAGGTTTGCTCGTCCCCGAGCAAATGCTCAACTATAGACTACAAGATAACATGATTTATGTATGCAGAAAAATGGCAAAATCTTTTTGGGTTTGTGCTTCTACTATTGGATCACCTTCATAGTCATGTTTTATGGCAAGGGATAAGCAATCATGCATCAAACAAGTGAAGGCATGGAAAGACAATTGCACTTAACTTAAAAGTATGCATGAAATGTAAAGATGAAGAAGTCAAGAAGATCAAGAGCATATCCAATCTAGATTACTAAGTCTTACAAACATGCAAATAGGTCATAAGGTCTTGTGAAATGAAAGGCCAAGAAATGTAGTGACTAGGTGGGGATTTTCTAGGTTATGTGATGCTAATCCGGGAATGGAACTAACTCCACAATCTTGTCCTCGACCAACTTCCTTTAAGTGTATATTTTTCTCTATCTTTTCTTTTCTTTCCTTTCTTTGACTTATTTTTGAGACAATGGCATTGGTGTACAAAAGCCGAAACCTTGGTGATTAGCCATACTCGGGCTTTTTCTATTTTTCGAGGTGCATCCACACCGGGCACACATACCAAAGCTCGTTAGGACTATCGGTTTATTTGACTTTGGCAAGGCACCAACACCCGATTATGTGAAGTGTACCGAGTTACTTGTCATTTAAACCAACGTCCCCAAACCTATATTTTTGGCTACACTTTCACAACAAAATCAGCATTTTATTCATGACATTCTTTCACCAACATCTTCACCCCACACTTGCTTTTCACACACATCAACACACTAACATGCTCCTATTCCCAGATGGGTTAAAAGAGGTCAATTTATATCCATTGAGGTGCTCAAACAATCATGCTCAAGATGAGGAGTAGAGAAAGATGAATTGCCTCATTCATTCCTAGATGGTATGCAAGAACTATCATGTAATTTCGATTTTCAATACTCAATCCATTCTAGGCAAACATCATGATTACAAATCATTCATGGTTTCAAGAGAAGTGTTTCAAGTCCACATATGCTATCATCAATTTAACACATAAGGCCATCCATAGCCAATCCACAAGATAAGATTCATCATTAGGGTCATATCCAAACCTAGAAAGCACAAAAATTTTTAAATTTTCTGAATTTTTATGGGATTTTCGAAATGAATATATACAATGCAAGACATGTGAAGATTTTAAACTATCCTAGATGCTCATCATGCAAAGGATCATGCAAACCCCACCCCATACTTAGAAACACATTGTCCCCAATGTGTAAATGAAGTAAAGAAGAGTGAAAGAAGGTTCTCACAATGTAAAAATGGTTTTCTACGGTATTTGGGATTCTCAAGTAGAATTGATGTTGGATGATCTATCAAACATGGTAGGGAGCTCTAAGTGTTCATCAAGGCGTCGGGACCCGTGCTAGGCACCGCTAGCCGTCCAAGTTCCGCGTTCGCTCCACCCATAATTGATGAGGGGTTCATCATCATCATTCCTATGTCAAGCAAGGCTTCCAATGCCACTAATGTTCTAGCACACACACTAAACACACGAAACACACACAAAAATAGGAAAATCAAAAATAAAAACAAAACGAAAAAGGGAAAATGTTACCAATGGGTTGCCTCCCACCAAGCGCTTCTTTAAGGTCATTAGCTTGACCAATCTCGGCAGCGTCTACTCAAGGTAAAGTGGGGCAATCATATCCACCGGAGCTCCCGGGATATACTTCTTCAACCGGTGCCCATTCACCTTAAAGTTTTCACAATGCTCCCCTCCTATCTCAATAGCTCCATGGGGAAAGATCTTCTTCACCACATATGGCCCGGTCCATCTTGATTTGAGCTTTCCGGGAAAGAGCCACAACCTTGAGTTGAAGAGAAGGACAAGATCGCCTTCACTCAACTCCTTAGGGATGATCCTCTTGTCATGCCACCGCTTCGTCCTCTCCTTGTAGATCCGGGCATTCTCGTATGCATCCAACCGGATCTCCTCAAGTGCGTTCATATCAAGCAACCTCTTCTCTCCGGCCTCTTTGAGATCAAAATTTAGCCACTTGGTGGCCCAATGTGCTCTATGCTCTATTTCTACCGGAAGGTGGCAAGACTTGCCATAGACCAACTTGTAAGGAGTGGTGCCAATTGGTGTCTTGAAAGCGGTCCTATATGCCCACAAGGCATCATTGAGCTTCATAGCCCAATCCTTTCTAGTTCTAGATACCGTCTTCTCGAGAATGGCCTTTATCTCCCGGTTGGAGATCTCCACTTGGCCACTAGTTTGGGGATGGTAAGGTGTTGCCACCTTATGAGTCACCCCATACTTAGCCACAAGTGCCCCAAAGTTCCTATTGGTGAAGTGCTTCCCTCCATCACTTATGATCACCCTCGGTGTTCCAAACCTAGGAAAGATCACTCGGTTGAAGAACCGCACCACAACCTTGGCGTCATTTGTAGGAGAAGCGATTGCCTCCACCCATCTTGATACATAATCAACCGCCAATAGGATGTAGAGGTTGCCACATGAAGAAGGGAATGTTCCCATGAAGTCCACACCACACACATCAAATATTTCCACTTCTTGTATGTTGTTCAAGGGCATCTCATTCCTCCTTGAGATGTTGCCCGTTCTTTGGCAAGCATCACAAGCTACTACAAAGCTTTGCACATCCTTGAACAAACTCGGCCAAAAGAAACCCGATTGCAACACCTTCGCACATGTCTTGTGGGAGCTAGCATGCCCTCCACATGGCAAGGAATGACAATGGCGGATCACACTCTCCACCTCATCTTCCGGTATACACCTTCTGAACATCCCATCCGGACCTCTCTTGAACAAAAGTGGCTCGCTCCAATAGTAGTGCCTCACATCTTTGTAGAATTTCTTTCTTTGGGCATATGTCAAACCGGGATGCACTTCCTCACACACTAAGTAGTTCACAATGTCGGCAAACCATGGCTCACTTCCTCTAGACACTTGGAACAAGCATTCCTCCACCATTTGCAATTGCTCATCCCGGAACGAGTCATCAATCGGGATGTCATCTCTTTCAAGCTCCAATGGTGGGAGTCTACTAAGGTGATCCGCCACGGAGTTCTCGGATCCCTTCTTGTCCCGGATTTCCAAATCAAACTCTTGAAGAAGAAGGATCCACCGAATCAACCTAGGTTTGGCATCCTTCTTGGTAAGTAGATAACGGATCGCAGCATGATCCGTATAGACTATGACCTTCGCTCCAACAAGATATGAGCGGAACTTCTCAAATGCATACACCACCGCTAGCAACTCCTTCTCGGTGGTAGCGTAATTGAGTTGGGCATCATCTAGCGTCTTGCTAGCATAATAAATGGCATGAGTTCGCCCATCTTTCCTTTGCCCCAAAACAGCCCCAACGGCTACATCGCTTGCATCACACATGATCACAAATGGTAAACTCCAATCCGGAGGTTGCATGATAGGTGCGGAGATCAAGGCGTTCTTCAACCTACAAAAAGCCTCAAGACAATCTTTGGAAAAGACAAAATCAACATCCTTCATTAGTAGGTTAGTGAGAGGCTTAGAAATCTTAGAGAAATCTTGAATAAACCTCCGGTAAAAACCGGCATGCCCTAAGAAACTCCTTACCCCTTTTACCGAGGTAGGTGGTGGCAACTTCTCTATCGTTTCAATCTTGGCTCTATCAACCTCAATGCCACGGTTAGACACCAAGTGTCCTAACACAATGCCTTCACTTACCATGAAGTGGCATTTTTCCCAATTTAAGACAAGATTTGTCTCCTCACATCTTTGCAATACTAATGACAAGTTATCCAAGCAATTATCGAAGGAAGAACCATAAACAGAGAAATTGATAGCATGAATTATAGTCTATATTTTAGGGATTGTTTGGATGTTTTATCTTTCATAATCTGCATGTTTGTATGTATAATATGAGATTATATTACCATTTCATCTACCTTTGCGAGAATCGAGGTCTACACCTAGTTTTGTTGTAATTGTAGGTAAAATGGCACGTTTTGCATCGAAAAGGAGCTATGGAGTCATTGGAGCTACATTGAGGAGCATAAGGAACCATCCAGGAAGCATAGCCATGGATTAAAGATTCACTTTGGACCAGTTTTGAGAGATTTCACATTCAGTTGTGATTCACCTCGGTTGACCAGAGATTCATCTCGACCGAGGTGATCCAGAGAAGCCGACTCGACCGAGGCGAATACCTAGGACGCGGCGAGAATATTTTATTCTTGGCTGAGATCTTTTATCTTTGGAAAGTGATCTTATATTTTTGGGCTTGGCTCCTGGAAGGAAGAAGATCTTATATTTTACCTATCTTTATGGGAAGAGATCTTTCTAAGATATTTTATCTTTGGAGGGATATTTTCCTATAAAAAGGGTTGGATTTCCACAAATCCAACATCATGTTATACCATCGATCAGGGTTTATACGCAGCAGCAGCCATACTCCTGATGGGAGATTTGAAGAACCTTTTTGAAGGTTGAAGGAAGATTGAAGATCATAGCTTTTATAGCTTTTGGAGGGTTTTGTAAGATTGTCTTTGATTCCCTTCCTTATTGTCTTGTCTTGTTGGATTGCTATCCAAGGAACGCTTTTGTTGTGATATTTGATTTAGTTATTGAAGTCTTTTCATTGAATTCTTCTTGTTCAAATATTCACCTTCTTCCCATATATTTGATTAATACTTTCATAATGATGATGAGTGGCTAATTTCCTTGTGTGATTCTAGGGTGATTGGCTGAAGGTTGTGGGAAAAACAATGATTAATAATCTTAGATTCCAGTAGGACCCTGAAAGTTCGAGTCTTTAACCTTAACCCTAAGCATCTCGTTCAGTCGATGAACATCTCGGCCGGGGTGGAATTTGGCTGACTGAGATGACTTATCTGATCCTAAACTGAGAGTTAAGTATTAGAGTTTGCCAAATCCTATTCTTATTACACCTTTCCTGGTTCAATGCAAGCTTAGGATGAGACTTACCCGGTAATTCCTTAGTTTGTGTACCAACGATCATAAGTTTAGGTAATAAAGGTTTATCCTTTATTGGGGTTTGAGTGTGCTTTCATCACATCTTTGTGAGTTAGCCTGAGACTTACCCGGTAAAGGTTGATTCTATTCCCTTAGATGGTGTGTTAGTTTGAGGTTATAGTTCTTTATCTTAATTCCTTGAGACTTACCCGGTAATAGGAGTTACAGTTTAGGATTAGTGAGTAGTGAGACTTACCCGGTGATCTATTCCGCTTTAGTAACACCTTCCCCATGCAAAAACCTCAGCTTTGTCCGCTTATCTTTAGATCTTGAGCTGGAACCACAACTAGATGCTTTAATCCCTAGAATTGCATGTTTGCTTTATTGACTTCTTATTCATCTTTGATTGTGTTGATTGCTCTTGTGGTTAGTATTTGCATAAGCATACCGTAACTGGACTTTGTTTCACTAAGTCCCTGTGATCGACCCCTGGAATTTCTTTCTTTTACTACGATTGACCCGTACACTGCGGGTTCGCATCCTTGTTTTAAGCTTAAGTCTAGGGTTATAAACTTAAAGCTTGCACACACCGTTTGGAGCGAACAAGTTTTTGGCGCCGTTGCCGGGGACTTGGTCTAGACCGAGCCGGTACGGTTTGCTCTTGGGGCACTTGCCCCCGTGTCTTCTAACCACTCTACTTGAGTGACTTTTGCAGGTTCTTTCTTAGGTATATGCGAAGAACCCGCACTGGGAAGGAAATCGTTCCTTACGATCCCGAACCAGAAAAGACATACAAGCGACGCTTAAGAGAAGCGAAGATGGCCGAACAAGACAACCGCGATCTTGAGGCCGAATTGAAAGAGGCGTTAGAACTGCTACGCCTCAGCAGGGAAGAACTAAGGCGAGAGAAGGAAGAAACTCGCACCAAAACTGAAGAAATCGAAGCAGAAATGGCCGTCATACGAGACCAAATTCTACTTCGACCGAGGGAAGATCCAGTTCCAAATGTTGGACCGAGGCAGGTCCCAGTTGCTGACCCTCGACCGAGACAGGTCCTAGTACCTGACGCCCCGGCCGAGATACTTCCACCTCGGATGCCAGTCCGAGATGTTCTTCTTGCAGGAATTCCACAAACCCTAGGTCAAAGGATGGACCCTAATCAACAACTGAGGCGTCCAGGAGTCAACCTAGGAGATCCAGCGGACCATGACTACGAACTTCGACCACAAGTTCTATCCATGATTCGCCAATGCCAATTCGGAGGGATGGAGAAGGAATCACCATATCAACATCTTCAAAACTATGAGATCTTGATGGAAACCTTGCGACCTCCGAGAATTGAAAACAACAACTACCAGCTAAGACCTTTTTACTTTTCTTTAAAAGATAGAGCTCTTACTTGGTATCAATCTCTTCCTCCAGGAAAAATTAACACGTTGGAGAAAATGTCTACGGAGTTCTTGACCAAATTCTTTCCCCCCTCAAAGACAGCTGAAATGAGAGGGAAGATTAATGCTTTCATTATGAAGGACAAGGAGAGCTTGTCCAAGTCATGGGAGCGGTTCAAGGACATTCTTTTGGATTGCCCATATCATGGGATTCCAAAGTTAGAGTTGTTGGAGATTTACTTCAAGGGACTGGACGGAACCACCCAGTTCAATCTCCAATTACTCTCCGCCGGTACCTTCATGGACATGGCGATTGACGAGGCTTGGGACTTCATCGAGAAGCAAGCCTTGCATATGGAGAAGTACACCCACCAAGGAGCTGAAGGTGGAGTTAAGAGAGTTAACTTCCAAGAAACTCAGCCCAACAACAATCAACTCACGTCTTTGAAGAATGACGTGAAGCAATTGAAGGAACTCTTGGTTGCACAAACCAAGAAGGAAGAGCAAGGGCAAAGGAACAACAACAACGGGTACCGCAACAACAACAACAACGGTTCCCGGAATAACAACAATTATAACAACAATAGAGGATCCAATAGCAACAACTGGAGGGCGAACAACCAAAATTCTGGTAACAATCATTCAAACTCCAACTCTAACGATTCCTCTAACCCTTTCCTCTCTTCCCCTTCTTCTTCTTCTACTCCATTAAAGAGCCAGGGGCAAGGATCAAGTTCGTCTCAGCCAGAAAAGAAAGACGCAGTTCTGGAGGCTATCTTGATCAAGCTTAGTGTTATGGAGACTTCTATGACTTCAATTTTGAGGGCCCAAAAGTCCTTCGAACAACAACTTGCAAGTAGGGCGAATGAAGCGCCAAGAGATCCAGGGAAGCTTCCAGCAAAGACGGAAAGCAACCCTAAGGGCCAGATCATAGCCATAACTACGAGGAGTGGACTGAAGACTTCAGATCCAATGCCTCGGTCGGTGCCAGTACCGACGAAGACCACCTCGGTCCAGGTGCAGTCGAAGAACACTTCGACCGAGATGCCAACCGAGGTGGAGCCACAGAAAGCGGAGGGGAAAACTGAAGTTTATGTTCCACCTCCTGCATACAAACCACCACTTCCATTCCCCCAGTCAAGGGCCAGAGCACATCTAGACAAGCACTTTGGTAAGTTCCTTGACTTGATGAATAAGCTGCATATTAACATTCCCTTCCTTGATGCTATTCTAGGAATGCCCGCTTATGGGAAGTTCTTAAAGGAGATCCTTTCAAGGAAGAGGAAACTGGAAGACTTTGGTGAAGTTAGGATGACATCTAAATCCTCGGAGCTTATACAAATCATGAAGGAGAAGATGTCACCTAAGTTAAGAGATCCCGGCTCATTTTGCATTCCCATTCAAGTTGGGGATGTCACTTGTGAAGCCCTTTGTGATCTAGGAGCCAGCGTGAGCATCATCCCGCTGGAGCTATGTATGAAGATCGGACTTGGAGAGCCCAAGCCGGTCAAGATTCGACTTTATACGGCGGATCGCTCCATTACCCATCCTGTGGGCATCTTGGAGGACGTTCCGGTAAAGTTAGGTAACTTCTATCTACCTATAGATTTTGTTGTACTTGATATTCCCGCAGATTATCCTGTTCCTATTATTCTCGGGAGGCCATTTCTAGCAACTTCGGGTTGCAACGTGGATTGCAAGAACGCCAAGTTGAAATTCAACATTGGTGGTGATGAGGTGGAGTTCGCACTACTTGCAGCCATGAAAGGGGAGCAGCTAACTGATGATATCTTCAACATCTACGATGAAGAAGAATCAAGAGAATTGGTGAGCTCTATCCTTATTAACGATCCACTCGAAAGAGTTATTAGCTTCAGTTTAATGGAGGAAGGTATAGATGCTTCTTGTGATGCAGATATACAGAGCTTAAAGGCACTGGAAGAGGATCCAGGAGCAAAAACTGAGAAGCTAATCCAGGAGACGAAGATCTCCAGTTTCGGTTCCAGTTGCAGTACCTCGACCGAGGCACTTCCTGGACTGAGCGAGGCGACTGAAGAACATCTCGGTCAACGCCTCTGCGCCTCGACCGAGGTCGATGGCGAGATGATGTCAACTGAGACTACTGAGAATAATAAACTTCTTACTCCCTTCTCTGACATTCATCCTCAGTTGGTGGAACATTCCATCCACCAACTTTCTGATAACAAGGGACCTTGGTATGCTGATATTGTGAATTATCTTGTTTGCCAGGAAACACCGCCCGGATTGACGTACTCTCAAAAGAAGAGATTCTTCAAGGAAGTACGACATTATTACTGGGACGAGCCGCTACTATTCAAGCGCGGACCGGATGGGATGCTTCGAAGATGCATTCCGGAAGATGAAGTTAATAGCGTCATACGGCATTGCCATTCACTTCCTTGTGGAGGACATGCTAGCACCGATAAAACATGCGCTAAGGTATTACGTTCCGGTTTCTTTTGGCCTACATTATTTAAGGATGTACAAGCTTTTGTTGTCTCTTGTGATGCATGCCACAGAACAAGAAATTTATCAAGGAGGAACGAGATGTCACTTAATAACATCCAGGAGGTGGAAATCTTCGATGTATGGGGGATTGACTTCATGGGACCTTTCCCATCCTCCGGAGGAAACCTCTATATCCTTCTTGCGGTTGATTACGTCTCCAGATGGGTTGAAGCCATTGCCTCTCCCACTAATGATGCCAAGGTGGTTGTGAAGTTCCTAAACAGGACCATCTTCCCACGGTTTGGAACTCCACGCATCATCATCAGCGATGGAGGAACGCATTTCATCAACCGAAAGTTCAAGGCACTTCTATCGAAGTACGGGGTAACCCACAAGGTATCAACTGCTTATCATCCTCAAACTAGTGGACAGGTCGAGATCTCGAATAGAGAAATCAAAGCAATTTTGGAGAAGACCGTCTCTAGAACGAGGAAGGATTGGTCCATGAAATTGGACGATGCTCTTTGGGCGTACAGGACCGCATTTAAGACTCCCATAGGTACCACCCCTTATAATTTGGTATATGAGAAGTCTTGCCATTTGCCCGTCGAATTGGAACACAAAGCGTATTGGGCGATCAAATGGTTGAACTTCGACATTAAGGAGGCCGGCGAGAAGCGACTTTTGGAGATCAACGAGCTGGAGGAGCTGCGTTTGAACGCTTATGAGAATGCCAAAATCTATAAGGAAAGGACGAAAAGATGGAATGACAAGCGTATCATCCCAAAGAAGCTTAACGAAGGAGACTTAGTTCTACTGTTCAACTCCCGCCTCCGCCTTTTTCCAGGTAAGTTAAAATCTAGATGGACCGGACCTTATGTTGTGAAACATGTTTTTCCTCATGGTGCAGTTGAGATATGGAGCGAAACTAGCGGAAGCTTCAAGGTCAACGGTCATAGACTTAAAAAGTACCAACCGAAAACTCCGGTTGAGGAGGTTGCACCAATATACCTCATTTGAGACGCATCATGGTCCAGCTAGCGACCTTAAACCAAGCGCTTCTTGGGAGGCAACCCAAGGTATTGCTTTCTTTTCCCGTTTTCTAGTCTAGCTTAGATAGTTTTTGCTTTTGCTTTGCTTTGTTTTGTTTTTGGCGTCCTAGACAGATAACAGGTTACAACTAAGGAAGGAGAACCAATCAGGAGCATAACTGGAAGAACAAAAATTCGAGAATTCGAGGAGACGAAGTTTGACTGTGACACCTCGGTCCAGTCGAGGCCACCTCGACTGAGTTGACTCTTGAGCAACCGAGGCGACTAGGGTTTCTGCAGAACCACCTCGGTCCGTACCACCTCGGTCCAGTCGAGACCATCTCGACCGAGGTGACAGCAGTTCCAGGAACAGTATAAAAGGGGGAAATTTTCTTTTTTCACTTTTTACCTTTTCGACTCGACCGCGGCGCTCTCTCACCTCGCTTCTTCGATTCTTGCTCGTTTTCGAAGATTTCCGCTTCCAAACTGCGATTAAGGCATAGAGGATCCCATTGCAAGTACAGATCTGCGAAGAAATTGAACGATTCGGCCGAAACGAGGTAAAAACGAAACCGAACCCTAACTCGTTTATTCGCTTCGATTTGCGCTTTGGTTGCCCTTGCATCTGCTGAGAAAAGGCTTAAGTACCCCATAGGAAGCAATTGTAGTAATTTTTGGGGGAAAAGAACTGAATTTTTTGAGGAAATTAGATCCAGTTCGCCGCCTCGGTCCAGTCGAGCTGCGCCTCGGCCGAGGTGATTCTTGAGAGTTGTCAGTGACCGAGGTGATCTGACAGTGACTGAATTAAAAATGAGTTCTGAACGCCGCCTCGCCCTTAGAGATAGATCCTCACCTTCCCCTTCTTCTTCTTCTTCCCGACCTTACCGCCCGGTGATCCATAAGCGACACCGGGTGGATTATGAGTGTATTTCTGGCCGTCCAGTGATTGCACCACGTTTCCTGGACGTGTCCGCTTTTGATTGCCTCCAGGTCGATGGAGACCTTAGGAGGATGATTTCTACAGTTGGGCTGGATCAGTTTACTGAGATCCGAGCCCCAACCTACTTGGAGCCGACCCTAGAGTTTGTTAGCTCCTTCACCTACCTTCCCACAGAGTAGTCTGTGAAGTACCGGTTGATGAACCGGAACTACTTAGTGCCACTTCAGTACTGGAGAGAGATTTTTGGCTTTCTTGAGCCCACAGCAGTTGACTTCCCTTCCCGATCTGTAGCTAGGGAGTTCTGGGGGCAGATTGCCCATGGTTTTGAGCACGCAGATAGATGGCGCCCTGGAGATTCCAGGGAGAAGGTCATCTTCCACCTAGCTTTTAGGTTAGCCCACCGGATCTTTAGCGAGACAATTCTGGCGCGTACTGAGACGCCCCAGAAGATCCGACAGGGCGAGCTTTTCAGTTTGTACCGCATGGTTACTGGGGGTTTCCCGGACTTTGGCTTGATGTTGGCAGAGGATCTGCACAAGATCAAGGCAAAGGCAAAGGGAGACATCTGCTGCGGAGGGCTTGTCACCCACATAGCTGCTTATCAGGACATGGATCTCAGCGGATGCACGATGGTGGCGGCTCCGAAGCCGCTTGGATTACAAGAGATGATCACTCGGCGGATTCTCGTTCCCCGAGGTCTGACTACTCCATACGTGGCTATGCCGTGGGAGCTGACTGCGCCACAGGGGATCAGGTGGTCTACCTAGTTCACTGTTTATGACCCACACTATTGGCAGACCGCCTGGGCTCCACTGATGGAGGATTTTAGGGAGGCAGCAGCTGCCCCAGCTGAGGAGGAGGAGGCTGATGACGAGGATACAGTGGATGAGAGAGAGGGTGGAGTCCCGATGGATACAAGGACGGATACTGCAGGGCCGAGTGCACCAGTCATAGACCTTGATGATGATGATGATGAGACTGAGCCTGCACCAGCTGATGCACCTGCTACTTCTCCAGTTAGGCCTGCTAGACGCAGGAGGCGCAGAGTGAGGGATCCAGATGCTCACAGACGGATCGATGACCTGACGGATCAGGTTATTGATTCATATGCTGCTTTGTCGCTGGATATCCGCAAGATGCAGGAGCGGCAGCATTATCAGCATATGATGGCCCAGATCCAGTTCGAGCACGTCATGGGCTATCCGTTCGACCCGACCTAGTATCCGTACGCGCCACCACCACCACCACCGGATCGCGACTACTAAGAGCTGCAGGATTTTCTTTATTATATTTTTTATGCAGTTCATCTATTTATCCGGTGAGTACTCTTATCTTTAGACTTATTTTGACACACTGGGACAATGTGTCCCAAGTATGGGGTATTTGATGTACTTATTTGATGACTTTGATGTATGACTCACACTTGATCGAATATTTTATATTTATGCTTCACTTCTGCATTTATATGTTTATCTGAGATTGCATGCATATTTACAGGTTATTTGATTGAGAAAAACGTCGAAACTGAAAAAAAAATGGTTTTAAAAAAAATTTTTTTGACCTCGACCGAGTCAGTTCTTGGCCAAACGAGGCGTTTCACCTCGGTTGACCCAAGAACACCTCGACCGAGGTGGGATGACTGAGAGTTTTTGAAAACGATTTTTGTGTTACTTATCTGGATATGATCTCAGTGAAGATCTTGTTTACTGACTGGTTTTAAATTCTTTATGTGTTTGAAAGGTTTTATAATATGTTTAAGTTGCTAAATGCTTTGTTTGAAATTATTGGCATGTTTAATACTTTGTTTTTATCTAAATTATGTTGAATTTGAAGATTGACACCACATCATGAGTTCTCTCACTTTCTTCTTGGAAAGACCAAGGCAATTCATTCTTCTCTCTTCTTCTTCTTCTTGATCATGCTTAGCCCCTCACATACATTTTGCCTCCCTTACCTATCCGGGAATTTGGAAGCAAGCAAGTGGTGTAAGCAAGTGAAGTTTAAGTTGAGAGGTTGGCTGGAAGTGAAAGTGTTAGAAAGTAATTTTAGGTTTGGGGAAGTCAATCATGAAGATGAGTAACTCGGCACCATTCACATAGCCGGGTGTTTGTGTCTTTCCAAAGTCGGATTGAGCGATATTCCTAACGGGTCATGGTATGTGCATCAAGGGTATGATGCATCTCAAGAAATTGATGATTGCGGATTTCCTAGGCTTCGGTTATTGTGCACCTCTGTCCATGCATCCCAAAAAGTAAAGTAAAAAAGAAAAAGTGTGAAATAAGCAAAGCTTATTGGTGGAAGATGTTGCAAGTCAAAGTGAAAGTGAAGTTCATCCTTTTCCCGGATTCTAGCACCACATTACCTTACATACATCCTTACCCTACACGTTTCTTGACCTTTCTTTTGGGAAGCCCTTGAGACCTTGAGCTTGTTGATTGCTTAGTGGTTTAAACTGGATTATACATGATTAATTTTGATAATTATGACTTATTATGCATTCTATGGTTTTATGCAAAGATGAACAACTTTCCTATATTTATAAAATGTTTTGATCATGTTTGGATTTTAAATTCCATGAAGTATTCTCTTAGAGTGATCTATGATTGTTGCACACCATAAAAATATTTTTGAAAGACTTTTCATTGATTTTCATGACCTATAATCCATTCTATCTTGTCTTCTATATGCGGAACTTGCTTGGGGACAAGCAAGGGCTAAGTATGGGGTATTTTGATAGCATGAATTATAGTCTATATTTTGGGGTTTGTTTGGACGTTTTATCTTTCATAATCTGCATGTTTGTATGTATAATATGAGATTATATTACCATTTCATCTACCTTTGCGAGAATCGAGGTCTACACCTAGTTTTGTTGTAATTGTAGGTAAAATGGAACGTTTTGCATCGAAAAGGAGCTATGGAGTCATTGGAGCTACATTGAGGAGCATAAGGAACCATCCAGGAAGCATAGCCATGGATTAAAGATTCACTTTGGACCAGTTTTGAGAGATTTCACATTCAGTTGTGATTCACCTCGGTTGACCAGAGATTCATCTCGACCGAGGTGATCCAGAGAAGCCGACTCGACCGAGGCGAATACCTAGGACGCGGCGAGAATATTTTATTCTTGGCTGAGATCTTTTATCTTTGGAAAGTGATATTATATTTTTGGGTTTGGCTCCTGGAAGGAAGAAGATCTTATATTTTACCTATTTTTATGGGAAGAGATCTTTCTAAGATATTTTATCTTTGGAAGGATATTTTCCTATAAAAAGGGTTGGATTTCCACAAATCCAACATCATGCTATACCATCGATCAGGGTTTATACACAGCAGCAGCCATACTCCAGTTGGGAGATTTGAAGAACCTTTTTGAAGGTTGAAGGAAGATTGAAGATCATAGCTTTTATAGCTTTTGGAGGGTTTTGTAAGATTGTCTTTGATTCCCTTCCTTGTTGTCTTGTCTTGTTGGATTGCTATCCAAGGAACGCTTTTGTTGTGATATTTGATTTAGTTATTGAAGTCTTTTTATTGAATTCTTCTTGTTCAAATATTCACCTTCTTCCCATATATTTGATTAATACTTTCATAATGATGATGAGTGGCTAATTTCCTTGTGTGATTCTAGGGTGATTGGCTGAAGGTTGTGGGAAAAACAAGTGATAGAATAATCTTAGATTCCAGTAGGACCCTGAAAGTTCGAGTCTTTAACCTTAACCCTAAGCATCTCGTTCAGTCGATGAACATCTCGGCCGGGGTGGAATTTGGCTGACCGAGGTGACTTATCTGATCCTAAACTGAGAGTTAAGTGTTAGAGTTTGCCAAATCCTATTCTTATTACACCTTTCCTGGTTCAATGCAATCTTAGGATGAGACTTACCCGGTAATTCCTTAGTTTGTGTACCAACGATCATAAGTGTAGGTAATAAAGGTTTATCCTTTATTGGGGTTTGAGTGTGCTTTCATCCCATCTTTGTGAGTTAGCCTGAGACTTACCCGGTAAAGGTTGATTCTATTCCCTTAGATGGTGTGTCAGTTTGAGGTTATAGTTCTTTATCTTAATTCCTTGAGACTTACCCGGTAATAGGAGTTACGGTTTAGGATTAGTGAGTAGTGAGACTTACCCGGTGATCTATTCCGCTTTAGTAACACCTTCCCCATGCAAAAACCTCAGCTTTGTCCGCTTATCTTTAGATCTTGAGTTGGAACCACAACTAGATGCTTTAATCCCTAGAATTGCATGTTTGCTTTATTGACTTCTTATTCATCTTTGATTGTGTTGATTGCTCTTGTGGTTAGTATTTGCATAAGCATACCTTAACTGGACTTTGTTTCACTAAGTCCCTGTGATCGACCCCTGGAATTTCTTGCTTTTACTACGATTGACCCGTACACTACGGGTTCGCATCCTTGTTTTAAGCTTAAGTCTAGGGTTATAAATTTAAAGCTTGCACACACCGTTTGGAGCGAACAAAAATCATCCATGAACACTTCCATGATATTTTCAATGTATTCCGAAAAGATAGCCATCATACACCTTTGGAAGGTGGCGGGTGCATTACACAACCCAAATGGCATTCTCCTATATGCAAAGGTACCCCATGGACATGTAAATGTAGTTTTCTCTTGGTCATCGGGGTGGATAGGGATTTGGAAGAATCCACTATAGCCATCTAAATAGCAAAAATGAGAATGTTGAGCTAACCTCTCTAGCATTTGGTCAATGAAAGGAAGAGGGAAGTGATCTTTCCTAGAGGCCATGTTAAGCTTCCTATAATCAATGCACATCCTCCATCCCGTGACCGTCCTAGTCGGGATTAGTTCATTGTTTTCATTGGTCACTACAGTCATCCCACCCTTCTTAGGAATTACATGAACGGGACTAACCCACTTACTATCCGAGATAGGGTAGATTATCCCCGCATCAAGCAACTTAATGATTTCCTTTTTGACTACCTCTTTCATTATAGGATTCAATCTCCTTTGATGTTCAATAGAGGGTTTGTGGTTATCTTCCATCAATATTTTATGCATGCACAAAGAAGGCTTAATGTCAACTAAATCATCAATAGTATAGCCAATGGCTTTCCTATGCAATCTTAGTTCATGCAACAACTTAGCAAGTTCATCATCACTCAAGCATGCATTCACAATCACCGGATATGTAGAGTTATCACCAAGGAAAGCATACTTTAAATGAGAGGGGAGGGGTTTGAGTTCAAGTTTAGGAGGACCTTTATCGAGTGTAGACGATCCAAATAAGGTTGGATGAGATGAATCCAAAGCAAATGAAGACCCTCCAAGGTTCCTTGAAGCTTGATCATCAACAAGGTCTGATTCAGGGGAAACCACGGCCAACTCCACGGTTTGCTCCAAGTCCACGGCCGTGGACCTTGCCTGGCTCATTTGTTGAGGCTTTACAGAGAGTTTAACGGCCGTGGAACCACTTCCACGCCCGTGGAACTTCCAGTTGTTCAGCTCCCTTTCGTGGCCTTCATCTTGAGCACTTGTCTCCTCTTCTAATGCTTCTAAGGCCTTGATCTCTTCATTGCAAGCCTCCTCAACACCTTCCTCCATCATACTTAAGGTAAGAACCTTCTCCAAGGGATCCTTGAACAAGATCGAGCTCACTACTTCTCTAGATTCTTCTTGCTCGACTATGTTGAAGACATCCTCATCAAGGGTTGACCCTTTCATCATTGTCGACAATTTGAATTTGATGTTCTCTTCTCCAATGTTGAAGGAGAGAGTCCCATTCTTGCAATCCACTAGGCATCCGGAAGTGGCTAGGAAAGGTCTTCCTAAGATGATGGGAACCGGATAGTCCGCCGGAATATCCAAGACAACAAAATCAATTGGCACATAGAACCCTCCTAGTTGCACCGGAATGTCTTCTAAAATCCAAACCGGGTGAGTGATAGATCGGTCCGCCATATAGAGGGTCATCTTGACCGGTTTCGGCTCTCCTAGCCCAACCTTGTTGCAAAGCGCAAGCGGTATGATGCTTACACTTGCTCCAAGATCACAAAGGGCCTCATACTTCACATCTCCCACTCCAATTGGGACGCAAAAGGAACCCGGATGTCTTAGCTTGGGAGGCATTTCCTCCTTCATTGTTTGGATCAATTCCCGAGGACCTCTTGGTCATTCTTATCTCCCCATACTCCTCCAACTTCCTTTTGTTGGAGAGTATCTCTTTCAAGAACTTGCCATATGCCGGCATCCCTAAAATAGCATCCATGAACGGAATGTTAATATGCAATTTAGACATTAGTTCAAGGAACTTACCCAAGTGATTGTCCAAACGAGCTCTTGCTCGTGATTGTGGGAACGGTAGTGGTGGCTTGTAAGGAGGCGGTGCCACATAGGTTGGCTCTACATCTTTGCTCTTGTCTCCATCTCCTTGTAAAGTCTCTTCCTCTATCACCACTTGTTTCCCCTTAGCATTGTCCTTGGGCAAAGGATCTTTCATGCTCAACCCACTCCTGGTTGTAATGGCCAACACTTGGCCTCTTGGGTTGTCTTCGGTTCTTCCGGGGAGCTTTCTCGGATCTCTATGGGCTTCACCCGCCTTTTGGAACACTTGTGCTTCCAAAACTTTTTGAGCTTTAGAAATTGAAGTCACGGTGCTCTCAAGACCACTCAACCTTCCAAGCAATTGCTCAAACATTATTTCGGTTCTATCCTTTGGAGGTTGAGTAAATCCGGGTGGAGGTTCTTGTGAAGCTCTTGGTGGTGGAGTTGTGCTTGTGGAAGCTGGAGGGTTCAAGGCTCCATCCGGGTTAGAGTAGGAAAACCCGGGATGGTTGTGGTTGGGCCGGTAATTGTTGAATTGCCGGTTGTTGTTGAAGTTCCTTGGGCCTTGATAGTTGTTGTAATTGCCCCTTCCCATGTAATTCACATCCTCCTCCTTGGAAGGTAAGTTAGCTTGTGGAAGCACTTGAGGAGTTGCTTGGTTCTTCAAAGTTGTAGCACACAACTCCCTCAAAGACTTCAATTCATTGTTGATGGCGTCAAGCTTAAAATTGCTCATGGTGACTTCACTCACCTCATATGCTCCCGCCTTTCTCCCTTCACTCTTTCTATGGGAGTATTTCTCAATCACTAGCGCTTGTTTCTCTACTAACTCCCAAGCTTCATCTACATGCTTCACCATGAAAGTCCCACCGGAAAGAGATTGGAGCTTGAATTGGCTATCTTCATCAAGTCCTTTGAAGTAGATCTCCAATAACTCAATTTTCGGTATGCCATGGTGTGGACAATCTAGGAGAAGGTCTTTGAACCTCTCCCAAGACTTAAATAAACTCTCTCTATCCTTCATTACGAAGGCATTGATCTTCCCTCTTAACTCGGTAGTCTTGGAAGGTGGGAAGAACTTAGTCAAAAACTCGATTGTCATCTCCTCCCAAGTACCAACTCGCCCTTGTGGAATAGATTGATACCAAGCCAAGGCTTTATCCTTAAGAGAGAAGGAAAAAGCCCTAAGCTTATGGTTGTTGCTCTCCAATCTTGGCGGTCTAAGAGTCTCCATCAAGATCTCATAATTCATCAAGTGTTGATGAGGAGACTCTCCTTCCATCCCTCCAAATTAATTATGCCGGATCATTTGTAGTACTTGAGGGCGGAGTTCGTAATCATGGGCTGCGGGATCTCCTAAGTTCACACCCGGACGGTGTGCTCTTTGTGCCGGATCCATACGTTGCCCCAACGTTTGTGGTTCTTCCATAGCAATGGGCACAACCCTAATGTTCACCGCCGCCGACTGCGGTTGTGGTGGAGGTGGAGGAGGTTGTTGACGGTTAAGCTCCCTTTGCACAAGAGCTTGCCTAATCTCCTCAATCTCCCTCCTAGTTGCCTCTTGCCTCTCATTGGCAAGTCTCTTTTCATTCTCCAAGGCTTCATCCCTTATCCTAATTTGCTCTAAAGCATCATCCAACTCAGCTTGGAGATCTCTTCCGGCCATCTCTTTTCCCTTTTTAATGCTCTTGGATCTAGATCTAAGGGTTTTCTCCGGTTCGGGATCGAATGGAGCTAAATCCTTGCCACGAGATCTTCGGATACACCTAAAGAGTGAGATGTCCTGAAAGCAAAGACACAAACCAAAGAGAGATCAAAAGCAACAAGAAAGATCTACACTAATAAACAATCACAGAACAGACTCAATCTAGACCTAGTCCCCGGCAACGGCGCCAAAAACTTGTTACGCTCAGGATGTGATACGCAATGGGTTTTAAATTTATATTCTCATTATATTTATCCTAACTCCTAGCGAACCCGCAGTGTACGGGACGTTTGTAGTAGAGATAGTATTCCGAGGTCGAACACAAAGACTAAGGTGAGATTGATTCGATTTATGATTAAGTCTAGTGAAGATCTAGGTTAAGTAAAGAGAAAGAAATAAAGAAATGAAAATCTCAATTGTTTTTGGTTGGTTTTTCGGTGATCAATCAAAGATCACAAATCATGCGAAATATAATAATCAACTAAGTTAACAAATCAACGCAAACAAACAAGCTAAAAACGAGATATAGATCAAAGATAGAAAGGCGGATTCTAGGGATTCAAAATTCCGGTTATGGCATAAGACTCAAGCTATCTAAACATACCTTGGATTTACTATGACATGTTGGGAGTAAGTGTTTCTAGATTGGGATCAGTTACCGGGTAGGTCTCATGGTCCACTAATCCATCCCTAAGATCTCATCACCGGGTAAGTCTCTAAGAACCTAAGGATAGGAATTCTACACAAACCGGATTGTTACCTAGAGATCTAACCTATCCTTACCGGTTAAGTCTCGGAAAGGGAAGTTCTAAGCAACTATCCTAGCACACTTAGTCCAATGGCGGCCATGAGGCTCACCACTACCTAGGGATTGTTATCTTTGGAATCTATCAGTAAGGATTACCGGGTAAGTCTCTCCTAACACTTAGTTGCTAACACTAGGTCACCCTAGGATAGATTTAACTCAACAACACTTAGGATTTCAACATTCTAACAATCTAAGACTAGATCCATCGAACCAGGGAAGATCACGGGCTATTCTACCTAGTCCACGGCCGTGGTTTTGTAAGAACAAACCGTGGATCCTAACAGAGGCCACGTTTAAACACACAAGTCATCCAAGGGATAATCTAAGTCCATCCTATCATAGTCCTAGCCATAACCATCCTTTCCTTACCCTAGAATCACATCTATTTAGCCTACAACATTCATCATAGCAATCAAAATCATCAAACATAAAATCATGGCTTCCATTTGCAAGATAATGAAGAGAAAGAGATGAACAAGAGAAGTAACAAAAGCAAGCTGAAAATATGGAATTAGAATGACTCACAACCCTTCTAAAAGAAGGTTCAAATGTTCATACAACTCTAGAAATCGATTCCGAAATTCTTTTCTACAAAGCTATCAAATCAATCAATGGTGTGTTCTTCTCCTTCTCCAATCAAGCTCTTCTCCAATGGTAGCTTCCTTCTACCTCCTTCTTCCCAAAGAATCTTTTTGTTGAGAGAATATTTTGATTGGATGATAGTGGATAATGGAGAGCTGCTCCAAGATGCCTCTCTCAGCCAATACAGGACCACTTTTATACTACAACTTTGCAAGAGCTGGTCAAGAGATCGTGGCACAGCTGTCACGAAAACCTGGCAAAATCCACCGTCAAAATCACGGCCGTGATCTGTCAGTGAACCGTGATTTTGTGCTCAGCTTTGCCTTTGATCATTAAGCTTCGGTTTGGTGCATGGCTTGTTTTGGCAAGGTTCCATGAGTTCTCCCTAGCCTTTAGCTTGCATCCTAATGAGTCCGAGGGTGCGTCATCTTGATGAACGATCCTCAAACGTATCGTTTTAGCTCCTAAATCTCCCAAAATACCTACAAAGCAATGCACAAGTCCGTGTAGACGTCTATCTCAACAAAATACGTGAATTGAGTGCAAACGTCATGAACTAGTGCTAAACCATGCATGAATGAGCGAGGAATCTATCTAAATGATTACCTAAACCTAAATCAAAATCGTGCTATCAGTTCGCACTACTTACAACCATGAAAGGGGAGCAGCTAAGCGATGATATCTTCAACATCTACGATGAAGAAGAATCAAGAGAATTGGTGAGCTCTATCCTTATTAACGATCCACTCGAAAGAGTTATTAGCTTCAGTTTAATGGAGGAAGGTATAGATGCCTCTTGTGATGCAGATATACGGAGCTTAAAAGCATTGGAAGAAGATCCAGGAGCTAAAACTGAGAAGCTAATCCAGGAGACGAAGATCTCTAGTTTCGGTTCCAGTTGCAGTACCTCGACCGAGGCACTTTCTGGACTGCGCGAGGCGACCGAAGAACACCTCAGTCAACGCCTCTGCGCCTCGACCGAGGTCGAAGGCGAGACGACTTCAACTGAGATTTCCGAAAGTCCAGTTTCTAGATCTACTCCACTGGAAGGAGGAAGCAAGGATCCCCCTCAAAAAGCACCCCCAGTTGTGGAGCTTAAACAACTCCCAAATCACTTGAGGTATGTCTTTCTTAGACCGGATTCCACTTATCCCGTTATTGTTAGTGCTTCCCTCTGCGAAACTGAATTGTCTAAACTAATGCATGTCCTGAGAAAGCATCAAAAGGCTTTGGGTTATACTATAGATGATCTTATTGGCATTAAGCCTTCTTTCTGCATGCATAGAATTCTAATGGAGGATGATCATAAGACTTCACGGGAACCTCAAAGACGGTTAAATCCGATCATGAAAGAGGTTGTGAAGAAGGAAATTCTTAAGTTGTTGGATGCAGGTATCATATATCCTATCTCGGACAGCAAATGGGTTAGCCCGGTGCATGTAGTTCCGAAGAAAGGAGGGATGACCGTTGTGACGAATAAGAACAACGAGTTGATCCCAACCAGGACCGTTACGGGCTGGAGGGTTTGCATTGATTATAGGAAGCTGAACACGGCCACACGGAAGGACCATTTTCCACTTCCCTTCATTGATCAAATGCTCGAGCGGTTGGCCCAGCATTCACACTTTTGCTACTTAGACGGCTATAGTGGATTCTACCAGATTCCTATCCATCCGGATGATCAGGAGAAGACCACTTTCACTTGTCCATGGGGGACATTTGCTTATAGGAGGATGCCATTTGGATTGTGCAATGCACCCGCTACCTTCCGGCGATGCATGATGGCCATCTTTTCCGAGTACATAGAGGAGATCATGGAGGTATTTATGGACGATTTTTCAGTATATGGTTCCTCTTTTGATGATTACCTATCTAACCTTTCTCTAGTGCTACAAAGATGTGAAGACACTAATCTCGTTTTGAATTGGGAGAAGTGTCATTTTATGGTTAATGAAGGCATTGTGCTAGGACACCTCGTTTCTAATCGAGGCATTGAGGTCGATCGAGCTAAGATCGAGACTATCGAGAAACTCCCTCCCCCTTGTTCTATTAAAGGTGTGAGGAGTTTTCTAGGGCATGCAGGTTTCTACAGGAGATTCATCAAGGACTTCTCCAAGATTTCTAAACCTCTAACTAACTTCTTGAATAAAGATGTTGTTTTTGAGTTTTCGCAGGAGTGTCTTGATGCTTTTTACAGGATTAAGGAAGCGTTGATCTCCGCTCCCATTATCCAACCTCCGGATTGGACCTTGCCCTTTGATATCATGTGTGATGCTAGTGATGTAGCCGTAGGAGCGGTGCTTGGACAGAAGAAAGATGGCCGGACCACCGCCATTTATTATGCTAGCAAGACGCTAGATGTAGCACAACGCAACTACGCTACCACCGAGAAGGAGTTATTGGCGGTTGTATATGCTTTCGAGAAGTTTCGTTCCTACTTAGTAGGGGCGAAAGTCATTGTCTACACCGACCATGCAGCCATCCGTTACTTGTTGGCTAAGAACGATGCCAAGCCACGCCTTATTCGATGGATTCTCTTGCTTCAAGAGTTTGACTTAGAGATCCGCGATAAGAAGGGATCCGAAAAATCTGTTGTGGATCACCTCAGCCGGCTACCTGCATCTTCACGCGAGAAGGACGACCAACCCATAGACGATTCATTCCCCGATGAGCACTTACACTTGTTGGAGCGTTTGATAGACTTACTTACTTCACCCCACGATGGAGGTGAAGTATGGGGTTAGGGCACCTCCCATCACGTTTGAGAGACGCATCATGGTCCAGCTAGTGACCTTAAACCAAGCGCTTCTTGGGAGGCAACCCAAGGTATTGCTTTCTTTTCCCTTTTTCTAGTCTAGCTTGGATAGTTTTGCTTTTGCTTTGCTTTGTTTTGTTTTTGGCGTCCTAGACAGATAACAGGTGACATCTAAGGAAGGAGTACAAACCAGGAGCATAATTGGAAGGACAGAAGATCGAGAATTTGAGAAAACGAAGTTTGACTGAGGCACATCTCGGTTGCTGTCAGAGCACCTCGACCGAGATGATTCTTGAGCAACCGAGGCGACTAGGGTTTCTGAAGATCCACCTCGGTCCGTACCACCTCGGTCCAGTCGAGACCACCTCGACCGAGGTGACAGCGGTTCCAGAAAGGGTATAAAAAGGGGAAAAATTTCTTTTATTCTCTTTTACCCTTCCTCGACCGCGGCAGCCCCCTTCACCTCGCCTCTTCGATTCTCGCTCATTTTCGAAGATTTTCGCTTCCAAACTGCGATTAAAGCATAGAGGATCCCAGTGCAACGTCGATCTGCGAAGAAATCGAACCGAAACGGCCGAACGAGGTAAAAAGAGTACAAAACCCTAACCTCGCTGATTTCGCTTCAATTTGGGCTTGGATTGCCTCGCATTTGCTGAGAAATAAATTAAGTACCCCATAGGAACTAGTTGTAGTGATTTTGGGGGAAAAGAACTGGATTTCTGAGAGATTAGATCGCACAGTTTTTCGCCTCGGTTCAGACGTGCTGTGCCTCGGCCGAGGTGTTCTTGAGCGTTGTCAGACCGACCGAGGTGACCTGACAGTGAGAATTTTGAAAATGAGTTCTGACCGATGTCTTGCCATTAGGGATAGATCCTCCCCTTTCCCTTCTTCCTCTTCTTCCCGACCTTATCGACCGGTGATCCACGAGCGACACCGGGTCGATTACGACCGTATAGCAGCCCGTCTAGTGATAGCACCTCGCTTCCTGGACGTATCAGCCTTTGACTGTCTCCATGTGGATGGAGACCTTAGACGGATGATATCGACGGTAGGGCTGGATCAGTTTATTGAGATCCGTGCACCTGCCTATTTGGAGCCCACCCTAGAGTTTGTTAGCTCCTTTACCTACCTCCCCACAGAGCGTTCTGTGAAGTACCGGTTGATGAATAGGAACTTCTTAGTGCCATTAGAGTATTGGAGGGATATTTTTGGTTTTCCTGCCCCGACAGCTGTTGATTTCCCTTCCCGGTCTGTAGCTAGGGAGTTTTGGGGACATATTGCTCACGTGGTTGAGCACACAGATAGGTGGCGCCCTGGAGACTCCAGGGAGAAGGTCATTTCTCACTTAGCTTTTAGGTTAGCTCACCGTATCTTCAGTGAGACACTTCTGGCGCGTACTGAGACGCCCCAGAAGGTCCGACAGGGGGAGATTTTTAGCCTATATTGCATGGTGACTAGAGGGATCCCCGACTTTGGCTTGATGTTGGCAGAGGACCTACACAAGATCAAGGCCAAGGCGAAGGAGGACATCTGCTGCGGAGGACTTGTGACCCACATCGCCAGCTACCAGGACATGGATCTCAGCGCTTGCACTATGGTTGCGGCTGCCAAGCCGCTTGGGCTACAGGAGATGATCACTCAGTGGATTCTTGTTCCCCGAGGACTGACTACACCATACGTGGCTATGCCATGGGAGCTGACTGCACCGCAGGGGATCAGGTGGTCAGCACAGTTTACAGTTTATGACCCTCATTACTAGCAGACTGCTTGGGCCCCACTGATGGAGGATTACAGAGAGGCAGCAGTTGCACCAGATGAGGAGAAGGTAGATGATGAGGAGACTGCTGATGACAGGGATGGTGGAGTCCCGATGGATACAGGGACAAATACTACCGGGACGAGTGCGCCGGTTATTGATCTGGATGATGATGATACTGAGCCTGCACCTATTGCATCACCAGTGAGACCTGCTAGGCGTAGGACACGCCGACACAGAGATCCAGAGGCCCACCGTCGGATCGATGATCTGACGGAGCAGATGATTGACTCTTATGCTGCTCTTACTGTGGACATCGATGAGAGATTTGCCGCCCAGCACCGACAGATCGATAGTTGGACTCATCAGATGCTAGAGAGCCAGCATTATCACCGTAGGATAATGGAGATCCAGTTCCAGCAGGCTATGGGTTATCCATTTGACCCATCCCAGTATCAATACGTGCCACCACCACCACCACCACCGGATCAGGATTACTGAGAGCTGCAGGATTTTCTTTCTTATTTTTATGCAGTTCAGCGTTATTGATGTATCATTTGACACTTATGTGATGTATGACTCTACTTGATCGGATATTCATTTATATTTACGCTCAGTTTGCTTCTATATGTTTATTTGAGACTGCATGCATACATACAGGTTATTTGATTGAGAAAAACGTCGAAACTGAAGAAAAAAAACTGGTTTTTAAAAAAAAAATTTTAACCTCGACCGGGGCAGTTCTGGCCGAACGAGGTGTTTCACCTCGGTTGACCTAAGAACACCTCGACCGAGGTGGGTTAACTGAGAGTTTTCGAAAACGATTTTTGTGCTTCTTATCTGGATATGATCTCAGTGAAGATCTTGCTTACTGACTGGTTTTGGAATCTTTATGTGTTTGAAAGGTTTCATAATATGTTTAAGTTGCTAAATGCTTTGTTTGAAATTATTGGCATGTTTAATACTTTGTTTTTATCCAAATTATGTTGAATTTGAAGGTTGACACCGTAAGATAAGTTCTCTCACTTTCTTCCTGGAAAGACCGAGGCAATTCATTCTTCTCTCTTCTTCTTCTTGACCATGCTTAGCCCCTCATATACATTTTGCCTCCCTTTACCTATCCGGGAATTTGGAAGCAAGCGAAGAGGTGAAAGCAAGTGAAGTTAAAGTTGAGAAGTTGGCTGGAAGTGAAAGTGTTAGAAAGTAATAATAGGTTTGGGGAAGTCAATCATGATGATGAGTAACTCGGCACCATTCACATAGCCGGGTGTTTGTGTCTTGCCAAAGTCGGATTGAGCGATATTCCTAACGGGTCATGGTATGTGCATCAAGGGTTTGATGCATCTCAAGAAATTGATGATTGTTGATTTCCTAGGCTTCGGTTATTGTGCACCTCTGTCCATGCATCCCAAAAAGTAAAGTAAAAAGAAAAAGTGTGAAATAAGCAAAGCTTATTGGTGGAAGATGTTGAAAGTCAAAGTGAAAGTGAAGTATATCCTTTTCCCGGATTCTAGCACCACATTACCTTACATACATCCCTACCCTACACGTTTCTTGACCTTTCTTTTGGGAAGCCCTTGAGACCTCGAGCTTGTTGATTAACTTAGTGGTTTAAACTAGATTATGCATGATTAATTTTGATAATTATGACTTGTTATGCATTCTATGATTTTATGCAAAGATGAACAACTTTCTTATATTTATAAAATGTTTTGATCATATTTTGATTTTAAATTCCATGAAGTATTCTCTTAGAGTGATCTATGATTGTAGCACACCATTAAAATGTTTTTGAAAGACTTTTCATCGATTTTCTTGACTTATAATCCATTCTATCTTTCCTTTTATATGCGGAACTTGCTTGGGGACAAGCAAGGGCTAAGTATGGGGTATTTTGATAGCATGAATTATAGTCTATATTTTGGGGTTTGTTTGGACGTTTTATCTTCAATAATCTGCATGTTTGTATGTATAATATGTGATTATATTACAATTTCATCTACCTTTGCGGGAATCGAGGTCTACACCTAGTTTTGTTGTAACCGTAGGTAAAATGGCACGTTTTGCATCAAAAAGGAGCAAAAGGAGCTATGGAGTCATTGGAGCTACATTCAGGAACATAAGGAACCATCCAGGAAGCATAGCCATGGATTAGAGATTCACTTTGGACCAGATTTGAGAGATTTTACATTCAGTTATGATTCACCTCGGTTGACCACAGATTCACCTCGACCGAGGTGATCCAGAGAAGTCGACTCGACCGAGGCGAACACCTGGGACGCGGCGAGAATATTTTATTTTTGGCTGAGATCTTTTATCTTTGGAAAGAGATCTTATATTTTTGGGCTTGGCTCCTGGAAGGAAGAAGATATGCTAGATCATATATTTTACCTATTTTTATGGGAAGAGATCTTTCTAAGATATCTTATCTTTGGAGAGTAATTTTCCTATAAAAAGGGTCGGATTTCCCACAAATCCGGAGGCCGCTTACACCTACTACACCGCTGCGGCCATACTCCAGTTGGGAGATTTGAAGAACCTTTTTGAAGGTTGAAGAAGGAAGATTATAGCTTTTATAGCTTTTGAAGGGTTTTTGTAAGATCATCTTAGATTCCCTTCCTTGTTGTCTTGTCTTATTCGATTTCTATCCAAGGAACGCTTTGTTGTGATATTTGATTCAGTTATTGAAGTCTTTTCATTAAATTCTTCTTGTTCAAATATTCACTTTCTTCCCATATACTTGATTAATACCTTCATGATGATGAGTGGCTAATCTCTTTGTGTGATTCTAGGGTGATTGGCTGAAGGTTGTGGGAAAAACGATGATAAAACAATCTTAATCACAGTAGGACCCAGAAAGTTCGAGTCTTTAACCTTAACCCTAAGCATCTCGCTCAGTCGATGAACATCTCGGCCGGGGTGGAATTTGGCTGACCGAGGTGACTTATCTAATCCGAAACTGAGAGTTAAGTGTTAGAGTTTGCCAAATCCTATTCTTATTACACCTTTCCTGGTTCAACGCAAGCTTAGGATGAGACTTACCCGGTAATTCCTTTGTTTGTTTACCTAAGATCATAAGTGTAGGTAATAAAGGTTAATCCTTTATTGGGGTTTAAGTGTGCTTTCATCCCATCTTTGTGAGTTAGCCTGAGATTTACCCGGTAAAGGTTAATTCTATTCCCTTAGATGGTGTGTTAGTTTGAGGTCATAGTTCTTTATCTTAATTCCTTGAGACTTACCCGGTAATGGGAGTTACGGTTTTGGATTAGTGAGTAGTGAGACTTACCGGGTGATCTATTCCACTTTAGTAATACCTTCCCCTTGCAAATATCTCAGCTTTGTCCGCTTATCTTGAGATCTTGAGTTGGAACCACAACTAGATGCTTTAATCCCTAGAATTGCATGTTTCCTTTATTGACTTTTATCATCTTTGATTGTTTTAATTACTTGTGGTTAGTGATTGCTTAAGCTTACCGTAATTGGACCTTGTTTCACTAAGTCCCTGTGATCGACCCCTGGAATTCCTTGCTTTTTACTACGATTGACCCGTACACTGCGGGTTCGCATCCTTGTTTTAAGCTTACGTCTAGGGTTATAAATTTAAAGCTTGCACACACCGTTTGGAGCGAACAATTTTCTGAGGAGTCTCCGTCCTAGGGAAGAGACACTCAGAAAGCACTCGGTGGGCAATCTTCAAGGCTAAGTGATAGATCAACTTAGCCTTGGTATCAGCAGGTTGCTAGCGGTCCTCGCTAGCGTACACCATAGCAATGTCCTCCCAAATGTCTTTGGCGTACACGCCACTAGGAAATCAACCATTGAAGGTCTCATGGAACCCAAAGAAGGCTCCAAACTCTCTAATCGAGAACTCATAGTTCCTCTCCATCAGCCGGAAAGAAACCGTGTTATCGACATGACTATGCTCGAATAAGATCACAAACTCTCTAGTGATCTCTTCATATGCATCTTCCCGAATAGCGGAGAAGATGATCAATCCAGCTCTATCCAACAACCAAGTGAGATCCCCTACCACATTCAGTGGCTCTAAGTCCTCAAGTAGTAAATATCTTGGTCCTATAACCGCTCTCTTCTCGATCCTTTCTAAGGCATCGAGATAGTCCTCATGAATCTTAGGGACTCTAGGGGATGGTAGTGAGGGTGGTGATGTTGGCTCAGTAGGGGGTACCTGGGAGGAGGAAGAAGCATTACCTTTCCTCTTCTTGTTCCTAGCTGACATTCTCCTAACCAAATCCATCTCAGTTCAAAAATTACGGCCTGTTCTAACAATTCCACGGCCGTGGTTCTTCCAGAGACCGTGATTCGGCTCTGAATTTCTCAAAACTTAACAAATTCACACCAAACTCAACAGAAGGCAGCCCTAGACTAATTCCAATCCAATTCCAATCAGTTCTCCTAAAAATTCTTGCAAAAACTGAGGCAAATCGACAAGGTGAGAGAAGAGATAAAAACCTAGGTTTTCGGATTTTGAAATCCGAATTTTGTCTTCTTCGGTGATTTGCCGCTCGAATCGTTGCTTGGATCTTGTAGGTGATTGAATTTGCTTCACTTTTGGTCAAAGAATCGTTCGAAACGATTAACGAACGGGAATTTGAGAGAGAGGGGATTGATTCGGCGATTTTTGGGGCGTGGAATTTGGGGATTTTTGTTGTGTTTGTGAAGAAACGTGGTTTTTATAGTGGCCGTAAATTTTTTCGAAAATTACGGTCACTCGGGGGTTTCCACGGCCGTGGAAATGTACGGAACAGTGGTTTTGGTGATTTTTCTCAGGCTTTTCTGAATTACGGTCACTGTAGCTGTCACGGCCGTGGTTTTGGCCGTGGAACTCTCTGTAATGTGCCAAAGTCCAAGTTTCGTCAATTTTCTTCAAACCTTTCCTTCTCCCTTTCTCTTCCATTGATCCTACATCCAAAAACACGAACATACCGGAAGGTATCGAAGGCAAAGCAAAACAAAAACCGTCTAAACTATTCTAATCTATGAATTAAAAACAAAAACGTAAGTGCAATACCTTGGGTTGCCTCCCAAGAAGCGCTTGTTTAAGGTCCGTAGCTAGACCATATTCGCACTTATTCGAGTGCGGTGGGCGCGAACTCCTCAGCTTGGAGTTCCGGTGTATACTTCTTGAGTCGTTGACCGTTCACCTTAAAGCTTCCGCCCTTTTCACCCCATACTTCAACTGCACCATGGGGAAAAACACGTTTGATTAGATAAGGTCCAGTCCAACGAAATTTAAGCTTACCTGGAAAGAGACGAAGCCTTGAATTGAAGAGGAGAACTGGATCTCCTTCTTTGAGGTCCTTTGGGATGATATGCTTATCATGCCAACGCTTCGCTATTTCTTTATAGATCTTGGCGTTTTCGTAGGCGTTCAAGCAAAGTTCTTCAAGCTCATTGAGGTCCAAGAGACGCTTCTCTCCCGCTTCCTTCATGCTGAAGTTCAACCACTTTATTGCCCAATACGCCTTATGCTCCAACTCTACCGGCAAGTGGCAAGACTTCCCATACACAAGGTTGTATGGTGTTGTTCCGATGGGAGTCTTATATCCAGTCCAGTATGCCCATAATGCGTCATCTAGCTTCAAAGACCAATCCTTCCTTGTCCTTGAAACCATCTTCTCTAGGATCCCTTTAATCTCCCGGTTTGAGATCTCCACTTGTCCACTAGTTTGTGGATGGTAAGGGGTGGCGATCTTGTGAGTCACCCCATACTTATCTAAGAGAGCTTTGAAACGTCGGGCAATGAAGTGAGAACCTCCATCACTAATGATAGTCCGTGGTGTCCCAAATCGTGGGAAGATGGTCTTGTTAAAGAACTTAACCACAACCATGGCATCATTAGTGGGAGAGGCAATTGCTTCAACCCATCTCGAAACATAATCCACGGCTAAAAGTATGTATTGGTTTCCACAAGATGATGGGAAAGGTCCCATGAAGTCTACTCCCCAAACGTCAAAGATCTCCACCTCTTAGATGTTGTTAAGAGGCATCTCGTTTCTCCTAGATATGTTCCCTGTTCTTTAACAAGCATCGCAGCAGGAAACAAAGGTTTGCACATCCTTAAATAAAGTAGGCCAAAAGAATCCATATTGCAATACCTTAGCTCTAGTCTTGTTCGAACTAGCGTGTCCTCCACAAGGTAGTGAATGACAATGACGGATGACACTTTGCATCTCATCTTCCGGTACACATCGCCGAATGATGCCGTCCGGACCTCTCTTAAAGAGGAGAGGTTCGTTCCAAAAGTATTCCCGAACATCCTTAAAGAACTTCTTTCTTTGTGCGTAAGATAATCCGGGTGGTAATTCCTGGCAAACCAAATAGTTAACAAAATTAGCAAACCATGGTTCGTTACCTTTGGTGATCACATCGATGCACTCCTCTATGATATGTAGATGCTCGTCCGGAAAGGAGTCATCTATAGGTAGATGGTCGTCCTCTAGATGTGGTAGACGACTCAAATTGATCCGCAACAGAATTTTCCGAACCCTTCTTGTCACGGATCTCTAGATCGAATTCTTGTAGGAGAAGAATCCATCTAATCAGCCTTGGTTTCGCATCTTTCTTCGCAAGCAAATATCGGATCGCAGCATGATCCGTGTACACAATCACCTTGGCACCTACAAGATAAGAGCGAAACTTTTCAAATGCATATACAATTGCTAAAAATTCTTTCTTGGTAGTGGCGTAGTTGAGCTGCGCTTCGTCTAGCGTCTTGCTAGCGTAGTATATAGCATGGGTTCGTCCTTCCTTTCTTTGCCCAAGCACATCCCCTACGGCTACGTCACTTGCGTCACACATAACCTCAAATGGAAGATTCCAATCCGGAGGTTGGATAATCGGGGCTGAGATTAGAGCTTCCCGAATCATATTAAACTCATCTAAGCATTCCTGCGAGAAATAAAAAACTGCATCCTTTATCAATAAATTAGTAAGCGGTTTTGATATCTTAGAGAAATCCTTTATAAAATGCCTATAGAATCCAGCATGTCCTAGAAAACTTCTTATCCCTTTCACCGAAGTTGGGGGAGGAAGCTTTTCTATAGTCTCTATCTTAGCCTTATCCACTTCAATCCCTCTACGAGAGATTAAGTGTCCTAATACAATGCCCTCCTTCACCATAAATTGACATTTCTCCCTATTAAGAACTAGGTTAGTGTCTTCACACCTTTGTAACACAAGAGCAAGGTTAGAAAGACAATTATCAAAAGAAGAACCATAAACGGAGAAATCATCCATAAAGACCTCCATGATCTTCTCTATGTACTCCGAGAAGATAGCCATCATGCACCTTTGAAAGGTGGTTGGGGCATTGCAAAGCCCAAACGGCATTCTCCTATACGCAAACGTTCCCCACGGACACGTGAATGTGGTCTTCTCTTGATTGTCCGGATGTATTGGGATCTGAAAGAAACCACTATAACCGTCAAGATAGCAAAAGTGTGAGTGTTGTGCTAACCTCTCAAGCATTTGATCGATGAAGGGTAGTGGGAAGTGATCCTTCCTCGTTGCGTTGTTTAGCTTCCGGTAATCTATGCACATCCTCCATCCGGTTACGGTTCGTGTGGGAATGAGTTTATTGTTTTTATTGGTGATGACCGTCATTCCTCCCTTCTTTGGAACCACCTGTACGGGACTCACCCACTTACTATCGGAGATAGGGTAGATGATACCTGCATCAAGTAGTTTAAGAATTTCCTTCTTGACAACCTCCTTCATGGTCGGGTTTAACCGCCTTTGAGGTTGTCGCGAAGTTCTAAAGTCTTCTTCCATTAGAATCTTATGCATGCATAGTGAAGGTTTGATTCCTACTAGATCCTCTATAGTATACCCTAAGGCTTTTCTATGTTTCTTAAGAACAACCATGAGCTTACTATGTTCATCAATACTCAAATCGGAACTAACAATTACCGGAAAGGTAGAATTAGGTCCTAGAAATGCATACCTTAGATGTGTAGGAAGTGGCTTCAATTCCATCACTATAGGAGTCTCTTGAGGAGTATCCGATGCTTCCTTAGAAGTGTCTAAGGATGTAGAAAGTGTTGGAGAAGAGTCAAGAGAAGTGGTGGAGAAGATACAATCTCCTTCAGATTCACCCAAAATTACGGCTCCCCTGTTCCCTCCACGGCCGTGGTTTTGGGCGTGGAAGTCAATTACGGGACCTCTGTTTGTTCCACGGCCGTGGTTTTGGCCGTGTAACTTATTGGAGTCCTCTGAATAGCTGATTATGGTCATGTTGGTAGATTCCACGGCCGTGGAATAGCACGACTGGCCGTGATTTCGTACGTTTTCTGACCCATCGTAGAGTTTCTCAAATTCTTCTTCATACACTTATTTTTGCTTCTCTAAAGCTTCAATTTCTTCATTGCATTCCTCTTCTTCCCCTATATCCATAATGCTCATAGAAATAACTTTTTGTAAGGGATCTTTGAAGAGAATCGAACTTACCTCTTCTCTAGATAGCTCTTCGTCATGGATGTTGAATATATCCTCATCGAAAACTGGTTCTTTCACCAAAGTGGAGAGAACGAACTCTACCTTTTCTTCTCCTATGTCGAAGGAGAGTCTAGCATTCTTGCAACCAACTATGCAACCGGATGTTGCAAGAGACGGTCTTCCGAGTATGATCGGGACCGGACTATTTGCAGGAATGTCAAGCACAACAAAATCTATAGGAACATAGAACTTACCAAGCTTGACCGGGACGTCTTCAACTATACCGACGGGACGAGTTATAGATCGATCCGCCATGTACAACGTCATCTTCACTGGTTTAGGTTCGCCTAAACCAATCTTCCTGCATAAGACAAGCGGAATGATGCTCACGCTTGCTCCTAAATCACATAATGCATCATATGTGACATCTCCCACTCCTTTGGGAATACAAAACGACCCCGGATCCTTTAGCTTTGGGGGCATCTTCTCCTTCATTGTCTTGATGAGATCCGATGAATCCGAACTCATCTTGACCTCTCCAAAATCCTCTAATTTACTTTTGTTAGAGAGGATCTCCTTTAGGAACTTTCCATAAGCTGGCATACCTACAATTGCATCAATGAAAGGTATATTAATATGCAGTTTGCTCATGAGTTCAATAAACTTACCGAATTGCTTGTCTAGACGCGCTCTTGCTCTAGATTGCGGGAATGGTAGGGGAGGTTTAAAAGCTGGAGGAGGAACGTAGACATCTTCCTTCTCCTTCCCCTTTTCTTTCTCCTTTTCGGCGGGGACTTCTACAAACTTAGGTTGCGGGTCGATGGTTGTTGCTCCGCTCCTAGTGGTGATTGCCATCACCCTTCCCTTTGGGTTATCCTCCGTCTTTCCTGGAAGTTTTCCTTGATTCCTAGGAACTTCTTCAGCTTGACTAAACATTTGGTTTTCTAAAACCTTTTGGGCTTTATCAACCTTAGTAATGTGATCATCGACCTTAATGATGCGAGTCTCCAATCCTTGAAGCTTTCCCAAGATTGTTTCCAGCATGGGATCGGAGTTCTCTTTCCCCGAAGTGCTTCCGCTATTAGATGCTTGTTCCTGGCTTTTCAAGGGAATGGAAGAAGAAGGTGGAGTTAGTGAATTTCCTGAATTGGGATAAGAATTACCGGAATTGTGTTGTTGGTTGGACCGCCAATTGTTGTTGTTTGAACCCCTATTGTTGTTCCAGCCGTTATTCCGGTTGTTATTGTTGTTGTTCCAATTGTTCCGGTTGTTGTTCCGGTTGTTGCGATTTGTATTCTCATTCCCATTGTGGTTATTGTTGTTTCCCAAATAACCCACATCTTGTCCCTTTTACTTTGGGAAATTTGTTTTAATGGCTTCCTTCAACTCTTTAATCTCAGTATTGAGAGAAAAGATTTGAGTTTGAGCGGCTTGTGATAATTTTGCTCCTTGCTCCACTTGATTTGCTTCTACTTTCCGGTGAGAATACTTTTCTATGACTCGGGCTTGTTTCTCAATGAAGTCCCAAGCGTCATCTTCCCTAATGTCCATGAATGTATCACATGAAAGGGATTGGAGCTTGAATTGTGTTTCCACATCTAGCCCCTTATAGTATATCTCCAATAAACCCAACTTTGAAATGCCATGGTGTGGGCAATCAAATAATAAGTCCTGAAATCTTTCCCAAGATTGAAACAAACTTTCGTTAGACCTCATAGAAAACGCATTAATCTTACCTCTCAACTCCGCCGTCTTGGATGGCGTAAAGAATTTGGTGAGGAATTCCGCAGAAAGATCCTCCCATGTGTTAAGTCTCCCATTTGGAAGAGCTTGATACCAAGATAAAGCCTTCCCTTTCAAAGAGAAGAAGAATGGCTTGATCTTGTAGTTGTTAGTGGTTGCATTCTTTGGCTTCATTGTCTCCATCATGACCTCAAAATTTTGTAAATGTTGATGTGGAGATTCAGCACTCGTTCCTCCAAACTGATTTTGGCGAACGATGGTAATAACTTGTGGGTTGAAGCTAAACCCTTGCATATCATCAGCATCAAAGTTCACACCTAAACGGCGTGGTTGCTGAATGGGATCCATCCTTTGGCCAAGAGTCCTTGGCTCTCCATCTACACGAGTAGCTCTCGCATCCCTAGCCGGAAGACGACGATTTGCAGCCGGTCTTGGAGCAAATGGGTTCACATTAATAGTCGGATCAATGTCCTCTAGTGGTGGCATGGAAGAGTCGCTATCCTCGTCAAATGAATGGGCTCTAACCGATCTTGACGGTTTCCTGCTCTTCTTCTTCTTAAGATCGCTTAATTCCACCCTCATTTGAAACATCATATCCGTTAGATCATCAATTTTCGATTGATGGCGCTCCGATTCCTCCTTATGAGTCCTCTCGCTCCATCTAAGTTGAGCTTCGGATTCCGCTAATTCCGTTTGGTAATCTCGTTCTCTTTCTTCAGCCATCTTTCTTTCCTTGAGCTTCTTCCTCAAAGTCTTCTCATGTTCTTGATCAAGAGGTAAGAGGTCCGTGTTGTTCCTAGACCTGCGCATAAACCTAAAGTAACCTGCAAATATCACTCACAAGAGATATCAAATAACAAGAGCTAAGCTCCCAAGCTTGACAACCGGCAACCGAATTCGGCCTAGACCAAATCCCCGGCAACGGCGCCAAAAACTTGTTCGCCACTTAGCGTGCATGCAAATAAGCTTTAAATTTATAAAACTAGAATCAAGCAAGCGAACCCGCAGTGTACGGATCGACGTAGTTAAGCAAGAATTCCAGAGTATCAAACACGGGGATTTGGGGGGTTAAATCCAGTTATAAATCGTCAAGCAAGTAAATGTATGAGCTTTGCAAATATTGGGAAAACAACAACCCTAAAGATCCAAGTGTCTGATTGTGACAATCGATTCAAGATATACTAAAGAACTAAGGATAGAGTTAAGAGTTGCAAAGGTATACTAAAGTAAAGCAATGTACGGTAAAGTTCCAAGGCTTTATATGACTTATCTATAGACACTCTCTATAAAGGTTGTTGAGGCTTCAGTATAGAAAGGATCTAAAGACAAGAATTAATCTCAAATACCCAAACTTGGAACCCAAGGATCAAGACTAACTAAGCCGAATAAGGTTGTGACACTCGAAATCGAAGTAGAGGTTGTTGAGGCTTCACTACTACCTAGAAAAGACAAGTCAAGACTAAGTTAAAGCTAATCTTTAACCTTGGATCAAAGTAAAAGCAAGGTTCGTAAACTGACACAGATTACGGATGGATCTTGAGTTCCACGGCCGTGGAACTTCAAGAACAGGCCGTGATTCTGGCTCGTCGGCTAAATCTCTCTAACTCTCATGGTCCAATCAAATTACGATCGATCTATCATTATCTAAGCCACAACTATCAACCCTTCACCTCAGAATTGCTAAAGGGTTTTAGCCAATAATCATCATTATGATATCAAATTCAAGATTAAGAAGAATGAAAGATAAAAACCTTTGAAAACCTTCAATATACTTCAAATCAATCTCAAATCCACAAACAAGAGTATAATGTATATCAGATTTCGAATAACACAAACCAATCACAATCCCTGATAAGAACGAAGAGCGGGATGTCAATCCGTCTTCAAATCAAACCTGGGAACAAAAGTGCAACTTCCAAATCTTCAAGCCTTTGCAAATCTCCATTGCGAAATGGCAATCCTCCGCACGTCCAATGAAACCCTAGGCACGTGCAAGCAAGCGTAAGCGGTGATGCCGAATTCTCTTCCCTTCAGCCCTTTTATAGGGAAAGATAGAATAACTGTCCGGCCCATGTGCGTAGACAATGTGTCTATATTTTATTCGTCAAAAGATTGTCTAAATCACGGTTTTATGGAATTCCACGCCCGTGGTTTAGAGCGTGGAATTGGATTACGGTTCTTCACAACTTCCACGACCGTACTTTATACCGTGTAACTCTCTGGAATGCTCCACGCTCATGTTGCCAAGTTCCACGGCCGTGGTTTAGAGCGTGAACTTTATTACAGCCGTATTTTAGAGCGTGGAAGCATAGGTTGCTCGTAATTCCCTTTGTTTTGTGCCATTCTTCATCCTAGCATCGTCCTTGGCTTCTTTGTGGTGTCCTCAATCCTTGGATGTGCTCAATTCATCTCCATCCCCTCTTAATCCGTTCGGTTTTAGCTTTTATTCGCCTACAATCAACACAAAGCTTATGTCGACCTCTATATCGACAATGTGGACAGAATACCTAACAATTGCTTCAATGCTTTATCAATGAACACCAATATGGATGAAATACATTTAGAAAATGTGCCTAAAATATCACAATATTTCATGCTAACATCGATCACGGGGACTTAGTGAAACAAAGCAGGTATAGGTTGTCAATGCAACTACTAACCACAAAAGCAATCAAAGATGATAAAAAGTCAATTAAGGAAATATGCAATTCTAGGGATTAAAGCATCTAGTTGTGGTTCCAACTCAAGATCTAAAGATAAGCGGACAAAGCTGAGATTTTTGCATAGGGAAGGTGTTACTAAAGTGGAATAGATCACCGGGTAAGTCTCACTACTCACTAATCCCAAACCGTAACTCCTATTATCGGGTAAGTCTCAAGGAATTAAGGAAAAGAATTATAACCTCAAACTAACACACCACCTAAGGGAATAGAATCAACCTTTACCGGGTAAGTCTCAGGCTAACTCACAAAGATGGGACGAAAGCACACTCAAACCCCAATAAAGGATAAACCTTTATTACCTATACTTATGATCTTAGGTAAAAAAAACAAAGGAATTACCGGGTAAGTCTCATCCTAGGCTTGCATTGAACCAGGAAAGGTGTAATAAGAATAGGATTTGGCAAACTCTAACACTTAACTCTCAGTTTCGGATCAGAAAGGTCACCTCGGTTAGACGAATTCCACCCCGGCCGAGATGTTCATCGACTGAGCGAGATGTTCTAGGGTTAAGGATAAAGACTCGAACTTTCAGGGTCCTACTGTGATTAAAATTATTCTATCATTGTTTTTCCCACAACCTTCAGCCAATCAACCTAGAATCAAACAAAGAAATTAGCCACTCATCATCATGAAAGCAATAATAAAATATAAAGGAAGAAAGAGAATAATTGAACAAGAAAACCTTAAGAGAAATGCTTTAATAACTGAATCAATTATCAAACAAACAAGCGTTCCTTGGATCACAATCCAACAAGACAATCGACAAAGAAGGGAATCTAAGAAAGTCTTACAAAACCCTCCACAAAAGCTATAAAAGCTATCAACTTTCTTCCTTCAATCTTCCTTAAACCTTCAAAAAGGTTCTTCAAATCTCCCAACTATAGTGGGATAAAACGGCTGTCTTGCGCGATGTGCAGCCCTAAGCGGTCTTCCGGGTGATAGCGGATGTTGGATTTGTGGAAAATCCAACCCTTTTTAAAGGAAAATTACCCTCCAAAGATAAGATATCTTAGAAAGATCTTTTCCCATAAAAATAGGTAAAATATATGGGCTAAATTATCTTCTTCCTTCCAGGAATCCAGCCTAAAAATATAAGATCCTCTTTCCAAAAATAAAAGATCTCAGCCAAGAATAAAATATCCTTACCGCGTCCAAGGTGTTCGGCTCGGTCGAGTCAGCTCCTCTGGATCACCTCGGTCGAGATGGTACTGTAGCTGACCGA
Organism: Fagopyrum esculentum; assembly: GCA_033239045.1. Taxonomy (NCBI): domain Eukaryota; kingdom Viridiplantae; phylum Streptophyta; class Magnoliopsida; order Caryophyllales; family Polygonaceae; genus Fagopyrum; species Fagopyrum esculentum. The sequence goes on from BSUD01000005.1 coordinate 62,648,125, forward strand.
GGTGAATCACAATTGAATGTGAAATCTCTCAAATCTGGTCCAAAGTGAATCTTCAATCCATTTTCATGATTCTTGGATTCTTCCTTAAGCTCCTGAATGTAACTCCTATGACTCCTTAGCTCCTTTTGCTCCATTTTGATGCAAAACGTGCCATTTTACCTACGATTACAACGAAACTTGGTGTAGACCTCGATTCCCGCAAAAGTAGATGAAACGACAATATAATCACATAATACACATCCAAACATGCAGATTATTGAAGATAAAACGTCTAAACAGGCCCCAAAATATAGACAATAATTCATGCTATCAAAATACCCCATACTTAGCCCTTGCTTGTCCCCAAGCAAGTTCCAAATCTAAAATACAAGATAGAATGGATTATAATTCATAAAGATCAATGAAAAAGTCTTTCAAAACATTTTAATGGTGTGCTACAATCATAGATCACTCTAAGAGAATGCTTCATAGAATTTAAAATCAAAATATGATCAAAACATTTTATAAATATAAGAAAGTTGTTCATCTTTGCATAAAATCATAGAATGCATAATAAATCATAATCATCGAAATTAATCATGTATAATCCAGTTTAAACCACTATGTCAATCAACAAGCTCGAGGTCTCAAGGGCTTCCAAAAGAAAGTCAAGAAATGTGTGAGGGTGGGATGTATATAGGGAATGTGGTGCTAGAATCCGGGAAAAGGATTTTTACTTCACTTGCTTTGAATTTCACATCTTCCACCAATAAGCTTTGCTTATTTATTTTTTTACTTTACTTTTTGGGATGCATGGACAGAGGTGCACAATAACCGAAGCCTAGGAAATCAGCAAAAATCAATTTCTCGAGATGCCTCAAACCCTTGATGCACATACCATGACCCGTTAGGAATATCGCTCAAACCGACTTTGGCAAGACACAAACGCCCGACTATGTGAATGGTGCCGAGTTACTCATCATCATGATTGACTTCCCCAAACCTATTTGTTTTTTTCTAACTTTCAGCCACATCTCAACTTTTCTTTCACTTGCTTTTCACTTTTGCTTGCTTCCAAATTCCCGGATAGGTAAAGGGAGGCAAATATGTATATGAGGGGCTAAGCATGATCAAGAAGAAGAAGAGAAAAGAATGAATTACCTTGGTCTTTCTAGGAAGAGAGTGAGAGAACTCAGCATGTGGTGTCACCCTTCAAATTCAACATAATTTGATAAAAACAAAGTATAAACATGCCAAAATTTCAAACAAAGCATTTAGCAACTTAAAAATATCATAAAACCTTTCAAACATATAAACATTTCAAAACCAGTCTACAAACAAAATCTTCATTGAGGTCATATCCAGAAAAGAAGCACAAAAATCGTTTCGAAATTCCTTCAGTTAAAACGCCGCGGTCGAGATGTTCTAGTCAACCGAGGTGAAGTACCTCGTTTGGCCAGAATCACTTCGGTCAAGGTCATAAAAAAAATTTTCAAACCAGTTTTTGACGTTTTTCTCACTCAAATAACCTGTATGCATGCATGTAATCTCAGATAAGCACATAGAGCAAAATAAAACATAAATATCCGATAGAGTCAAGTCATACATCCATAGTCAAATAACACATCAAATACCCCATACTTGGGACACATTGTCCCAATGGGTCAAAATAAGTCTAGAAAATGAAGTACTCACCGGACATAGCTGAGCTGCATAATAAATAAAGAAAGAAAATCCTGCAAGCTCTCAATAATCCCGATCCGGTGGTGGTGGTGGTGGTGGCACATACGGGTGCTGAGATGGGTCGAAAGGATAGCCCATGACATGTTGAAATTGAATCTCATCCATCACGTGCTGGTAGTGTAGTCTCTCCTGCATCTCTCTGATCTCCAGGGACATGGCAGCGTAGGAATCTATCATCTGATCCGTCAGATCATCGATCCGACGGTGAGCAACTGGATCCCTCTGCCTACGTACCCTACGCCTAGCGGGACGTGATGGTGCTGCAGCCGGCTCCTCCTCAGTCTCGTCATCATCTAAATCCATGACCGGCGCACTAGTCCCAACTGTATCCGTGCCCGTATCCATAGCAACACCACCATCCTCATCATCATCATCCTCAGCCTCATCCTCCTCTGTTGGCCCCTGAGCTGCTGCAGCTGCTGCCTCTCTAGCATCCTCCATCAGTGGGATCCACGCAGTCTGCCAGTAATGTGGATCAAACACGGAGAACTGAGCTGACCATCTGATCCCCCGAGGTGTAGTCGGCTCCCATGGCATCGCCACATATGGCGTAGTAAGTCCTCGGGGAACCAGTATCCTCCGAGCGATCATCTCCTGAAGTCCGAGCGGCTTGGCAGCCGCCACCATGGTACAAGCACTAAGGTCCAACACCATGTAACTCGCTATATGAGTCACTATACCTCCACAGCAGATATCGCCCTTCGCCTTTGCCTTGATCTTATGCAGATCCTCCGCCAGCATCAATCCAAAATCTGGGACTCCTCCAGTCACCATGCAGTATAGACTTAGAAGCTCACCCTGCCTGATCTTCTGGGGCGTCTCAGTACGCGCCAGAAGAGTCTCACTAAAAATCCTGTGAGCTAGTCTAAAAGCTAGATGGAAAATGATCCACTCCCTAGAATCTCCAAGTCTCCATCTGTCAGCGTGCTCAACCACGTGAGCTATCTGTCCCCAGAACTCCCGAGCTACAGCTCGAGAGGGAAAGTCAGCAACAGTAGGGATCGGGAAGCCAAATATGTCCCGCTAGTGGTCTAAGGGAACTAGATAATTCCGGTTCATCAACCGGTACTTGATGGCGCGCTCGGTGGGCAGGTAAGTGACGGAGCTGACAAACTCCAGAGTCGGCTCTAAGTAGGCCGGAACTCTAATCTCTGTGAACTGCTCCAGCCCCACAGCAGATATCATACGCCTCAAATCCTTATCAACATGGAGGCAATCAAAAGCATATATGTCCAGGAAGCGTGGTGCAATGACTGGACGGGCCGCTATGCGGTCATAATCGACCTGGTGTCGCTCGTGGATCACCGGTCTAGTACGGCGGGAGGAAGAAGAAGGAGAAGGAGAAGATCTGTCCCTCAGGACCAACTGCCTGTCAGAACTCATTTTCTGCAACCTATCATATCACCTCGGTTTCCCTGACAACTCTGTAGAACACCTTGGCCGAGGCACAGGCCGACTGGACCGAGGCGAAACACTGCTCGATCGATTACCTCAAAAATCCAGTTCTTTTCCCCCAAAATCACTACCAAAGGTTCCTATGGGGTACTTAATCCTTTTCTCAGCAAATACAGGGACAACCAAAGCCCAAATCGAAAGGAAACAGTGGAGAAGAGGAGAGTTAGGGTTTTTTCGGATTTTACCCAGATTCGGTCGATTCGGTTCGTTTTTGCTGCAGATTTGCGCTTGGAATGCGATCCTCTACTCTTTCCTCTCAGTTTAGAAGCAATAATCGTCGAAAACGAGCGTAGAACGAAGGAGCGAGGTGAGAAGTGCACCGCGGTCGAGAAGGGAAGTAGAGGAGGAGAGAGAAATTTCAACCCCCTTTTATACCCTTTTTTGGAACTGCTGTCACCTCGGTCGAGATGGTCTCGACTGGACCGAGGTGTACGGACCGAGGTGAGTCTTCAAAACCCTAGTCGCCTCGGTTGCTCAAGAATCATCTCGGTCGAGGTGCTATGACAGCAACCGAGATGTGTCTCAGTCAAACTCCATCTTCTCAAATTCTCGAAATTCTGTCCTTCCAATTGTGCTCCTGGATTGTATTCCTTCCTTAGATGTTACCTGTCTGTCTAGGACGCCAAAAATAAAACAAAGCAAAGCAAAAGCAAACTATCTAAAGCTAGACTAGAAAAGGGGGAAAAGAAAGCAATACCTTGGGTTGCCTCCCAAGAAGCGTTTGATTTAAGGTCGCTAGCTGGACCGTACGACATCTCTAAGCGTGATGGGAGGTATCCTCACCCCATACTTCACCTTCATCATGGGGTGAGATAAGTAAGTCTATCAAACGCTCCAACAAGTGCAAGTGCTCATCGGGGAATGAATCGTCATGGGTGGGTCGTCCTTCTCGCGTGAAGAGGAAGGTAGCCGGTTGAGGTGATCCGCAACAGAATTTTCGGATCCCTTCTTATCGCGGATCTCTAGGTCAAACTCTTGAAGAAAGAGAATCCATCGAATAAGGCGTGGCTTGGCATCCTTCTTAGCAAGCAAGTGTCGAATGGCTGCATGGTCGGTGTAGACAATGACTTCGCCCCTACTAATTAAGAACGAAACTTCTCGAAAGCATTTACAACCGCCAATAGCTCCTTCTCGGTGGTGGCGTAGTTACGCTGGGCTTCATCTAGCGTCTTGCTAGCGTAGTAAATGGCGGTGGTCCGCCCATCCTTCTTTTGTCCAAGCACCGCTCCTACCGCCACATCACTCGCATCGCACATGATTTCAAAGGGCAAGGTCCAATCCGGAGGCTGGATAATGGGAGCGGAGATCAACGCTTCCTTAATCCTGTAAAATGCATCAAGACACTCCTGCAAAAACTCAAAAACAACATCTTTATTCAAGAGGTAAGTTAGAGGTTTAGAAATCTTCGAGAAGTCCTTGATGAATCTCCTGTAGAATCCTGCATGCCCGAGAAAACTCCTCACACCTTCAACAGAACAAGGGGGAGGGAGTTTCTCAATGGTCTCGATCTTAGCGCGATCGACCTCAATACCTCGATTAGAAACGAGGTGTCCTAGCACAACGCCTTCATTAAACATAAAGTGACACTTCTCCCAATTCAAAACGAGATTAGTGTCTTCACATCTTTGTAGCACTAGAGAAAGGTTAGATAGGCAATCATCAAAAGAGGAACCATATACTGAAAAATCATCCATAAATACCTTCATGATCTCCTCTATATACTCGGAAAAGATCGCCATCATGCATCGTTGGAAGGTAGCGGGTGCATTGCATAATCCAAATGGCATCCTCCATAAGCGAATGTCCCCCATGGACAAGTGAAAGTGGTCTTCTCTTGATCATCCGGATGGATAAGAATCTGGAAGAAACCACTATAGCCGTCTAAATAGCAGAAGTGTGAATGTTGGGCTAACCGTTCGAGCATTTGATCAATGAAGGGAAGTGGAAAATGGTCCTTCCGAGTGGCCACGTTCAGCTTCCTATAGTCGATGCAAACCCTCCATCCCGTGACGGTCCTAGTTGGGATTAACTCGTTGTTCTTATTCGTCACAACGGTCATCCCTCCTTTCTTCGGAACTACATGTACTAGGATAACCCACTTGTTGTCCGAGATAGGAAATATGATACCTGCATCCAACAACTTAAGAATTTCTTTCTTCACAACCTCTTTCATGATCGGATTTAACCGTCTTTGAGGTTCCGGTGAAGTCTTATGATCGTCCTCCATTAGTATTCTATGCATGCAGAAAGAAGGCTTAATGCCAATAAGATCATCAATAGTATAACCCAAAGCCTTTTGATGCTTCCTCAGGACATGCATTAGTTTAGATAATTCAGATTCGGAGAGGGAAGCACTAACAATAACGGGATAAGTAGAATCCGGTCCAAGAAAGACATACCTCAAGTGACTTGGGAGTTGTTTAAGCTCCACAACTAGGGGTGCTTTCTGAGGAGGATCCTTGCTTCCTCCTTCTAGTGGAGTAGATTGAAGAACTGGACTTTCAGAAGTCTCAATTGACATCATCTCTCTTTCGACCTCGGTCGAGGTCCAGAGAGGTTGACCGAGATGTTCTTCAGTCACCTCGCTTGGTCCAGAAAGTGCCTCGGTCGAGGTACTGCAACTGGAACCGAAACTAGAGATTAGTCTTTCAGTTTTAGCTCCTGGATCTTCTTCCAGTGCCTTTAAGCTCCGTATATCTGCATCACAAGAAGCATCTATACCTTCCTCCATTAAGCTAAAACTAATAACTTTTTCAAGTGGATCTTTAATAAGGATAGAGCTCACCAATTCTCTTGATTCTTCTTAATCATAGATGTTGAAGATATCATCTCCTAGCTGCTCTCCCTTCATAGCCGCAAGTAATGCAAACTCCACTTCATCTCCGCCAATGTTGAATTATAACTTGGCGTTCTTACAATCCACATTGCAACCCGAAGTAGCTAGAAATGTTCTCCCGAGAATGATAGGAACGGGATAATATGAGGGAATATCAAGTACGACAAAGTCTATAGGTAAATAGAAGCTACCTAACTTAACCGGAACGTCTTCCAAAATGCCCACGGGATGGGTAATGGAGCGATCCGCCATGTATAACCGTATCTTCACCGGCTTGGGCTCTCCAAGTCCGATCTTCACACACAGCTCCAGCGGAATGATGCTCACACTGGCTCCTAGATCACATAAGGCTTTACAAGTGACATCCCCAACTTGAATGGGAATGCAAAATGAGCCGGGATCTCTCAACTTGGGTGGCATCTTCTCCTTTATGATTTGAATAAGCTCCGAGGATTTAGATGTCATCCTTCCTTCACCAAAGTCTTCCAGCTTCCTCTTCCTTGATAGAATCTCTTTCAAGAACTTCCCATAGGCGGGCATCCCTAGAATAGCATCAAGGAAAGGGATATTAATGTGTAGTTTATTCATCAAGTCAAGGAACTTACAAAAATGCTTGTCTAGATGTGCTCTGGCCCTTGACTGGGGGAATGGAAGTGGTGGTTTATATGCAGGAGGTGGAATATAAACTTCAGTTTTCTCCTCCGCTTTCTGTGGCTCCACCTCGGTTGGCATCTCGGCCGAAGTGTTCTTCGACTGCACCTGGACCGAGGTGATCTTCGTTTGTACTGGCATCGACCGAGGCACTGGATCTGCAATCTTCAACCCACTCCTCGTCGTTATTGCCATAATCTGGCCCTTAGGGTTGCTCTCCGTCCTTGCTGGAAGCTTCCCTGGGTCTCTTGGCGCTTCATTCGCCTTGTTAAAGAATTGTTGTTCTAAGGCTTTTTGTGCCTTCGAAAATAAAGTCATGGATGTCTCCATAGCGTTGAGCTTGATCAAGATGGCCTCCAGCACATCATCCTTCTTTTCCGGGTGGGACGAACTCGATCCTTGCTCCTGGCTCTTTAATGGAGTAGAAGAAGAAGAAGAAGAAGAAGAAGAAGAGAGGAAAGGATTAGAGGAATCATTCGAATTGGAGTTAGAGTAAGGGTTACCCGAATTTTGGTTGTTTTCCCTCCAATTATTGATGTTGGATCCTCTATTGTTGTTGTAATTGTTGCTCCAGGAACCGTTGTTGTTGTTACGGTATCCATTGTTGTTCCTTCATCCTTGATCTTCCTTCTTGGTTTGAGTAACTAAAAGTTCCTTCAATTGTTTCACATCATTCTTCAAAGAAGTGAGTTGATCATTGTTAGGCGGAGCATCTTGAAAGTTGACTCTTTTAACTCCACCTTCAGCTCCTTGGTGGGAGTATTTCTCCATGTGCAAAGCTTGCTTCTCTATGAACTCCCAAGCTTCGTCAATCGGCATGTCCATGAACGTGCCGGTGGATAGTAGTTGAAGGTTGAACTGGGTGTTTCCGTCCAGTCCCTTGAAGTATATCTCCAACAACTCTATCTTTGGAATCCCATGATGTGGGCAATCCAAAAGAATGTCTTTAAATCTCTCCCACGACTTGGACAAGCTCTCCTTGTCCCTCATGATGAATGCATTAATCTTCCCTCTCATTTCAGCGATTTTAGAGGGGGGAAAGAATTTAGTCAAGAATTCCATCGTCTTCTCCTCCCAAGTATTAATTTTTCCTGGAGGAAGAGATTGATACCAAGTAAGAGCTCTATCTTTCAAAGAGAAGTAGAAAGGCCTTAGCTTGTAGTTGTTATTTTCCATCCTTGAAGGTCGCAAGGTCTCCATCAAGATCTCATAGTTTTGTAGATGTTGATGCGGAGATTCCCTCTCTTGCCCTCCAAACTGGCACTAGCGAATCATGGAAAGAACTTGCGGTCGAAGCTTATAATCATGGTCCGCTGGATCACCTAGGTTGACTCCTGGACGCCTTAGTTGTTGATTGGGGTCCATCCTCTGTCCTAGGGTTTGTGGAATACCTGCAAAAAGAACGTCTCGGACTAGCATCCGAGGTGGAAGTATCTCGGCCGGGGCGACAGGTACTAGATTCTGCCTCGGTCGAGGATCTGGAATAGGGTCTTGCTTGGTCGAGGATCTGGGTTCGGTCGAGGTAGATACTGGTCTCGTAAAGCTGTCATATGTGCTTCGATCGCCTCAGTCCTTGTGCGAGTTTCCTCCTTTTCCAGTCTCAGCTCTTCTTTGATGAGGCGTAGCTGTTCTAACGCCTCCTTCAATTCGGCCTCAAGATCGCGATTGTCTTGGTTGGCCATCTTCGCTTCTTTCAAGCGTCTTTTGTATGTCTTTTCTGGTTCGGGATCGTAGGGAACGATTTCCTTCCCAGCGCGGGTTCTTCGCATAAACCTAAGAAAAAGAACATGCAAAAGTTACTCAAGTAGAGTGGTTAGTAGAAACAGGGGCAAGTGCCCCGAAAGCAAACCGCAACCGGCTCGGTCTAGACCAAGTCCCCGGCAACGGCGCCAAAAACTTATTCGCTCCAAACGGTGTGTGCAAGCTTAAAATTTATAACCCTAGATGTAAGCTTAAAACAAAGATGCGAACCCGTAGTGTACGGGTCAATCGTAGTAAAAAGCAAGAAATTCCACGGGTCGATCACAGGGACTTAGTGAAACAAAGCAGGTATAGGTTGTCAATGCAACTACTAACCATAAAAGCAATCAAAGATGATAAAAAGTCAATTAAGGAAATATGCAATTCTAGGGATTAAAGCATTTAGTTGTAGTTCCAGCTCAAGATCTAAAGATAAGCGGACAAAGCTGAGATTTTTGCATAGGGAAGGTGTTACTAAAGTGGAATAGATCACCGGGTAAGTCTCACTACTCACTAATCCCAAACCGTAACTCCTATTACCGGGTAAGTCTCAAGGAATTAAGGAAAAGAATTATAACCTCAAACTAACACACCACCTAAGGGAATAGAATCAACCTTTACCGGGTAAGTCTCAAGCTAACTCACAAAGATGGGACGAAAGCACACTCAAACCCCAATAAAGAATAAACCTTTATTACCTATACTTATGATCTTAGGTAAACAAACAAAGGAATTACCGGGTAAGTCTCATCCTAGGCTTGCATTGAACCAGGAAAGGTGTAATAAGAATAGGATTTGGCAAACTCTAACACTTAATTCTCAGTTTCGGATCAGAAAGGTCACCTCGGTCAAACGAATTCCACCCCGGCCGAGATGTTCATCGACTGAGCGAGATGTTCTAGGGTTAAGGATAAAGACTCGAACTTTCAGGGTCCTACTTTGATTAAAATTATTCTATCATTGTTTTTCCCACAACCCTCAGCCAATCACCCTAGAATCACACAAAGAAATTAGTCACTCATCATTATGAAAGCAATAATCAAATATAAGGGAAGAAAGAGAATAATTGAACAAGAAAACCTTAAGAGAAAGGCTTTAATAATTGAATCAATTATCAAACAAACAAGCGTTCCTTGGATCACAATCCAACAAGACAATCGACAAAGAAGGGAATCTAAGAAAGTTTTACAAAATCCTTCACAAAAGCTATAAAAGATATCAACTTTCTTCCTTCACTCTTCCTTCAACCTTCAAAAAGGTTCTTCAAATCTCCCAACTATAGTGGGATAAAACGGCTGTCTTGCGCGATGTGCAGCCCTAAGCGGTCTTCCGGGTGATAGAGGATGTTGGATTTGTGGAAAATCCAACCCTCTTTAAAGGAAAATTACCCTCCAAAGATAAGATATCTTAGAAATATCTTTTCCCATAAAAATAGGTAAAATATATGGGCTAAATTATCTTCTTCCTTCCAGGAATCCAGCCTAAAAATATAAGATCCTCTTTCCAAAAATAAAAGATCTCAGCCAAGAATAAAATATCCTTGCCGCGTCCAAGGTGTTCGCCTCGGTCGAGTCAGCTCCTCTAGATCACCTCGGTCGAGATGGTAGTATAGCTGACCGAGGTGAATCACAACTGAATGTGAAATCTCTCAAATCTAGTCTAAAGTGAATCTTCAATCCATTTTCATGATTCCTTGATTCTTCCTTAAGCTCCTGAATGTAGTTCCTATGACTCCTTAGCTCCTTTTGCTCCATTTTGATGCAAAACGTGCCATTTTACCTACGATTACAACGAAACTTGGTGTAGACCTCGAGTCCCACAAAAGTAGATGAAACGACAATATAATCACATAATACACATCCAAATATGCAGATTATTGAAGATAAAACGTCTAAACAAGCCCTAAAATATAGACATTAATTCATGTTATCATTCTTCATCCCCTATACGTCCTTCATCTTCTCCTCTCTTCTTCTTTGATCTTCTTTGATCTCTTCTTGCTTTTGTGAGAGTGTTCTTGAGAGTTTGAGTGTGGCTTTGGTTGTGGTTGCTCTTGAGGATGTTGTTGAAGGTTGTTGATGTTGTGTTGAGGTGATAGACGTGCTGATGCTCCATAGTTGCAGCATAGGGCTTGTGTGGTAAGCTCTTCTTCTTCATCTCTCTTCCTTCCTTCATTCTTGCTTCTTTCTTCTTCCTTCTAGCTTAGGATCACAAGTTGGGCTTGTGTGGATCCTTTCCTATCCATTTGATGATCATATATGTGTATATGTTGATGTGGTATGTTGAAGAAGTGAAGAGAGTCGAGAAAGGGATTGAAGAGAAGTCGGGACCAACTCTCTGCACAATTGGCCGCCCCTGCGCCTGGTGTGTGAGCCGCCCCCTGCCCCTTTCGTGAGCCGCCCCTGCGTCTCACTAGATCAGCCGTGTGCTCTTGCTTCTGTTAGTGCATACCTTGTTGGTATGTCTTCCTTCCTTCCTTACCTTTGGCCTTGGCTTAGTTGATAGCTAGGTTAGGATGTGTTGTATGATAGAGATGTGCCTTAAGCACTTGTGTTGATGTTGAGGTTATGCCATACAATATGTGAGCTTGTTATGATCTTGAGGTTTAGATTGAGGTTGTAGGTTGGTTCTGGTTATAGAGACAAGTCTCATAACCCTTTCAGGTTGTGATGTTGTGTGCCTTGCTCTTGCAGGCGTTGATTCCTTCCCCAAGGGGAAGTTGTGACGTGGTATTGGATATGAGTGTATGAGGTAAGTCCATAGGACTTACTTAGTGTTCAGTTATGGATTTGTGTGATTGTGATGGTTGTGTTTGTTCATATGATTGTGCATTTATAACCTAAACCGGACTAGGATGACCATTTATTACATTTAAATGGCCCAAGTGTATTATAACGGGCGATAACCACTTGCCAGAAGCTCGCCGAGAGTGGAAGGAGGTGCTAGGAAGCCAGTAGCTCAGGGGGGAGGTAGATCCCCATGCAACACCTGGGTTAAAGGGGGAAGAGACGGGGTTCTTTAGGCTCCTTGTGTTACAAAAGAAGTTGAATTAGTAATGGAAAAACGTAATAAAAGATAATAAATGAATGTGTGTGACATTGCATGTATGAGATGTTGATGTGTGTTTGTGCTATTACCTTCATGCTTATCTATTGTTGTAGTTAACGGTGTATAACGTGTTGTAGATGATCTGCAAGTTAGGAAGACTGCAGAGTGAGCCAGATGGTGTGACCAACTGAGGACTTTTGTACATTAGGATGCGTGGTTTGGGATCTTTTGTATCAGTTAGTGTTGTTTGATGTTTTGTACTCGGATTTGAGTTGTAAACTCTTTTAATGTATCATATACAGATTTTATGTATTTAGTTTTACTCTACTTGTGCCTTGTTGTAAGATCTAGTAAACTTGTTGTCAGGCTAGTATCAGGATCCATTGTGAGATCCTAGCCCAATGTAGCATCCCGAGTCCCGCAGAATCGGGGTGTTATATATGGTACTTGTGGTCACTAGAGCGGTCGGCTCCACTGCACTCCTCAGCTAATAAACTCTAGCTGAAGCACCTGTGGTATTAGAAGTACCTCCTCCTCGTCCTCTGCCATGACCCAGGGTGGAACCCTAAGGAGCGGTAGAACGAGGAACTCTCTGCTGCTGCTGCTGCTGATATTGAGACCTCTATCCACTAGCAAGTGAAGAACCTTGTTGTGATAGCACCTTGCCATGACGGCAAAATGCAGCTCTCTGTCCCGGCTTGCCATAGGAAAAATAAGTCATTGCAGTCTTCTTACAATCTACTCTCATGTGTCTGATACCTCCACAATTAAAGCATTGCTGTCCTTTGTCGGAACACTGTACAGACTGTTAGAAACCAGAACGTCACGGCGTCTGACTACGCCCAAAACCTACTGCTCCAGCTCTAGCACTGGCTGTTCTAGTCTTCCGTCTCTTCTCAGTACCTCCTATCTGAGAAGCTCTCCTTTGACCCGGTCGGTCTCACTCATAAGTAGAATCTCTATTCTGATAGTCCGTCAAAGAATCACAATGGAAACCAGCAAGTTAAGAGTGTGTCGTCTCTCTCAGCCTCCTAGAGAAAAGATAAACATGCTGATCCTCCGGTGGTGTAGACGGACCCAACAAAGACAACTCATCCTGAAACTTGCTAATGATCTCAACAATAGGCAAATCCTCGAATCCAACCTTGAGGAATTCCTGAACACGGTCCATCCTCATAGCTGCAGGGCAATAGCGATCCCTAATCAATGTCTTCATTTACTCATAACTAATGACCTTACTGCAAGCTGTCCTCCACCAAGAATTAGCCTGAAACTTGCTTTGTGTGAGAAAGTTGGTTTAGCTGCAGGGCAATAGGAAATCCTGAACACGGTCCCTCCTCGTAACTGGTGACCTTACTGCGATCCCTAATCACTGTCTTCTTTTGCTCATAACTAGTCCTTTTCCATGATGATCATGGTTATAAACTTTTGTAACGGATCTTTGAACAAGATCAAACTCATTTCCTCTCTAGAATCCTCTTCATCATATATGTTGAAAATATCCTCTCCAAGTGATGGTTCTTTTGTCAAAGCTGAGAGTACAAATTCAAGTTTCTCATCTCCAATATCAAAGGCCAATTTAGCATTCTTGCAATCAACCATACAACCAGAAGTTGCAAGAAAAGGTCTCCCAAGTATGATTGGGACCGGACAATCTGCAGGAATGTCAAGCACAACAAAGTCTATAGGAATATAGAAATTTCCAAGCTTAACTGGAACGTCTTCAATGATACCAACGGGTCGAGTAATGGATCGATCCGCCATATCCAACATCATCTTCACTGGTTTAGGTTCACCTAAACTAACTTTCTCACACAAAGCAAGCGGAATGATGCTCACACTTGCTCCCAAGTCACAAAGTGCATCATATGTGACTTCTCCCACTCCTATTGGTATGCAAAATGATCCCGCATCTCGCAGCTTTGGTGGCATCTATTCCGTCATTGTTTTGATGAGTTCCGATGACTCTGAACTCATCATAACTTCACCAAAATCTTCAAGTTTCCTCTTGTTAGAGAGGATCTCCTTCAAGAACTTCCCATAAGCGGGCATACCTAAAATTGCATCAAGAAAATGTATGTTAATGTGCAGTTTGCTCATGAGATCAACAAACTTACCAAAATGTTTGTCTAGACGCGCTCTCGCTCTAGATTGCGGGAATGGCAAGGGAGGTGTATAAGCTGGAGGTGGTACGTAGACATCCTCTTTCTCCTTCTCAACGGGAACCTCAACGAATGTGGGCTGCGGATCGGTGGTTGTTACACCACTTCTTGTAGTAATTGCCATCAACCTTCCTTTCGGATTGTCCTCCATTTTTCCGGGAAGTTTCCCTTGATCTCTATGAACTCCTCTAGCTTTGCTAAACACTTCATTCTCCAAAGCTTTTTGTGCTTTGAAAATCGAAGTGATGTGGTTCTCCATTCCTTGTATCTTCTCCAAGATTATTCCATCATTGCATCAAACTTGTCCTTCTCCGGTTGGTTTGAACTTGATGAAGCTTGTCCCTGACTTTTCAAAGGGGTAAAAGAAGAAGAAGGAGGTGTTAGCGCATTTTCAACATGGGAATAAGGATTACCGGAATTATGTTGATTGGATCTCCAATTGTTGTTGAAGTTCCTATTGTTGTTGTTGTTGTTGTTCCAATGGTTGTTCAGGTTGTTATTCCTATTCCTTGATTATTATCTCTTCCTAAATAGCCAATGCCCTGCTCCTTTTTCGATTGAATGTTGGGTTTCAGGAGTTCCTTCAGCTCCTTAATCTCATTGTTGAGGGAGAAAATTTGAGCTTGGGCTGCTTGATTCAACCTCGCTCCAGGATCTCTGGAATCTCGATTCCCACCTTCAATCTTCCTATGGGAATACTTCTCAATCACTAGATCTTGCTTTTCAATAAAGCCTCAAGCATCATCATCATCTCTCATTTCTATAAAAGTACCGCAAGAAAGAGATTGAAGTTTGATTGAGTTTCCACATACAATCCTTTGTAATAAATCTCCAACAACTCCAACTTTGAAATGTCATGGTGAGGGCAATCCAATAGAAGGTCCTTGAACCTTTCCCAAGACTTAAACAAACTTTCATTAGATTTCATAGAAAAGGCATTGATTTTACCTCTCAATTCCGCCGTCTTGGATTGTGGAAAGAACTTGGTGAGGAATTTCGAAGTCATCTCCTCTCATGTGTTAACTCTTCCAGTTGGAAGAGATTGATACCAAGCTAAGGCCTTGTCTTTAAAAGTGAAAAAGAAAGTTCTCAACTTATAGTTCTTGTTGATTTCTCTTGGAGGCTTCAAAGTTTCCATAAGAATCTCATAATTCTGCAAATGTTGATGCCGAGATTCAGTTTCCATTCCACCAAACTGACTTTGGCAGATCTTAGTAATGACTTGAGGGTGAAACCCATAGTCATGCTCATCCGGATCTCCAAGATTCATCCCCAAATGACGCGGTTGCTTATTCGGATTCATACGTTGCCCAAGTTTGCTTGTTGTACCATGAATGCGATGATTAAGTGGTGGATTAGGTGGAATTTCTTCCAGCTCAGGCATATCATCATCGGATGATTCGTCTTTCTTAGAATTGGCGGCTTTCTCCAAGTTTGCTTGTTGTACCATCGCCCGGATTTCATCCATTTGAGCTTGCATTCGCTCTCTATCAGCACGAGCTATAGCTTTCACCTCAGGAAGTCTTCTTTCACTTGTATTAAGAAGAGCCCGAGTTTCATCCAACTCCTCCTGAAGGCTCTTTTCATTGTGGTCAGCCATTTTTTTCTCCCTTAACCGTTTCTTGAGAGTCTTCTTTCGGTTCAGGGTCAAAAGGAACGAGGTCTTTCTCAGATCGAGACCTTCGCATATACCTAAAGAGAAATCTGCAAAATCACTAATGTAGATAGATCAAATAACAAGAGCAAAAGCTCCCAAGCGAGACAACCGAAAACCGAATTTGGCCTAAACCAAATCCCGGCAACGGCGCCAAAAACTTGTTCTCTCAAAAGTGTGCGTGCAAAGTCTTAAATATATAAAATCTGAAATTAAGCAAAGCCAACCCGCAGTGTACGGATCGGTATAGTAAAGCAAGAATTCCAGAGTCGAACTCAAGGATTTGGGGGATCAAATTTAGTTCGTAAAATCGTCTAGCAGAATAATGAAGTTTTTGTAAAGATTAATGATAAAACATCGATTCTAAAGATTCAGGTATCCAATTGTGGCAATCGATCCAAGATGTTCTAAAGATATAAGGACAGAGTAAGGATTGCAAAGGTATAGATCTAAGATAGGGTGTTGTACGATGAAGTTCCAAACCCATAAGTCTCACCCAAAGGCTCTCCAAATAAAGGATGTTGAGTCTCGTTATAAAGAGGATCTAAGGACAAGATTAAACTCTCAAATACCCATGCCCAAACCCAAGGGGATCAAAGATAAGCCAAACAGGTTAAGGTTGTGACCCTCATAACCTAAGTAGAGGGTGTTGAATCTCACTACTACCTAGAAAAGGTAAACCAAGGCTAGGTTAGGGCTAATCTTTAACTTTGGATCAAAGCAAAAGCAAAACACGTCAAAGAGGGAAAACCACGGCCAGATCTTGAGGAACCACGGCCGTGGAACTCAAGAACAGGCCGTGGAAATGTGCGACGGCGAGGTTTCTCGCAACTCTCAAGGTCCAATCTGTTTTGGTTCAATCTATCATCATCTATGCCACAACTATCAACCCTTCACCTTAGAATTGCTTAAGGGTTTTAGCCAATAATCATTGTCATCAAATCAATAATCAAGATTAGAAGAAAGAAAAGATAGAACCTTGAAAACTAAATAATGAAAACAAAACCAATCCCAATCAATTCAAAAATCATGCATGCGTTCAATGAATACAGAATAGAGTCGGAAATCTCTCACAAATCTTAAAGAACAAGAAGAACGGGATGTCAATCCGCCTTCAAAGTGAAACCCTAAGATCTTCCAACTCCGAATAGGAAAGTGCGTCTTTCTCAAGATCTTCCTCCAATATCTTCTCTCACAATGTGTAGATGAAGATCTCAACGCGTAACCTTGCAAATAGTCAAGCGCGGAACGCCTTTTCCTCTTTCTTCAGCCTTTTTATAGGAAAAACTAGGGTTAGGAAAGGCCCGTAACGGATGTTGACGTGACAAAAACTACACGTGGCGAATCTTTGAATACCACGGTCTCCTCAAATTTCCACAGTCGTGGTTTTGACCGTGGGTGCCTACGACATGATCTTCCACTACCTTAATTAAATTAATTACAAAAAACATGGCCGTGGTTTCATGTACTTGGTCGTGGAATCTCTAAAAATGACGTACAATCCTTTGTTCTTCGAAGCTTTCCAATCATGTCCTTCCTTAGCTACTCCAATGCATCCCCTTGATGTCTAGCATGATCAAAAGTGCTCACATGCTCCATTTATGCTCCAATCCAAGCCTTAATTCACCTAAAATCACAACAAAGCTTGTGTAGATCTCTATACCAACATAATAGGTGAAAAGTGTTCATATATATTTCAAACTCATATCCATGTACACAAAAGAAGGGGAAAAACTACCTAAAAACGTGCCTAAACTAATGTCATATTTCATGCTATAAAAATACCCCATACTTGTCTTTTGCTTGTCCCCAAGCAAGGTTTTTAAAATCTAGAACACAAGGTAGGATGAAATATGAATGCAAAACAAGGGAAAAACAATCTTTTTGGTATTGTGCTTCTATTCAATAGATCGCTCTCAAATCTTATTTCATGTTTCCTTGAAAACCTCTATGTACACAAAAGAATCATGTCATGCAAAAGAAACATCATACATCGCAAAAGCTCCAAGACAAACATCATAATTCAAAGTAATGTCTAAATCAATCATGTGGAAATCCAATTTAGATCACTAAGCCAAACAATAACAAAAAGATATTAAGGACTTTCAAGCAAAGGTCAAAAAACGTGAATGAGTAGGATTTTCATAAGGTAATGTGGTGCGATATCCGGGAAAAGGGAACTACACAACACAAGCTAGAAGAACATTGTTTCCCAAACATGCTTTGCATGCGAACTTACTTTTACTTTACTTTTTGAGAGTATGGACAAAGGTGCACAAAAACCGAAGCCTAGGAAATCGGCTGTTCTTAATTTTTCAAGAAGCCTCAAACCCTTAGTGCACATACCATATGTTGTTAGGACTATCGTTCATTCGGACTTTGGCAAGACACAAACACCCGACTTTGTGAATGGTGCCGAGTTACTCACCCTAATGTTCAACGTCCCCAAACTTATTTTTCTATACTTTGAATGAACATTTTTTCAAGGCCCTCCCACATCAATCATGCCATACATTACACACTTCCTAAATCCCGGATAGGTAAAGGAGGAAATTTTTTTTATTGAGGAGCTAAATGGATATAGAAGAAGCAAGAAAAATCGAAGTGCCTTAATCAATTCAAAAAGAAGTGCAAGAACTTGTAATGCGATTTCAACTTTCAATTCCTCAACATGATTTAGACAAGAATTTTTACATTATGAAACTTGCAAGAAGGTCAAACAATATACTCAATTTTTCCACAATTCACAACTCATCTCAAGCACATAAAAGTAATCAAAAATTCAATCCACAAGAATTATTATCATTGAGGTCCCTAGAAGCACAATATTTTTCAAAATTTTTTTAAATTTCTATGGGTTTTTCAAAGCTTAAAAATGCAAGACAAGAATGAAACGTGTGACAAGAAATAAAAGGTGCAGATGTTCATGGATAAGAAGCAAAGCATAATGTCAAATTATTACATCAAATGAGAATCATAATCCACCTCATACTTGAATTACACATTGTCCCTAATGTGCGATAAAAGAAAAAGGAAAAGAACAAAGAAACTCACATAGTCTATGAAGCACTCGTACAAAGAAACTCACCACATAGGCGGCGATGATGGTGGAAATGGGAAGAAGTTCGGGTCGTATGGACGCCCAAACTACTGCCGGTAGACATCTCTAAGGATTCTTGCATTGTCACGGCGCTCCTCCTCAGCTGCATCAAAACGGGTCTCAAGCTCCTTCATCCGATCCGTAAGTCTGGTGACCCATCCCGGCTGCTCATCCATCCATGCCGGCCTCTGTGCCATCCACTCCGGCGGAGCTCCCATCCAAGCTGGTGGTGCATCCATCCAAGTCTGCCTCTCACTCACGCTCGCACGCCGGGGAGAAGAGGAAGTAGAAGGTCACCCATCTCCTCATCACCCTCCTCATCACCCTCCTAGGTTGCTCATGTAAGTCCGCTGGCTGATCCGGAAAACCTCCAAAAGACTGCTCAGCAGCTGCAACATCCTGGTACTCATCTCTACCCATCTCCTCATCACCCTCCTCATCAGCTGCTACAAGTTCATCCTCGGGATAATAGGCGAGAGCTCCAAGGAGATTGGCATGCATCGGGACAAAGATTGCTTTTCAGTTCTGCCGGTCCTGGAAGGTGTAATCATCACTCAAAGGGATGCCCCGTCCTCCCTTGCCTTCCCAAGGCATGGAGACGTATGGAGCACCTCGGTGGCAGGGAATCAAGATCCCCCTAGTCATAAAACCTTGAAGCCGTAGAGGGCTCACAGATGCTACTAACTCACAAGTAGAAAAATCAATCCCCAACTTCTTTGCAATGTGTGTAACCATCCCTCCATATCCAATGTTCCCTTTTGCTTTGTTCTTGATCTTACTAAGGGTGGCAGCAAGCAGGGTGGCGCGATCCGGAGTGATAACGGCCGCCATAGAATAGAGAATGTAAAGCACGTCAACCTTGAGCTTTTGTGGGGTTTCGGATCTAGGAAACAAGCACTCGGATAGGATCCTATGGGCTACCTTAAAGGATAGGTTGTAAATCATCTTAGGTTTTGAATCTGCAGGTTGCCAACGGTCCTCTGAACCAACCACCATAGCTATCTCTTCCCAAAACACTCGAGCGCGAGTGCTCCAAGGAAATGTCCCATTAAAAGTCTCACCAAAACCGAAAAAAGATCCAAACTGCACTATGGAAAAGTGATGGGTACGGTTCATCAAACGGAAAGAAACCGTTCGGTTCACGGCACTATGATCAAATGAGCTCAAGAACTCCATAGTAATCTCCTCATAAGCGTCCTCCCTAATGTCAAGAAATGTAGCAAGACCATCCTTAGCAATCATCATCCTAAGGTCATTAACAACATGAAGATCCTTAAATTCTTCAAGCACAATGTACCTAGGGGCAATAACCTTGCGTTGTTGGATTCTATCGTAGTCTTTCTTGTGGTCCTCATAGATTGTACGGATCCTAGGGACCGGCTGAGGAGCGGGAGAGGTTGGGAAGAGGAGTTAGCTCCTTTAGTGGTTTTCTTTCGGCTGGATTTACGAGTTCTAAACATTTTCTCAAAAACCACGGCCTATTCTTTGTAAACAACGCCCGTGGAATTGTACAGAGGGCCGTGGAATCACACGATCTTTCACAAATCACCAGAAATTTCACTACAAACTCATCAACAACAGCCCTAGACTATTTCTATGTCAATTCCGTTCAGTTCTCCTAAAAACCTTTGAAGAAATTGCAAGAAATCAACCAAAGATAGAGAAAGAGAAAAACCTAGGTTTTGGATTTGAAGAAATCCAAAATCTCACTCGATTGTTGATTGTTTGCACTGTTTGTTGTCACAATCTGCAATAGGATGAAGTTTGCTCTAATTTAGGATGAAGAATCGTGTAAAATGGTTGCCGGATGGAGATTTGGGGTTTGAGGGGTTAAGCGTGGAAGAGAGGCGTGGAAAAAAGGGTAAGGTGGTGTGGGTTTGTGAAGAAGAAGACTTTATAAAGCCCTCGTCAATTTTGGAAAACCACGGCCCCACTGTTACTTCCATGGCCGTCGTTTTGGACGTGGAAAGGTATGCTGCTCTCGACCTGGTTCTCCATGGCCAAAAATAAAGAAACCACGGCAGTGGTTTTGTATTTTAACCCATGGAATCTTGAATTTTTGCCAACAATCCAAATTTCGTAGTTCCTTTGGTTTTCTTCACTTCTCTTGGTTGTTCTTCAAGCGTGACATCCAAAGACACGACATACCGGAAAGATACCAATGAAAAACAAAACAAAAACAAAGTATGCTAATCTATTCTAAGAAGAAGAAAAAGAAAACATTACCATTGGGTTGTCTCCCAAGTAGCGCTTTGTTTTAGGTCCGTAGCTAGACCATTCATTTGCGTTTAAGTGAGGAGAATCGGTGTTATCTCCTCAGTTTGAAGTTCTAGAGAGTATTTCTTGAGTCGTTGTCCATTCACCTTGAAGCTTCCGCACTTCTCACCCCATACTTCAACTACACCATAGGGAAAAACGTGTTTAATAACATAAGGTTCTGTCCAACGAGATTTAAGCTTACGTGGAAAGAGTCGAAGTCTCGAATTGAAGAGAAGAACAAGGTCTCCTTCTTTGAAGTCCTTCGGAATGATGTGCTTATCATGCCAGCGCTTCGCTCTTTCTTTGTAAATCTTGGAGTTTTCCTAGGCATTCAAGCGGAGTTCTTCTAACTCATTGAGGTCCAAGAGACGTTTCTCTCCGCTTCCTTCATGCCAAAGTTCAACTACTTGACAGCCCAATACGCTTTGTGTTACAACTCCACCGGAAGATGACAAGACTTCCATTGTATGGTGTTGTGCCAATGGGAGTCTTGTATGCCGTTCTATACGCCCATAGTGCGTCATCTAGCTTTAATGCCCAATCCTTCCTTGTTCTAGACACCGTTTTCTCCAGAATTCCCTTGATCTCTCTATTGGAAATCTCCACTTGTCCGCTTGTTTGCGGGTGATAAGGGGTGGCGATCTTGTGAGTTAGAGCCTCAAATCGACGGGAAATGAAGTGTGATCCTCCGTCACTAATGATGGTTTGGGGTGTCCTAAACCTTAAAATAGTTCGATTAAAGAACTTGAGAACCACCATCACATCATTAGTTGGACAGGCAATAGTTCCAACCCATCTTGACACGTAATCTACAGCTAGAAGTATGTATTGATTACCACAAGATGATGGGAATGGTCCCATGAAGTCAACTCCCCAAATGCCAAAGATCTCCACTTCTTGGATGTTGTTTAGAGGCATTTCATTCCTTCTAGATATATTCCCTGTTCTTTGACAAGCAACAAAGGTTTGCACATCTTTAAATAATGTAGGCCAAAAGAATACGTATTGCAATACCTTAGCACAAGTCTTGTGACAACTAGCGTGTCCTCCACAAGGAAGACAATGGCAATGACAATGACACTTTGCATTTCGTCTTCAGGTAAACATCTTTTAATGATGCCATATGGACCTCTTTTGAAGATTAGAGGTTCATTCCAATAGTATTGGCGGACTTCCTTAAAGAACTTCTTCCTTTGAGCGTAGGATAGTCCGGGAGGTATTTCCTAACAAACCAAATAATTTACAAAATCAGCAAACCAAGGTTCGTAACCTCTAGAAATATGATCAATGCACTCTTCCATTAGATGCAATTGTTCATCCGGGAAAGAGTCATCAATAGGAAGGACATCATGGGTGACATGTGGTAGACGGCTCAAGTGATCCGCAATAGAATTTTCGGATCCTTTCTTGTCACAAATCTCAAGATCGAACTCTTAAAGGAGAAGAATTCATCTAATCAGCCTTGGTTTTGCATCTTTCTTGGCAAGCAAATACCGAATGGCTTAATGACCCGTGTATACAATCACCTTCGCTCCTACAAGATAAGAACAAAAATTTTCAAATGCATACACAATAGCAAGAAATTCTTTCTCCGTTGTGGCGTAGTTGAGCTTAGCTTCATCTAGCGTTTTACTAGCATAATAGATGGCATGAGTGCGTCCATCTTTCTGTTGCCCAAGCACCGCTCCCACCGCTACGTCACTTGCATCGCACATGATTTCAAATGAAAGACTCCAATCCGGAGATTGAATTAATGGAGCTGATATTAAGGCTTCTTTGATCATGTAGAAAGCATCTAAACATTCTTTTGAAAACTAAAAAACTGCATCCTTCATCAATAGATTAGTTAACGGTTTAGAGATTTTCGAAAAATCCTTAATGAACCTCCTACGGAATCCAGCATGTCCTAGAAAACTTCTAATCCCCTTCACCGAACATGGAGGAGGAAGCTTTTCTACTGTTCAATCTTAGCCTTATCAACTTCAATTCCTCTATTAGAGATCAAATGTCCTAAAACTATGTCTTCACTAACCATAAAATGGCACTTCTCCCAATTTAAAACTAGGTTAAGCTTTTTGATCTACTCGTAAACTTGATCTACGACCACCCTCGAATCAAAACGATTTCTCTTTGTTCTCTTAAGAAATTTCGAGTTTGATCGAGGACATTTCTCCCCAATATGAGATAGGTTGCAGCTATAGTCAGAACTCCAATTGGGCCAATTGCGCTATTAGTAGAATGTGTTCTCAATAGAGAGAAAGGGCCTACCTTAATAGTTGGGACCGACGCGCGCAGTGGAATGTTGAATAGCAGTAGGAAAGAGATTCCTTCGTCGGGCACTAACTAATGCCATGTTGTGAACAATAGTGCTTGAACTCATTAGAGGTATACTCTCCACCATTGTCAGATCGAAGACGCTTCCACTTTCTTTATGTCTCCCTTTCTACCATGGCATGCAATTTCTGGAATACCTCGAACACTTGACTTTTGTCCTTCAACATACCCACATGAGGACCAGAAGACGCATTCTAACGCTCTACTGAGCCCGAAAGACTTATTGCTGAGTTCGGGATCTAATCAGATTCCGAATCGGAGAATAGGAACAAGAGGAAGAAAGTAGCTCACCTAAAAGGATAGGAACGACTTCAACAAGAGGAACTACTCTTTACTTCGATAAAGAAATAGCCTTCTAAAGAGAGTTGCTTACTACGAAAAGCAAGATGCCCCACTAGTCTGATTTTATTGATCACTAGCCCTTACTCTCAGTCACTGATTCCAGAACGAATACCGAAACAGCCATTCCCTTGCCAGTCTACTGCCCGATGGCTTTAGCGACATCTTTGTAGAACTAGAGATAGGTTAGCAAGACAATTACCAAATGTGGAACCATAAACAAAAAAATCATCCATAAAAACCTCCATGATTTCCTCAATATACTCCGAGAAGATGGCCGTCATACACCTTTGAAAGGTGGCTGGAGCGTTGCACAATCCGAATGGCATCCTCCTATAAGCGAGCGTATCCCATGGGCACGTAAATGTGGTCTTCTCTTGATCGTCCGGATGGATCGGAATCTGAAAGAAGCCACTATAACCATCAAGATAGCAAAATTAAGAATGTTGTGTTAACCTCTCAAGCATTTGATCAATGAAGGGTAGCGGGAAGCGATCCTTCCTCGTCGCATTATTCAGCTTGTCATAGTCTATGCACATTCTCCATCCCGTCACCGTTCTTGTTGAAATGAGTTCGTTGTTCTTGTTAGCCACAACGGTCATTCCTCCCTCCTTTGGGACTACTTGGACTAGGCTCACCCACTTGCTATCAGAAATTGGGAATATGATACTTGCATCAAGCAATTTAAGGATTTTCTTTCTTCACGACCTCTTTCATGATCGGATTTAATCCTCGTTGAGGTTGACGTGAAGGCTTATAATCGTCATCCGTTAGTATCTTGTGCATACATAGTGATGGTTTAATCCCTACAAGATCCTCTATACTGTAACCTAAGGCTTTCCTATGTTTCTTCAAAACAATCATAAGCCTATCATGTTCATCTTCACTTAAACTAGAACTAACTATAACAGAAAACGAAGAGTTAGATCCAAGAAAAGCGTACTTTAGATGTGCGGGAAGAGGCTTCAATTCCAAAGTTGTAGATGCCTTTTGTGTGTTGTGAGGCATGTCCGAAGTCTCCTTGGATGTCTCCAAGGGTGTGGAAGTGGTAGAAGAAGGAGCAAGAACGTTTAAAGAAAGAACGGAACCTTCCTCAGAATTTTCAGAAATTACGGTACCACTGTTACTTCCACGGCCGTGGAAAGTTGTACTTTGGCCGTGATTCCAACCAGAAAAGAAAGATGCAGTGTTGGAGGCCATCTTGATCAAACTAAACTCGATGAAGATGTCCATGACTTCATTTTCGAAGGCACAAAAAGCCTTAGAACAACAATTCTTTAACAAGGCGAATGAAGCGCCAAGAGATCCAGGGAAGCTTCCAGCAAGGACAGAAAGCAACCCTAAAGGACAGATCATGGCAATAACGACGAGAAGTGGACTGAAAACTGCAGATCCACTGCCTCGGTCGATGCCAGTACAGACGAAGAGCACCTCGGTCCAGGTGCCGTTGAAGAACACTTCGGCCGAGATGCCAACCGAGGTTGAGCCTCAGAGAGCGTCGGACAAAACTGAAATTTATGTCCCACCTCCTGCATATAAACCACCACTTCCATTCCCCCAGTCAAGGGCCAGAGCACATCTAGACAAGCCTTTTGGTAAGTTCCTTGACTTGATGAATAAACTACATATTAACATCTCTTTCCTTGATGCTATTCTAGGGATGCCCGCCTATGGGAAGTTCTTGAAAGATATTCTATCAAGGAAGAGGAAGTTGGAAGACTTTGGTGAAGTAAGGATGACATCTAAATCCTCGGAGCTTATTCAAATCATGAAGGAGAAGATGCCACCCAAGTTGAGGGATCCTGGCTCATTTTGCATACCCATTCAAGTTAGGGATGTCACTTGTAAGGCGTTGTGTGATCTAGGAGCCAGCGTGAGCATCATCCCGCTGGAGCTATGTGTGAGGATTGGCCCCGCCGGTGAAGATACAGTTGTACATGGCGGACCGCTCCATTACCCATCCCGTCGGCATTTTGGAAGACGTTCCGGTTAAGTTAGGTAACTTCTATTTACCTATAGACTTTGTTGTGCTTGACATTCCCGCAGATTATCCCGTTCCTATCATTCTCGGGAGACCATTTCTAGCAACTTCGGGTTGCAATGTGGATTGTAAGAACGCCAAGTTGCAATTCAACATTGGCGGTGATCAAGTTGAGTTTGCATTACTTACGCAATGAAAGGAGAGCCGCTAGGAGATGATATCTTCAACATCTACGATGAAGAAGAATCAAGAGAATTGGTGAGTTCTATCCTTATTAACGATCCACTTGAAAAAGTTATTAGCTTTAGCTTAATGGAGGAAGGTATAGATGCTTCTGGTGATGCAGATATACGGAGCTTAAAGGCACTGGAAGAAGATCCAGGAGCTAAATTTGAAAAACTAATTGATGACATGAATTATGTATCATCATATTCATGCATATTGTAAAAGATTGTCTCAGTTTACCTTGCAATTAGAGAGATTTTGTATGACTTTTATGTTCTATTCAATCAATTGTCGGAAATAGAGGTCTACACAAGATTTTGATGAATTGTAGGTAAATGGAGCGGAATTGGATGCAAAAATGGAGCAAGAAGCATCCAGGGATGTTAAGGAAGTTAAAGGAGTCTTAGAAGGACCACAAAGAGCTAAGGAATTGCAAAGGAGAAGCATAGAAGACGAACCAAAGGAAGAGCACTTTCTGTTGAAGAAAATCGTGCCAATATATACATAACTCGGACGATTATCATACCCTGAAATCGAACGGTTTTGCACCAAAATCGACTGGGTCGATTTTCTTCACGATTCGGCCAAATGGAAAGACGACACAAAGCCCAATTAATTTG
This sequence comes from Fagopyrum esculentum, assembly GCA_033239045.1. Taxonomy (NCBI): domain Eukaryota; kingdom Viridiplantae; phylum Streptophyta; class Magnoliopsida; order Caryophyllales; family Polygonaceae; genus Fagopyrum; species Fagopyrum esculentum. The sequence goes on from BSUD01000005.1 coordinate 62,674,251, forward strand.
GGCTAGAGAAGAGTTTTGTCAAACGGCCCATCTGCAAGAAAGTATAGAAGAGAACCCTAGGAACGAAGACGAGGAGGTCGCACTGGAAATTATTTACACGTTTGGGAGAAATCAACGATTCTTGGAGAGAGATTGAAGAGCTTTTGCCGGAAAGTTATTCTTGATCTTTGATTGTGAGATTTCTTCATCCATTGCATTGTTTGTGGTTTTGTGAACACGGAATTGAGTTGTTTGATAGATACATTGAGCAGGTTTGACGATTGTTTTACAGTTTTGAAAGTTATCGATTTTTCCGTTCAAGATTTGGTTTCTTTACGATATCTTTTTCAATAATTAATTTGATTCGATTTTGAAAATGGTTGGCTAAGAACCTTGTGATTCTGGGGAGAATAGTTGATAATTAAGACTTAGATGATGATAGACTGAACTCATTCAAACATTAGGACCATGAGAATTTAGATTTTAGTTTTGCGACAAACAGGAAAATCGGACTGTTCTTGAGGAAAATCGGCCGATTTTTCTTATGAACAGCACGATTTATTCTTCTGACGAACTTTAATTGAACTAATCTTTAATCAAAACTAATCCTTGTATTAATCCCAATTTTGATTAACCTTTCTACCCTCTAATTGAATGTATGAAGGCACTTCAAACCTGTTTCTACATTTAATAGATTAAGATCGCAAGATTTGGGTAATAAAGAGATTCAACATCCTTTATTAAGAAATTAAATGTGCTTTCTAATCTTTACTTTGGAGAGTCATATCTTGGAGTTTTAGATAGTTAGTCTAAACATAATTCTCATCTTTAGATCTTTCTATATTGCAGCCTCAACAACCCTTATAGAGAGAACCTATAGATTAGTCATATAGGTTTCGGAACTTCACCGTACGAATCCTACCTTTGAACATTTAATCTTGGCAATATAAATTCTGTCCTATATCTATAGAAGTGTCTCGAATCGAAAGCCTAAATCGGATACTTGAATCCTTCGAATCGTTTCTCTCTTTATCATATCACAAAAGCTTTTATACTTTCGCTAGATAATTGAAATCGGAGTTTTTCTCACCAAATCCCTGAGTTCGACTCTGGAATTCTTACCTTTCTACAGCTGATCCGTACACTGCGGGTTCGCTTTGCTTTTGAGTTCTAGATATAAATTTAAGACTTTGACGCACACCCTTTTGAGCGAACACTAATCCAGGAGAAGAATATCTCCAGTTTTGGTCCTAGTTGCAGTACCTCGACCGAGGCACTTTCTGGACCAAGCGAGTTGTTCTTGACTGAAGAACATCTCGGTCACCCTCTCTGGACCTCGACCGAGGTCGAAAGCGAGATGATGTGAACTGAGAATAACAAACTTCTTACTCCCTTTTCTGACATTCATCCTCAGTTGGTGGAACACTTTCTCCATCATACTTCTGATAATGAAGGGCATTGGTATGCTGACATAGATAATTATCTTGTTTGCCAGGAAATACCGCCCGGATTGACGTATGCTCAAAGGAAGAAATTCTTTAAAGACGTACGCCATTACTATTGGGATGAACCTCTACTATTTAAGAGAGGTCCAGATGGGATGCTTCGAAGATGCATTCCGGAAGATGAAGTTACTAGTGTCATACGGCATTGTCACTCGCTTCCTTGTGGAGGGCATTTTCCACTTCCCTTCATCGATCAAATGCTCGAACAGTTGGCTCAACATTCACATTTTTGCTATTTAGATGGTTATAGTGGCTTCTTTCAGATTCCTATCCATCCGGATGATCATGAGAAAACCACTTTCACTTGTCCGTGAGGGACATTCGCTTATAGGAGGATGCCATTTGGATTATGTAATGCACCAGCCACCTTCCAGCGATGCATGATGGCTATCTTTTCCGAATATATAGAGGATATCATGGAGGTATTTATGGATGATTTTTCAGTATATGGTTCCTCTTTTGATGATTGCCTATCTAACTTTTCTCTAGTTCTACAAAGATGTGAAGACACTAATCTCGTTTTGAATTGGGAGAAGTGTCACTTTATGGTTAATGAAGGCATTGTGCTAGGACACCTCGTTTCCAGTCGAGGTATTGAAGTCGATCGAGCTAAGATCGAGACTATTGAGAAACTTCCTCCCCCTTGTTCTGTTAAGGGAGTGCGGAGTTTTCTCGGGCATGCAGGTTTCTATAGGAGATTCATCAAGGACTTCTCGAAGATCTCTAAACCACTAACTAAGCTCTTGAATAAAGATGTTGTTTTTGAGTTTTCGCAGGAGTGTCTCGATGCATTCTACAGGATTAAGGAGGCGTTGATCTCCGTTCCCATTATCCAACCTCCGGATTGGACCTTGCCCTTTGAGATCATGTGCGATGCGAGTGATGTGGCGGTAGGAGCGGTGCTTGGACAAAAGAAAGATGGCCGGACCACCGCCATTTACTATGCTAGCAAGACGCTAGACGAAGCCCAGTGTAACTACGCCACCACCGAAAATCAGCTATTGGCGGTTGTATATGCTTTTGAGAAATTTCGTTCTTACTTAGTAGGGGCGAATGTTATTGTTTACACTGATCATGCAGCTATTCGTTACTTGCTTGCTAAGAAGGATGTCAAACCACGTCTTATTCGATGGATTCTCTTGCTTGAAGAGTTTGACCTACAGATCCGCGATAAGAAGGGATCCGAAAACTCTGTTGCGGATCACCTCAGCCGGCTACCTCCATCTTCACGCGAGAAGGACGAACCACCCATAGATGATTCATTCCCCGATGAGCACTTGCATTCGTTGGAACGGTTGATAAACTTCCTTATCTCACCCCATGATGGAGGTGAAGTTTGGTGTGAGGATACTTCCCAGCATGTTTAGGGACACCATACGGTCCAGCTAGCGACCTTAAATCAAGCGCTTCTTGGGAGGCAACCCAAGTTATTACTTTCTTTCCCTTTTCTAGCTTAGCTTTAGATAGTTTGCTTTTGCTTTGCTTTGCTTTGTTTTTGGTGTCCTAGACAAACAACAGGTAATCTCTAAGGAAGGAATACAACCTAGGAGCAACACTGGAAGGACTAAAGTTCAAGAATTTGAGAAGACGGAGTTTGACTGAGACATATCTCGGTTGCTGTTACAGCACCTCGACCGAAATGATTCTTGAGCAACCGAGGTGACTAGGGTTTCTGACAAACCACCTCGGTCCGTATCACCTCGGTCCGGTCGAGACCATCTCGACCGAGGTGACAACAGTTCCAGAAAAGGGTATAAAAGGGGGTTTGAATTCTCTCTCTCCCCTCTCCCACCTTCTCGACCGCGGCGCAAGGATCCATCTCGTTCTCTGATTTTCGATCGTTTTCGACGATTCTTGTTTCCAAACTGCAAGGAAAGAGTAGAGCATCGGTTTGCAAGCGACAATCTACAACAAAAACGCTCCGAATCGACCAAATCTGGGGCAAATCGAAAAAAAACCCTAACTCGTTCTTCTTCCACTGTTTCGATCAAATTGGGCTTTGGTTGCCCTTGCATTGTGTTGAAAAAGGCTTAAGTACCCCATAGGAACAATTGGTAGTGATATTGGGGGAAAATAACCGGATTTCAGAGAGTTACGATCGAACAGCCGTCTACCTCGGTCTTGTCGACCTGCGTCTCGACCGAGGTGTTCTTGAGATCTGAAAACCGACCGAGGTGGTCTGACAGAGAGAGGAAAAATGAGTTCTGATAGACAGCTGGTTCTGAGGGATAGGTCTTCCCCTTCTCTTTCTTCTTCTTCTCGCCGCTCCATACCGGTGATCCATGAGCGTCACCGGGTAGATTATGACCGCATTGCTGCGCGTCCAGTGGTTGCACCGCGATTCCTTGATATCGGTGCTTTTGATTGCTTCTACGTAGATGATGATTTGAGACGGATGATTTCTATGGTAGGGCTGGAGCAGTTTACTGAGATTAGAGCTCCAGCCTACCTTGAGCCGAATTTGGAGTTTGTGAGCTCCGTGACTTACCTGCCTACAGAGCAGGCCATCAAGTACCGGTTGCTGAACCGGAACTACTTAGTTCCGATGGTCCATTGGAGGGAGATCTTCGGCTTCCCGACCCCCATAGTTTCTGATTTTCCTTCTCGAGTCGTAGCTCGACAGTTCTAGGGCCAAATAGCTCATGTAGTTGAGCATTCTTATAGGTGGAGACCTGGAGACTCCAGGGAGCGTATTATCTTCCACCTCGCGTTCAGATTAGCCGACCGGATCTTTAGCGAGACACTTCTGGCGCGCACTGAGACGCCCCAGAAGATTAGACAAGGGGAGCTTCTGAGCTTATACTGTATGGTTACCGAAGGAGTTCCTGACTTTGGAGTGATGTTGGTTGAGGATCTCCACAGGATCAAGGAAAAGGCGAAGGGAGATATTTGCTACGGCGGTCTAGTGACTCACATCGCGAGTTACATGGATTTAGATTTGAGTGCTTGTACTATGGTGGCGGCTGCCAAGCCGCTTGGTCTGTAGGAGATTATTACGAGGAGGATCTTGGTTCCTCGTGGACTTACTACGCCATATGTGGCGATGCCCTGGGAGCAGACTACACCTCAGGGTATTAGATGGTCATCTCATTTCTCAGTATTTGGCCCTCAGTACTGGTACACCGCGTGGATTCCTCTTATTGAGGACGCTAGAGACGCAGCATCAGCAGCCCAGGAGCAGGATGAGGAGGAGGCTGATGAGGATAATGATGACGATGCTGCCATGGATATAGGGACAGATACAGCTGGTCCCAGAATACCAGTCGTCGATCTAGACGACGAGGAGACAGAGGACGAGCCAGCTGCAGCACCAACACGACCTGCCAGGCGTAGAGTTCGGAGGCAGAGGGATCCCATAGCTCACCGCCGGATTGACGATCTGACAGATCAGATGATTGACTCCTACGCAGCCATGACCGTTGATATAGGAGGACGTTTGGATGACCTTCACAGAGAGTTGGATAGCCGGACTCATCAGATACTGGAGAGCCAGCACTATCCGTGCCGGATGATGGAGATCCAGTTTCAGCATATGATGGGACATCTATTCGACCCGTCTCAGCATCCGTACATACCATATCCTCCACCACCGCCAGCAGATCAGGATTAGAGCTTGCAGGATTTCTTTCTTTATTTATTATGCAGCTTAACTTATGCTTGGTGAGTTTCCTGTTTCTTTAGACTTATTTGACCCATTGGGACAATGTGTCCCAAGTATGGGGTATTCGGATATGTATTATTTGACTTATGTGGATGATTGTATGACTCGAGTCGGATATTATTGTTTTATCTTGCTCTATGTGTTTATCTGAGACTACATGCATGCACACAGGTTATTTGATTGAGAAAAACGTCAAAAACTAGTTAAAGAAAAAAAAATTTTATGACCTCGACCGAAGTGATTCTGACCAATCGAGGTGCAGTACCTCGGTTGACTTAGAACATCTCGACCGAGGTGGTTTAACTAAGAGAGTTTTCGAAACAATTTTGTGCTTCTTTTCTGGATATGCCCTCAGTGAAGATTTTGTTTGCAGATTGGTTTTGAAATCTTTATATGTTTGAAAGGTTTTATGATATGTTTAAGTTGCAAAATGCTTTGTTTGAAATTTTGGCATGTTTAATACTTTGTTTTTATCCAAATTATGTTGAATTTGAAGGTTGACACCACATGATGCGTTCTATCACTTTCTTCCTGGGATGATTAAGGCAATTCATTCTCTTCTCTTTTTCTTCTTGATCATGCTTAGCCACTCATATACATATTTGTCTCCCTTTACCTATCCGGGAATTTGGAAGCAAGCAAGTAAAAAGCAAGTGAAAGAAAAGTTGAGATGTTGGCTGAAAGTTAGAAAGAAACAAATAGGTTTGGGAAAGTCAATCATGATGATGAGTAACTCGGCACCATTCACATAGCCGGTGTTTGTGTCTTGCCAAAGTCGGATTGAGCGATATTCCTAACGGGTCATGGTATGTGCATCAAGGGTTTGAGGCATCTCGAGAAATTGATGATTGTTGATCTCCTAGGCTTCTGTTATTGTGCACCTCTGTCCATGCATCCCAAAAAGTAAAAAGTAAAATAAGCAAAGCTTATGGGTGGAAGATGTTGAAGTTCAAAGGAAGTGAAGTAAAAGATCCTTTTCCCGGATCCTAGCACCATATTCCCTATATACATCCCACCCTCAAACGTTTCTTGACCTTCTTTTGAAAAGCCCTTGAGACCTCGAGCTTGTTGATTGACTTGGTGGTTTAAACTGGATTACACATGATTAATTTCGATGATTATGATTTATTGTGCATTCTATGATTTTATGCAAAGATGAACAACTTTCTTATATTCATAAAATGTTTTGATCATATTTTGATTTTAATTACCATGAAGCATTCTCTTAGAGTGATTTATGAGTGGAGCACACCACCAAAAATGTTTTGAAATACTTTTTATTGATCTTTATGACTTATAATCCATTCTATCTTGTATCTAAGATTTGGAACTTGCTTGGGGACCAGCAAGGGACAAGTATGGGGTATTCTGATAGCATGAATTATAGTCTATATTTTGGGACTTGTTTAGACGTTTTATCTTCAATAATCTGCATGTTTGGATGCATATTATGTGATTATGTTGTCGTTTTATCTACATTTGCGGGAATCGAGGTCTACACCAAGTTTCGTTGTAAATCGTAGGTAAAATGGCACATTTTGGACTAAAATGGAGCTAAAGGAGCTAAGGAGTCATTGGAGCTACATTCAGGAGCTTAAAGAAGAAACCAGGAAGCATGGAAAAGGATTAAAGATTTACTTTGGACCAGATTTAAGAGATTTCACATTCAGTTGAGAGTCACCTCGGTCAGCTACAGTACCACCTCGACCGAGGTGATCTAAGGGAGTGTCTCGACCGAGGCGAATACCCTGACGCGGCGAGATCGTTTATTCTTGGCTGAGATCTTTTATTTTTGGAAGGAGAGATCTTATATTTTTAGGCTGGATTTCTGGAAGGAAGATTATATATTTTGGAGATCTATTTTAGAGATTAAGATATATTTTATTAGGATAATATCTTTTTGAGATATTTTATCTTTGGAAGATAGTTTTCCTATATAAAGGGTTGGATTTTCCACAAGTTCAACCATGCTTATACATGCTTAGAGGGCTGATAGCATCCAACAATTAAGGGATTTTCTCCAGGGTCTTGAAGGAAGGAAGATTGAAGGAAGGATTGATAGCTTATTATAGCTTTTGTGAAGGGATTTGTAAGAATTTCTTAGATTCCCTTCTTGTTGATTGTTTTGTTGGATTTGTAATCCAAGGAACGCTGATTTGTTTATTTGATTCAGTTATTGAAGCCTTGTTCTTAAGGTTTTTGTGTTCAAATAGGCATTCTCTTCCCATATATTTGATTATTGTTTTCATGATGATGAGTGGCTAATTTCTTTATGCGATTCTAGGGTGATTGGTTGAAGGTTGTGGGAAAAACAATGATAAAATAATCTTAAATCTAGTAGGACCTTGAAAGCTCGAGTCTTTATCCTTAACCCTAGAACATCTCGTTCAGTCGATGAACATCTCGGCCGGGGTGGAACTTGACTGACCGAGGTGACTTATCTGATCCGAAACTGAGAGTTAAGTGTTAGAGTTTGCCAAATCCTATTCTTATTACACCTTTCTTGGTTCAATGCAAGCTTAGGATAAGACTTACCCGGTAATTCCTTTGTTTGTTTACTAAAGATCATAAGTGTAGGTAATAAAGGTTTATCCTTTATTGGGGTTTGAGTGTGCCTTCATTCCATCTTTGTGAGTTAACGTGAGACTTACCCGGTAAAGGTTGATTCTATTCCCTTAGTTGGTTTGTTGGTTTGAGATTATAATTCCTTTCCTTAGTACCTTGAGACTTACCCGGTGATAGGTTCTTTGACTTGGGATTGTGAGTAGTGAGACTTACCCGGTGATCTATTCCACTTTAGAAACACCTTCCCTTTGCAAAACCTCAGCTTTGTCCGCTTATCTTGAGAACTTGAGTTGGAACCACAAATGGATGCTTTAATCCCTAGAATTTGCATATATCCCTTTAATTGACTTTATTATCATCTTTGATTGCTTTAATTGCTTTCGTGGTTAGTTGCAATATTGACTACCTATATTGGTTTTGTTTCACCTAAGTCCCTGAGATCGACACCCCGGAATTCTTGCTTTTACTACGATTGACCCGTACACTGCGGGTTCGCATCCTTGTTTTAAGCATACATCTTGGGTTATAAATTTAAAGCTTGTTGTTAATTACTAAGGAACAAGTCAAGGAAACTAAGATTAGCATCTTTTTCACACAATACGAGCTATTCAAGATGAATCCAAATGAAACAGTCAAAGAAATGTTCACCAGATTTACTAAGATCGTGAACAATCTGGACTCACTAGGAAAGATCTTCACAAATGAAGAGAAAGTGAGGAAGGTTCTAAGGAGCTTACCTAAAGCCAAGTGGGGACCAAAGATGATTGCTATTGAAGAAGCTCAAAATCTCACTACTCTTCCTCTTGATGATCTACTTGGAAAACTCATCACACATGAAATGGTTCTTGGCGAAGAAGATGGAGAACTCTCATCCTACTCCAAGAAATTGGCATTAAAATCCAGAAGAGATGAGTTACCATCTGATGAAGAAGATAGTGATGATGATGATGAAGAAGATGCAATCGCCATGATCTCCAAGGGTCTCGCAAGAATTCTCAAGTTAAGGAAACAATATGCAAACAGAGAATTTCCACGAGCATCAAAACCCCGAGGTAAGTTTTCTAACTCTATTAAAAAACCGAGAGTACTGACTTGTTTTGAATGTGGTGAAACAGATCATTTGGTGAAGGATTGTCCACAAAAGAAGAGGACCAACTTCAAGAAAAATGATCGAAAGAAGAAAGCTATGGTTGCTTCATAGAGTGATTCAGAATCAACAAATGAATCAGAAGATGAAAAAGAACAAGCAAACTTGTGTCTTATGGCCGATCATGAAGATGACTCAAATCTGTACATCGACAATGTGGTAAGTACAATTATGTCTCAACCTGAGATTGACCTTAAACAATTCCTTAAAGATATTATCTTAAGTGATAAGGAACATAGAATAAGGATAAATTCTTTAAAAGAAAAGCTTCATGAATAAGATAGACTATTAAGTGAAAAGTCTTTGGAGATTGATAATCTAAACACAGAAAAGGAAGATATTGATGACAATATCAAGGCCTTTGAATCAGAAAAATCTGATTCTTAAGGACAACCTCTCCTCTCTTTATCGAAATTATATTGATCTAGAGAAAGAGAAAGTTGATCTGACTTTGATGTGTCAAGACCAGAAAGCAGCACTTATTAAGTTTACTCGTTCAAAAGCTAATCTGGAAAGAATGATGGGTGAACAACAGTCTTCCCTTAACAAAAATGGTGTAGGGTATCATAGGAGCTTTCCTAAAAAACCTACCACCACTTTTGTCACGGCCAAAGGAAGCATTTTTATGCCTACTTGCTTCTACTGTTGTAAAAAGGGTCATGTTAAATCTACATGTCCTTATAGAAGAAATGATCCTTATATCATAAGAAACACCTATCCTTTATGTTTAAGGAAACAGGTCAAACAAATCTGGGTTCCTAAAGGTACTAGACCACCAAACATGATCGAACCTGAGTATGAACCAAAATATGCCATTTGGTCGACCCGGAAAGGTTGATATTTGCTGTTTTGAAGGATATCATCAAGGTAAAGGAGCACAAATGGATATTAGATAGTGGTTGCTCAAGACACATGAGTGGAAAAAGCTCTTTATTCTCAAATTTAAAGAAGCAATCATTTGGAACCATTACTCTTGGTGATAAAGGAAAGTGTGACAAAATTGGCATTGGTAAAATTTTCTATAATTCATCCAACTTTATTGATGATGTTTATTTAGTTGATGGCTTGAAATATAATCTGCTAAGTATTTCTCAAATTTGTGATAAAGGTAATAAAGTCATGTTTGATTCAGAAAAATGTGAGGTTCAAGACATAAAGACGGGAGAAGTGTTGCTTACTACTCCTAGATGTAATAATGTTTATTTTTTGAGTACTAACCAAGTTGCAGGAACTAAACTAAAATGTCTAAAGGCCTTGACTTATGATCCAAGGCTTTGGCATAAAAGACTTGGTCACGTAAGCATGCATACCATGCAGAAGCTACTTACAAAAGATTTAGTATGTGGTTTGCCAAACCTAAACTTCAAGGTTAATGACCTATGTAAGGCGTGTACACAAGGTAAACAAACAAGAGGTTCATTCAAACCTAAGAAAGCTGTAAGTTCTTCTCGACCCATTAAACTTTTACACATGGATCTTTGTGGACCTATGCGTGTCAAATCTCCCAGAGGAAAACAATACATCCTTGTTATAGTGGATGATTTCTCTCGCTTTACATGGATATCTTTTATACGAGAAAAATCTGAATTATTTGAGTTTTCAAAATTGTGTAAGGAGTTACAAAGTTTGAAAAACCTACCAATTGTTTCTATAAGAAGTGATCATGGTAGAGAATTTGATCAACTAAAGTTTGATTTTTTTTGTGCAAAATATGGTATTTCTCATAATTTTTCAGATCCTAGAACTCCTCAACAAAATGGAGTTGTGGAACGTAAGAACCGCACTCTTGAGGATATGTCTAGGACAATGCTTTTAGAAAACAATTTGCCAAAAAGTTTTTGGGCTGAAGCAGTAAACACTACAAATTATATTTTGAATAGATGTTTAATTCACCCTATTTTGAAAAACACTCCTTATGAACTCTTTAAAGGAAGAAAACCAAATATTTCATATTTCAAACCTTTTGGATGTACTTGTTTTGTTCACAACAATGGCAAGGACAATCTTGAGAAATTTGATGCACGTAGTGATGAAGCTATATTCATAGGATATGCTTCAAATAACAAAGCTTATCGAGTATATAACAAACGTACCAAAGTTGTTGAAAAAAGCATTCATATTATTTAAGATGAAAGCAGTGATGGTAATTTGAGTGAGAGTTTTGCAGATTTAAATCTGAATCAAAGAGAAGATCACATTTCGGATGAAGAGGAAGATCCTAAAGATCAAGACAAGAATATGCAGGAAAAGATTCAAGATACCAAAGAAAACCCTCAAGACCTTGAAACACACCTTCAAGACCTTGAAACTAGAAACTGTGATAACAGAACTCCACTTCAAGGGCTTGAAACTCAACTTCAAGGCCTTGAGATTGGAACAACAGGTAATACACAAACGGTACCTGAATCTAGTCAAACATATACAACTCAACCTTCTGGATCTACTTCATCTGTCAAAAGAAGAAAAGTTTAACACTCCTTGTATCATCCACAAGAGAATGTGATCTCAGATCCAAATGCTGGAGTTCAAACTAGATCTAAAGTGGATAATCTATGTGCTTTCTCCACTTTTGTATAACTTGTCAATCCAAAGAACTACATTCAAGCTCTTCAAGAACCAGACTGGATCATTGCCAGGCAAAATTAAATGAATTTGCGAGGAACAAGGTATGGACTCTTACTTCAAGACCAAAGCATCAATCAGTTATTGGCACGAAATGGGTCTTCCGAAACAAATTGGATGAAAGTGGCAAAGTCATACGAAACAAAGCACGACTTGTAGCACAAGGTTATAACCAAGAAGAAGGTATATGAGGAGACTTTTGCTCTAGTTGTCAGGTTAGAAGTCATACGTATGCTACTTGTATTTGCATCTTTCATGAGCATAAAACTTTTTCAAATGGATGTAAAATGTGCTTTTCTAAACGGCTTCTTAGAAGAAGAAGTCTACGTTGCTCAACCTTCTGGTTTTGAGAATGATGAATTTCAAAATCATGTTTTTAAATTAGACAAAGCTCTTAAACGGTCTTAAGCAAGCTCCTCGAGCTTGGTATGAAATATTATATAAATATCTTCTTGAAAACAATTTCAAAAGAGGTTTGATTGATAAAACATTGCTTATCAAAACTAGAGGCAACGACATTTTAGTAGTACAAATCTATGTTGATGATATATTATTCGGTGCTACTAATGATTCCCTTTGCAAGGAATTTTCAGATATTATGTCCAGAGAATTTGAGATGAGCTTAATGGGAGAGCTAAATTTCTTTCTTGAACTTCAAGTTACACAAGCAAAGAAAGGAATTTTCCTCAATCAAAACAAGTATACTAAAGACTTGCTTAAAAAGTACAAAATGGATCAATCTAAGGTTGCAAAGACTCCTATGAGTTCAACACTTTCGCTAGATCATGAAAAGAATGGCAAAAGTGTAGTACAAAAGGAGTATCGAGGTATGATCGGTTCATTGTTGTATCTAATTGCTAGTCGTATTGACATTATGTTTAGCGTGTGCATGTGTGCAAGATTTTAAGTTGATCCTAATGAGTCACACTTGATAGCTGTGAAAAGAATTTTTCGGTAACTCAATGGCACTAAGGATCTAGGGTTATGGTACCAACATCAAAGCTCGTTTCATCTGGTTGGCTATTCAGATGCAGACTTTGCAGGTTATAAGGTCGATAGAAAAAGTACTTCTGGATGTTGTCAATTCTTAGGGTCATCCCTAATTAGTTGGCACTATAAGAAGCAAAATTATGTTGCCCTATCCACAATTGAAGCTGAATATATAGCTGTAGGAGCTTATTGTGCTCAAATTCTCTGGATTGCTCAACAACTTCGTGACCTTGGCTTTGACTTGAAAGGTATTCCTATAAAATGTGATAATACTAGTGCTATTTCTATAACCAAAAATCTTGTGCAGCATTCAAGGACTAAGCATATTGATGTAAGGCATCACTTCATACGTGATCATGTTGAAAAAGGTGATGTTTCGATTTCTTTTATCTCAACTAACTTGCAGCTTGCAGATATCTTTACCAAGCCTCTTCCTCAGGAACAATTTAATTTTATTAGATGGGAGCTTGGTATGTTGAACAACGAAGCATTAACATAGAGGGAGTAAACGAGTTTTAATCGTCCTACGCATGCAGCCCAATTGATGTTTTCAAGGGCCTTGAAATAAAATTCAAGGGGCCTTGAAACATATTTCAAAGGGTATATAAACTTTACGGATCTTTTAAGAATTAATATCTTTTAGATATTTTAATTCTTAAAAATATTTTTAATAAATCTTTTGTTTGAAAAAGATTTGGTTTTGGTTTTAAAAGCCTAATTTTTCCCAAAGATTTTGTTATATCCTTGTTAAAAAGGACCTACCTTCTCATCTTTTTATCTTTTCACAAGAAACTCTATTTCAAAATCCTTTGATTTCTCTCTCAAACTTTCCACATGGAACCCAGAAGCAAGAGATCTGCTCCTCTATCTTCCAAAAAGAAAGTTGTTCAGAATTCTTCAATTGTTAAAGAAGAAAAACCTTCTGAAAATCTGGATACATCTCCGACTACCGGTCTTCCCTCATCATGGTTCGTTAATTTTCAAGCTTCTAGATCTTGGGTTGATGGTTTTCACAATCGACCGCTCTGTATGTGTGATTTGGTGGATACTGATTTTCTCGATACCCTCAAGATACCCTGCATAGACAAGCTGAAGAGGTCAATTATGTAGAAGGTTCTAAACCCTGGAGATTTTGCTTTTTCACGACTCACGAGATTATTCTATGTTAATCTCACCACAAAAAGGGACAAAGGATGTATTACTCTAGAATCTTCAGTCAAAGGTACTTTGATTTCACTCACTCCTTCAATTTTAAGTGAAATTTTTATTATTCCTACAGATGTTGTATTCAACTATCCTTCAAGATCAGAGAGTGTTCGTATTGCTAAGGAGAATTTTCTGGTTCCAAATTCAAGCTCACGTCAACTTACTCATACATCTCTTACCTTAGAGGCTAAAATAGTGTTTATCATACTGGTTCGTTGTGTAGTTCCTCGTGCAAACTCAAGTGAGCTGCTGACTGATCAATCTCTGGAATTAATTCATTTGATTATGACCGAAGTGGACATAGATGTGCCTAATCTAATTCTCAACCATATGTTGCATTCTGTCAACTCTAAGAGATCTATTCCTTTGCCTTATGGAAATTTGTTGCCTAAGGTCTTTGATTATTACAGAATTGATACATCCTCTGATGAAAGATAGTCTATTAACAGCAAAATTGATGAGAATTGCTTAGAACGTCTGGGGATTGAGAAAACTCTTGCAGGAACATGGACCTTAAAAGGAAAAGGAGTTACTCAAAATCCAAATAAAGAAGTCAAACCTTCTCCTACTCCAGAAATCAGGTTAGAAGGTTGTGAAAAAGAAATAGCTTGTCTCAATTGTGAATTGTGTGATTTTCAGTTTGACACCAAGAGGAGATTGGATACAAATTTCGAGCTGCTAGCTACCATAAATGCTAAAGTCAATGAAATGTATTTGATGAATGCTCTTACACTAACTATTATGGGAAGCATTTTGCCCATACCTGAAGATGTAGCTCAACATACTCAAGAGCACGTTGAGAATATGTTGATCAATTGTAAAAGACGTGTACAGAATAATTCGATTATGTGTCCAACTCATGAAGAGCCAATGTTCTTGCCCAAAGTTGAGTATGAATTAGTTAAACAGAGAAGAGATGAAGAAAAGAGAAGACGTTTGGCAGCTGAAATGGATGATTGGCGTTATAAGAAAACTTCATCCAAAGCAAAGAGGAAGTTCTATGAAGAGTTTTAAGCTAACTGGTTTTTTCTATGTGGTTTGTGAAAATACTATTTTTGGGTATGTAATCGTATTTTAAGACTCCTTGCTTTGACTGTTTTTCTCCCTTGTTGAAAGACAAAGGGGGAGAAATATGATCCGACATTTCGATATACTGCATTCTGCATTTTTAGTTTTGAGATTTTCATATGCATTGCTAAACTAACAAATGCAGGTACGATAACACATTTGTGTTGTCTTCCATCAAGGGGGAGATTGAAAACTCCACCTTGATTAAAATGGTTTACAGGTGTTGATGATGGAAGACTTCACACAAATATAGTAGTTGGATATACTAACAATGTATTGATTATATATCTAGATATTTGGTTGGTTTGAATTCAGTGTAGGTTTCATCTAAATGTCAAGGGCCTTGAAGTTGGATTCAAGGACAAAGGAAGATAACAAGTTCAAAAGGACGAAGTCAAGGGCCTTGGAATTATAGATGCACGGAACAAGGATTCCAAATGAGTTGAAGATTTTATTGGAAGATTCTGTAACGGAAAGATCTCATCAACCAAAGATCTTATCAACCGAAGGAAGATCTTATTAAACGAAGGAAGATCTCAACCGAAGAATAGACAATCTTTTCTAAAAGATTTTCTAGACAACAAACGGAAAAAATATCTTCTCTCTCGATTCAACAGAAGACGAGAAGATCAAGGAGTTAAGGACTCGACGTGTTCTCAGGAGCTAAAGACTTGCAAACGTCTACCTTATCTCGAAACAAGAAACGATCTTCATGGAAAAGAAGATTCATCTTCAAACACGGTCATTTCTACAACGGCTAGAAGACCTTTCCATAGAAGAGTATAAATGAAGAGGATGGTCGAAGAAGAAACATACACAAGCTTACACAAGAAAACATCTTTACATCTTCTAGCAACCCAATCATCTTCATTCGTTGTTTTTCTTTCTCTCATTCACGCAAAAGCTTTATCCCCTTAGAGAGAGAAAACACTAGAGCTCCATTGGAAGATCTAAACAGTGTTATACTAGAGTGTGTGTTACTCTGCGAAGTAACTAGGCTATTATAGCTAGGTTAAGAGTTGGAGCTAGATCGTAGCATTGACTACATTGAGAGAAGAAGGGGATTTCTTCTAGTTTGTATCTAGGACTCTTTGAAGTTGATAATAGATAGTTAGATCCTACGGATATACCCTAGGACGGAGAGTAGGCTATTTAGAGCCGAACTTCGTAAACATATCCTCGTGTCAATCTTTTCAATTCCGCACCATATATACTTTATTGTGACTAACTTTGTTTTGCAGGAGCAAGAAGTCAAGGCCCTTGAAAAGAGTTTCAAAGCCTTGAAATCAAAGTTTCACGAGAAGCACAGATTGACATCAAGGTCCTTGAAAGAAGTTTCAAGGCCTTGAGATTTGGTTTTCCCATAATCTATTCAACCCCCCTTCTAGAGTATCATTTAACTTATTTATTTCACCTACCGGTTCTTCATATATATAAGGCCACACACTACAGCTAAAGCAGAAATCCAAAAAAAGCATATAAAGGCCAACATATAAGAAACTACGCTGCTGAGATCCGAGGAGGTAGTGGTGGTCGCCTATACATCTATCCCAGACCAACAAGTTTAAAAACAAAAAACCCCCTTTTGAAAACGTTAGACCCCTTGCGGGATCTATTTATTTATCCATCCGACCTTTAGAAGATTTTGAGTGCCATTGTTGCCAAACTAGAGCTCTGATACCATATTGTAACACCCCAAATTCTGGGAACTCGAAGCGTTATGGGCTAGGACCTCACAATGGGTCCCGACCCTCAGAGTAGAAATGACACAACGGATCTTACAACAAGACATAGACGAATGAAAACCAAAACTCAATATAAAACCAAAGGTTTAAACAAAAGAAAGCGTAAAAGTCTCACAGCCGAGTTCAAAACAAAAAGAAAAGTAACAACATGAACATAACCCGATCCCGTCCTAATGTACGGGAAACCCAGCTATCCACACCTTCCGGATCACTCAATAACATCCTGAACCAGAGGAGCATCTACAACATCGGTATAAACCATTAGCTAACGTTCTACATATCAAAAAGACAGTAAAGGCACAAACACACATGAGGTAAAGTAAATACATAGCATGCTCACACAATAGCCGGTTATTATCTTTCATTAGGTTATCCAATTACTAATTCAACTTCTGGTTGTTACACGAGTATCGCTACGATCTTGCCTTTGTCCCCTTTCACCAACAGGAATAGAACGTATGCATCCTTTTTTCACCTGTTGGACTGGTCGCGAGAGCACCTCCCAGTTTCCGCATTCTAAACTGGACAAGCGGTAACCACCCGGTTATAATACACTTGGGCCAATTAAGGTATAACAAAGGTGAATCCTATTCCGGTTATCAGTTATAACAAGATAAACAACACAATCAAGCCAATACAATCAAACCAATACAGGGAATGAAGCTAAGTAAGTCCAAGGGACTTACCTCACTCGAAGGTGATCTCAACACTCAGCAAACAATCAGAGAACGGCTCAGTTTCCCTCAGGAAAGAAGCAAGGATATCCTGTTCACACAAGCATCAAGAATCAAGAACCGAAACGAATACTAGAAGTCTATAACTTCTAGTCTCCAAGATCTCTAAGAGATACAAGCTATGGTCTCAACCTTAGTTTTACAGAACACTCAAGCGTCAAGGAACATCATCAAAAGGTAAGGAATGGAACGAGGGAAGCAAGGAAGGAAGCAGCTCACCAAAGACGGAAGCTACTACTGATAAACCGCAAGAGCGGCTAGACAGGCACAGAGGCGGAAATCCACGGGGCGGCACAACAGAGGCGTGGGGGCGGAACTCGTGACAGAAGCGTTGTCGACTCCTTCGACAGCAAGGAACAAAGCAAAGGACAAGGCTTGTTTTTCTCAACCCACAACCACGTCACAACTCAACCAGGGGAGCCTGTGAACATCGAAGGATCATCAAAGGAACGCTCCATAAGAATAAAGGATCAAACTTGATTCTTGGAGAAGAAGAAAAGAGAAAACGAAGAGAGAAACGAAATAGAAGAGAAGCAAGGTGCAGCAACACATGAACGTGATGAAGAACAAGGGAGGAAGAACTTACACGTTCAGCAAGATTTCAGGATGCAAGGTTGCAGCGCTCTAGGATTGAAGAAGACATAAGCAAGAAACAGAAAAAAAAAAAAAAAAAAAAAAAAAAAAAAAAAAAAAAAAAAAAAAAAAAAAAAAAAAAGACGAGAATATATAGGAGAGGAAGAAAAGATAAAAGGAATGACGTCTAGGGTTAGGAAAAAGATAAGGAAGCCGGCCAATAGATAGAAGATCGGATATTCTATCCATGGAAGGAAGATAAAACGAACAAAAACAGATCGGACGCGATCTGTAGCAAATCTGTAGGGGCGGATTGCCTCAGCCGCAGGGGTGGCCCCTTATCACCGCGGGGGTGGTGAAGGTCAAAATTGGGATCTTACATTATCTACTCACAATGCTGAGTGAAACACAATTACCACTAAAAATAGTTTATAACTCTCTAAGAAGAAGGGTTACTACCAAGTACCAACCCCTTTCCGAACTATTGATCAAAGAGGCAACACTCCAAGTTTCGGGTCGGGTTTTTTCTGACCGGTCAGGCCCGGAAGGTATTAAATCATCGTTTATCCGACAGGTGGGCCGGCCGGACTTTGTCCATGTCTACATATAACTCGATATCTACATTCTATTACTATTTATGAGCAACTTTATTAAATTGTTGTGATGAATAAATATATGTAAATTTTCCTTTATTAAATATATGTAAATTGTCGAGAACCGGGGATGACGATAATTTTCCTCTCGTTTCCCAGGAAAAAAAATGATCTAGAAGTTGAAAAACAAGTGAGATTAATGGCATGGACTAATGAACTTATGAACGCGATGAAAAGAGTTTAATAAGAAAAATACACGTGTAATACTCCCTCATATATAATAATAAAAATCTCAAATTTGAATACAAAGTCGCCGGTCTTCATCATACCTACAAATAATGTTGCTTTCAAGCCATGAGGATATGTATAACATATTTTATTCTTCTTGTGTAGGAGCTGACCGTTGGAATGAGATATTTGCAAGTAGTAACGGCTATATAATCTATTCTATTTTGGAAAAATACAGTTCTAAAACCGTCGGTTTAGGTTTAAACCGCTGATTTAGGTTAAATATAAATCGGCGGTTTGGATTTAACCTAAACCGGTTTATATTTAATATAAACCGGCGATTTGAATTTGTACGGTTTAGGTTAAAGGCCAAACTTAAACCGCCGGTTCCCAAACCTAAATTGCCGGTTTAGGTTTGGGTCCTATGTCTAGTTTTGCACAAGCATTTATATTTACATGCATATCAAATCTATTTAGAGTAAATTCGTATGCTTTAAGTGTAAATATGGTATATTCTGTTATATGGATCTCCACACTACCCATCCATTAGAGTTGTATATGTCAGGGTCTTTCCTCTCAAGCAACATCGATCGGTACATTGTCTAAAGCTTCTCACCAATCAGCACCCCCGATGCCACAAGGTGATAATGGGGTGCACAATACATGCGGCCTTGGATATTGAACCCATCTAATTCTTGCTAGGCCCAAAATGGCCCTCCAAAAAACTAGGAGATTGTACTCAATTTCCCTATCATAGCACATCTCAACTTGGGTGAATCCGAAAAGAGCGTCCAGTTGTATGACCATCATATCATATTAGGTTCTCTTTAGTTGAAAGGACATGAGACCGCCTTCATGGGTTGTGGCCTTGCTCTGCTAGCCACTTGAAATCCACTTCCATCCCCACGTCGGATAAAAGCTAATGGTCAAGGGACTTTGTGACGCGGTGGAACTAACATGTGAGAATGGAGAGTGACTCCGAAATCGCTAGCCCCAATGGATCACGTGCAATGTAGGTATAACAAAAATGATTTACTTTATGAACTTGAGAGACTACTCCATCAAGATTTTAGCTTTGCCGGAAATGATCCTCCTCGTAAATTTTAAAATCTTATTATACACTGTGATTTTACATATTTATAGTATAGTCTTATTTTAAAATTTATTTTCTGAAATTAGTAAAATATAATGATTAGATGATGTAAATATGTAGGCAATAACACTTTTAAATTGTGTTGAAAAATTGACTTTATTTTTAACCTAAAATTTAGGGGGTTTTTTACATGTAACTTATTTTTATTTCATTTAATTTGTAAGTTTATAGCTTAATTTTAATGCAAGTGTTGTGTTTCATACTACATTTTATTTGAACCACGACTCTTTTAAAATTTGAAGATATACATTAAAAAAATTAATTTTAGAATAAGTCTTCGTCATTTTACAATAATACCATAATCTTTACTTTAGAAATTAAAAATGATAACTTGACTCATCACGCAAGATCAAATTAAATAATTAAAAGTCTAACTAAAAAATAAATAATTAATTAAAAAGACATTCCTGTTTGAGAATAAGTAATTAATTTTTTAAATGGTAGATAAGTACTTATTAATCCAGTTGTGAAGGTCTTACATCCCCACCAATAAAACTCTGATATGGATGTGAATGATGACAGTTCTGCTTACGTTATTTTACCAATTTGAAATGATCCATTTCTTGATTTGGTCTCGTGCATTAAAAAACAAAGTTAATTAACTGTTTTTTTCCATACAACGAATCAAATTTTTTTTAAAAAGAGTCGTGGTTTATAAAAAAAACATATTAAAAAAACCTCCAAAAGATTTAAGAGAGTCAGTTTCTAGAAACCGATCGTCCTAACGCATCCTTTCGGATGAGGTCTTGAACATCTTCTGGGATTGCATCCACCGCCATTTGACCATTGTATCCGTGTGAAGCAATCTTGTCCGCAACCGTATTTATCTCCCTGAAAACATGTTTTGTGGTGAAACTATCGAATTCAGACATAATAATCGTAATATCGTTAATCATCATATCTAACTCCCATGGTGGCTTCCACACTCGCTTAATCGAGTTGATGAGCGTAAGGCTATCTCCTTCAATCTCGATGCATGTAATTCCACTTTCCTTTGCCTTTTGAAGGCCATATCTCAAGGCAAGTGTTTCGGCTTCCAAAATGGATTCAGCATAACCCTTGCCACATCCTACGGCCGTAGGGATCGCATGTTGGTTCCGGATAATAAACCTATACGAGCAGTTATTTGTTGAAATAAATGAGGCATCAAAATTGATTTTAAAGAATCCATCCTTTGGTCGTTGCCATTAATGTTTTTCTTTTTTCTTCTTTGTGGTTTCGTTGATGTAGTAGTCTTGTTTTGGTCCGAATTTGCACAATCCCAACTCTCAATTTGGTTAATAGCAGTGGTTCTAATGTTTTGTGGGAATTTTGTTTTGTTAAAAACGAATTGGTTCCTGGCCAACCACATATTCCACCAAATAACCACTACAAGTTTCATTTCTTTGTTCGAAATTGACTCCTTAAGTTCAAACAGGGATTCGGTAATTCCTTGATTTTCTATATCTATATTTTGTAGACTAGAATTTACATTTTGATTGTCGATAGTTGTTAACATGACTGGGCATTGAAAGAAAAGATGTTTGGTACTCTCAGTGTGGTGGTTACAAAACTCACAGTTCATGACTACCGCGATTCTCTGTCTGTCAAGGTTTTGTTTTGCAGGTAAGCCATTCATAGCTATCTTCTATAAAAAAATTCCTTATTTTGGGCATAATGTCCATTTTCCAAATCCATGATTTATCTAGAGTAACCCCCATTTTTCGCTTTTGAATCAATTCCAGAGATGATTTTGTGGAATAACACCCTTCCTCGTTTCCTGACCAATAAAGATGATCACGTATTTCTGTTTTGGGAAGGTTATAGTACTTAATTTTGTCTATAACATTACTTGTTAACATTGTTTTTAAGAGATCTATTCTCTGTTTATCCCACTCTCTATTGTTAATGTACGAGGAAGTTAATTCTGAAAGGTTAACTCCACTGTGGTTTGTTCAGACGTGTTTAAGCGGTTTATCAAGCAACCACTTATCCGTCCGAAATCTAACTGTGTTTCCATCCCCTATTCTCCATGTCAGCCCTTTATCAAATTCTTGATGAAGTTTAAGCAAGTTTCTCCATCGCCATGATACATTCTTTCCACATTCGTAATTCCATATGCTCTTCCCTTTTAGGTATTTTTCTTCAACGATTTTGACCCACACATTATCAGGTTCCGACATTATTTTCCACAAGAGTTTCATCTGTAATGCTTTGTTCATGTCTTTTGCTTTTCTTATCACCGTTCCACCCAGGCTCCGAGGTTTACAAATCTTATCCCAACTTATCAATGGATGGTGGTTAACTCCTTTATTCCAAAAGAAATTTCTATTAATTTTATCTAATTCATTATGGATACTTCCTGGTAGCATGAATGCCTGCATAAGGTAATATGGTTTTGCATTAAGGTTAGCTTTTATTAAAGTTATTCTACCTTCTTGAGACAGTGAGGATGCTTTCCATTTAGTCAGTTGTTGTTTAGTTTTTGTGATGACGGTGTGAAATACGTCTTTGTTGGCATGTCCATTGATAATTGGGCATCCCAAGTACTGTTCTAGATTGGTAGAAATATTGATTCCGAGGTGAATTTGGATTCTTCTCCTATTGCTTTGGTCTACATTATTGGTAGTTTGAAAAGTGGATTTATGGTAATTGACCATTTGCCCTGATATGTCACAATATTCCTTTAACGTTACTAGAACCATCTCATTGGCTTGTGTAGATATTTTGGTAAAAATAATAATATCATCTGCAAAAGCCAAAAATGAGATTTTAGTCCCATTCCTGGAGATAGAAAAACCTATAGATTTGGGATTTTCATTTGATATTTTTTGTAAGTTTCTGGCTAACACCTCCGAACACAGATTGAACAGAAGTGGGGGTAGAGGGTCACCTTGTCTAAGACCCCTTTGTGGAATAAAAAGATTCGTGGGTGAATCATTGATTAGTATAGAGTATGAAACCGTTGAAACACATTCATGAATCCAGTTCCGAAATTTTTCTCCAAATCCAAATTTAACCATCACTACTTTAAGGAAATCCCATTCAACTTTGTCATATGCTTTCTCCATGTCTAGTTTAATAGCCATATATCCTTACTTTCCTTTTTTTGATTTGAAACCATGAAAAATTTCATGGGCAATGAGCACATTATTGTGGATTGCTCTATTTTTAACGAAAGCGCTTTGTAAAGGATGGATAAGTTTGGGAAAAATTAGACTCAGTCTCTTTGCTAATATTTTCGAGATAATTTTATAAACCGTTGAAATTAAACTTATAGGTCTATAGTGTGATGTTGTAGTTGGATTGTCAATCTTTGGTAATAGTGCTATAAAGGTGTGGTTGAGTTGTCTTAAAATTTTGCCATTCCGATAAAAACTCTTGACAGCACTGGTGATCGATGGTCCTACGATATTCCAGTATTTCTGATAAAAAACAGCAGGCATCCCATCCGGGCCTGGTGATTTAACAGCTCCTATGTTGAATATAGCTTCTTTAATTTCACTTGTAGAAAAAGGCCTTTCCAATTTCAAATTATCATGAGGACTAATTTCAGGTAAGATGACTTGTAGCTGGTTTTGGAGTTTAATCCTATCAATTGGTGTGGATTGAAATCGAGTTTTATAGTCCTTCATAATTCCTCCTCAATGTCCGTATCTTTTGCTAGAATTTCTCCATTATATTTAGTAATCGTTGTGATTATCTTTTTATTTCTTCTGCCCGTAGCTTTCATATGGAAAAAATTGGTGTTCCTATCACCAAATTTTAAATTTGCTGTCTTTGCTCGTTGCGTCCAATATTTATGTTGGTATTCTATTAGACACTCTCTTTTCTTTGTCAGTCTATTAATTTTGTTATTAATGTCTTGATGAAACTGTGAGACAATCATTTTTTGAAGTCGTTCTAGTTCGTCGTCCACTTTGAGTAGTTGTTTTTTTATATTACCAAACTTTTCTCGGCTCCATTGTTTTAATTTTTGTTTGAGTAATCTAGTCTTTTTGACTATATTAAACATTTATGTGCCTTGGTATTGGTTCCTCCAAACTTGTTTTACAATATTTTCATAGTCATGTCTAAGCATCCACATTGATTCGAATCTAAACGGTTTATTTTTTATGGTTGTCTGATTGTTTTGTAGATTAATGAAAATCATACAGTGATCGGAGTTTGTAAAAGCATGATTTTGGGTATGTATATTGGGGTATTGTTGTATAATTTTCATGGAGGTCATCGCTCTATCTAGTTTTTCGTACGTATTATCATCTCCTTCTTTCTTTTTCTTCCAAGTAAAGTCATTTCCTTTAGTTGTTAAGTTTGTTAGGGAAAATTGATTAGACAATTGCAAGAGTCTATCGAATCTATTATGCACTACTGCAGCTCCTCCTTTTTTATCCACCGGACCCATCAGATCATTAAAGTCGCCCATCACAATCATTGGTACTTGGATATTGTCCAAAACACTGTGAAGTTCTATCCAAAACGGAATTTCGATTGTTCATTCAGCGGTGCATATAAGAAAACGACCATAGATGCAAATTGTGAATTTAGATTTGTATGTTTAACCAGCATAAATCTTTGTGAGGTTTTAATAATTTTCACCTTTTCCCCTTTAATTTGGTATTCTTTCCAGAGTAGGCATAGCCCCCCCGAAAAACCCATCGATGGAATAAAAAATATTCTATCGAAACCAGCGCTTTTCCATACACTTTCCTCAGGCACATCTTTCGATTTTGTCTCAGCTAGAATAATCATCTGAATATTCTCGTTTTTACAAGTCATGTTTAAATTGGTCCAAAAATTCTTTTTCTTCATTCCCCTACAGTTCCAAAAGGCAATCTTCATCAGGAAAATGTTGGTTGTAATTGGGTGTTCAATTCCTTTTTTCCGAACGAAAACTGTATTTTACAGTTCTTTTCACCTTGGTTACCGAGATTAATCCCGTACTCATTTTCGCTTCCGCTTGAGGTATAGCTGCGCATGCTCCACATATCGAAAATGGGACCGCTCGCTCTCGGATTTAATCGGACATCTTGTTGTTTATCTTTAGTTTGGTGGGAAGAGAAAGAAAATCATTGTATATTATCATGGTATTGCAATATTCAAATGGACTCCCCTTCGTATATTCCATCGAACACCTTTTGATATTACCACTCAATTCCTTTGATCGAACGTCCAATTCATTAATAAAAGCATCATTGCGACGTAATACTTTGATGGTATTCTTGGTGTTTTTAGGGATGCAAGTAGAATAATAACTTACCCAATTCCATACATGGTATATCATCTTATAACCCACTATATTTATCATCATGTTGCTTGTTATTTCCATCTGCCGTACTTTACTGCTAGTTAATATGGTTAAAAATCTACATTTAGTTTTTTGTAAATATATGTTCCATACACACATAGAGTTCATAATTCCTATATTTAGTGAGCATTCGCTATTTTTGAGCTTCCAAGTAGACGATAACACCATGGACAATCTATTTATTTCTAACACCTTGTTCAACTCGAGAAATAGAGGATGCCTGCAACCGACTCTTATTAATCCAGTATTCCAATTTTCCTGTTTCCTCCAGTTATAAAGCATTATTGTGTAGCACTGCACAAAACAGAAACTAGCAAATTCAGATTTCGCATCCATCTTAATACAACCAGTTTTTGTTCTATTGGTCTCAAAATTTTTCAATCCAGTAACATTTAGTTTGTTTATTGGCCATACACGCTCCTCGCATTGATCAGTGTATATCACTTGCGAAAAACTTCCTTTTACTTGAACAAATATAGTGAAGAATGCAGATTCATAGACATTCATTGGTGAGGCTTGGTCACCCAAAACCCGGCAGCCTTGACTCTGGCTTAAACCAAGGCTGCATTCCAATGCTTTCTTTTCTTCAATCACTAGTCCCGTGAACATTAAACACAATTGCATCATATTACACAGATTAGTATCAATACATTGTTTCCAAATCAAATTAAACAAAGTAATAGTAATTTTGTTACAAGTATTCCAATTACCAATTTTATGATGTTGGTCCCCTGCATGATAAAGGAAAAGACATCTTAAATAAAAGAAATCCAGTTTAATAAACACAATTATCCCATCAGACATTTTAACAGTAGTTATTTTAATGCTTGTGAGTCCGAAATTCTGCATTAGACTTAAAGGACTCTCGTTTATACTTAATTTAACAAGGATCGAAACACAACCACAAATTACATAGAACACTATAAACAAACAGAAACCATACACACAATATATAGTTACCACATTTTGGAAGTAACCGTTTGGAGACCTTCCTATGCATAATAATCGATTTGGAAACACTGGATCTTTACCAGGATATTGTAGTGTACATCTTACCAGAAAATTATTCTTCATTCCTTGGATCTTACCCCGCATAAAGGAGGATTGATAATTGTAGATGTTGTTCCTTTTAAAACTCCGCTGCACAGTGCAACAAAAACTTGCAAGAGCATAAACAGATTCTGGAAAAAACAGGCAACCTAAATAGTAGTGCATCACTTGAAAAGCACTACATAAGTTGTAATTCAGTTTTTCTGGGTAGTCATAAAAGAAACAGATTCCCTTAGTCGATTCATTGATTTGGAAAATTTGGAGATAGCTCTCCATGGTACAATGAGGGAGATTAACATTGACACAAAATAAAAAACGACCATAAAAGCCACAAACAACTACTACTCATACTAGGTGACCAAGACATTGGATAAAGATATTCATGAAAATAAAAAGCATTCAAAAGATAATACCAATCCAGTAACCCACTGGATTTCCAGCAAATTTTTAAATCCATATACTTAGTTGAGCTTTGGCTTCTTTGTTCCCTTCAGATTGGAGGATGCCGTATCTTCATCACCCCGTGCCTCTTCCCAATGCTGGAGTCAGATTTTCCGGATTCGTTGTTGACTTCCATAGCATCCATAAGCCTGTTGACAGTGTTGTTCGTTTCTGTTGAGTGAAAAGAGCTTTCGGACATTGTGGCCTTTAGCTCCTCTAGAATGTCTCCATTTTTTAACAGTAGAGTAGTAAACTGAGCCACAGTCAGCTCATCCTTCTTAATGTCTTCTTGGTCTTCATCATTGTTTAAGTGCTCCTCAATCTCAGCTACTTTGGTTTTCATTTCTTCATCCTCTTCCATTGGGACGGTAAGGGAGGGCATAGAAGATGGATGCACTCCATAAGTGGCATCATTAGGGAGTTGACCCTCAGCATTTTTCTCATTGGGTTTAATTTGAGTATTGACTTCCAATCCTTCTTTCACGTTCAGTTTATCCAGCACTTGGTTTGTAATCTCATGGCTTTCCTCAACCTTCTCCAAGGAAACATCAGCTACTTCCTTTTCCACATACAATTTGGTGTTAATTTCGGAACTGGAAGAAGAGTCATCCTCCTTCTCTTTATAGAAACCGTAATGAGGTGAGAGATACGGTCTCACTTCATTATGTCTCGAAAACTGCAATTTATTTTTTCCAACAACAGTCCACTCTTTTTCCTCGGTACCTCCTATTGCACCCTCTTTTTTACCAATAGTTTCTCTAAGATATCTAAACGGTTTGGTTCTAACCCCCCTTAGAGGACAAATTTCATAAGTATGGTCAGTAGAAGCACAAAAACCATAGCCCAAAGAAAAGTCCTCAAACCAAATAGGAAAATCTTTGACTTCATCATTTTCATTCGGAATGGGAACGGATTTCTTTCTTTCATCCTCCACATTCAAGTTAATACAAATTCGGGTGAAATTGATTCTTGTAGCCTTTTCAGAGAAAGCATCAAGTTTCACAAACTTTCCCACTTTATTCTCCTCTATGATGATTCTTATAGCTTCTCTGTTTACGTATTCCGGTGGAATTTGGGGGATTCTAATCCAAAGATCAGTAGTAGTGTTACTTTCAATTAATGTATTAAAATTCGGTTTCCATGGTTTTAAAATGACTAAAATCCCGAACACATGATAAGGTCTATTTTTCCATATATGTTTCCTATCCATGGGGTTGGAGAAAGAGATTTCGAACCAGTGATTTGGTTTGACCAGGATCCTAAATTCACCCTTCACATTTTTCCATTCATGTAATAACTTTGTTCTAAGTTTTCCATATCTATTGGCTCACCAAGAATACACCCCATAAGGGATGTATCCTTCTACTTTTGGAAATCACTCTTAACTTTGGATAAAGAGCTAAGATAATTAGCAAGATCAGAATTCATTGAAGACTCACCTTTGTTCTTTGAGTCATCAATGCTTTTAGAGCCAAGCTCTATATTTTTAGCTTTCGCAGCTTCAATTTTTTCTGGGTTTTCACTTTGCTCCGGATTCACTTTGTTGTTCAGATGGGATTTTACAAATTGCTTCCTTGAAAGTTGTAATATTTGCACTCATTGTAATAACCGAAAATTTTAAACTCCGTTAACCCGGATGTTAACCGAATTCCGGTATGTCAATCTTAAATAAATAAATAAATAAATAAAATAAAACGAATTTTAGGTTCTATCATTTTATGTGACCTTAATTCACATAAAATGATGAGACTATGTAACTGGAAATAAATTTTACGCACGTTTAAATTAAACAATAATTTATACAAAACGGAATATAATTCCGTATTATATAAATTTCCGCGCATAACCGGAAATCCGGGGCGAGTAACGAGTTTCGTATCCTTGTTTTTATGCGAGGGCAGGCCGGATGTGACCCATTACTAGGCCCACATACCAAGCCCACCAGCCCACTTCCTAATCTAATTCTAACCCTAACCTAATTATGCTTAAACCTAATCTAACCCTATTTCACCCCACTTGTTGCGTGCCACTTTACACCTTCTACCTTGCATTCTGAAACCGATAGCAACAGCCATCCGAGAGAGAGAGAGGACCGCCGATGCCTTGGTGGTGGGGAGAGCCGCTGCTGCTGCCACCGCCCAGTCGCACGCTTCCGCCACTCCCGTCGACCACCAACGACGCCGCAAGCCACCCTCCTCCCTTGCCGCAGTAGACCTTTCCTTTCCCCTGTGCCGACGCCACATCCCACCAGCAGCCACGCTGCAACCACCGAGAGTCCGCCGCCAACGCAGTCGACCGCCAGGTGAGTCGGCTTTCCCTTCAGTCCGCTACCTTCCTCTCTACTTCGAGACTCACCGACCGCTGCTGTGGATTTCACACCGCAGCCGCGCTCGACTACCAGTGAAGACTGCCAGGGTACTGACCGACATCGTGACGGAGCGTCCTCTTCGCTGTTGTGAGTTCGTCCTCCCTCTCCCTCCGTTCCTATCTCGCTTCTCCTGTCGTATGTATAACCGGCTAAACCACATCCTCTCAGACCCGGCACTGTCTTCAGCCAAAGGTGAGTGCGCTGTGGGGAGCTTTTCCGAACCAGCCTATAAGCTCCGGCCTGGGACGCTTTGCTACACCCTGCTGCGCCGCAAAATCCGGAGAGGAAGACCTTCTGTAGCCTGCGGTAGGTAGGCCTTCTGATGTACAACAATGTGTGTAGAGAGGGTTCGATATGTATGTGTGTGTGCTGAATAAGTCATGGTATACCTACGTATAGTAATGCTGAACGTATAAGTGTATGTGTACATATAGAAGGAGTATGTTTGTATATATATACATACATGTACAAATAGGAGATAGGTAAGAGATGTGGAAGTGTAGTGTATATATGAATGTATATATAGATATAAAGGTTTAATGATCAATAATATATAAGAGTAGATTTAGATTGAGAGGGTATACTTGTTATACATGAACTGTAGAGTGTTAATGGGAGAGATAAAATATGTAGTTATATATATAAGCATACCGAGTAATCACATGAGTATACGAGTTGAAGGAAAAGTTAAGATATGTACGTAAGTATATATAAATGTATAAGAGTAGAGTAGTAACCGGAAAGGAGGAAGAGTGTTATTCTTTTTCGAGTGGATTCAAGTTGAACTTATAACCCATAAGCAGCTAACCGAGAGACAAAGTATGGAAACAAGTTCTAAAAAGAATTAGTAAGTTTAAGAAAAACTTTGAGATTTTTCGGCATCAAGGGTAAAATGGTTTTTATTGTAAGAGAGCTTTTTCCGTAATCCCTTCACATGAGGTTGGACATCGGTATGTGATTTTGATCCACATGCCTTAATTGACAGGCGTTCGAGTTACCACGAGTACGGACCGAGTTGAGACTAGTTAGAGTGTGATTTGACTCAGGTAAGTCCTTGCGACTTACTTAGCCAGTTTCTGGATATTAGTTGAGTGATAGTAGTTGTGTGTGCTATGTGCGTGTTTTAATAATAATAACTTACTAGGACGACCATTATTATTATGTGTAAGGCCCAAGTGTATGTATAACGGGCCGTGACATCACTGCCCAGCTCTGACAGGAGACTGAGAGGTTCTCTATACCCAGACCAGGCAGGTACAAGGTGAGATGCATCGGATCCATTCCTGATGGTTACACGGGGGTGGAGGCGAGGTTTGGGAATCCCTCGTGTCACAAAATAAGTTTCATTAGAGTGAATGACTTAAATGAAGATAATAAATGGATTGTTTGAAAGCATGATGAGTGTTTATTATTTTTATGTGTGTGTGTGATATTATTATTCTCCTAATGTTTAGATAACTAGCTAATGGTTGTTTTGTTGTGTTTTTAGTTTTACTGCAGGTTAGAACAGCAGCTGAGTGATCCGGAAGTAGTGGTCAGCCGGGTCTCCGTACTCTTTAGAGTGGGGGTTTGGGTTGTTGCCTTGTTGTCTTTCCCTTTTATAAGACAGTTAGTCTTTTCCGTTGTTTAAGTACGTTAGGCTGTTAGACTTTGTTGCATTCATCCTTTTACAAATACATTTTATGACTTTCGGTTTTTTCTTATTTGTGTCTTGTTGCAAGATCCTAGTAATATTGTTGTCAAACTGAGGTCGGGACCCATTGTGAGGTCCTAACCAGTAATACTCCGAGTTCTGAGAATTCGGGGTGTTACAACATGGTATCAGAGCTCTAGGTTGGCAACAATGGCACTTGAAATCTTTAGAAAGACCGAATAAGTACTTGAGCAGAACCCGAAAAGGGATCTGAGTTTTAAAAAGAACTTTTGGTTTTCAAATGCATGCATAGTCTGGTTGGGGATAGAAAAGTACGGTTGACCACCACTACTACCGCGGATCTCAGTATGCTTAGTTTAGACTTATAGTATTGTACAAATATGTATGTTATATAAATATCTATATATATATGTAGCATGTTATTACCCTAGAAGATATGAAATATCCTTTAGTTGAGTTATCATGATGCGATCATCGCCTCATGATAAAACGTTTGGAGATCTTAAAGGATATCTGTAAGAAGATAGTGGACTCATACCCCTGATTGGAACATTACATTATGGCGGACGCCCTGGTGGTTTCTACAATTGTCCGAAGAACGAGTGGTTAAGGAGTTGAGGATTACTAGAGGATGTTAACAACAAGAACAATCGGGCGAGAAAAGAATATCAAGCAATTCAAATAGAAGTGATAGAAAACCGTACAAGGATTTTAGCGGGATGACGACGAGAGGTGAAACTCAAGATGCATGTAAGGACTAATAAGAGCGCGGATTGAAGAGGACAACATCAAAACACCATTCAAACAAAGTATAGCACAACTACACTTGGCGGGTTAAAGGACACTACAACCAAGGTGGATGCCACCATAGACAAGTATGAGCATGAGAGTACAAAGAAAATAGAGTGTTACCCCAGATGTAAAAGATTAAAGGAGTACCAAGACAGAAATTTACGATCGAGTTTAAAAGACAAAAAAAAAAAATTAATAAATTTCATAACCATGGAGATGGGTTGACTCCTTTAGAGACACGAGAATGTTGAAGGAAAGCACGACACAAGTATCAAAGATAGTAGAAGTCTGAAATTGAGACAATGGATTTCCATGAAGGTAATGTTACAAAACAACATCCACCGAGGAAGAAGCATATGCGGGAAGGATCATGATGGACTTGAGGAATCATAATAACTACTCAATCACCAAGAGACTTAAGTTAACCATACTAGTGGTTCACTACAAAGAGCTGCAGGTAGACGATAACTTAGGAAAAAGGAACCGCAAAGATGGGTTTGTAAGCTATCACGGAAGGTTTGATAAACCCATAGATGGCAGGTGAATAATGCAAGAGAAAAGTGTAAATTGTGGAAGGAGCTAAATGTGTATAAACGGATAACCTATAAGGATAAGTTTTCACCTTGTATATCCGCATCGAAAGAGATAGAAGAAAAGTAAGTCTACGATCTAGTAGAAGACCAACTACAGACTAACTAGTAATAACGGGGAACTCACACGTCTGAGTTGACCAATGATGACCGGTTGGTAGATAAGAAGAATAACATCAGATTTACTAAAGAATGTTACCGACATATGGAGAATCTCTACAAAAGATCAGCGATGACAATTGTAAAGTTAAACCGATACAAGTACCAGTACCCTTAATAGTAACATGGAATGAGTTCGAGCCAATATCTCTAATTAAGAATTTAAGGAGAAGATTTTGACGGCCGGGAATGACCTCGTAGGTCTTTAAAGAGATTAAGGAAATGGTTGTGAGCAGTTTCTTACCTTCTGGCTAAGAAAAAGGTATAGTTCACAGTAGTACTAATGGATTGCATAAGGAGAACTAGAGGAGTAAGAAGAAGCAGATGATTTTGATCATGTACAACGTCAATCAAGACAGAAGGTGCTTAACAGGCCACACATATGAGAATGATGGTGCTCTCCCGAGGTTTACCGAGTAAGCCTTTTTGACTAAAGATGTCACACAGAATAACTACAGTTATAGAGACGCAGCAAACATAGAGATTATGACCTTAGTGTCTTGATAATATGTCTCATCGAGTTGTGAGATGATTGAAGATGGAATCTGCATGTTGGCTAGAATAGACATGAGAAGGAGTAAAGTTGAATGACTAAAGGTTGCTAAATAGATCCGGTATTACCCCAATAAGATAATTACCGAAATGTGTCTATATAAAAGTTTAATGAGAAATGGAGGTTCTCCATTGAAAATTCAAGCTCGACTGATGACATAAGAGTTGATAAAAGTAATAAGACCAACCAACGTGGTCCGTAAGGCGTATACGAGGAAACACAAGGGGATTTAACTATCCTACTAGGGGGTAAAGATTTATAGAAGATAAAGCGACACGGGCATAAGGACAACATAATAAATGCGAGTCAAGAACTTTGATTTTTTTGATAAAATCATATACAACTGAGGTTTCTTATGTAAATGGTACCGATATGTGTTTAATAAAAGTCATACACATCAGACCGATAACGCTTGGATGGATAAATTGTAAACCAAAAGAATTACTTATACAGTAAGAAGGAAAGTCATGTATCAAAAGGCGAGTCTTGCTAAATTGAAATAAAGTATTGAGATGAAGATGCCTTTGTAGAATCTATGCAAGAGTACAACGTAACTGAGGTTCCAACATGAAATGGGCAGTAATGATCAACTGCTGCCTGTTGAGCACGTTTAAGGTCTAAAGAAAGTTTAGACCGATTCAGGGGAGGAAATTGTTATAAGACGAGTCACCTAGTAGAAGAGTTCACAAGACAAGCTTGTGAGACAAAAAAATGTCGACCCGGATATGAGGGTCTAAGGTGCATGGAGGGGATACCTACAATGGAGTGTAGAAGCAAAATGTAGACTTTACAAGTGTGGAGAGGTTTTGACCCCCTCAAAAAAATATAGGAATTTGAAAAAAATCGCAATGTCGGTATCAAAGAGTTGAAGTCCTATAGCGGAAACAACGGAGTATCATGAAGGCAATGTTGCCGGTAACACCATCGAAGGAACGTATATATACGAGAACGACCTTGGGGGACTCGAAAGTCTAAGGTAACCCCAATTATCACGGGACCTAAGTCATCAACACCGATGGTCCATGCAAGGGAAACTGCAAGGGGATGATAACTAAAATCATCAGAACTACAAAGACACTTACCAGCTATCGTTGAAGACTTAGAATGACTATTTAGGTCAAGATGAATGACCCAGTTGGGCTCGAGAAGTAGAGTTAGTCTAAGGAAACAAAAGTGTGGAAGATAAAACGAATTAGCAAAGTATGAAAGGATTAATCGAGCAGATGATTCTCACCAAGAATTTAACGCCAGTATAGTTATGAGAAGAGTAAGTCCGGGATATAGAGATAAGTCAATTATAGACTGACCGACGTCAACTGAGAATGTGTAAGTGTTGGTTGGTACTGATGAGTACGGTACCGTTAAGAAGAGACATTAGTGAATGTGGATTTAAGAAGTAACTTTACCGATGCCTTGGAGAATTTCCAAGTAGGCTACGACAACCTTCTGGGATGATCTAAGGATATGAAGAGAAATCGAGTTAGAGGTTGCTTACTGGTTGGTTAAGAACAGACTACGGTTATGAGTGTTTATTATTTTTATGTGTGTGTGTGCTATTATTATTCTCCTAATGTTTAGATAACTAGCTGATGGTTGTTTTGTTGTGTTTTTAGTTTTACTGCAGGTTAGAACAGCAGCTGAGTGATCCGGAAGTAGTGGTCAGCCGGGTCTCCGTACTCTTTAGAGTTGGGGTTTGGGTTGTTGCCTTGTTGTCTTTCCCTTTGTTAATACAGTTAGTCTTTTCCGTTGTTTAAGTACGTTAGGTTGTTAGACTTTGTTGCATTCATCCTTTTACAAATACATTTTATGAATTTCGATTTTTTCTTATTTGTGTCTTGTTGCAAGATCCTAGTAATATTGTTGTCAAACTGAGGTCGGGACCCATTGTGAGGTCCTAACCAGTAATACTCCGAGTTCTGAGAATTCGGGGTGTTACACTCATCTTGTGTTTTAGAATTAGAACAGAGAAAGCATAGTAGAGAGAAAACAAGAGAGATTGTTGTATTTGGTGTGTGTTATTGTTGTTCCAAGACATGCCTTTATATAGATAAACTTCTATGGAATCCAGCACACATAATATCAGATTATAGATAATAGTCAAGGTTATTTTGCCTATTCGTAGAGCATGCTGATTTTGTCCCTCAAGCCTAATCCAAGAAATTAGAGCATGATAGTGCAGCATAAACATAGGTTGTTGTAAGGAATTACCTGAATAAGTCTTTTGGAAAGAAGAACCGAAAAACCAAGTCAATTTGACCCCCTTCTTCTGAGATTCACCCCTTTCTACCTTGTCAATAGAACCCGTGACCCCTGTTAGTATCCAGAGACCTTCTTTTCCCCTAGCACAATCCTGAAGGTGAGCGTCAAACCCACAGCAATGTATCGAAAGTAAGTAGTTGACCCTCCTCTTTCCGGATTGGACCCTATTCCGATGATCCATGGTGCAGTTCTCTCTTATCTGCAGCGACAATGGAGCTACGCTTCCCCTTTTCCACCTTTTTTTCCTTGGCCAATTTTTGGACAACTTTTTCCCCTGGATGTAACTTTTCCTTTGTTTGCCCAGATTTAGAGACAAATCGAGACCTGAGAAGCGAGATCCATCGTCTCCTTCGGACATCGAGACTAACAAATTTGCTATGTGATTGTGTACTGGTGGTTGGAAGATGTTAGAGATGTGTCTTAGGGTTTTCGCTTGGTGGTCGGAACGCTTTACCATTCCTACACGCGTGACGACGCGTTCTTTTCTTGTGTTTTTATATTTTTTATAATAGATGTTTGTTAGTTGTTACATACATTTAAGTTTTAATTCCTAATTCTTGAAGTTTTTTTTTTCTTTTTTTTTTTTAAATTTATTTTTGCCTTTTTATTTTCTTTTTTATTTTTTTATTATTTTCTAGAATGAATTTTTGGTATGAAATTTTTGATACCAAATATTTTCTTACCACAAATTTTCATACCAGAGTTTCATACCAGAATTTCTAACTAGAATTTCATATCAGAATTTCATACCAAAAATTTCTGGTATAAATTTCATACCAGAATCAGGAGGAAACTAGTATTCGTAACCAATATAAGACCAAATACACAAAGCTCTATTAACCAAAATAAGCAAAAGGAAGGAAAATGTTGATAAGAGACACTACAAGAGCGACAACAAGGAGATGCTGAGCTTCAGCATGTGCAAAATGCTAGTAACTCATAATTCTAAGTTTACAAATTATTTCATTAGTTTCATTTTGTGATTGCACATTTGGTTTCCTACTTACAGGATGCAAATAGCCACCCAATCACCACCAGGGCCGGAGCTAACGTATAGTAGGTCGAATGTACACATGAAGGCCTCTAACAAATCAAACAAAAATCATATAAAAATTTGTATTACGACTAAGAGCGATTTTGTAAATAAACTCAAGTATTATTCAACAAATAGTGATCCAAATTTCTAAAGTGCGTTACAAATAGAAAATTGTGTACAAAGTACTAAATGTCATAGCAAATCAACATAAAACTACACTTGTAGACTTGTAGTCAACCCCAACAACCTTGGATATCCATAATAACCAAGACTCGTCACCTACAAAAGAAACAAACAAATCAAGTAAAGCGATGCCTGCAAGCCCTTTTAGATGCAAAATCACTAATAATAGTTTCAACATCAACGTTTTCTAAAATATCCTTCTCAATACTCAGAAGAGCTAAACCACTCAATCTCTCTTGTGACATGGTCGACCTCAGGTATGTTTTTAATAATTTTAACTTTGAAAAACTTCTTTCAGCCGACACTACAGTCACTGGCACAGTTAATAAGATGCGGTAAGCGATCGAAACATTAGGAAAACAATCTGCATGTTTCACAAATTCGAGAATTTCAATAGTTGAGATAAGCACATCCGGTAAAGTCATTCGCAACACTTTTAGTTCAGAATAGAGGTCATCTAAATCAATATCAGACATATTACCATGAGAAAAAGTGGCATGAAATTTGACACAACACTCTCTAAGTTCATTATCATCCAATGACTTCAAGTTATCAGAATTAAATAAGAATCCGAAAATGCTTTCAAACATCTTTAGTTGCCGAAATCTGTCCTTTACCAAAGCAATTGCCATATCTACAACCACTTAAAAATAGTTAACTCTAAAAGACTCCTCAGGTGATTGTATTTCTTCAACATGATCATTTTTGTCAAATTATTTCTTCCTGAAAACTCGACGTTTAACAGGAAATATAGGCTCTACATTCACGTCAGATGCAAGCTTTTTTGCCACATTCATACTTGAGGCAAATCCATCATTTCTAAACTTTTCAAAATATAACATAACATTTTCTACTTGTTTCAGGGTAGCAGCAAGACACATGGATTTGGTTTGTAACTTCTTACTTACCCCATTAATAGAAAATAAAATGTCATACCAAATAACCATACCAAATAAAAACTCAAAACTCTCAAATACAACTATTAAACTTTCAGCTTCACTCTTTGACTTAGCATCATCAGAAGATTCACATAACTTTGATAAAGAAAACAATATTTTAGGAGTTTGAAATCTAATAACTTTGACACTTTTAATTCGACTCTCCCAACGAGTATTACACAAAAATTTCACACTTAAGCCCGGGACATTATCAAGTAAGATCTTCCATCTTTTGGGAGAGCTAAAAAATAACACATATACAAGTTGAACAATTCCAAAAAATGAAATAGCCTTCACACAAGAATGTGCCATATCACTAAGAGTAAGATTAAGACTATGACAAGCACAAAGCATATATAATGCCCTTAGATTAATTTCAAGTAACCACTTTTGAACCCCTTGGTATTTTCCTTTCATGTTAGAGCCATTGTGATACCCTTGACCCCTCACATCATCAATATTAAGATCAAGTGACTTAATGACATCAATTAAAGAATTAAAAAGTCCCAAACCTGATGTGTCATTCACAATCAAAAACTCCAAAAAGTACTCCTCTATATGTGTATTACTACTTGACATGCTCACACATCAAACTATCAAAGTCATTTGTTCTTTGTGACTCACATCTGGAGTACAATCAAGAATTATGGAGAAATATTTTGCCTTTTTGATGTTTGATATGATAGAGCTTTTAACTCTATGGGCCAAAAGGGAAATAAACTCATTTTGAATTTGGTGACCCGAATAATGACGATGAATCTCCTCATTTTTTATGCGTCTAACATGCTCTTGCATTACCACATCAAATTCAGCAATACATTCAATCAATCCCAAAAAATTGCCATTACTTTCTTCATAAAGTTTATCCTTAGATCCTCGAAAAGCTAAATTGTTTTTGGCAAGGCATTTTACAACAGAAATTATTCTTTTTAAAACTTGTTTCCAACGCTCTTTCTCTTTAGAAATTTCAGTTTGCAATTCTTTATCAATGGTCTTATTTGTGTTTAATCTTACTTTAAATTCATGTCAAGTTTCCATATTAGTCATATGCTCAACACTATTCTCATGTTGTCGAAGTCTATCACTAAGACGCTTCCAATCTCTCAACCCTTCATTTGCCAATAAACTTTTGTTACCACTGGACTTAAACAACTTACAACAAAAACAGTACACTTTATCCATACCCTTAGAGAAAATTAACCATTTTCAGTCACTAATTCCCCATTACTTAACTTATTAGAATAATAAGCATATGAAAAATATCTAGAAGAATCATCTAAAGGAAAAACAAGATCCAATTCTCTTATAGGCCCTTTTTCAATTAAAATATCTCTTGTTTTATCATCAAGGGTATCCCAAAATCTAGGATCATGAATATCCAAAGGCGTCGAAAACTGTTCATTGTCGTGTTCACTCATTTCGTTTAGGCCCTCGCTTGTATCATTTTCAGCACTTAAATCCTCACCGGATTGTTGAAAATTAGATGTATCATCTCCTAAACCACATATATTGTGCTCACCCATTTGGTCAAAATCTTCATTGTTATTAATTTCGGCACTTAAAGTTTCATTAGGCTGCTCAATATTTTCCACGCCTAATCCTCCAGAAGTATTACCAAGACCTACTTGTTTGCTAAAAAATTTGTCGAGAGCTCCTTTTTGCGATTCTATAAACTGATCAGCTAGTTTTCTTTTTTTTTTCTTTTTGACATCCAGACAAATGCTTCTTACGCAACATGTTATAAAACAATTACAGGAGTAGAAAAGGAAAATTAACACCTGGATTGAGAACGAAGTAGTCGACAAAAGAATAATCCAATATCTGCAATCTGCACCAAAGATAGAAAATAAGTTAGTGTTAATATTTACAATTAAAAAAATAAGGTATTTATAAAAATAAAAGGGAACTCAAACCCTCAGACTCAAATCCAACCCCAAATATGAAATGTCCCAAAACAATTTCAACCCCAAATATCCCAAAAAAAAGTAACAATTGTCCCCAAATTCCAAAATAGTACCAATTATCCCCAAATTTCAGCAACTAAAGATGTTTCAAAATGTTAACTAATTGAACTCAAATCCTCAATTATAATCATATCGTATGGCTACTTAACGACAGTACAAATTATGATTTATGAACCCAAGTTCAATTTTCAAATTTTTATTCAATCATCCAAACCCTAACCTAATACAATATAGTAAATAATTATAATAGAAATTTGAATAAAGTTATTTGAAAAATTACCAGTAAGTAGATCATAGATCGAAGATGAATTGAG
The DNA here is from genome assembly GCA_033239045.1 of Fagopyrum esculentum. Classification (NCBI taxonomy): domain Eukaryota; kingdom Viridiplantae; phylum Streptophyta; class Magnoliopsida; order Caryophyllales; family Polygonaceae; genus Fagopyrum; species Fagopyrum esculentum. Next base: position 62,713,608 of record BSUD01000005.1, read on the forward strand.
CTCTCAAATCACGAAACCCGAAAATCACGAGATTGTAGAACTGTAGGAGATGATTGAAATTCTAGTCTTCTAGACAGAGAAGAGAACTAGAGAAGACGTGGGTTTTGGGAATAAAAGCCTGATTAATTATTTAACTCTCTATATTAAACTACTAGTCTTACAAATACTACTTAGGCACCCTAAATATCACGGGCCCTTGGCCCACGCCCCACCCAAACAATCTATTCCGCCAGGCCTGATCACCACCACTAAAACTAATAGAAATCAACTTAGCCGTTGCATTAACTGTCACGGCTGCAACCGCCACATTACTCCTCTCAACCGTCCCTCCATCACTAGCCGACACCACGTCAACATACACGACCTACTACGGGACTGCATATGTTGCAGCAAGCTATGAAGGATATGGAGGCAATGCGAGCAGCACACGACCCAATTGAGTACCAATACGAAGTTCCTCAAGGTTGGAAGGTGCAGTTGGTGTCGAAAGTTGAGAAGGGAACGAATGGAACTGATAACGAGTTTTATAACCCGAAGAAGAAATCATTATTTATAACATTCATATATGGACACACAATCACACACTTGTGCTAATTTCATTCACTATATTAAATACACAAACCTTCTTCTCGTTCTTTCTCTCTGGATGTTGTCGTTTCCTTTCCTTCTACTCTTGCTACTGCTTCAAAATCTTTTCATCCAAATCTGATATGGAAATAGCATCCATAATCAGAACTGAGAATAAAAATGTAGTGAGAAGTGGGAAATAAGAAACAAGATTGTGAAAAAGGGCAAAGCATACCCGAACCCAATTAAGAGACTAGAGGACCGGCGATAACTCTGGTGTTGTCGTCGAGTGCAGGAGGATGAGGGAAACGAAAGGAGAGGCTGAGGGAGGTCGAAGGAGAGATCCGAGTGAGATGGAGAGTGAAGGTTATAGAGAGGGGAAAGAGATCGGAACCAACCTAGGGATGAGATGAAGACAATCAGTTGGAATGGTGATGGAGTTCCAAATCTGATATGAAAATAGCATCCATTATCAGAATTGAGAATGAAAATGTAATGAGAAGTGGGAAATAAGAAACAAGATTGTGAAAAAGGGCAAAGCATACCCGAACCCAATTAAGGGAGTAGATGACTGGCGGCAACTCCAGTGTTGTCGAGTGCAAGAGAACGAGGAAGGTTGGAGGAGAGATCCGAGTGAGATGGAGTGAAGGTTATAGAGAGGGGAAGATGAGATCGGAACTAGGGATGATATGAAGACGACCAGTTGAATGGCGATGGAGTTGGAGATTAGGGTTTGATGTCTCTTTTGTTATCTATGTGTTTAAACAGTAAAAATAAATATGGAGTACATTTACTAAACCCGAAAGTCAAATACACGCCATTAATTACTTGGACACGCCAAATTTCATGCGCCTCCTAAGGCGCACGGACCATGCACATCCAAATGTGCACAAACCATGCGCATCCAAATGTGCACAAAGCGTGCGCCTTAGGAAGCGCACACAAACATGCACATTCAAACGTGCACATAACATGCGTTTTAGGGTGCACATACATGTAACTTCAAATTGCGAGTGAAAATCATTATTAAAAAGCAAATAAACATGAGAGAATTTAAATTTTAAATACTAATTAAGATTTACGGTATATATATTGTGTAAATCATTAAAATGTTTTAGATCTATTTAAATTAATATGAACATATAAATTAACTTTAGAGAAGATTTAGTTATTAGGGTAGTTTTTGTTTAGAGAATACTAACTAGGCCCCTGCCTTTTTTACAATGAAAAATAAAGATAAAATAAATAAGATGATTTTAATTTAAAGGAGTAAATCATGGTAACTGCTATAATTTATTACAAAAAAACTACCAAAAATAGCTAAAAATAAAAGGAAAATGTATTTCAAAGATTGTGGAAATCTTCCAAACGTCCATTCACGTCCAAAATCGTTTCTTCATTCTTCCCGCCGTCGCCATTAGCAATCTATCTTCACGTCTCGCCATTGCCTCCGTCTTCCCAACTGCAAATCGCCATCGTCACCGTCGCCAGTAGCACCATTTCGTACACAAACACACAAATTGTGTACATGAATTAAACAATTCAAACGTACACAAACACCGAAACATAAACACCGAAACATAAAATTAAGTGAAGCAATACAAACGTACACAAACAGCGAAACATAAAATTAAGTGAAGTAATACAAATGTACACAAACACCGAAACATAAAATTATGAGTTCAACAACACACAAATTGTGTACATGAATTAAACAATACAAACGTACACAAACACCGAAACATAAAATTAAGTGAAGCAACACAAACAGTTTGTACATATTTTAAGCGAACTATTACAAATTGTGTGCATGAATTGAACAGTACAAACGTACACGTCCAAATAAACATAAAATTAAGTAAATCAACACAAATATTATGTACATATTTTCTGCACAGTAGCACATAATTGTTTTCACCACAATCGATTACATAACATATGCAATCGATTACATATTTTGTATCTCACACACGAGATTACGTACATAAACACGTATACTAGTTCGTTGAGTACATCACGCCATTGAAGCAATTACAGTATAATAAATAATGAATCGATCAAAATTTCTGAAATAAACTTACCGATAAGTGGATGTTATGTCGACGCGAACAAAAACCGAGATCAAATCGCCCAGGATCAATGGCGGAATCAAACACTAGTATATGAAAACCGCCGTCTTCTGTTTCGAAGGAAGATGACGATGAACAGCCAGCTACAAACGTGGTTGAAGGTTATTGAATGATTCCTAAAATAACGGTTGTTAGCAATAATTACCATTTTTATTATAGGAAATAAATAATTTTGAAGATGAGAGAGATTATAGGATCTTTATTTTTATAAATAATAAATCTTTTTGTTGGTAATTGGAGGGGCCTAATTTGTTAATTAAAACACAAAACTACCTACTTTGTACACAATGATGCAAAAAGTGTCTACTTAACCATTTTACCCTTAATTTTATATATTGTAATTAATATTTGTAGAAGATTTCACGATTTTACTTTATTCTTTTTTTTTATTAACAATTTGGTTTACTAGGTTTTTTCTACTTTTGTGTTTAGTAAATGTACCCCTTGAGAGTAAGCATGTCCACGGGTCGAGGGTCCGGGAAGGGTGACCCGGACCCGTGTAAAAGACCAACCCGCCGGGTCACGGGTCAGACCCGGCGGGTCGGCGGGTTGGCTCTTTTATTTTAAAAACCAATTTTTTTTTAAAAAAAAAAAGATGACCCGACGGGTCGACCCGCCAACAGCTATTTTAGCCGTTGAGTTTTTTTTTATTTTTTTTTTCAAAATTAATGACCCGCTGGGTCATGACCCGCCGGGTCACAGGTAAGGATCACCTCGACCCTTACCCGTACCCGTAACCCGCCGGGTCACGGGTGACCCGTGACCCGCGGACATGCTTATTTGTTGAGAGAAGAGTGTGTAGTGTTTGAGAATAAATACAAAAGGTTGGGGTATATTTACTTATTTGAAACATTAAAAGTCTAGTTACTACTATAGTTTTTCAAAAAGACCTAGTTACCAAAATTGTCCAAAAACAAATGAACGTGAGAGAATTTAAAAATCTTTTATAACAATGGATGAATCATAAATTAGTAAAATTTTAACCATAAAATATAATTAATTAAATTAAATTTAAAAGTGTTACATGCACATCATAAGGTGCACGCTAGTGTGCCTCCTAAGGCGCATCAACGCATGCACATAAAAAGACACACAAATTTGACGTGACTAAGTAAAATGTCTAAATGCTTTTACAGGTTTTGATGTCTTCAAAATTGTGTGTTACGCCGATTCCTCACAACGTCATTTATAGAATGCAATTTTTTAAAAACTACCCTGGTGCGCTTTACGAAATGCACAATACCATATCCAAGCACGAAATTTTTTCCTGTTATAATAACATATCCGGGATCCGCTAACGATTTGAAATTACATGTATTTACATCCTAAGGCGCATGTCTTGTGCATCTTTTGATGTGCATGCTTGTGTGCGCCTTAGGAGGTGCATACAGTATACACATTTGGATGTGCATGCGGCGTGCACATTTGTATGTGCATGCTGTGTACACATTTGGATGTGCATGCTTCTATGCGCCTCACGATGCGCACAAGATCATGCACATCAAAATGCGCACAGAATTTGGCGTGACTAAGTAAAACTTTGACGTTTATATAACATCTCCCTTTACTAAATGAAATTATAGTATGGGTCTAGTTATAGAAAGAACATTAAAAAAAGGGCTACTTACCAAATTCATCGATTAATTAATGTTATGTTTATAAAAAAATACCCCTAAAGAAATATTTGCGCTATAAATGAGGTGGTGTTCAGGTTTACAAATTTGGCTAAACTACCAACACTAATTATGCACGGTAATATATGCACAAACGAAAGAAATTGATAAAGTAGATTTTTTTTATAAGCTTCTGTTTGTATACCCCTCTAAATTTATCACCCTAATTGACTTACACTATTACTCTGCTAGGGGATATTATATTTTGACGCTATTTAATAAAACATTATTACTAAAAGGTATAGCTAGTTATATTGGCAAGCCTCAAACCGTCTCCCTCAATCTCTTTACATCTCTTTTGGCATTCGTCCATCGCCTTATCAAACACCAAAATGAAAGAGTTCCACCAATCCGATTGTGCATAAGACGACAAAGATCTCATTAAATCAACACAAATCTTAGAAGTTATTTTTGAAACTAAATAATCTTTTTAATTATATTTAATTTTAATATATTACAACATGTGAAAATATGTAAGGTGACTTAATATGGTGATGTCATTTGATAAAATTTGAGGTGATTTTATATGGTTAACACATTCATTATATTAATTTTCATATAGCAATCAGGAATGCAAAATCTAAGGGAGGAGAAAACACTAAGGTTCTTGGAGCAGCCCTAGTATGAAGACGGCGATTCTGGTGAACAACGAGACAACTACCCTTCCCCCCCCTGCAGCCCCAGATCCTAACGCCTCAGCGCCTCCTATTCCCCCTCCCCTGGCGCTGAATTCACAAAATAATCCAAGTGTTGTACCAGGCACGAAAGAAATAGCCTACAATGTATCGGAGCGGCCGGATTCGAGTCCTTCTTGGAGAGAGATGCTTTTCGGCGAAGAAGCGTGGAAAAGATTACCAATACTACCTGATAATCTCATCGAAACCGGAAAGATCTGCATTGATTATCCTAAAGGAAAGGATGCTACTCCAGTCATCAATATTGATCCGGAAGTAATAAGAATCTTGAATGCCCCTTGGAAGAACTCGATTGTTGTTAAACTTCTTGGCCGTATGCTTTCATTTTCAGCCTTGGAGAAAGCTCTACGACAATTGTGGAAGGTTACGGGTGGATGGACCATTATTGATCTTCCAAATGAATTCTTTCTTGTACGTTTTGAGAAGGAGGCAGATATGATGGATATTCTGACGAATGGTCCGTGGAAGATCTTTGGTCACTACCTTATGATGCAACAATGGGAGGACTCCTTCGATCCAATGACTTCAGTGTTAACGTCAACAGGCGTTTGGGTTAGGATTTCTGGTCTCCCCTTTGCTATGTATAACATCAATGTACTGAGAGCCATTGCTTCGGCCATAGGAACACCATTGAGAATTGATGTGAATACTATGGGGATATCTAGAGGGAAGTATGCGAGAGTATGTGTCAATGTGGATTTAACTCGACCGCTGAAAGGGGATGTAATCTTGAACGGAAAGAGGTTACTACTTGAGTATGAGAACTTGCATCAGATTTGTTTTGAATGTGGATGCTATGGGCATGTGCAAGAAACATGTATATACACATTGAGGGCAAATGTTGCAAGTGAACAAGAAGTGGAGACTAATCCTGCAGAGAAGAAAACGGAGGAAGAACAAAGGGGACAAATAGAAGGAATGAAGGGGGAATCAAGCTCTGGGCAAGAGGATGGATATGGGCCCTGGATGGTGGTACCCCGTCGGAGACAAAATTTGTAGGGAAAAGCTCCATATGGGAGTAATAGGAGACAACCGGACCAAGGAACAGGCAGAATGGGGGCTAATAGAGTGGATAACACTAGTGGGACAACTAATGTTGCTTCTGGTACAGGCAAGGAAATCATTAGGTATCCACAAAATCATGAAGGAGATAATGGAGGCCGGATGCAGACAAAAAAGAGAATCAGGTTTCAAGAGTCAGTAAAGTCTCCTAGGGCTACAGTAAACCCTCAGAGAAAGGGGGGACCTCATTTAATGCAGACCCAAGCAGTACAAAAAGGGCATCAGCAGGATCAATTACAAGAGGACCAACCAATTAGAATATTACAACGAGTACCTACACAGATAGTAAAGTTTGGGAAGGTGCAAACAGGTGAGCCTTCTCACACGAAACCGGAGCAAGGAAATTCTAAGGAGCCAATGGAAGTAGATGAGAGAGAGCTGGAAATGGAGTCTCAAACCTCCATAGTCCCAGATTCGCAAGTCTAAATCAATGAGGGTGTAGCAACCTCCAATCAGTTTCTAATGATAGGAATATTTTGGAACAGTTGTGGAACGGTGAAGAAAAGTTTTAAGCGATCTATGCGTTATATGATCAGGAAATTTAAGCCCAATTTTCTGGTTATTTTTGAGACTCATTGCTCGGGTACTGTTGCAGATAAGATTTGCGAAAATATTGGGTTTGATTCAATGGATAGAGTTGAAGCTGTGGGTCACAGTGGTGGTATATGGTTACTGTGGGACTCTCAGAGTTGTCATATTCAAGTTCTCATGAAGGACAGGCAGTTTATTCATGCAGTAATGGGACGAGGTGATGATAAGTTTACATTGATTGCTGCATATATCGCACCAGATAGGAATAAGAGGGAAAATGTATGGGAACATATTTCGAGTATTATGGCAGAGTCGATTTACCCAGTGTTTTTGGGGGGCGATCTAAACGTGACTAGAAGTATGGAGGAATGCCAAGGTGGATCGTCCCGCCTATCCCAGACTTCGGTGGAGTTTGGTAACTGGATTGATTATAACCAACTCATTGATATTGGTTACTCGGGATCACCTTTCACTTGGGTTAGAGGACGTTCGGCAGCTACTAGAATATCTAAGAGGCTAGACCGTATATTGGTGAATCTGGAAGGAAGATTGAAATGGCCTCATGCCGCAGTAAGACATTTACCACGACTATCTTCCGATCACAATCCCTTGCTGTTTTGCATGGAAAGTAACTCTCAATCGGATCCTAAACGAAGACCCTTTAGATTCCAGGCGGCATGGTTGACTCATCCGGATTTTGAGAAGGTGATTGCTGAAGCATGGGAGAAACTCAATAACTTACCTGTGGCATTGAAAAGGCTACAGAAAGTTCTAAAAGTCTGGAATAGAGAAGTTTTCGGCAATATACATCAGAGGAAGGTGGAATTGATGAAGAGATTGGAAAGAATCTATGAATCCCTTGCTTCTCAGTCGTCGGATGCTTTGATTACTAAAGAACGGGAGGTTGGTAGTGAACTTGATAAAGTACTAGAACAAGAGGAAATCTTATGGTGTCAAAAATCAAGGCAGCAGTGGCTAGCTGAGGGAGATAGGAATACCAAGTTCTTCCATCTTTCAACGATCATTCGAAGACGCTTCAATAAAGTCGAAGCGATTAGAGATGAAAGAGGCGAATGGTGTCATAATCAAGAGCAGTTAGAGAAACTTGCCTCTGATTATTATAAGGCTTTGTATGGGCCCAGTAATATGCAGCAGTTAAACTCCTTATCTAACGGAGGATTCCCAATTTTGCAACATAAGCAACTATCGGAATTCTCTCGTCCCTATACGAATGAAGATGTGGAGATAGCAATCAAGGGAATGGGGGCGTTAAAGGCTCCAGGACCGGATGGATATCAACCTATCTTCTATCAGCGGCTATAGGGCACAGTGGGAAACTCTTTGTGCCAATTTATAAGGGACTTTCTAAATACAGGTACCCTTCCCTCTACTTCTAATGATACTCTCATTGTTCTTATAGGTAAGGTGCGAAAGCCGGAGAGAATGCAGCAGTTTAGACCAATTAGTCTTTGCAACGTATCCTACAAAACCATCACGAAGATGTTTGCTAAAAGGTTGAAATCACTCATGAATCACCTTGTCAGTCCCTTACAAGCAAGCTTTATTCCGGGGAGATTGATCTCGGATAATGTGGTGTTGGCACAAGAAGTGATACATTCGATGAGGAGGAAAAAAGGCCGGAAGGGATGGATGGTCCTCAAATTAGATCTTGAGAAAGCATATGACATGCTAAGATGGGAATTCATTATAGATACACTCAAGGACGCAGGGTTACCAGAGGCATGGATTGAGAAAGTACATGAATGTATCAGCACATGTTCCATGAGCGTTTTGTGGAATGGGGAGAAATTGGAAAGTTTTAAAATGACAAGAGGTATAAGACAAGGAGATCCACTCTCACCCTATCTCTTTGTATTATGCCTGGAAAGATTAGGCCATCTAATTGACAAAGCAGTACATACGGAGAGCTGGAAGCCCATGAAGTTTGCAAGGGGGGTCCATCTATCTCACATTTATTTTTTGCAGACGACATCCTTCTCTTTGCTGAGGCCTCGATCTCACAAGTACAAGTGATAAAGAAGATTATAGAGGAATTTTGCGGGGCGTCAGGCCAGAAAATTAGCCTACATAAATCACGAATATTTGTATCCCACAACATGAGAGGATATATGGAAGAACAGCTGAGCGAGGTTTGTGGTATACCACATACAAGGAATCTGGGTAACTATCTAGGTATTCCTATCATACATACATCTATTAAGAGAGAGTTGTTTAACCCTCTACTGGATCGGGTATCGGCGAGACTTGCTGGATGGAAGACAAGGAGTCTAAGCTTGGCAGGGAGAACTACACTGGTGAAGTCAGTATTGTCAGCCATGCCACAATACTATATGAATACTATGTTGTTACCAAATCAAGTGTCGAGGGATCTGGATAAGCTATGTAGAGATTTTATATGGGGAAGCAGGGAGGGAGATCGAAGAATTCACCTACTGAGTTGGGAGAAGATTTGTCAGGGTAGAGTAAAAGGAGGCTTGGGATTGCGTATGGCGGCAGAAATTAACCTGGCGTTAATGAGTAAGCTGGGGTGGAGATTGTTTCAGAATAGGGACCAAATGTGGTCGAAGGTCCTTCTCCGAAAGTATACAACAACATCCCCGGAATGGCCAGGAAAACTAATGATTAGGGGTGATGTATCTCATGTATGGAGAGGTATTGTCAAGGCATATAACAAAGTGATTGTGCCTAACATCGGATGGAGTGTTAAGGATGGGAGGACTGCCTATTTTTGGAAGGATGTCTGGGTGACTAATGAACCTTTGCTCAATACTTGCCAGCTTCCTTTATCAGATGCAGAGAAAGAGATGAAAGTACGAGATGTATGGAAGGACGATAATCAGTGGGATTTCAACTATTTGTCTAGCCGGCTAAGTAATTCAAATCTCCTCCGAGTGATAGCTACGGGTGTGTGGGACTTTACTGGGGCAGACACAGTAAGATGGATGCTCACTAGGAATGGGGAGTTCTCAGTGTCATCAGCACATGCAAAGGTTAGGGAGGATAGAGAGATATATCATGTTAGGGAGAGCTTATATTCGGAGATTTGGAAGATTGATACTCAGGAGAGAATCAGATTCTTTATATGGCAGCTTGCATGGGGGGTTCCACTTACAAATAAGGAGAGATATCGTAGGCATTTGGCGAGCTCACCATTTTGTCTAAGCTGCCCTACTGTGGAGGAAAGCCTTCTGCATGTGCTACGGGACTGTCCGTTTGCATTTAGAGTCTGGCAAAAATTGGTACCTTCTAACCTTCACTCTATCTTCTTTAGCCTGAACTGGGATGATTGGCTATTCGAGAACGTATGTGTTAAATCAACGAAAGTAGACCACCGTAAATGGAATGTGCTGTATGCTATTACGGTTTGGTGGATTTGGAGGTGGAGGAATGCGAGGGTCTTCGAGAATGGACATATTGCAGTGGATAAACCGGCCTTTCTATGGAGATATTATGATGAAGCTGAGAAAGGTAGGGAAGGAAAACATCAAATCACACGGGGAAAGAAGCAGGAAATACTGGTGCAATGGATCAAACCGAGAGAGGGTTGGGTTAAGGTAAAATCGGATGGAGCAGTTAGGGGTAGCCTTGGACTGGCAGCAGCAGGAGCGGTGTTGCGTGATGATAGAGGAGAATGGGTCCAAGGTATGGCAGCTAATCTTGGTGTAACTTCAGTCCCGGCTGCTGAGTTGTGGGGTGTCATTTATGGACTTGAGATTGCATGGGAATTGGGTTATAGAGCAATTGAGCTGGAAGTTGACTCGCTCCTGGTTGCGGGATTCATTAAAGAAGGGGTTAATAGTTCCCACCCGCTATCTAGCCTGGTATTACGGTGCCAAGGCTTCCTTATTCGTGACTGGGTAGTAAATATCGGTCATACGTTCAGGGAAGGTAATCGAGTGGCTGATGCATTAGCCAACTTTGCTTTTACCTATGATTTTGGTGTTTATCGCCTTAGTGATCCCCCTATGAGTATTAGAGCCTTATTGCTCGATGATCTGCGAGGTCTTACTCTCCCTCGTGTAACACGGTTGTATGACTCTTTTTACAAATAAACACCCTACGGGGCGGAGCTGAACGCTTCATTTGATCAAAAAAATGCAAAATCTAAGACCGATCTTCAATTTATCAAAAGATCGATTCAAAACTCTAATATTTCTAATAACTTTAGTCATGGAAAACCAATATTAAGAAGACTTTCTGGATGTACTTTTAATTTGATTAATTTAATTTAATTTTGTCCTCCTACTTCAATTTAAGTAAACCCTTAAGAATTTATTTGATATTGATATATAAAATTTGATGCATTTTTATATATGACTTGTAACAAGAATTTAAATCATTTAAAGAACATATATATTATTCTCAATTAAATATTACTTTAGTTTAGAAATTGGATTGCATGAAAATATATAAATAACCATCTTAGAATATTTAAAAAAATATAACATAAAATCCTTTAAAATGAACGATCATAGGAATACAATCCTTTAAATATAAACTGAGTATTAAAAATATACAAAATTATGAAAATTACTGTGGATTTGTGATCACCTCCTAACGGCTCTGGTGCAATTCAAATCTGAGGTGTCAACGGTTGTTCCCCATGCTTCCTACCTATGTACTTCCTTCGAAGATGAGCGTTTATGCTCGTTGCCTCTTGTTGGCTGGATCATCATGCTTTCCAATGAAAACTTTTTTGTTTTCGGGTGTTTTTAATGTATATTCGTCTATTTTTTTCTCCTTTGTTTGTGACCCTTCATGACGGTTAGTTTGTCTGTCGATCTTTTTCGGTCTTTCAACCCACTAAATGGCGCGCAGTCTAATGGTTCGAACCGCTTTCGTTTTGTTTTTTTAAAAAAAGAGACGGTAGTAGTGAATAGAAATAGAACCATTAGATGGTGCGCCGTCTTTTTGGAACTGGGAACCAAATAATTTGCTATGTGAGTTAACGGTTCTAAACCGTAATTTTTTTGGAACAGGGAACCAAACTATTTTAGTTATGCGGTTTGGTTCTTGTTCTTTGTAGGAGTTAAATAATTTGGAACCGGACCGTAAAGGAAGCAAACTGTAACACACCGAATTTCTAAGCCCGGGATGTCACAAGCTAGGACCTCACAATATGTCCCGTCCCTAACTTGACATCAATCTCACTAGATCTTACAACAAGATAAAAATGTAAATGAAACAAAATGGGAAAAGTATAAAAATAATATTGTCGTGAATGCATAACATGAGACAACCTTGTACGAGATGACTACAAACATCCTAACAAAATGTGAGACCTTTATATACGAATGCAATATGTGAAAGGCCACCCAAACTATATGAGTACGTGGACCCGGTTGACCATCCGCTACGGATCACCTTGCAACTTTCTTACCCTACAAGAAATCTAATCAACACAACGGTAAAACTATTAGCTAACAATACTAGGCATCAACTAAGTACTATAATAGCACAATCACACGTCAATGTGGAAAGTACATATGACAACAAGCTTACACTCAAAACCTCGTTATTATATTTATTAGGTGATTCACTATATGTTCAACTTATTGTGTGACACGAGGGTCTCCCGACCCTCGCCTCCGTCCCCTTATACCAACAAGAGTGGATCTAATACGTCTCGTTGTATATCTGTATGGACTAGTCGTAGAGAACCTCCCAATATCATGTCAGAGCTGGATAGTGATGTCACGACCCGTTAAGCATACACTTGGATCTATTCAAGTTATTATTATAATTCACATAGCACACACCACTACAATAGCACACACCAATACGAGGAAAGCTAGCCAAGTAAGTCCATGAGACTTACGTGTACCAATCAAAACTTCACTACCGCTATGTCACGGTCTCACATGTATGACCCCAAATGCTTGGTCTAATCGGAAACACGACTCAATATGACATTTTCATCCTCTAGAAAGTTCTAAAAAGGCTTTTGGGCTAGAAGAGACTACTTAGAAAGTAAATGCAGATTTAGCCTCAAATTTTAAGAAAATGACAATTTTACCCCTAACTTTCACACAACTACAAAGAGTCCAAAAGGCTCTAACCCTAAAGATATAGTCTAACAACATGATCTAAACGAATCAAACCACTACGAGTTTTGAAAGTCTTCCGGACTTTCAAAACTTACTAAGAACCCTCTTTTTTCCAATTTTAAGGCAAAACTAGTCAAGTACCCTACTTTGCCTTTCATATCTACTCTTAAACATCTCATAAAAATTAAGAAAAAAAATATGCAAGGTATACTATGCTGTACAACTCTAGGTTAGATGAAACAACTCAAACAAATTCCTCTCCAAAAATTCCAAATAAATTCTCAAATTTCCTAAACAAATATTCACCTTAACTTCTACTACTCATAAGTTCTAATTCAACTGTTGGATCTTGATGATTCCAACTCTTCTCTAAGCTATCATATACCTTCTGTATGATATCCAAAATTCAACCATGAAAGTCGAGTCTTACCTATATAAAACATGTCGCAAAGTTGACCACAACGTTATCCAGAAAACACCAAAAATTGAAACCAACATGCTTGATTCATCGCTTACAATCTAACCGTTGGATCTAATACCAAATTTAATATATTCAATATGGATACAATAACTATAACATATGTGAAAATCAACCGCAAAGGGTGAGTTAAACTAACAAATTAGAACCTAGTTAAACTCCATTGTCCAACACAACTAACTATGGGCATTTTCCCATCCCTCTCAATGTTATGGGTACTAAGTCCTTGCCAAGCCCTTTTAACACACGGGATCCTAAATCATGAAACTTGGCGTGAAGAACCGATTAGGGGAATAATAAAGATATAAATACTCTAGAAGGGGGGGTTAAATAGAGTATGAGAACTTTTCGCAATATCGTATATCAAGGCTTTGAAATTAATCTCAAGGCCTTGAAGTCAATCTCTGCGTGTGGTGACAAAACTGTTTCTCAAGGCTTTGAAGTGGATCTCAGGGCCTTGACTTCGAAACCTGCAGAAAGATGTTAGTCACAATAAAACGCGATAATAAGTGCAGAATATAAAAGATCGACATGACGATATGCTTACAAAGTTTAGCACTAACAACCTACTCTCCGCCTAGGGTTTTTGACCCTAGAATTCTAACTATCTATTATTTTCTTGTTGTGAGTCCTAGATACAACCTAGAAGAACTTCCCTTCTTCTCTCAATGTAGCCTCCATGCTACGATCTAGTCAACACTATTCTAGCAATAATAGCCTAGTTACTTCGCAGAGTAACACACTTGAGTATAACACTATAATGATATTTCAATGTAGCTCTTGTGTTTATCTAACTCTCTCTAAACTAAAACAAAGATCGCTCTTGAGAATAGATAAACGTGGTTGATGAAGAAAGCTTGAAGATTTCCGTGTAAGCGCCGCTCTTTTCTTCACCATGGCAGGATTCTTTTATAAGCTTTTGTGGAGGCTATTCTTCTCAACCGTTGAACCGCGTTGATTCTCTCCACAAAATCTTCATCAGAATCCAATATGTTTTAACGTCGAATTTTTGCCAACAAATCTTTTACATAATCTTTGCTGTTTTGAAGATGTCGTTTGAATATCTTAGTTGTTAGCCGGAAGATCTTCTTGTTATTTTCTGTTGGATATGAAGATCTTCTCTCTCATAGCCGTTTGAAGCTCTAACAACCTACACAAATCCTGATCTTCTCTCTCATAGTCGTTTGAAGCTCTAAAAACCTGCACAAATCCTGTAACAAACATACCCAAATATATCTACATATATGATAAATATTTATTATATTTTCTAATTATTTTGTCTTCAATCATTCCTGCAAAATAGTTTAACGATCATCAAGGTGGATTAATCAATCTCCCCCTTGATGGAAGACAAAACAAATATCGTACTTGCAAAATATTATAATGAATGCAAGTGCAGAATGCAGTAAAGTCGGCTCATCATCATATATCTCCCCCTTCTTGTCTTTCAACACGGAAAGAATTTGAAAAACTTAAGTTCAAGACCTTGAAATAAAAGAGAATACCACCGAATATGAAAGAGGGCAATCAGATAAGCATTTTAAAAACAGTAGACATTTCTCCCTCAACGATGATGTTTCCTTAATCTTGATGATATCCTGCAAAATAACCAAACATCAACCTTTCCGGCTAGACAAAATGGCAAATTTTGCTCCATACTCAAGTTGAACCATGTTTGGTGGTCTAGTCCCTTTAGGAACCCAAATTTGCTTAGCATGTTCTCTTAGATATAGAAGATAAGTGTTTCGTATGATGTAGGAATCATTTCTCCTTTAAGGGCAATTTGATTTAACATGTCCCTTTTTACAACAATAGAAACATGTGGGTGTACGTGAACTTCCTTTAGCTTTAACAAAAAGTGGTCACCGTTTTTCTTGGAAAATTCTTGTTATAACCAAGACCACTGTTGTTAAGAGAGGATTGTTGTTCACCCATCATCCTTTCGAGATTAGGTTTAGAACGAGTGGATTGAATGAGTGCCGCCTTCTGGTCTCTACACTTCACAGTTAGATCAATCTTATCTTTCTCTAGATTAATATATTCTTGATGTAGAGAAGAGAGATTTTCCTTAAGAATCGCATTTTCCGATTCCAAGGCCTTGACATTGGCATCTAGGTCTAGATTTGAAGTGTTGAGGTTTTTAACTCCCAGAGACAATTCACTCACTCTTTTCTCTTGTTTATTTAGCTTTTACCGCAAGGATCTAGTTTCAAGAATGTGCTCTTCTTCACTAATGATCATATTTTGAAGAAATTCAAAAAGAACAATAGTGGGACTAGAAATTAAATTTCTTACAACTTCCTCAAGATGCCATTTAGGATTTTCTTCTTGTCACCCATCAAGCATAGATTTACTTGATCACTTTTATTGTCAGTTTTACTAGAGGAATCCATGTCACTTCTTGAGGCTACCATTGGTTTCTTCTTTCGATCATTCTTCTGATGGTTGTTCCTTCTCCTTTGTGGACACTCATTCACTAGATGATCTGTTTCTCCATATTCAAAAAACGTTAGTACATTGGATTTCTTAATGGATTTAGAATACTTACCTTCATACTTTGATGATCTATGATACTCTCTGTTTGAGAATTGTTTATCATCTTCAAAATTCGAGCAAGTCCTCTTGTAATGAAAGTAAGAGGATCTTCTTCGTCATCCTCACTTTCTTCATCTTTTGATGAATCTTCTTCGCTTTTGGATTTTAGACCCAAGTTTTTCACGTTTGAGGATAATTCTCCATCTTCTTCATTAAGAACCATTTCGTTAGTGATAAGCTTTCCTAGTAGATCATCCAACAGTAGAGTCCTCAGATCATGTGCTTCCTCAATAGCGGTCACCTTTGGCCCCAATTTTGACTTAGGTAGACTTCTCAATTTTTTCCTCACTTTCTCTTCATTTGTGAAAACTTTGCCAAGAGAATCTAGATTGTTCACAATTTGAGTGAATCGTGTGAACATTTCATTTACCGTCTCATCAGGTGTCATCTTGACTCATACTGCCATAGGAAAAGGTTGATCTTGGTTTTTGTTACGCTAGAAATGTACGACACAAATCCAAGGCAAGGGTGCCAAGAACTTGTTCGCCCAAAACATGCACACAAAAGTCTTACAATTTATAAGTCGATCTAAACTCCTAGCGAACTCACAGTGTATGGGTCGTTTCGTAGCAAGGAAAGTATTCCGAGGTCAAACACAAGGACTGAGGTGAAACTAAATCATCCAACAATCAAAGATAGGGTAAATCTAGACTAAGATGAGACAAGGAATAAAGAAATAAAAATCACAATATTTTTTGGTTGGTTTTGTGGTGATTAAACAATGATCACAAGATATGCAATCAAGCAAACAAACAACACACAAACACAAGATAGATGATAGGTGATAGGTGTAAGAAGTGCAGATTCTAGAGATCAAGAATTTTGATTATTGCGTTAGACTCATGCTTTTAAACGTCAAAGGATTAGTTGCGGTTGTCGGGAAAGGGTGTTTCTCTAATGGGAACAATTACCGGGTAAGTCTCATGTTCCACTAGTCTCAAACCAAAGTCCTATTACCGGGTAAGTCTCAAGGAGCTAAGGTTGAGAATTCTACACAAACCGAGCCTCTAGCTAAGGGTCAAACCTCTCCTTACTGGGTAAGTCTCAGAAAAGGTAAGTCTTAAGCAATGATCCTAGCACACTCAATCCAATAGCGGCTTTTTTTTGGCTCACTACTACATTGAGTTCATCATCTTCTATACCTAAGAGCAGAAATCACCGGGTAAGTCTCATTCCTCAATTAGTTTGCTAGTAAAGGTTACCCTAGGCTAAATTAGGCTGAACAAACACTAGGATTTCAACAAATCTACATCCTAACATACATATTTATCAACATATGAACAACAAAACAAAAATCTCGGGTGGATCATAGAAATCTAGGCCGAGATAGCATGACGAACAGGACGAGATTACATTCTGAGTTAGGTTTTCGAACACAAATTCATCCTAAGCTAACATACAAGTCCGTACAATCATCATCCAAGCCATGAACATCACTCTATCACCCTAGAATCACAACTACTTAGCCAATAACATTCATTTCAAGATCAAACATCATCACACAAGCATGCATGCATTCCATGGCAAGATAATGAAGATAAGAACAATGAAAGAAGGCTACTTAGCTAAAATAGAAGTTTACAACAATCTTACAAAGCTTCAAAGGCAACTCCAAGGTGTCAACTTACAAGCTGCACAAGAATCTCACTTAAAACCACTCAAACTCACTGTAGATTTAAGGTTGGATATATTCTAATCTAATTCCCCCAAGCACACCCACAAGAGGCTTGGAAGAAGCTAGGGAGGAAGGAGAGAGAGAGAGAGAGAGAACAAAAATCAGCCTGCAATACCACTCTTATACTCCAACAAGGGAAAACAAAGGTCAGACAAGAAATCGTGTGACAAGTGTCGGGGCTGTCCTGACAGGAATCTCGGGCCAAAATCTTGGGCGAGATTCCTGTCACTAGGCTGAGATTTTCATGGTCGAGCCCTCCTTGGATAACCAAGTCATGAGTTGGTGCAAGACATGCACGAACAAGGTCTTCTGTGCTCTTTTTTGATCCTAGCTTGCTCCTTAGGGAGTCCGGATGCGAGCCACCACGAGGAATGATCCTCGAATGTATTGATTATGTCCAAAAGCTCTCCAAAATACCTACAAAACCGAAAAAAGCTCATGTAGAATATTTTCTAGCAATACGACTCGATTAAGCATAAACGCCACAAACTAATGCCAAACCATGCCTGAATAAGGGGAAAAACTATCTAAAAGAAAGCCTAAACTAGTATCATAAATCATGTCATCAGTTTTCTTTACTTGACTTGTTCCTTCCTATGTTACCACCAATTTATCCCATATCTCATTTGCACTTTTACATGATGAGACACGGTTGAACTCGTTAGCATCCAATCCACAATAGAGTAAGTTCATGGCTTTGTAGTTCTTAGCCACCTTCTCCAAATAAGCTTGGTTGAAATCATTTTTTTAATAGGCACAATAGTTCTAGTAGCATTGGTCTTAGTTGGAACTTTTGGACCAGCTTTGATGATGCTCCATAGTTCCAGATCCTGATCAATGACAAACATTTGTTATAGAGATTTCCAATGTATAAAATTATAACCACAGAAAAGGGGTGGTCGAAAGGTGGATCTTCCTTGTGTGAATCCTTCATCACCTACAAAATTCATGATTAGTCTCATCGATGGTTAAATCAAATATACGTGAACCTAGCTCTAATATCAATTGAAGAACTGAGTAGGGGAATAATAAGGATATAAGTACTCTAGAAGGGGGTTTGAGTAGAGTATGAGAACTTTTCGCAATATCGTATAACAAGGCGTTGAAACTAATCTCAAGGCCTTGAAGTCGATCTCTAAGTTTGGTGACAAAATTGTTTCTCAAGGCTTTGAAGTGGATCTCAAGATCTTAACTTTGAAACCTGTAGAAAGATGTTAGTCACAATAAAACAGAATAATAAGTGCGGAATGTAAAAGATTGACACAACGATATATTTACGAAGTTCGGCCCTAACAACCTACTCTCCGCCTAGGGTTTCCGACCCTAGGATTCTAACTATCCATTATCTGCTTGTTTTAGGTCCTGTATACAACCTAGAAGAACTTCCCTTCTCTCAATGTAGCCTCAATGCTACGATCTGGTCAACTCTATTCTAGCAATAATAGCCTATTTACTTCGCAGAGTAACACACTCGAGTATAACACTATAATGATATTCCAATGTAGCTCTTGTGTTTATCTAACTCTATCTAAACTAAAACAAATATCGCTCTTGAGAATAGATAAACGTGGTTGATGAAGAAAGCTTGAAGATTTCCGTGTAAGCGTTGCTCTTTTCTTCACCATGACAGGATTCTTTTATAAGCTTCTGTGGAGGATATTATTCTCAGCCATTAAACCGTGTTGATTCTCTCCACAAAATCTTCATCGGAATCTAATATTTTTAAAGGTTGAATTTTCGCCAACAAATCTTTTATAGAATCTTTACTATTTTGAAGATACCGTTTGAATATCTTGGTTGTTAGCCGGAAGATCTTCATGTTATCTTCTGTTGGATAAGAAGATCTTCTCTATCATATCCGTTTGAAGCTATAAAAACCTGCACAAATCCTGATCTTCTATCTCATAGCCGTTTGAAGCTCTAACAACCTACACAAATCCTATAACAAACATATCCAAATATATATATATATATATATATATATATATATATATATATATATATATATATATATATATATATATATATATATAAAAAAATAA
>BSUD01000005.1:62733160-62860246 GCA_033239045.1 Fagopyrum esculentum
TTGTGGTAGCACACCTCCAAAGCTGGGGGGGGGGGGTGTTACATGCCCAAAACCTTCAACCCTTCTTTCTAAATGGGGGTGCCTGAGGCATAAGTTTTTATCCCAGGTTGTCCCCCTAAGATATCCCTTGAATGATATGAGGAGAAAAAAAGGTCAATAACGATTAATGAGACCCGAGGTTCAATTCTTGATTGAAAAAAAAACAAGTTTAATAAGTATGTATGAGTGATATAGCCCTATCCATGAATGACGTGTAACAAAAGGGCAACACGTTCCACAAAAACATCGCTTGAACAAGCAAGAGCATGACTAGCTCACGACTCGTTCAAGAGTCGTCTTCTTTTGTTGAATTAGTATTGGTGCATCGACCACTTTTAATAACTGAGGCTAATCTTGAGGCCGGTTCAGTTGAGGTCTAGGATCCAATATGACTTGAGCCTATAAAGATTATGATCAGATCCAAGTTATAACAATTGTGTGCAATTTTAACCCATTATGAGAGTCATTGGACCCCATGGAACCGTTTATTGATTCAACCCATCTTTTATAGGCCTTTAATTAAGGCCAACGTGTGTAGGGGTAATATCTTGAAATCTACAAAGGAACGCTAAAAGCAAAGGCATCAATGTGGGTCCCTACCGACATTAGGGTGCGAAAGCATGGGGAGTGAAAATGCTTATATACCATAGTAATCCATGCCACAAGCCATGAGTGTGCACCCTTGGTCTACACAGATCAAGTGCCCAACTAACGCGTGAAACACTTTGCCTAGGGAGCATGGTCGTAAGAAGAAAACTCAAAGGAATTGTCGTGGCACTAGTTGAAAAATTGGTAGGGTTCATAGGATCTGAACCTCCTTAACGGGTGAATCATTTTTAGTTTGTGAAAAGAATTATGCGAATGTCCTATCCGGGCTTGGGTACCCAACCACTTGGTTGGGTGCACGACGATGACTGCTATGTTTTTGTACTTGATCTTTTTGTGTGGTGGAAACCAACGTCCTTGTGGTGATCTCGTAGTTCTTACATGGTGGAAACGATTGGGTTGGCCCATGGATTTTCCTTCCTTTTACCATATTTTGCCCGAACCCTGTTATGTCAAACAAACAAAAAAATTATGAAAGAACTTTATAAGAAATCAGATATCGAAAATGGGAAGATCGAAAATCACTCCAAAAGTATTCGGACTTGGTAAATGGACTTAGATGTGTTCATGAAATGTGAATTATGAAACTGAATACTTATTTTCATCTTCTCATATATACGTATATACACGATTCAGTTAGGTTGTTACACCTTTCACTTATTTATATATACTTCCTCTTTATTCTATGTATTTACTACATATATCCCGCACATATACTTTACACCCCCCCCTTCAAGTTGGACAGGAGTCACAAGTCCCAGCCTGCGAGGCAAAAAATGGTGTTGTTGTTCACCCTGAGCCTTGGTAAAGATGTCAGCTAGCTGTAATGTAGAAGGGACATGAGCAGTGGTGATGAAGCCTTTCTGAACTTCATCTCTCACAAAATGGCAGTCTATGCGAAGGTGTTTTGTTCATTCATGAAACACATGGTTAACTGGTAGATGCCGAGCAACCTTATTATCACAATAGAGTGTGAATGGACGAGGAAGAACCAAATGTAGATCAGTGAGTAACCCATCAATCCAAATAATCTCACTAGTGGTCATAGACATTGCCTGATACTCACTTTCAGTAGATGATTTACAAACTATTCGTCGTTTCTTAGTCTTCCATGACACCAAAGAGCTTCCAAGAAATAGACAATATCATGTGACCGATCTATAGGAGAAAGGACATGATCCCCAATCAGCATCACTATATGCTTTGAGAGATAATGTAGACTGAGGTTTATATGTAAGAGCAAAGTCAATGGTCCCTTTGAGATATCGTAATAAGTAAGTGGTTGCATGCCAATGTGGAAGTAGTGGTGAGGAGAGGAACTGACTTATCTGTTGTACTGTATATGCAATATCTGGTCGAGTGAGTGCGAGATAAAATTGGCGACCTATCAAACGCCTATATAGCTCAGGTTTTGGATATATATAGATCACTAGAGTCAGCTAAAAGATGAGTATTTCGTTGCATTGGAAAGTTGGCCGGCTTGCAATTCAATATTTGAGTATCATGTAGTATGTCATGGATATACTGGCGTTGGTTGAGGACTAAACCAGACGCATCATGAGCTATCTCCATGCCTAGGAAAAATCTGGCAAGGCCTAAGTCTTTAATAGTAAAAGCTCGATCAAGGGTTGTCTTCAGGGCAGAAATTTCAAAAGGTGTATCACCTGTTATGAATACATCATCAACATAGACAAGGACAATAATAATGCCGGAAGAAGATTTCTTGACAAAAAGGGAGTAGTCTTGATGAGACTGAATAAAATTCAGCTGAAGTAATAGCTTGGTAAACTCAATATTCCATTGGCGACTGGCCTGTTTAAGTCCGTATAATGATCGTTTTAATCGACATACATGGTCTGGAGGAGCTTTGTTGTAACCTTGAGGAGGCAAAAGATAAACTTCTTCATCCATGTAGCCATGCAGAAAAGCATTGTTAATATCTAACTGGTGCAAAGGCCATGAATGAGAAGCAACTAGAGCCAAAACTAAGCGAATAGTGGCATACTTGGCTACTGGACTAAACATATGCTTGTAGTCCTTGTCTTTTATCTAATTGTAGCCCTTGGCTACTAGCCTGGCCTTATACCTTTCATTTGTGCCATCAGCTCGATACTTGATCTTATATATCCATTTTGAACCAATGGCAGTCTTGCCTGGGAAAGAGACATTATGTCCCATGTGTCATTCAGTTCAAGAGCTTGTATCTCTTTGTTCATAGCAACAACCCAAAGAGGAGATTGTGTAGCTTGATGGTAGGTAGATGGTTCAACAATTTGAATGACATTGCATAAAGCATATATGTAATCTGGAGAATGAGAAGTAAGATCAAAATGATCAATGGAAGATATGGAGTTGCAAGTGGAATCTTTGAGATAGGCTGGTTGAGTGATAGCACAAGCTGGTCGAGTAGATGGATTAATTAATGGAGGAGAAGAAGTAGGAATGGTAGGTATAGTAGTAGATGGAATAATTATATTGGAAGTAGGTGATGAAGATGGTGAAGATGAATTAGAAGAAGTGGGAAAAGGAACTTGAGGTGGATGAGCAAATGAGGGATCACTAGGTAGAGGTGATGAAGGCTGATTTGTAGGTGTAGGTAATGATGGAGAAAAAGAAGGTGGAATAGCAGGTATTGAGGGACGATGACAAACCGATAATCCATGTCAGGAGCAGGAGTAACCAATGGTAGGTTTGGTGAACTAGTGGAATGAGGGGTAGATTGTGAAGATTATGTGTAAGGGAAAACGTGTTCTTGGAATATGACATGACGACTGATTATGACTTTGTTGGTAGTGAGGTTGAAAAGCTTATATGATTTTTGGCTTGGGGGATAGCCCAATAAGATAAAAGGTGTAGATACAGGTTCAAATTTGCCCCGTTTGGGGAGTAAGCTGAAGCACAAGCAACCAATAACACGTAAATGTGTGTAAGATGGCTTGTGATTGTGAAGAACCTCAAATGGGGATTTCCAGGCAAGATTTGAAGATGGCATGAGGTTTATAAGGTAAGTAGAAGTGAGCACACAGTCTTCCCAAAAATGAATAGGTAATTGAGCATGAAAGCGTATAGCTCGAGCAGTTTCTAACAAATGTCTGTATTTTCTTTCAACTCGGGCATTTTGCTGAGGTACATAAGGGGTAGATCTTTGATGTATAATGCCTTACGCAAGAAAGACATCTTGAAGCTGTTTTTGCATGAACTCAACTCCATTATCTGATCTAAATACTTGGACTGTAGTATTGAATTGATTCTTTACATATGTCAAGAAATTGATAATAATCTTCAATACTTGATGCTTATTTGACATAAGAAAGATCCATGTGCATCTGAAAAATCATCAACAATTGCCAAGAAGTAACGAGCACCACACAAAGCAATAGTATGGTAAGGTCCCCATATGTCACAATGAATCAAGCTAAACACTTTTGATGCTCTGGAAGTACTAGTATCAAAAGGAATTTTATGTTGTTTAGCTGTTATACAAGCTTGACAATAAAGAATTGGAACTTTAGAATTGGTATACAACATGATGGATTTTAGACATAGACATATGTCCTAGTCGAGCATGAAATAAATGCATATCACATGGCTTATTAGTGGCATTAGAAACTACATGAATAGAAGAAGAAATTGATGATCCTATCTTGTAAAGGTGGCCGTCCTTGTAACCAGATGCAATGACATATTCATTGGTAATTAAGGTCCTGGAATACACAAGAATGATGAGTGAAAGTTATCTTCATGGGGAAATCAAGAATCAAGCGAGACATAGACAAGAGATTATGCTTGAAGGTAGGGAGATATAGAACATCATGAAGAGTAATCTCTGGAGATAGAATAATGTCTCCTTTGTGAGAGACTTCCTTCACAGAACCATCGGGAAGCCCAATCAACAAAGGTTTGTCTAACTGTGACATTGTAGAGAATAATTCTTTGCAA
Organism: Fagopyrum esculentum; assembly: GCA_033239045.1. Classification (NCBI taxonomy): domain Eukaryota; kingdom Viridiplantae; phylum Streptophyta; class Magnoliopsida; order Caryophyllales; family Polygonaceae; genus Fagopyrum; species Fagopyrum esculentum. Next base: position 62,737,745 of record BSUD01000005.1, read on the forward strand.
AATGAAATATGATCTGTGGCGCCAGAGTCCAAGATCCAAATATGAGTATTAACTACAGTGTTCACATAGCCAGAAAGAGTACCTGCATAATTTAATGATGATGTGCCTTGTTTATCCATCATCATTTTAATGACCTCTTGGCAAACAACATTAATCATGGACTGATCCATGACAGGTGTCGATGGTAACATGTTTGAAGAATCCAGAGGTGATTCAACCAAGGTAGTGTCCAGATGATTAGCAACCTTGTAAGATTGAGCAGAAGGATCAACATGGCTCCCTGTGGACTTATCCTCCTTGCTCTTGATTTCTTTGTACCAATGAGGCACCCAGTCAGCTTAAAACAAGACTCTCGCAAGTGACCTTTCTCCTTGCAATAGGTGCACAAGCGATCAAGTTTTTCTTTCTTGTAATCTATGCGACTACCTTCTGCATGTCTATATGGAGGAGAACGAGAGACAACAAACACATCATGTGCAACAGAAACATGACATGTAAGTTCTTTTTGTTTTTCAACTTGCAAGATCATGTGAAAAATTCTATTTTCTGTAGGTAGCACCTCAAGGGACAGAATCTGGCTATGTGTATGCTCATATTGCTCATTGAGCCCCATGAGAAATTGCACGATTCGAGTATTAGCCTCCCTAGCAATGATCTTCTTAAGAATCTCACATTTACAGTGAGAAATGCCAAGACATGAACACACATGAATAACATCAATTGTGCTCATTTCATGCCACAACTTCTTAAATTTGGCATAATAAACCGCAACGGAAGTATTTTCTTGCTCCAAGCATGGATAGATCCTTATGGATTTGATAAATGAGAGGAGCGTTAGATATCTCGAAACGTTCAACAATGTCCTTCCAGAGTTCCAAAGCCGATTCAACATAGGTGAACAACTCAGCTATGTCGGATTTCTTGGAATGTAAGATCCAGCAGCGGATCATGTAATCAGCTCGTATCCACCGTGCGAGCTTGTCTGTATCTCCAATTGCAGGTTTGGCACACGTTCCTTCGGTAAAACCTAATTTCTGCTTCGCTCCGAGCGCCATTCGGATGCTCCGCTTCCAAGTAGTGAAATTAGAGCCATTGAAGAGGACTGAAACTAATTGCATCCCCGGATTATTCGAGTTGGACAAATGCAATGGATCATTGACATCCACAGAATGTCGATCTAGAGTAGTGTTGGAAGAGTCATCATTCGAACCTGATTCTTGACCAGTAGGCATGAATTGGATAGAGGACGATAAAGCGGAAGAAATGAGGATGAATAAGGAGGAATAATGTTGTTTAGTATGGAAGAATGAGGTTCGAAAAAAAGAGGGAATCAAGCCACATTCTCTCTGCTCTGATACCATGTGAATTATGAAATTGAAAACTTATTTTCATCTTCTCATGTATGCGTATATATACACGATTCAGTTAGGTTGTTACACCTTTCACTTATTTACATATACTTCCTCTTTATTCTGTGTATTTACAACATATATCCTGCACATATACTCTACATGAAAGGATCTTCAATTATAGTTCAATGCGCTCTTACGCCTAAGAAATAGGCCTAGGTGGCTTTCAAGCTTATTAAGCTATGAAGCCGTAGCTTGCTGGTTTCAAAGAAATGTCCCAAACCACATCATTATGAGATAAAGAAGAAGCGGGAGCTCTTCTCTACCTAGATTAGGAAACCAAGGATAACTACTAGTAAGACAACTCCTATGTAGGATAAACCAGCAAGTTATAACTTCAAAGCTAGTAAGCTTGAAAGTCACTTGGGCCTATTTATCAGGCGTAAGAGCGGATGGAATTATAATTGGTACAAGCCATCATTTGTTTGGAGCTTTAGTGCTAGATTCATTCTTATAATTAACGATCAAATATAACTTAGAGTTAAGCATTTTATTTTATAATAATTAGGAAGGGGATAAAGTAAAATAGGAAAGTATAGATTTGATTAGTTATATATTGGTAGAAGCTAGAATGTAAAGGGACTAATAAGTGTGAAAATCATGTAAGCACGTAGTAGCGAAATGGCGAAAGGAGGGAGAGTAAATAGTGCCAGCCAGCGTACCATACATCTAAATATCTAATTAATAAGAAGGAATATATATATATATATATATATATATATATATATATATATATATATATATATATATATATATATATATATATATATATATATATAAAGAGAGAGAGAGAGAATGCATTAAATAAATACGAAAGAAGGAGTGATAAATGAATGAAGAGAAATAGCGATTGATTTGTAAGAATGAATTAAATAAATGTAAAATATTTCAAAACGGGGAAGTTAATACAAAATATATATGCTTATAGAAGAATATGCTCCATGGATACCGGGGAGGTTAACTGTATATAAGCCGCAGGCAGGCAGGCGAAGCTCTTCCCACTCAAAAGCAAAACAAAACAAAACATCAATAGATAGATAGATCGATCGATCTAATTAAGCTGGTTCCTAATTAATCAGGTTGGGATTGGGATTAAAAATGGCGAAGGGTAATAATGGACTGGAAGTGCTGAACGCGCTGGACATTGCGAAAACGCAATGGTACCATTTCACTGCAATCATCATCGCCGGAATGGGGTTCTTCACCGACGCCTACGACCTGTTCAGCATCTCCCTGGTGACGAAGCTCCTGGGCCGGCTCTACTACACGCAGGCGAACCCGAAGAAGCCCGGGAGTCTCCCCATCAACATCACCGCGGCGGTGAGCGGGGTGGCTCTGTGCGGGACACTCGCCGGCCAGCTCTTCTTCGGGTGGCTCGGGGACAAGATGGGCCGGAAGAAGGTGTACGGACTGACCCTCATCCTCATGGTCCTCTCCTCGGTCGCCTCGGGGCTCTCCTTTGGAAGTGCTCCAAAAGCGGTTATGACGACGCTTTGTTTCTTTAGGTTTTGGCTAGGGTTCGGTGTCGGCGGCGACTACCCGCTCTCGGCCACCATCATGTCCGAGTATGCTAACAAGAAGACTCGCGGTGCCTTCATATCGGCTGTTTTCGCTATGCAGGGGGTTGGGATCTTAACCAGCGGGATCATCTCGTTGGCCGTTTCCGCCGCCTTCGAGGCTAAGTACCACCCGCCGTCTTTCGCCGAGGACCCCGCCGGATCGCTCACCCCTCAAGCCGACTACATTTGGAGGATCATATTGATGTTCGGATCCTTGCCCGCTGCCCTCACGTACTATTGGCGTATGCAGATGCCCGAGACTGCTAGGTACACGGCCCTGGTGGCGAAGAACGCAAAGCAGGCGGCGGCAGACATGTCCAAGGTTCTAAACACTGAGGTGGAAGCCGAGGAAGAGAAGCTAGAGGAGATGATCCGGGACGAGAGGAACACGTTCGGGCTTTTCTCCAAGGAATTCGTGCGAGTTTACGGGATTCGGCTACTCGGAACGACGAGCTGTTGGTTCCTCCTGGACATTGCCTTCTACAGCCAGAACCTCTTCCAGAAGGAGCTCTTCACCGGGGTGGGGTGGGTGCCCCCGGCGTCTCAAATGAGCGCCATCCGCGAGGTCTACAAGCTGGCCCGAGCACAAACCCTCATCGCCCTCTGCGGGACAGTCCCCGGATACTGGTTCACCGTCGCTTTCATCGACATCATCGGGAGGTGGACGATTCAGATCATGGGATTCTTCTTCATGACCGTTTTCATGTTCGCAATCGCGTTCCCGTGGGACCACTGGATGAAGAAGGAGAACCGGATCGGATTCATTGTCATGTACTCTCTCACCTTCTTCTTCGCCAACTTCGGTCCCAATGCCACCACATTTGTGGTCCCCGCTGAGGTCTTCCCGGCCAGGCTGAGGTCCACGTGTCATGGGATCTCTGCGGCTGCTGGCAAGGCTGGGGCCATCATCGGGGCGTTCGGGTTCCTATACCTTTCGCAGGAGAAAGACCCGGCAAAGAGGGATGCTGGCTACCCGGCGGGTATAGGGATGAAGAACGCTTTGATATTGCTTGGGGTTATTAACTTTGTGGGTATGTTGTGTACATTCTTGGTTCCCGAGGCTAAGGGGAAGTCGCTAGAAGAGGCCTCAGGGGAGGTTGAGGAGCAGGAAGGGGACAACGACGGCAAACCCTAATCATGTTTCAGTTAAGGCTGATTGTACGTGTGGTGATTCAAATATTGATTACGACACTCAATTGTGTTAAAAATGTACTTTGTGATTGATTTGTTTGTATTCTTTACTTGGTGGAGTGATATTTTGATTGACAAGAGTTGTATGTATTCAAAACATATAGATTGTATACCCTTTACTCTTTTTAATTTGATTACGGACACTCAATCTCTCAATCCACTCAGAAATTGACTATAATTTACCTGTCTTTGGAACGAATGCTTTCCGCTTAAGATGCACGGATACGGAAGACGGACACGGCGGAAAACGCGGAAGCGGCAATCCCGAAAACATAGGAGACGGAGACACGCGAGCAAAACAAAAAATATATCATTTTAAAGCTTTTTGTATGAGTAATTCATTTATCATAATGAAAAACATACATATAAAAAGTTAAATGACATATGACTATATGAGTAGATGAATACATTTTTTTAAGTTCGTGACAACTAACTAAACCAAACTGAAACATAATCAAATAGTTCCAAATTCAAACACATACTTAGATTATTATGAACAAAGACCAAATCTTTTGCACGCTTTGGAGTTAACTTACTCTTCTTCAAAGAATGAATAAGAGAATAAGTACTCCAATATCTTTCACAACAAGAAGAAGTAGGTTGTCTAAGCAATCTCATAGCTAAGGTTTGAAGAAGTGGTGGTGAAGATCCATATGATCTCCACCATTTTGTCAGATCCACTAAAAACCTACTTCTAAGAGCATTTAAATCACAAAATGGACCCAATTCAAAATGAAATTCAACATACTCATCCAAAACCTTATCATAATTTTGAGATCTCATTATCTTTATGTGTAGTCAATGTAGCCGGTTTCTCATCAAGCCATTCTCTACTATAACACCTACAAGCAAAAAGAAAACAAGTGTAAATACTAATTAATTACAATGTGATATCATGATAAAACCAAGATAATATTTATACATTGGAAATAAATTATTATTCGGGGTGAAGAGAATGTGCTAAACAATGAAGGGGTGTGTTACTCTTTCCCCAACGAGCAGCAAGAACGCAATGCACTACATCCCATAATGGAGAAACTTGAAACTCATCCAAGTCTTCTGTTCGCTCTCAGACATGCATAAATAATGAACGAATATAGTCTTAAACTTATACTTGTAATAAATGCCAAAGAAAATAGGCGAACCCGTAATGTACGGATCATATTAATCTCAAGGACTGAGGTGAAATCAATGGTGACAAATCAAACATAGAATAGACTAATGTTGATACTGAAGAATTAATGGAAGAGGCAAAAAGCAATAAAGACGAATAATATGATAATCAGGCGATGTACATTCTAGAGAACAAGGTATCCAGTTGTGGCTTTCGATTCAACACTTCTAAGAACTAGGACAAGGTTGGGATCGCTAGGAAATGGTGTTTCTAAGGTTGGAATGATCATGGGGGAGGTCTCACAAACCACTATCCCAAACCAAAGCTCTATTACCGAGTAAGTCTCAAGGAGCTAAGGAAAGGAACATAAACTCAAACCAACCACTCAACCTAAGGGAATAAAACTAATCTTCACCGGATAAGTCTCAAGTTAAGCTCACTCAAGCAAGAGGATAGCACACTGTTCGCTCAAAAGTTTGTGCGTCAAAGTCTTAAATTTATATCCAGAACTTAAGCAAAAACGAACCCGCAGTGTGTGGATCAACTATAGTAAGGCAAGAAATTCCAGAGTCGAACTCAGGGATTTGGTGAGAATAAAATCGGTTCAAATATATCTGGCAAGATGTAAAAGCTTTTGTAAAGATGTAAGAGACAAATGATTCAAAGGATTCAAGTATCCGACTGCGGCTTTCAATTCCAGACAATCTAAAGATCAAAGGACAAAGTTGACATTGCCAAGGTCATGTGTTTTGAAGAAAGGAATAATGCACGATGAAGTTCCATTACTCACTTATCCCAACTTAGAAACTCTGAACTCGAAGGATGTTGAGTCTCATCAAGAAGAGTACTCACAAAAAGGATTAACACTCAAACCACCCACCAAAACCCAAGGATATGACTCTGAAAGGTAAAGATGAAAGGCACACTGAAACCTTAATAGAGGATGTTGAGTCTCTCCATTACCCAAATCTTGCAAACTTTGGTTACCAAGTGAAGAATCAATGATGAAGTCTCTTCTTACACTCGGATAAGGGTTAAAAAGGTTAGGCAAGACTAGGATTTACGCAAGGTTTAACTTTGGTTAAAGGATAAAACAATTAAAGGACGTCAAAGAGAAAAATCGGACTGTTCTAAGGAGAATCGGCCGATTTTCTCAAGAACACAACGATTTTTTGAAAACGCAAAGGTTAAATATCAACTCTCACGGTCCAAATAGTTAAAATTGTTCAGTCTATCATCACATAAGCCTCAACCATCAACTATTGTCCCCAGAATCATAAGTTTTTTAGCCAATCATTTTCATTTTCAAATCAAAATCAAGATTGAATAAAAAAAACCAAATAAAAACCAAAGCTTGCATAAAATCCAAAGAATCTCCAGAATCTGTAATCAATCCTTACAAACTTCAAAAGAATCTCTAAAAGCAGTCAATAATATGTGTTCACAAATCACAATAATGAACAATAATCAAAGATCTCACAACTTTCTTGAATCTTCGACTCTATCTCTCTTCCGTAAACTTTTTCTCCAAGAATCGCAAATCTCTCTCCTATGCTGTCTTCCTGCGCTGTGCGACCGTCCCGTTTTTGTTCCTAGGGTTCCAACATAAACCCCCTCACTAATGGGCTGCAAAAGACATATCACTTCTCCGGCCCAAAAGCTATGGGCTTTCGAACGTAATATTTTTTAGACAGTTACAAGTAAAAATCGGTCGATCTAACACATAACTCGTCCGATTTTTCCGACAGGAAAATCGTCCGATTTATGTAGTAAATCACCCGATTTTCCACAACAGTAAGTGCTCGTCTCTTGGCTTGTTTTCCATCTTCGTTGGTGACTCTTCCACGCACTTTCCTTGCTTCTCATGACTCCTCAAAGGTCCTTAAGCTTCCTTATTGACCTTAGTTACTCCTTGCTCCACTTTTGCTTCCAATTCCATTGAAATCACCTATAATTCAACCAAAACTCGTGTAGACCTCTATTTCCGAAATATAATTGAAATAAACCTTAAAGGTACACAAATCTCTTCGAATGCAAGGGAAACTGAGGTAAAACATCCACAATATGCATGATTATAATGATATGTAATTCATGTCATCAAAATACCCCATACTTGCCTCTTGCTTGTCCCTAAGCAAGGTTTAAATCTAGAACACAAGATGTCATGGATTATATGATGCGAAAAAAAATCAAAAACCTTTCGAAATGTGCTTCTTCTTTTGGATCACCCTCAAAGTAATGCTTTAAGACATAGGAGGACAAAGTATGCATAAAAATAACAATATCATGGACAAATCATCATTTCTTACTCAAAGACAAATATAAAGGACATGATAAAGGCGTAGACATAATCAAAATCAAACAAATCTAAGCTATGAAGCCTTAAGCATGTGCACAAAGGTCTCAAGGTCTTCCAATCCAAAAAAGGTCAACGAAACGTGTTAAGGGTGGGAATTCTTTAAGGTAATGTGGTGTTAATCTAGGAAAGAGGAACAACACAACATGAGCATTAAGAACATAACTTCACCACACATGCTTTGCATGTAAATTCGCTTTTCTTTTACTTTACTTTTTGAGAGTATGGACAGCGGTGCACAAAACGAAGCCTAGGAGATCGGCAATTCTCAATTTCGAGATGCCTCAAACCCTTGATGCACATACCGTATCCCGTTAGGACTTGTCGTTAATTCGGACTTTGGCAAGACACAAATACCCGGCTATGTGAATGGTGCCGAGTTACTTATCCTCATGTTCAACGTCCCCAAACTTATTTTTGCTAAACTTTCACTTAACACTTTTACAATGGCCCTCCCTCATCAAACATGCCTTACATAACCACTTATCCTAATTCACGGATGGTCAAAAGGAGGTCAAAACTTTCATTGAGGAGCTAGCATGAACAAGATATGAAAGAGAAAAGAAGCGAATTGCCTTGTTTCATTCCAACATGATTCATAAGAACTTATAAAATAGCTTCGATCATTTCATCCTCATATCAAGACATCAACATCATATGAATCATACATGCATTCAAATAAGACAATCAAATTCATTCATGTTACCATTAAAATCTCAACATAACTAAGTCATCTTTTGCCTTTTCCACATCACAATCATCATCATAGAGGTCATTTCCATCATAAGAAGCACAAAATTTTTGAAAATCTCACAAATTTTTGAATGAAACATGCAATGCAAATGTCATACTGGAAATCGATAGTGCAAGAGTTATTACAACCCAAGTCATAAAGTGCAATGCAAAGTACATAAGATGCGATAAAAGGAAAGAGATTGTAAGTACCCCCACCCCAATGTGAGAAGCTAAGCACAAGATGGAGAAAAATACTTACAATGTAAAATGGAGTGAAGTCTTAATCCTCAGCTGGCAGGGGTGGCGGTGGGTATGGATATCTCGGAGCTCCATGGTCATAGAAGACCCCGAAGGTATGGTAGTACATGTCTCTCATATGTCCATCATAGGAGGAGTGGCGTGCGTCCATTGCCTCACGGTACCGAGTAAACTAGGTGTTGAGTGCCTGGTAATCGGTGTGGAGGGCCTCTTAGTCAGTGCGCAAACCTCGAATGCCGGAAATCAATGCTCTCATCTACTGTTGGAGTCCAGATCAGCGCCCGCGTCCTCTCCCATGGACGGGTGCGTGAGAAAACGAATGACGTGGAGCCGATATCTTATCCTCGGTCTCCTCTACACCTCCACTAGTCCTGCTGGGTCCAGCGCCATGTGTGTCTGTATCTATAGCATATGTAGCATGGCCTCTGTATGTGTCATTCTCAAACTCTAGCATGGAAGGCTGGTATGCTGCATCTCCCTCCTCATAATCCTCCTCCTCCTCCTCCTCATCCTCATCATAATACTCCGTTGGAGGAGCCATCCCATCAAAGTAGTGCTCAAACGTCTCCTTCCAGTTGCTTTTGTTCCAAATAGTATACTCGGATTTCCACTCAATCTCAACTGACTTCATTGCCCATCGCATGGCCACATGTTGGGTGCCCATACCTCGAGGAATCAAAACCTGTCTAGCAACCAATCTCTACAAAGCCAAGGGGGCGTGCACTCTTAGCTAAGCGACAATCAGAGAAGTTCAGCTCCAATACCTTGGCCACGTAACTGACAAGGCCTCCAGCACATATGTCTCCTGCTTTCTTGTTAGCTATCTTCCCAAGATAGTCAGCAAGCATGGTGGCGGTGTTTGGGACGGTACCGGTAGTCATACAATGGAGGATGAAAAGATCATCTGCCTTGACCTTCTGCGGTGTCTCCATTCTTGCAAACAAAGACTCGTTGAGGATCCGGTGAGCTATCTTGAAAGATAGATTGTAGATGCTCTTCTCCTTGGAGTTCCCCGGTCTCCGTTTATCCTTTCTGGCTTCTCCAATGGAGATGCCCTCCCAAAATGCACTAGCGCTCACTCCTTTCGGGAATGTGCATGTAGAAGGTGACGGGAAGCCAAACAAATCTCCAAATACAGGAATAGACATCTCATGAATCTCATCCATAAGCCGAACGAAACACTCCTATCTCTAGGGTCATGCTCGAAAGTGCTAAGAAACTCAAGAGTGATCTTAGCATAAGCGTCCTCCCTAATGAGCACAAATTGACTCAACCCCGTTCTTTCCAACATCCAATCAATGTCCTCTCTCACAAATAATGCATCCAAGTCATCTAAAACAACATAGCGAGAAGGGATAATGGGTCGGGTCAAGAGGCGTTCATACCTCTTCTTGTGTTTGGAAGCAGGAGGGGGAAGGTTTGGTCGTGCTAGGGAAGGTGGTGGTGGTGGTGGAGGTGCCCTAGGAGAAGAACCTTTCTTCTTGGTTGAGTTCCTAGTGATTCACTTTAAGGCGCCCATTCTGCAATGAAAAATCGGGCTGTTCTTGGTAAAAATCGGCCGATTTTTCTAGGGTGGTCTGATTTTTTCTTCGATTTCAACCAACTCACAATTCTGTAAAGATCTAACCAATTCAACACCAAAAAAAGCTTCCTAGGGTTGTTTCTAAGCAAAACCCTCCAACAAACTCAACAATCTAACAACTCTTAGGCACGGATCAAAATGGAACGAAATACTTAGGTTTTGGATGGAAAAACCTAAATTTCGGATGAAATAGCAGTTTTCCACGCGTGTTGCTTCTAGATTCCTCTTCCTTATTGAGAGAGCTTCAATTTAGACTCAAGAATCGCTGAAAATGGTTACCAAATAAGGAGATGGGAGATCGGTGATTTTTCGGCTCTTTTGGAGTAGAGAAGGATGAAATTTGGCTAAGTGTGGAGTGAACGAAGGAGTGGATAAGGCTTTATATAGGCCAGCTATTTTGTGAAGAAACTCGACCGATTTTTAGGGTCAATTTTTTCATGTGCCTGATTTTCTGTCCAATTTGCTCATCTTCAAGGAAAATCAACCGATTTTTCTTTGGTATGTCGATTTTTCATCCGATTTTTCTCTCTGTTGCCAAAAATCGACTTGCTCTGCAGCTTGAATGGATCGATTTACTTATGGTAAGTAGATTTATTCCCTTTCTTTACTTGAAAACATCCTTAAGCATACTTGCATCAACCTTCTTCATCAAATCTTCAAGATTGTACCTAGTTCCAGCGATCTATGACACAAACAAACCGAGAGCGCATCGAGGAAAACAAAAGCAAAGCAAAAGCAAAAACAAACAAGCTAACAATCCTAAGCTATTCTAAAGCAAAGAGAAAGAAAAAGGTTAGAACTACCATGGGTTGCCTCCCAAGAAGCGCTTCATTTAAAGTCTTTAGCTAGACATTGCTCTTTTGAATGATCAATGGAGGAGGATAGGAGCAATCTCCTCAACCGGAGCTTCCGGCGTGTACTTCTTCAACCGTTGGCCGTTTACTTTGAAATTTCCGCACTTTTCGCCCCATACTTCAACTGCACCATAAGAGAAAACATGCTTAATAACAAAAGGTCCTGTCCAACGAGACTTAAGCTTACCTGGAAAGAGTCGAAGTCTTGAGTTGAATAGAAGAACGAGATCTCCTTCTTTCAAGTCCTTTGGAATGATATGCTTATCATGCCACCGCTTCGTTCTTTTCTTGTAGATCCTTGCGTTCTCGTACGTATTCAGACGGATATCCTCTAGTTCATTGATGTCCAACAAACGCTTCTCTCCGGTTTCTTTCATGTTGAAGTTGAGCCACTTGACGGCCCAATATGCTTTGTGTTCCAGCTCTACATGAAGGTGACAAGACTTCCCATACACAAGGTTGTATGGTGTTGTTCCTATCAGAGTCTTAAAAGCGGTCTTGTACGCCCATAATGCATCATCAAGCTTCATTGCACAGTCTTTCCTCGTTCTAGATACAGTCTTCTCTAGAATCCATTTGATCTCCCTTTTGGATATCTCAACTTGTCCGCTTGTTTGCGGATGGTACGGTGTGGCGATCTTATGAGTTACCCCATACTTAGCTAGTAGAGCCTCAAATCGACGAGCTGTGAAGTGCGTTCCTCCATCACTAATGATGGTTCGGGGAGTCCTGAACCTTGGGATGATCGTTCTATTGAAGAACTTCACCACTACCATCGCATCATTAGTTGGAGAAGCGATAGCTTCTACCCATCTTGAGACATAGTCTACAACTAGAAGTATGTATTGGTTTCCACAAGATGATGGGAATGGTCCCATGAAGTCCACTCCCCATACATAAAATATTTCTACTTCTTGGATGTTGTTGAGGGGCATCTCGTTCCTCCTTGAAATATTACCTGTCCTTTGACAAGCATCGCAAGCAACAACATAGTTATGAACATCTTTAAATAGGGAGGGCCAAAAGAAGCCAGATTGGAGTACCTTAGCACATGTCTTGTGAGAACTAGCATGTCCTCCACAAGGTAAGAAGTGGCAATGACAGATAATGCTTTCTACTTCATCCTCCGGAACGCATCTTCTGAACATGCCATCGGGACCTCTCTTGACGAGTAGAGGTTCATTCTAGTAAAAGTGTCGGATGTCTCTAAAGAATTTCTTCCTTTGATCATATGATAGTCCTGGTGGGATTTCCTGACAAACAAGGTAATTGACATTATCAGCAAACCATGAGTCATCACCTTTCGAGATCTGATGGAGGCATTTTTCAATCTCGTGTAACTACTCGTCTGGGAATGAGTCGTCAATAGGGAGCTCATCCGTCTCGCAAGTAAGGTGTGGGAGACGGCTAAGGTGATCGGCAACCGAGTTCTCCGAACCTTTCATGCCACGGATCTCTAGATCGAATTCTCGTAGAAGTAAGATCCATCTTAGGAGCCTTGGATTTACATCCTTCTTAGTGAATTGGTAACGAATTGCTGAATGTCTGTGTAGACTATTACTTTTTCACCGAATAGATAGGAACGAAAATTTTCAAATGCGTAAACAACAACAAGAAGCTCCTTCTATGTGGTAGCGTAATTCAATAGAGCTTCGTCTAGCGTCTTGCTAGTGTAGTAGATGGCGCAAGTACGACCATCTTTCTTCTGTCCAAGTACAACTCCTACGGCTATGTCACTTGCGTCACACATGAATTCGAATGGAAGCGTCCAATCGGGTGGTTGGATGATAGGAGGTGAAATCAAAGGTTCCTTGATCCTGTAGAAGGCATCCAAACATTCTTTCAAAAACTCGAAAGTTATGTCTTTCATCAAGAGATTAGTCAAAGGATTTGAAATTTTAGAAAAATCCTTGATAAACCTCCTATTGAAACCGGCATGTCCCAGAAAGCTTCTAACTCCATTCACCGAAGCTAGAGGAGGTAGCTTCTCTATAGTTTCAATCTTAGCTCTATCAACGTCTATTCCACGGTTTGAAATCAAATGTCCTAACACAATTCCTTCAGTGACCATAAAGTGACACTTTTCCCAGTTCAAAACTAGGTTTGTGTCTTCACATCTCTTAAGAACTAAGGAAATGTTAAAAAGACAATTATCAAAGGAAGAACCATAGACCGAAAAGTCGTCCATGAATACTTCCATGATATCCTTTATGTACTCTAAAAAGATTGTCATCATACACCTTTAGAAGGTGGTTGGAGCGTTGCATAGGCCGAATGACATCCTTCTATAGGCAAACGCACCCCATGGGCACGTGAAAGTTGTTTTCTCCTGATTGTCCGGATGAATGGGAACCTGAAAGACACCACTGTATCCATCTAGATAACAAAATTAAGAGTTATAACACCCCAAATCCGCAAGACTCGGAGTGCCACATTGGGCTAGGATCTCACAATGGATCCTGACCCTAGTTTGACAACAAGTTCACGGGACCTTACAACATGGCACTGACAGATATAAAGCAAATGCATAAAACTGTATAAACTGTACAACCAAAAGGTAACAACATCATAGCCGAGTCAACCCATTCTTCACTCATTCCTTCGATTCCTTCACTCCTTCTTCATCCAACACACAAACTTACCTCAACCTCGTACAAAGCTCAACCACAACTCGATCACCTCCACACTAGAGGGACAACACAACCTATAAACAAGGCATAAAGAGATGTATCAATCTCCTATCAACACAAGGGTCACCCCTAGACCCAAAGGGATCCATAGGATCATCCTCAACGTAACCTCACAACCTACTAATCCTCGAAAGCCATACAAGGCATAACATGATCATAACCTCATCAAAACACATCCTCACACAACTAGCATGAACCTATACACTCACACTGGGAAGGGAGGGAACAATGTGAGAAGCTAAGCACAAGATGGAGACAATCTAAAGGATTCAAGGGATTCAAGTATCCGACAGCGGCTTTCGATTCCAGACAATCTAAAGATCAAAGGACAGAGTTGACATTGCCAAGGTCATGTGTTTTGAAGAAAGGAATAATGTACGATGAAGTTCCATTACTCACTTATCCCAACTTAGAAGCTCTCAACTCGAAGGATGTTGAGTCTCATCAAGAAGAGTACTCACAAAAAGGATTAACACTCAAACCACCCACCAAAACCCAAGGATGTGACTCTCAAAGGTAAAGATGAAAGGCACACTGAAACCTTAATAGAGGATGTTGAGTCTCTCTATTACCCAAATCTTGCAAACTTTGGTTACCAAGTGAAGAATCAATGATGAAGTCTCTTCTTACACTCGGATAAGGGTTAAAAAGGTTAGGCAAGACTAGGATTTAGGCAAGGTTTAACTTTGGTCTGGACAACAGGGGACACAAAGTCAGCCCCTTCTTCACTCATTCCTTCGATTCTTTCACTCCTTCTTCATCCAACACACAGACTTACCTCAACCTCGTACAAAGCTCAACCACAACTCGATCACCTCAACACTAGAGGGACAACACCACCTATAAACAAGGCATAAAGAGATGTATCAATCTCCTATCAACACAAGGGTCACCCCTAGACCCAAAGGGATCCATAGGATCATCCTTAACGTAACCTCACAACCTACTAATCCTCGAAAGCCATACAAGGCATAACATGATCATAACCTCATCAAAACACCTTCTCACATAACTAGCATGAACCTATAAACTCACACTGGGAAGGGAGGGAACAAAGGCATCCTAAAGCAAGCCTATAAGCAACACACACCTGCAAAGCAAGACCAACACAAGGCTGGACTGTAGGTGGCCACAGGGGCGGCTCCAGGAGGTGCTGGGGCGGACCATGGACGGTGCAGGGGCGGCTGGACAGTAGGGGACACCAAGTCAGCCCCTTCTTCACTCATTCCTTCGATTCCTTCACTCCTTCTTCATCCAACACACATACGTACATAAACACACATATATATATACATCAACATATGCCAATCATGGCTGGAACAAGATCCAATCTAAGGGGATCTAAGCTAGACTAAGAGAAGAGAATAAAAGATGAAAGGATGAAGAAAGAAAGGGAAGAAAGCCATGAAAGCTTACCAAGCTCACTCCTATAGAGGGAAACACACCACAACACAAGGGTGGCTCACACAAGGCTCAACTACACACCAAGCATCAAGCTTATCAACCAAACTCACAAGGAAGATCATCCAAAGCTCCAACAACACAAGAAATATCAAAGATGATCCAAAGAGAGATGAAAGGAGAAGAAGATCGTGAGAGAGATGGAACAGGACCGAGAATGAGGTAAACCCTCTTTTGGAAGAGAAGAAGAAATTATAAAGGGATGAAGAGGTCAAAAGAAAGGGCTCGAGTCAAAGAAGACTGCTGCAGCCCGCCATAAACCGCAGGGGCAGCTCACAGGCCCGCAGGGGCGGCGAGCCAGGGCGTAGGGGCGGCCCTCTACAGCTCCAAAGGCACACAACAGTTGTGTCTCAGCTAAGGCGCAGGTGCGGCATCTCTCGAAGACTAAGGTTGTTACACCTCACCCCCTAAAAACAAGTTTCGTCCCAAAACTTGCAAAACCTCAAATCCTCTCAGACCCATAAGCCGAGGTATAATTCTCTCTCTCTATCGAAGGTATGGCCTCTCCGTAAAAGATCATAACCTATAACAATCTATAACCTCAAGCATGAACATGGAGGAATTATCAACTCCAGAAAACAAGGCCATAACGCTAGCCAAAGGCGTAGAGGAATCACATCTCTCGCCATACCACATTACAAGGCATATAGAAAGTACATCTCTAGCCAAATCACACTAATACGCATCACATGGAGGAATAACATCTTCAATGAAACTATGTCCATCAAGGTAGCATGGAGGAAAGAGCCATCTCCAGCTGAATCCTAATCACAATCAGATAGCATGGAGGAAAGAACCCTTTCTAGCTATAATCATACTTCACGCTAGCACATCAACATCGAATAAGATCATAATCACATCATAGATAGCATGGAATAAACATATCAAGGCATATAAGCACATGAGCACATAATCATATACTCACCAAGATAGCACTAAGATCTACACATCGACCCGAGCTGCATCTATCTCAGCATAAACCTCCGGATAGTTCCTCTAGATACTATCCTTAGTCTAACATGTAGCCTCCTCAAGTCCTCGTCTAGACCACTGTATCCTCAGCATAGGAATGTCTTTTGAACACAGGCGTCTCACACCTGGTTCTAAGACTGCAATAGGATGCTCAAGAAAAGTGTGGTCTGGTTCAACCACCAAATAATCATAACTCACATTGTGCCTCGGATCTAGTATGTACTCCCTAAGCTGCGACACATGGAACACAAGGTGAACACCCTCTAATCTCGGAGGCAATGCTAATCTGTAGGTTGCCCTCCCGACTCTATCCAGTATCTCAAAAGGACCGACATATCGGGGACTCAACTTCCCCTTTATGCCGAAACGTCTAACGCCTCGCGTTGGAGATACTCTCAACCAGACATGAGCTCATACCCTGAACTCTAGAGGTCGACACCTCCTATTTGCATATGACTTCTAGCGACTCTGTGCTGCCAGCATCCTCTCTCTAACCAGCGCTACTCGAGCCATATCATCCTGAATCTACTCTAGCGCTATCCCATTGATACTGCTAGGCTCGTCCCAACATAAAGATGTACGGCACCTACGTCCATACAGTGCCTCATAAGGAGCCATCCCAATAGATGCATGCCACTTGTTGTTGTATGAGAACTCAACTAGTGAGAGGTAATTAGACCATCCCTGTCCCCAATCAAACACACAAGCTCGCAGCATATCCTCAAAGGTCTGGATGGTCCTCTATGATTGACCATCTGTCCGGGGGTGAAATGCAATCGTGAAATGTAGACTCGTCCCCAAAGCAGTCTGAATTTGCTGCCAAAATCTCGAGGTAAATCGTCCATCTCGATCAAAGACGATCGTCCTCGGTACACCATGGAGTCTCACTATCTGTCTAGTGTACTCCTCAGCCAATCTGCTCACTGGCCACGTCTCTATGATAGAAGCCGTCTTCGTCAATCTATCAACAACAATAACCCATATAGCATCAAAACTCCTACTGGACCTCAATCAGGTCACAAAGTCCATGGAGACGTCCTCCCACTTCCACTGCGGCATTGGTAGTGGATGGAGCTCACCTCCAGGTCTGCAATGCTCTATCTTGACCTGTTGACAAGTCGCACACAGTGCCACAAATCTAGCTATATCGGGCTTCAGCCCTTCCCACCAATATGTACGTCTCACATCATGGTACATCTTACTCGTACCAGGATGGATGTACTGAGTAAGGTGTACAATGAGCCTCCTCTAAGACCCTCTGTCTCAACTCTACATCTGTAGCTACACAGATGCGGTCATGGTGCCTCATCACTCTATCTGCTCTAATGGAGAACTGTGGTACCTCTCCACGAGATATCCTCTCTCTAATCCTCATCAAGGTCGGGCAGGTCCCTTGCTTTTATTGTATCTCATCCAACAGACTAGGTAAAACCTCTAAAGCAAACAACTGGGCATCCTCATCAGTAAACTGGATGTCCAGCTCTAGCCAAGCTAGATCCCTCTGAAGCTGAGGTTGTACTGTCAATCTAGCAATCACCTTCTCTCGAGGTGTCTTCCTACTCAAGGCGTCAACTACAACATTCGCCTTCCCCGGATGATACAAAATCTCAAGGTCAAAGTCCTTGATCAACTCAAGCCATCGACGCTGGCGGTTATTCAACTCCCGCTGCATAAAAATGTACTTCAGACACTCTTATGGTCTGCAAAGATCTGACATGTGGCACCATACAGGTAATGTCTCGAGATCTTCTTTAGTTCCTTGAGACTTACCCGTTGAGAGGATCTTTGGTTTGGGATAGTGAGTAGTGAGACTTATCCGGTGATCTATTTCCACCTTCGAAATACCTTCCCTTGCAAACCTTAGCTTTATCCACGTTATCCTTTGAGATCTTGAGTCGGAACCACAACTGGATGCTTTGACCTCTAGAGTTTGCATTCCTTTATCTGATTATTACATCATCTTTGATATCTTTGTTTTGTTTCTTTCTTTTGATTGACAACTTGATATACCGTGCTTTGTTTCACCATAGTCCATGTGTTCGACCTTGGAGTATTTGCTGTTATTACAATTAATCCGTGTACTACCGGTTCGCATATTGTTTTAGGATAATATTTTAGGTTATAAATTTGAATCTATATCGTTCACGATTACACACATGTCAGAGAGCGAACACTACTCAGGTGTAGTTACACCGGCATGTGCTGCTGAGGTTGCTAGAGCTCTAGAGGAGTGTAGAGGGCCTCGACTAGACACTTGGTTGAAGGAATTTCTTCAGTTGGGAGTACCACCTTTCTCTGGGAAGGTGGGATTGGAGACTAAAGTTTGGATTGGACATGTAGACTCAACTCTTGAGTCTATCAGATGTCCAAAGGACAGACGGATATATGTAGTACAAACTCTACTCCGTGACCTAGCTTAGTAGTGGTGGAGGACCATGCGGGTTCCAGCCACTAGCTATGACCAGATGAGGACTATGATCAGAGAGTGTTTCCGCCCTGCCTCATTGAGGAGGGAGAAACTGCAACACTTTGTGGAGGCAGGCTTCAAGGATGTGCTGATAGCTAATGCCATTAGTCGTTTCTAGATAGAGCTGGCATTACTAGGTCCAGCTACACCTTTTGAGGACCAACACGTGTATTTGTTCTCCCGCCGACTAAGGGAGAGTCAACGTTTTTACATGGCGGGTTTTCATTGCGAGTCGTTGGCCGACTACCACGATAGAGCCTCAGCTTACGAGCGTGAGCGGGCTAGCCAGAGGAGTACGTCTCAGACGGTTTGGTCTGAGAAGAGACAACGTACAAGACAAACTAGCATAGGAGCATCTAGATACGGGCGAGGCCAGTCTCAGGGCGGCTCGAGTTATCCAGTGTCTGCACAGACTTCTGAGAGAGGCCGGCAGTGTTGCAACTGCGGAGCTTATGGACTTGTGAGGACTGATTGCCCAAGAGCACCACTGACTTGCTTCTCTTGCGGGAAGCTAGGACATAGGGTTACGGTTTTCCGTCAAGGCCAAGCGTCATCACAACAAGGTTCTTGCCCTACTAGTACAACACGAGGTGGGAAGAGACCGCCTTAGCACCAAACACAAGGACATCAGAGAGTCCCAGACCCACCTGCTACTCAGGGTTCTACTCCAGGACCGAGTAGAGGTAGAGGTAGAGATGGTAGGACCAATGACACCAGAGGAGCTCGAGGTCAAGTTTTTGAGCTAAGGAGTGTTGAGGAGCCTCTAGCATCAGCTCCTACAGATACCATTATGATTCATGGTGTACCTGTTAGAGTTTTGTTTAATACGGGTGCTACGCACTCTTTCATTTTTGATGCATGTGTAGATTGACTAACCTTGGATACAGTAGAGGGTAGACCTTTCTTGATTGGGGTCAGGTTAGAGGTACCCGAGAGGTACGCAGTTGTCCTATACATTTAGGAAACCGTGATTTAGTTGTAGACTTCTTTGTCATGCCATTGGTGCACGAGGAAGTCATTCTTGGTATGCATCATGAAGTGCTAGATGTTGGTAGGAGGATCATGACGGTCTCTACTGAGTTGGGTCATATAGAGGTCTTTCGAGGATGGGACCTTGGGAAGATGGGTATGGTTATCAGTGTAGTACGTGCAGCTAGAATGATTGCACATGGTTATGAGGCCTTTTGATGTTATGCCATGAAGGAGGGAAAGAGTCCAACGTTAGGGGACATCCTAGTGGTTTTGGATGTGTTTGTTGAGCCATCCAGTTTTCTGCCTCAGAGGAGCGTAGACTTTGGTATCGAGTTGGAGCGTGGTACGAGACCGATCTTGAAGGCCTCATACCGCATGGCACCTGTTGAGTTGTTAGAGTTGAAGAACCAACTCGAGGAGTTGGCTGAGAAGGGCTTCATCCGCCCTACCGTATCCCCATGAGGAGCACCTATCCTCTTCGTACAGAAGAAGGACGGATCGTTGAGATTGTGCATTGGCTATAGAGAGCTGAACAAGGTGACCATCAAGAACAAGTATCCATTATCTCGTATTGATGACTTGTTAGATCAGCTTCAGGGAGCGACTGTGTTCTCCAAGATCGACTTGCGCTCGGGTTATCACCAGATGAGGGTGACAGAGCAGGATGTGCATAAGACGGCATGTACTCAGAGTTTTGATGAGCTAAAAAGACGTCTGACTTCCGCTCCTATCTTAGCGCAACCTGAGGGCACATAGGACTTTGTAGTCTACAGTGATGCATCCAAGGTAGGCTTGGGATGTATGCTGATGTAGCGTGTCAGAGTAATTGCTTATGCGTCTAGACAACAAACGGCTTATGAGGAGAACTACCCAACTCATGATTTGGAGTTGGCAGCCGTAGTTCATGCGTTGAAGACTTGGAGAAATTATCAGTATGGTGCTACATGTCAAATCTTCACAGACCATAAGAGTTTGAAGTATATTTTCACGCAGCGGGAATTGAATAACCACCAACATAGATGGCTGGAGTTGATCAAGGACTTTGACCTTGAGATTTCGTACCACCCAGGGAAGGCGAATGTTGTCGCCGACGCCGTGAGCAAGAAGACGCCTCGAGAGAAGACGATTATGAGATTGACATTTCAACCTCAACTTCAGAGGGATCTAGCATGGGTAGAGATGGACATCCATTTTCCTAATGAGGATGCCCAGTTGAGTACCATAGAGGTTCTACCTGATCTGTTGGGTGAGATCCAACAGAAGCAGGAGACCTGCCCGGCGCTGATGAGGATACGAGATAGAATATCTTGTGGTGATGCCCCACATTTCTCAATAAGAGCAGATGAGGTGAAAAGACGCCGCGACCGTGTTTGTGTTCCCGCAGATGCGGATCTGACAGGATTTTACAAGAGGCTACTTCACACCTTACTTAGTGTACCCACGTGCGAGTAAGATGTATCAGGATGTGAGACGCTCATACTGGTGGGGAGGGCTGAAGACCGATGTGGCCGGATTTGTGGCTCAGTGTGCAACCTGTCAGCAGGTTAGGATAGAGCATTGCAGACCAGGAAGAGAGCTCTATCCACTACTAGTACCGCAGTGGAAGTGGGAGGACATCTCCATGGACTTCGTGACAAGATTGAGACCGGTAGGAGCTTTGATGCTATTTGGGTTGTGGTTGAAAAACTGACAAAGACTGCACATTTCATCCATATCAGGGAAACGTGGCTAGTGAGCTGACTAGCAGAGGAGTTCACTAGGCAGATATAAGCATGTTCTTAGGTCGGACCCGCCGGGTCAACATGTCCGACCCGCAGGGTCAAGGGTTCGGGAAGGGTGACCCGGACCCGTATAAACGGCTAACCCGCCGGGTCACGGGTCAGACCCGACGGGTCGGCGGGTTGGCCAATTATTTTGTAACTCAACTTAAAAAAATAAAATAAAGAATAATAAGAATTGGGCTTGAACTTAAAAAAAAGAAAATAAAAAGAAAAGAATTGTGCTTGAACTTAAAAAAAAAGGGAAGAATTGGGCTTGAACCGGAATTCCGGTTGCCTACGTATCCTCTCGGGGAGGAGGAATCAAAGCCCACGTAGTTCTCTTACCTTTGTTTATATCCCCGATTGGCCCTTACCTTAGTCGTCGGATTCTCCCGCCGATATATCCGATGGCGTTTGTTGTCGCTCTTCCTCCGCCGATAGGTTGTTTTTTTGTGTTCGCATTTCCGCTTTCATCCAATCGGCTAGTAGGACTTGTGCCTCCAACGTCTCGGGCAACATGTTTGATCTCGTCGGATCGAGCAGCTTTCAACTCCGGCTAAAGGTTTGCTCAACCGCTACCGTTGAGGCGGGAACGGCGAGAATTTGTGCCGCGATCCTTGAGAGGGTAGGGAACGTCATTCTCCGGTCGGCTCCACCATTCTAATATGTTAAAATCCTCTTCTTCTTCTTCATTGGCAAACTCAAAAGAAATGGTTAGATATTCGTCGAGTTCCGAATAGGAACTTAACGTGATTTTTGCCCTTTTGGGGCCAAACAAATCTTTAGCAATTGATTTAAATTTAGATGAAGTTGAAGATGAAGGACGAGGAGGGGCTTAAGAAGATTGACCTTGATTGGAAACACGATATTGAACCAATAATTCATCAAATAATTTTCTAATCTAGTAATAATGGTAGAAACATGGCAATCGGGATGTTGTTCTAAATCTAAAAATTCATAATAACTTTCTAAAAATTGATTTAACCTTGAAATTTAGGTTTGGCAAACCACGTACCAAATCTTTTGTAAGTAGCTTCTGCATGGTGTGCATGCTTACGTGACCAAGTCTTCTATGCCAAAGCCTTGGATTATTAGTCAAGGCCTTTAGACATTTTAGCTTAGTTCCTGAAACTTGGTTAGTACTCATTGAATAAACATTATTACATCTAGGAGCAGTAAGCAACACTTCACTTGTCTTTTTATCTTGAACTTCACATTTATCTTAATCAAACATGACTTTATTGTCTTCACCACAAATTTGAGAAATACTTAGCAGATTATATTTCAAACCATCAACCAAATAAACATCATCAATAAAGTTAGATGAATTATAGCAAATTTTACCAATGTCAATTATGTCACACTTTTCCTTATCACCAAGAGTAATGGTTCCAAATGATTTCTTCTTTAAATCTGAGAATAAAGAGCTTTTTCCACTCATGTGTCTTGAGCAACCACTATCTAATATCCATTTGTGCTCCTTTACCTTGGTGATATCTTGCAAAACAGCAAACATCAACCTTTTCGGGTCGACCAAATGACATATTTTGGTTCATATTCAGGTTCGATCATGTTTGGTGGTCTAGTACCTTTAGGAACCCAGATTTGTTTGACCTGTTTCCTTAAACATAAAGGATAGGTATTTTGATGATATAAGGATCATTTCTTCTATAAGGACATGTAGATTTAACATGACCCTTTTTACAACACTAGAAGCAAGTAGGCATATGAATGCTTCCTTTGGCCTTGACAAAAGTGGTGGTAGGTTTTCTAGGAAAGCTCCTATGATAACCTATACCATTTTTGTTAAGGAAGGACTGTTGTTCACCCATTATTCTCTCAAGATTAGCTTTTGAACGAGTAAACTTAACAAGTCCAGCCTTCTGGTCTTGACACGTCAAAGTTAGATCAACTTTCTCTTTCTCTAGACCGATATACTTTCGATGAAGAGAGGAGTGGTTGTTCTTGAGAATCAGGTTCTTTGATTCCAAGGCCTTGATATTATCATCAAGGTCTACTTTTTTATAGTGTTAAGATTTTCAATTTCCAAAGACATTTCACTTAGTTGTTTTTCTTGTTCAAGAAGCTTTTCTTTTAAAGAATTTATCCTTATTCTATGTTCCTTATCACATATGATAATATCTTTAAGGAATTGTTTCAGGTCAGTTTCAGGTTGAGACATAATTGTACTTAACACATTGTCGACATACAGATTTGAATCTTCTTCATGATCGGCCATGAGACACAAGTTTGCTTGTTCTTTTTCGTCTTCTGATTCATTTGTTGATTCTAAATCACTCCATGAGGCAACCATAGCTTTCTTCTTTCGATCATTTTTCTTGAAGTTGGTCCTCTTATTTTGTGGACAATCCTTCACAAGATGATCTATTTCACCACATTTAAAACAAGTCAATACTCTCGTTTTCTTATTAGAGTTAGAAAACTTACCTCGGGGTTTTGATGCTCGTGGAAATTCTCTATTAGCTTATTGTTTCTTAATCTTGAGAATTCTTGCGAGACCCTTAGAAATCATGGCGATTGCATCATCTTCATCATCGTCATCACTATCCTCTTCATTAGATGGTAATTCATATCTTCTTGATTTTAATGCCAAATTCTTGGAGTTGGATGGGAGTTCTCCATCTTCTTCACCAAGAACCATTTCATGTGTGATGAGTTTTCCAAGGAGGACATCAAGAGGAAGAGTGGTGAGATTATGAGCTTCTTCAATAGTAGTCATCTTTAATCCCCACTTGGATTTAGATAGGCTCCTTAGAACCTTCCTCACTTTCTCTTCATTTGTGAAGATCTTTCCTAGTGAGTCCAGATTGTTCACGATCTCAGTGAATCTGGGAACAATTCTTTGACTGTTTCATTTGGATTCATCTTGAATAGCTCGTATTGTCTGAGGAAGATGCTAATCTTTGTTTCCCTGACTTGACTTGTTCCTTCGTAAGTCACAACAAGCTTGTCCCATATTTCTTTAGCACTCTTGCATGATGAGATGCGGTTGAATTCATTGGCATCTAATCCGCAGTATAGTAGGTTCATTGCTTTGTAGTTCTTTGATACGCTGTCCATGTCAGTTTGTGTGACGTCAACTTCCTTCTTTGGGACTTGGACACCTTCAACAATTGTCATTGAAACTTTAGGTCCATTTTGAATGATGCTCCAAAGCTCCATGTCCTGGTCAATAATGAACATAGGCATAAGTGCTCTCCAATTAGCAAAGTTGTTACCACAGAAGAGTGGTGGTCGAGATGAGGATCTTCCTTGAGCAAATCCACCATCACCTACAGGATTAATGATTAGTCTCACTGATGGTTAAATCAATAAACGTGAGTTTAGCTCTGATACCAATTGAAGAACCGGTAGGTGAAATAAATAAGTTAAAAGATACTCTAGAAGGGGGGGGGGGTTGAATAGAGTATGAGAACTTTTCGCAAACCAAATCTCAAGGCCTTGAAACTCCTTTCAAGGGCCTTGATGTCAATTTGTGCTCTAAGTGAAACACTGATTTCAAGGGCTTTGAAACAACTTTCAAGGGCCTTGACTTCGTGCTCCTGCAAAAACAAAGTTAGTCAGAATAGCAAAATATAGTGTGGAATGTAAAAGATTGACACGAGGATATGTTTACGAAGTTCGGCTCTAAATAGCCTACTCTCCGTCCCAGGGTATAGCCTTAGGATCTAACTATCTATTATCAGCTTAAAAGAGTCATAGATACAAACTAGAAGAAATCCCCTTCTTCTCTCACTGTAGCCAATGCTACGATCTAACTCCAACTCTCAACCTAGCTATAATAGCCTAGTTACTACGCAGAGTAACACACACTCTAGTATAACACTATTTAGATCGGGAGCTCTTGTGTTTTCTCTCTCTAAGGGGATAAAGCTTTTGCGTAAATGAGAGAAAGAAAAACAACGAATCAAATGAAGATGTTTCGGTTGCTTGAAGACGTAAAGATGTTTTCCGTATATGCTTATGTGTCTTCTTCTTCGACCATCATCTTCATTTATATTCTTCTATGGAGAGGTCTTCTAGCCGTTGGAGAGATTATCGTTTGAAGATGAATCTTCTTCTCCATAAAGATCGCTTCTTGTTTCAAGATAAGGCAGACGTTGCAAATCTTCAACTCCTGAGAACACGTCGAGTCCTTAGATCCTTAATATTCTCGTTCTCTGTTGAACCAAAAGAGAAGATATTTTGACGCTTTTCTATTTTATAAAATCTTCTGAAAAGATTCTCTAATCTTCGGATGAGATCTTCGGTTGAAATCTCCGGTTGAAAAGATCTTCCCTGAAATCTTTTTGTTGAGTTAATCCTTGTTTCGTGCAACTATATAACTCCAAGGCCTTTGAGATCGTCCCTTAGTAACGCTATCTTCCTTGTGTCCTTGAGTGAGACTTCAAGGCCCTTGAAGTCTATATCAAGGCACTTGACATTTGATAAGCCCTGCACTTAATTCAAACCAGCCAAGCATCTAGAGAATATAATCAATACATTGTTAGTATATCCAACTACTACATTTGTGTTAAATCTTCCATCATCAACACCTGTAAAACATTATAAACAAGGTGGAGTTTTCAATCTCCCCCTTGATGGAAGACAACACAAATGTTTTATCGTACCTGCATTTGTTAGTTTAGCAATGCATATGAAAATCAAAACTAAAATGCAGAATGCAGTATATCGAATGTCGGATCATTCATTTCTCCCCTTTTTCTTTCAACAAGGGAGAAAAAAATAGTCAAAGCACGGTAGTTTTAAACACGATTACATACCCAAAATAGTATTTTCATAAACCACATAAAAAGATTTTCAAAACAGTCATGACAATCAGAGAACTTCAAGTTTCCTTGTACCATCTGGAGGAGCTTCCTTTCCCATAATGTTCACTTAAACACATATCCCTCCATCGATCCTGAGCATTGATGAGGTCAAGTTCTTTCCGAGAAAGATCTGTTCTTCTCTGATCTGAATTCTTATCATACTTTTCGACCACACCAAACTCTTCAATAGTCTGAATATCTGGATCTTTTGGCAACGGTTGGCGAATGGGTTTTTCCTTGATAATCTTATGACATTGGGTCATAACTTTTTCAGCATCTTTTATAGTCGCCTGTCTATCATCTTCTGAAAGGGGCTTAATTCTGCTAGCAGCTGTAAGAGATAGAGCATTAACATGAAACATCTGATTAATTTTCTGGTTAAGAATACACAATAAATCTTGTGTTTCATCCATCTTGTCGGTTACTGAAGCTCTGAAAAAGATAAGATAGGATCTTAGTGAGTCCACTGCCCTCTCTACAGCTTCCAGACACTACTCTGTAGTGAAATTCCATTCTGGCTGCTCCTTCAAAACCCATACAGTACTGAAATCCACCTGAGTCTTTTGAATTCCTATGGTCTCAAAGAAGGCTTCATCCAATCCTCAATTAACAATGTGCAATTCCTCACTAGATTAATCAGCTGAAAAATGCCTAAAGATTATGGGAAGTAGATTCCCATATGGCAGGTGACTAGTGCTTGGAGAATTTATGACATTTACCATATGAGACAGGATAAGTTTAGGCAGATTTACTTTCAACCCATACATCACATCATAGACTAAAACCAGCACAACATTGTTTACAATATCCTTGTTAGCAAACCTGGGTACTACACATCTTTCTAAAATATCATAAATGATTTTGTCTTCCAGGGTTAAGCAAGCGATAGTGGGTGGTGATAAAGCATTGGGAAGGAGAAACTGTTCTCTAGCTAATCTGATGATTTCTAGCAGGGTTAGAATGTTCTAATATGTCACATCGAGGAAAACCAAAAATATCAGCTATAATCTCAGAGGTAATGGTGATTCTCTTACCTTTGATGACTGAGTCAAGAATCCATTCTCCTTTTTCTCTTCTTGCCGTTAAGTTCGTGTAAAGTAACCTGGTCAGTCGTGGGTACGAGGATTCACCTGGGTTTAACATGATCCAGATTGAGCTTGCCTGAAGCACTTCTAGTCCTGGTAATAAGAAGCAGGTAAACAGTTCGCTATGAAGTGGCTCACACATGCATTGGTAGCTGTTCGCTCAAAAGTGTGCGTCACAAAGTCTTAAAATTTATAAAATTGAAATTAAGCAAGCGAATCCGTAGTGTACGGATCGGCGTAGTAGAGCAAGAATTCTAGAGTATCGAACTCAAGGATTTTTAAGATCAAATTCAGTTTACTAATTAACAAGCAAGTAAAGTATAAGCTTTGCAAATATATTGGGAAAACAACAATTTTAAAGATCCGGATATCCAATTATGGCAATCAATTCAAGATATTCTATAAGTATAAGGACAGAGTTGAGATTTGCAAAGTATAACTAAAGTAAGGTTATGCACGGTGAAGTTCCAAAACCCTATATGTCTAACCCAAAGGGTCTCTCTATAATGGTTGTTGAGGTTGCAATATAGAAAGGATATAAAGGTAAGAATTAATCTCATATACCCATGCCCAAACCCAAGGAATCAAAGATAAGCTAAAACGGTTAAGGTTGAGACACTCGAAACCAAAATAGAGGATGCTGAGTCTCACTACTACCTAGAAAAGGCAAGACAAGGCTAGGTTAAAGCAAATCTTTAACATTTGATCAAAGCAAAAACAAAGGTCGTATAACAGAGGAAATCACGGCTAGATCTTGAGATTCCACGGCCGTGGAACTCAAGAACAGACCGTGGTTTAGGGTGTCGACGAGGTTTCTCACACTCTCAAGGTCCAATCTGTTTATGATCGATCTATCATCATCTAAGCCACAACTATCAACCCTTCACCTTAGAATTACTAAAGGGTTTTAGCCAATAACCATCATCATGATATCAAAAGTCAAGTTTAAAAGAGAAAGGGTATAAAACTCCGAAAACTCAATAATTAATCAATAACAAAACTCGAATCCACAACAAAGTATGTTTGATGAATGTAGAAAAGTAGGAAAAGAAATCCTCAAAACGATCTAGAGAAACAACGAAGAACGGGATGTTAATCCGTCCTCCAATCGAAACCCTAAGATATCTCGAAAGTACACAATATCCAAAATCACGTCTTTCACAAGCCACAATCCGCGTCTCCAATCCTTCTCTCAATCTCGAAAGGAAAATGAACCCTAAAGCAGACGTCCTTCAACTTCTCCCTAAAGTCGGGGCTCCAAGTCCGCCTTTCAATGTTGATGGCTATGTGATATTTGTAGGGATAAAATCTAGGGTTTAAAGACAAAACCCTAAATATTTGGGCTGAAAAGAAGTCGAGCCCGCTCGTATCAGAAAATACTCTAGGCCGCGTCAAACGGTATCAAACAATACTTTGGCGCGTCAGATGGTATCAGAAAATACTTTGCCGCGTGAGACGATATCAGAATATACTTTGGCGCGTCCTAGCTTCCTTTTATGCTTTTTTTTTGTCCCGCTTCAATGCTTGATCATAAATATGCCATTTTGCTCCAAAATTCGCCAAATTACCTACAAATGCAATAAAATTCTGTGTAGACCTCTATTCTTTCAAAGTAGGTGAATATAACCATAAATGTCTTGAATGTATGTCTATGCATGCAAAATAAAGGGAAAATCTATATAAATACATGCCTAAAAATAGGTCATAATTCATGTCATCAAAATACCCCATACTTGCCTCTTGCTTGTCCCCAAGGAAGATTTAAAATTAAGATACAAGATGATATGGATTATGAATATGCAAAAACAAAGAAAAACACAATATTTTGGTTGTGCTTCTATTCATAGATCACCCTCAAAGAGTCGCTTCATAACTAATAACAATCATCATATGGTCAAAAGGAATTACATCATGGAAAGGATAATCACACTTTGCAAGAGAATCATAACATGCATCATAACTTGCAATATATCAAAATCATCATGAGAAATCCAATTTAGACCACAAAGCCAAACAACAATCCAAAGATCTTACGGTCTTTCACGTAAAGGTCAAGAAACGTGAATAGGTGGGACTTTCATAAGGTAATGTGGTGCAAAAATCCGAGAAATAGGAACAACAACACATAACTTTTTCTGTAACAACTTGAATCAACAACCATTGAGAGTTTTTTCTCCCTTTTCAGCACAAAATTTCTTTTTCGACTTTACTTTTGGAAATATGGATAATGATAACACGATTTATGACGTTAGTTTAGGCATCCATTTAGATAGTTTTTCCCGTTATTCATGCATAGTTTGGCATTAGTTCATGACGTTGACGTTTGATTCATGCATATTGTCGAGATAGACGTCTACACGAACTATTGTCGGTTTTGTAGGTATTTTGGGGAGTTTTGGAGCTTAATCGATACATTCGAGGATCATTCCTCGTGATGACACACTTTCGGACTCATTAAGAAGCAAGCTAGGAGCTAAGGAGGACACATAGGACCTTGTTGGTGCATGCCTTGCACCAACTCATGGCTTAACAATCAAAAGAGGGATGTCTGAGCAAAACCACGGCCCAGACCCAGATTCCACGCCCGTACTTTTGGCCGTGGTTTTCTCTGGACAGCTGTGACAGCTGTCCCACGATCTCCATAACCGACTCTTGCCCTTGATGGAGGATATAAGTGGTCCTGCAGGTTGATTCTCTTACAGATCCTCTCCCACACACTCTCATTACACATCATTCCATTGGAGGCTACTCTTGGAGGAGAAGGAAACACTCTCATTTTGGGGAAGAAGAAGAACAACATCATTTTAGAGTTTTTCATAGCTTTTGAGTGGTTTTTGAGTGAGCTTGTTGAAGACATTTGCAAGAATTTGTAAGGAACGATTTGGACCTTCTTTTGAAGGGTTGTAAGTCTTTCTTAACAATTATTCAGCTTGGTTTTCTTCTTCTACTTGTTTCATTTATCTTTCATTTTATTTTCTTGTTGTGGAAACCTTGAATGTATGCTTGATGAGTTTGATTGTTAAAATGCATGTTGTTAGCTAAACAGATGCGATTCTAGGGTAATGGAATGATGGTTATGGCTTGGACTATGATAGAATAGACTTAAATGTATCCTTGGATGATTTGCTTGCTCGAACCTGGTAGAAATCACGTCAATTCTTCAAGAACCACGCCCGTCGTTTGGTATGAACCGCCCGTGATTTTCCCTGTTGTGCTTGTATTGATAAATCTAAATGTTAGGATGTTAGATTGTTGAAATCTTAGTGTTTGTTAAGCATAATCTAGCCTAGGGTGACCTAATGCTAGCAAACTAAGTGAAGAAAGAGACCTACCTAGTGATTTCTGACCTTAAGTACCAATGATGACGAACTCTAGGTAGTAGTGAGCCTCATAAGCCGCTATTAGACTGAGTGTGCTAGGATTGATTTTTAGGACTTGCCTTCCCGAGACTTACCCGGTAAGGAGAGGTTAGATCCCTAGATAGCAATCCGGTTTGTGTAGATTTCCCAACCTTAGGCTCCTAGAGACATACCCGGTAATAGGACCTTAGTTGCGGGATTAGTGGATCATGAGACCTACCCGGTGATTGATCCCATTTGAGAAACATTCCTTCCCAACATACCATAGCTAGTCCAAGGTTGATTAGAAGCTTGAGTCCAATGCCATAACCGGAATTCCTAACCCCTAGAATCCGCTTTTCTCTCTTTGATCACATATCTCGTGTTTGTGTTGCTTGTTTGTGTTGCTAGCTAGATTTGTTAAAATTGTTTTATAATCTTGCATCAATTGTGATCTTGTTTGATCACCACAAAAACCAACCCAAAAACATCACGATTTTCATTTCTTTATTCCTTTCTCTTTTCTAAGATTAGATTTGCACTATCCATAATCATTTATTTGTTTCGATTTCACCTTAGTCTTTGATCTCGACCTCAGAATACTATCCTTGCTAAAAAGACCCATACATTGTGGGTTCCCTAGGACTTAGGAAAATATATCGAGTTATAAATTTAAGACTTTTGTGCTATACGTTTCTAGCGTAACAAGTTTTTGGCGGCGTTGCCGGGGACTAGGTCTAGAATGAATCATTGTTTGTGATTGTTTATAGTGCAGGTCTTTCTTGTTGCTTTTGATCTTGTTTGGTTTGTGTCTTTGAATTTTCAAGACATCTCTCATTATTTAGGTGCATGCGAAGATCTCGTGGCAAGGATTTAGCTCCATTCGATCCCGAACCGGAGAAAACCCTTAAAGCTAGATCTAAGAGCATTAAGAAGAAGAAGGAGATGGCCGCAAGAGATCTTCAAGCTGAGTTGGATGATGCCTTAGAGCAAATTAGGCTAAGGGATGAACTCTTGGAGAATGAGAGGAGACTTGCCAATGAGAGGCAAGAAGCAACTAGGAGGGAAATTGAAGAGATTAGGTAAGCTCTTGTGCAAAGGGAGCTTAATCATCAACAACCTCCACCACCACCACCGCAGCCGGCGGATAATGTTCGGTTTTAGCCGATCATCATTGAGGAGCCACAAACGCTAGGGCAACGTATGGATCCAGCCCAAAGAGTGCACCGTCCGGGTGTAAACTTAGGAGATCCCGCAGCCCATGACTATGAGCTCCCCCCTCAAGTGCTACAAATGATCCGGCATAATCAATTTGGAGGGATGGAAGGAGAGTCTCCTCATCAACACTTGATGAACTATGAGATCTTGATGGAGACTCTAAGGCCGCCTAGATTGGAGAACAACAACCACAAGCTTAGGGCTTTTTCCTTCTCACTTAAGGATAAAGCCTTGGCTTGGTATCAATCCATTCCACTAGGATGTGTGAGTACTTGGGAGGAGATGACAACCGAGTTCTTGACAAAGTTCTTCCCACCTTCCAAGACAACCGAGCTAAGAGGGAAGATCAATGCCTTCGTGATGAAGGATAGAGAGAGCCTATTCAAGTCTTGGGAGAGGTTCAAGGACCTCCTCCTAGATTGTCCACACCATGGATACCGAAGATAGAGCTATTGGAGATCTATTTCAAGGGGCTTGATGAGGATAGCCAATTAAAGCTCCAATCGCTTTCCGGAGGAACATTCATGGAGAAGAATGTGGATGAGGCTTGGGAGTTTGTAGAGAAGCAAGCCTTGATGATTGAGAAGTACTCTCATAGGAAGAGTGATGGGTGGAAACCCGGAGTATATGAAGTGAGTGAAGTCACCATGAGCAACTACAAACTTGATGCAATCAACAATGAGCTAAAATCTTTGAGGGAGTTGTGTGCCACAACCTTGAAGAATCAAGCAAGTCCTCAAGTGCAAGTGCAAGCCAATTTGGCTTCCAAAGAGGAGGACATTAACTACATGGGAAGGGGTAACTTCAACAATTATCAAGGCCCTAAGAACTTCAACAACAACAACCGGCAATACAACAATTACCGGCCTAATCACAACCATCCCGGGTTCTCCTATTCTAACCCGATTGGTGCCTTGAACCCTCCCGCTTCCACAAGCGCACTGATAACGTGATTTATGACGTTAGTATAGGCATACATTTAGATAGCTTTTCCCGTTATTTATGCACGGTTTGACATTAGTTCACGACGTTTACGCTCATTTCGTGCATATTTCTAGAGGAGACGTCTACACGAGCTTTTGTCGGTTTTGTAGGTAATTCGGGGATCTTTTGGGCACTAATCGATACATTCGAGGGTCAAGCCTCATGGTGGTACACATACAAGGCTTTGAAGGAACATAATTGGAGCAACAAAGGACACAAGGGCCATAATTGGTGCAAGCAATGGAGCAACTCATGGCTAGACGATCATAACATGCCTCTGTTGAAGAAAATCGGACCATCACTCAGGAAAATCGGCCGATTTTCCTGATTGGGTCGATTTTTGGCCTTCAACAGCTTAAGCCATGTGTCCCATGATCTCTTTGCCCGACCTTGCTCTTGGTGGAGAATATAAGTGGGCCTGCAAGCTGTTGCTGAGGGGGTCCTCTCCCACATTCTCTGACACACAGCTCATTGGATTGGAGGCTAGACTTGAGGAGGAAGAAAAACTCTCTCAATTTGGAGGAGGAAGAAGAACACAAAGCTTAGGGTGATAGTGAGTTTTTGAGGGATTTTGAGTGATTTTTGGAGTCTTAGATTGAAGGACTATTAGAAGGATTGTTAGGAACGTTTTGGAACTTCATTTGAAGGGTTGTAAGTCTTGCTAAACTTAGATTCAGCTGAGATTTATTGTTTTTACTTGCTCATCTCTCATCATCCATCTATGAAAACCATGTATGCTTGTGTGATGATTTTGGATCTTGATATGCATACTATTGGCTAGTTTATTGTGATTCTGGAGTGATGGATTGATGGTTATGGCTTGGGTGATGATAGAATAGACTTATATGTTAGTTTAGGATGATTTGTATGCACGAAACCTAACCCAGGAAGAAAAATCGGGCTGTTCTTCAGCCAGATCGGCCGATTTACCCATGATCCACCCGATTTTTCACTCTATTGCTCTTTAATTGATGAATCTGTATGTTAGGATGTTAGGTTGTTGAAATCCTAGTGTTTATTAAGTATAATTTAGCTTAGGATCACCTAATGCTAACAACCTAAGTGAGGGAAGAGATCTACCCGATGATTTCCGACCTTAGATACCAAAGATGATGAACTCTAGGTAGTAGTGAGCCTCATAAGCCACTATTGGATTGAGTGTGCTAGGATTATTGCTTGAGACTTCCCTTTTCCGAGATTTACCCGGTAAGGAGAGGGTTGCCCCTTAAGTAGTGTCCAGTTTGTGTAGAATTCCCTACTTTAGCCCCTTGCGACCTACCCGGTAATAGAAGTTTGATGCGGGATTAGTGAAGTGAGAGACTTACCCGGTAATTGCTTCCACTAGAGAAACACCCTTTCCCAAAACCGCAGCGTTATCCTTAGAAATCTTTAGAAGCTTGAGTCCAATGCCATAACCGGAAATCTTGACCTCTAGAATCCATTTTTCTCTCTTTGATCACATACTTTGAGTTTGTGTTACTTGTTTATTTTGCTAGCTTGAGTTGTTAGTTTGATTTATTATTTTGCATGAATTGTGATCTTTGATTGATCACCTAAAAACCAAACCAAAAACATTGAGATCTTCATTTCTTTATTCCTTTCTCCTTTCTTAGACTAGTTCTACACTATCTATGCTCACTTGTTGATTCGATTTCACCTTAGTCTTCGAGTTCGACCTCGGAATACTATCCTTGCTACAAAACGACCCATACACTGTGGGTTCGCTAGGAGTTAGGAAAAATATAACGAGTAAAAATTTAAGGCTTATTGTGCATCTATTCCTAGACGTAACACGCACCACCACCACCTAAGGCTTCACAAGAGCCTCCACCCGGTTTTACTCAACCTCCAAAGGATAGAACCGAAATGATGTTTGAACAATTGCTTGGAAGGTTGAGTGGACTTGAGAGCACGGTGACTTCCATTTCGAAAGCTTAAATGGTGCTAGAAGCACAAGTGTTCCAAAAGGCGAGTGAAGCACAGAGGGATCCGGGAAAGCTTCCCGGAAGGACCGAAGACAATCCAACAGGCCAAGTGTTGGCCATTACCACAAGGAGTGGGCTGAGCATGAAAGATCCCTTACCCAAGGGGAATGACAAGGGAAAGCAAGTAGTGGTGGAAGAGGAGCCATTGAAAGAAGAAGGAGGCAAGAACAAGGATGATGAGCCAACATATGTGGACCCTCCTCCATACAAGCCACCACTACCATTCCAACAATCACGAGAAAGAGCTCGCTTGGACAAACATTTCGGTAAATTCCTTGAACTCATGTCTAAATTGCATATTAACATTCCGTTCATGGATGCTATTCTAGGTATGCCGGCCTATGGAAAGTTTTTGAAGGAGATACTCTCCAACAATAGGAAGTTGGAGGAGTATGGAGAAGTGAGAATGAAAAAGAGATCTTCCGAGTTGATTCAAACTATGAGGGAGGAGATGCCTCCTAAGCTGCGAGATCCGGGATCTTTTTGTGTGCCAATTGGGGTTGGAGAAGTGCAATATGAAGCCCAATGTGATCTTGGAGCAAGTGTAAGCATTTTCCCGCTTGCACTTCGCAACAAGGTTGGCTAGGAGAGCCGAAGCCGGTCAAGATGATGCTCTACATGGCGTACCGATCAATCACTCACCCCGTGGGAATCTTAGAGGACGTACCGGTTCAGCTTGGGAAGTTCTATGTGCCAATCGACTTTGTTGTTTTGGACATCCCGGCGGACTACCCGGTTCCTATCATCTTAGGGAAGCCATTCTTAGCCAAATCCGGATGTTTAGTGGATTGCAAGAATGGGATTCTCTCCTTCAACATAGGAGAAGAGAATATCAAGTTCAAGTTCTCCACAATGATGAAGGGGCCAACCCTCGGTGAAGATGTCTTCAACATTGTCGATGAAGAGGAGGCTAGAGAAGTTGTGAGCTCGATCTTGATCAAGGACCCACTTGAGAGGGTTCTTAGATTGAGTTTGATGGAGGAAGGAGTTGAGGATGATTGCAATGAAGAAATCAAGGCTTTGGATGCATTGGAAAAGGAGACAAGTGCTGAATTTTAAGTGCACGAAGGTGTGCTGAATCACTGTAGGAACCACGGCCAGACACCAGAGACCACGGACATAATTTTACCTGTGGAACTCTTTGTAATGTCCAGAAGTGCCAGATCTTCCAATTCCACGCCCGTGGTTATGCCAGAGGTCGTGGTTTTGCCCGTGTTTTCCCCAGAAAGTGCCTTAGTTGTTGATCAAGCTTCAAGGAGTCTTGGAGAGTCTTCCATGGCTTTGGAATCATCTCAACCTACATTATATGGATCATCTCCAACCGATAAAGGTCCTCCTAAACTTGATCTAAAGCCTCTCCCATCTCATTTAAAGTATTTTTTCCTTGGTGCAAATTCTACTTATCCGGTGATTGTGAATGCATCTTTGAATGATGATGAGCTTGATAGATTGTTGCATGAGTTGAGATTGCATAGGAAAGCTATTGGTTACACTATTGATGATTTAGTTGGCATTAAATCTTCCTTGTGCATGCATAAAATCTTGATGGAAGATAATCATAAACCTTCAATTGAACTTCAAAGAAGATTGAACCCTATAATGAAAGAGGTAGTCAAGAAAGAGATCCTTAAATTGCTAGATGCGGGGATCATTTTCCCGATTTCTGATAGTAAGTGGGTTAGTCTCGTACATGTTGTTCCTAAGAAGGGTGGTATGACCGTAGTAACTAATGAGAACAATGAACTAGTCCCAACTAGGACGGTTACGGGGTGAAGAATGTGTATTGACTATAGGAAACTTAATGTGGCCTCTAGGAAAGATCACTTCCCTCTTCCCTTCATTGACCAAATGCTAGAGAGATTAGCTCAACATTCACACTTTTGTTACTTAGATGGCTATAGTGGGTTCTTCCACATCCCTATTCACCCGGATGACCAAGAGAAAACAACATTTACATGTCCTTGGGGAACATTTGCGTATAGGAGAATGCCATTTGGGTTGTGTAATGCACCCGCCACCTTTCAAAGGTTTATGATGGCTATCTTTTCTGAATATATTGAAAACATCATGGAAGTGTTTATGGATGATTTTTCGGTTTATGGATCTTCATTTGATGATTGCTTATCTAACTTGTCTTTGGTGTTGAAGAGATATGAGGAAACTAACCTTGTTTTGAATTGGGAGAAATGCCACTTCATGGTGAGTAAAGGCATAGTGTTGGGACATTTGGTTTACAACCGAGGCATTGAGTTGGATAGAGCAAAGATAGAAACAATAGAGAAGTTGCCACCACCTAACTCGGTGAAGGGGGTAAGGAGTTTCTTAGGGCATGCCGGTTTTTACCGGAGATTTATAAAAGATTTCTCTAAAATTTCTAAGCCTCTCACTAACCTACTAATGAAAGATGTTGAGTTTGTTTTCTCCAAGGACTGCCTTGAAGCATTTTGTAGGTTGAAGAATGCCTTGATCTCCGCCCCTATCATGCAACCACCGGATTGGAGCTTACCGTTTGAGATAATGTGCGATGCAAGTGATGTGGCCGTTGGGGCTGTTTTAGGACAAAAGAAAGATGGGCTTACACATGCCATCTATTATGCTAGCAAGACGCTAGATGACGCCCAACTCAACTATGCCACAACCGAGACGGAGTTACTAGCGGTGGTGTATACCTTTGAGAAGTTCCGGTCATATCTTGTGGGAGCCAAGGTCATTGTGTACACGGATCATGCTGCGATCCGTTATCTCCTCACAAAGAAGGATGCCAAGCCTCGCTTGATTCGTTGGATCCTTCTCCTCTAAGAGTTTGACTTGGAAATTCGGGACAAGAAGGGTTCAAAAAATTCAGTGGCGGACCATCTTAGTAGGCTACCACCATTGGAGATTGAGAGAGATGACATCCCGATTGATGACTCATTCCGGGATGAGCAATTGCAAATGATGGAGGAGTGCTTGCTTCAAGTGTCTAGAGGGAGTGAGCCATGGTATGCGGATATAGTGAACTACCTTGTGTGTGAGGAGGTGCCACCCGGTTTGTCATATGCCCAAAGGAAAAAGTTCTTCAAGGATGTGAGGCATTACTATTGGAGCGAGCCTCTCTTGTTCAAGAGAGGACCGGATGGAGTCTTTAGGAGGTGCATCCCGGAGGATGAGGTGGAGAGTGTGATCCGCCATTGTCACTCCTTGCCATGTGGAGGCCATGCTAGCTCAGACACGACGTGTGCAATGGTATTGCAATCCGGTTTTTATTGGCCTAACTTGTTTAGGGATGTGCAGAATTTTGTAGTGGCATGTGATGCTTGCCAAAGGACGGGCAACATCTCAAAAAGGAATGAGATGCCCTTGAACAACATACAAGAGGTTGAGATATTTGATGTTTGAGGTGTGGACTTCATGGTGCCATTCCCCTCTTCATGTGGCAACCTATACATTCTCTTGGCGGTGGACTACGTGACGAGATGGGTGGAGGCAATCGCCTCTCCCACAAATGATGCCAAGTTTATGGTGCGGTTCTTCAACCGAGTCATCTTCCCTAGGTTTGGAACACCAAGAGTGATCGTAAGTGATGGAGGGAAGCATTTCACCAATAGGAACTTTGGGACACTTTTGGCTAAGTATGGGGTGACTCATAAGGTGGCAACACCTTACCATCCCCAAAGTAGTGGCCAAGTAGAGATCTCCAACCGGGAGATAAAGGGGATACTTGAGAAGACGGTATCTAGGACAAGAAAGGATTGGGCTATGAAGCTTGATGATGCTTTGTGGGCAAATAGAACCGCTTTCAAGAGACCGATTGGAACCACTCTCTACAAGCTAGTTTATGGCAAGTCTTGCCACCTACCGGTGGAGATGGAGCATAGGGCATATTGAGCCATAAGGTGGCTGAATTTTGACCTCAAGGAAGCCGGTGAGAAGAGGTTGCTAGACATTAATGCTCTTGAGGAGATCCGGTTGGATGCCTATGAAAACGCCCGGATTTACAAGCAAAAGACCAAACGTTGGCATGACAAACGTCTCATCCCAAAGGAGTTGAGTGAAGGTGACTTAGTCCTTCTCTTCAACTCAAGGCTGCGGCTCTTTCCCGGAAAGCTAAAGTCAAGATGGACGGGTCCTTATGTGGTGAAGAAGGTCTTTCCCCATGGAGCGGTTGAGATAGGAGGGGAGCATTGTGGAGATTTTAAGGTGAATGGGCACCGTTTGAATGCTTCCTTTGGCCTTGACAAAAGTGGTGGTAGGTTTTCTAGGAAAGCTCATATGATAACCTATATCATTTTTGTTAAGGGAGGACTGTTGTTCACCCATCATTCTCTCAAGATTAGCTTTTGAACGAGTAAACTTAACAAGTCCAGCCTTCTGGTCTTGACACGTCAAAGTTAGATCAACTTTCTCTTTCTCTAGACCGATATACTTTCGATGAAGAGAGGAGTGGTTGTTCTTGAGAATCAGGTTCTTTGATTCCAAGGCCTTGATATTGTCATCAAGGTCTACTTTTTTATAGTGTTAAGATTTTCAATTTCCAAAGACATTTCACTTAGTTGTTTTTCTTGTTCAAGAAGCTTTTCTTTTAAAGAATTTATCCTTATTCTATGTTCCTTATCACATATGATAATATCTTTAAGGAATTGTTTCAGGTCAGTTTCAGGTTGAGACATAATTGTACTTAACACATTGTCGACATACAAATTTGAATCTTCTTCATGATCGGCCATGAGACACAAGTTTGCTTGTTCTTTTTCGTCTTCTGATTCATTTGTTGATTCTAAATCACTCCATGAGGCAACCATAGCTTTCTTCTTTCGATCATTTTTCTTGAAGTTGGTCCTCTTATTTTGTGGACAATCCTTCACAAGATGATCTATTTCACCACATTTAAAACAAGTCAATACTCTCGTTTTCTTATTAGAGTTAGAAAACTTACCTCGGGGTTTTGATGCTCGTGGATATTCTCTATTAGCTTATTGTTTCTTAATCTTGAGAATTCTTGCGAGACCCTTAGAAATCATGGCGATTGCATCTTCTTCATCATCGTCATCACTATCCTCTTCATCAGATGGTAATTCATATCTTCCTGATTTTAATGCCAAATTCTTGGAGTTGGATGGGAGTTCTCCATCTTCTTCACCAAGAACCATTTCATGTGTGATGAGTTTTCCAAGGAGGACATCAAGAGGAAGAGTGGTGAGATTATGAGCTTCTTCAATAGCAGTCATCTTTAGTCCCCACTTGGATTTAGGTAGGCTCCTTAGAACCTTCCTCACTTTCTCTTCATTTGTGAAGATCTTTCCTAGTGAGTCCAGATTGTTCACGATCTCAGTGAATCTGGTGAACAAATCTTTGACTGTTTCATTTGGATTCATCTTGAATAGCTCGTATTGTCTGAGGAAGATGCTAATCTTTGTTTCCCTGACTTGACTTGTTCCTTCGTAAGTCACAACAAGCTTGTCCCATATTTCTTTAGCACTCTTGCATGATGAGATGCGGTTGAATTCATTGGCATCTAATCCGCAGTATAGTAGGTTCATTGCTTTGTAGTTCTTTGATACGCTGTCCATGTCAGTTTGTGTGACGTCAACTTCCTTCTTTGGGACTTGGACACCTTCAACAATTGTCATTGAAACTTTAGGTCCATTTTGAATGATGCTCCAAAGCTCCATGTCCTGGTCAATAATGAACATAGGCATAAGTGCTCTCCAATTAGCAAAGTTGTTACCACAGAAGAGTGGTGGTCGAGATGAGGATCTTCCTTGAGCAAATCCACCATCACCTACAGGATTAATGATTAGTCTCACTGATGGTTAAATCAATAAACGTGAGTTTAGCTCTGATACCAATTGAAGAACCGGTAGGTGAAATAAATAAGTTAAAAGATACTCTAGAAGGGGGGGGGGGTTGAATAGAGTATGATAACTTTTCGCAAACCAAATCTCAAGGCCTTGAAACTCCTTTCAAGGGCCTTGATGTCAATTTGTGCTCTAAGTGAAACACTGATTTCAAGGGCTTTGAAACAACTTTCAAGGGCCTTGACTTCGTGCTCCTGCAAAAACAAAGTTAGTCAGAATAGCAAAATATAGTGTGGAATGTAAAAGATTGACACGAGGATATGTTTACGAAGTTCGGCTCTAAATAGCCTACTCTCCGTCCCAGGGTATAGCCTTAGGATCTAACTATCTATTATCAACTTAAACGAGTCATAGATACAAACTAGAAGAAATCCCCTTCTTCTCTCACTGTAGCCAATGCTACGATCTAACTCCAACTCTCAACCTAGCTATAATAGCCTAGTTACTACGCGGAGTAACACACACTCTAGTATAACACTATTTAGATCGGGAGCTCTTGTGTTTTCTCTCTCTAAGGGGATAAAGCTTTTGCGTAAATGAGAGAAAGAAAAACAACGAATCAAATGAAGATGTTTCGGTTGCTTGAAGACGTAAAGATGTTTTCCGTATATGCTTATGTGTCTTCTTCTTCGACCATCATCTTCATTTCTATTCTTCTATGGAGAGGTCTTCTAGCCGTTGGAGAGATTATCGTTTGAAGATGAATCTTCTTCTCCATAAAGATCGCTTCTTGTTTCAAGATAAGGTAGACGTTGCAAATCTTCAACTCCTGAGAACACGTCGAGTCCTTAGATCCTTAATATTCTCGTTCTCTGTTGAACCAAAAGAGAAGATATTTTGACGCTTTTCTATTTTATAAAATCTTCTGAAAAGATTCTCTAATCTTCGGATGAGATCTTCGGTTG
Organism: Fagopyrum esculentum; assembly: GCA_033239045.1. NCBI lineage: Eukaryota > Viridiplantae > Streptophyta > Magnoliopsida > Caryophyllales > Polygonaceae > Fagopyrum > Fagopyrum esculentum. The sequence goes on from BSUD01000005.1 coordinate 62,779,309, forward strand.
AAATCTCCGGTTGAAAAGATCTTCCCTGAAATCTTTTTGTTGAGTTAATCCTTGTTTCGTGCAACTATATAACTCCAAGGCCTTTGAGATCGTCCCTTAGTAACGCTATCTTCCTTGTGTCCTTGAGTGAGACTTCAAGGCCCTTGAAGTCTATATCAAGGCACTTGACATTTGATAAGCCCTGCACTTAATTCAAACCAGCCAAGCATCTAGAGAATATAATCAATACATTGTTAGTATATCCAACTACTACATTTGTGTTAAATCTTCCATCATCAACACCTGTAAAACATTATAAACAAGGTGGAGTTTTCAATCTCCCCCTTGATGGAAGACAACACAAATGTTTTATCGTACCTGCATTTGTTAGTTTAGCAATGCATATGAAAATCAAAACTAAAATGCAGAATGCAGTATATCGAATGTCGGATCATTCATTTCTCCCCTTTTTTCTTTCAACAAGGGAGAAAAAAATAGTCAAAGCACGGTAGTTTTAAACACGATTACATACCCAAAATAGTATTTTCATAAACCACATAAAAAGATTTTCAAAACAGTCATGACAATCAGAGAACTTCAAGTTTCCTTGTACCATCTGGAGGAGCTTCCTTTCCCATAATGTTCCCTTAAACACATATCCCTCCATCGATCCTGAGCATTGATGAGGTCAAGTTCTTTCCGAGAAAGATCTGTTCTTCTCTGATCTGAATTCTTATCATACTTTTTGACCACACCAAACTCTTCAATAGTCTGAATATCTGGATCTTCTGGCAATGGTTGGCGAATGGGTTTTTCCTTGATAATCTTATGACATTGGGTCATAACTTTTTCAGCATCTTTTATAGTCGCCTGTCTATCATCTTCTGAAAGGGGCTTAATACTGCTAGCAGCTGTAAGAGATAGAGCATTAACATGAAACATCTGATTAATTTTCTGGTTAAGAATACACAATAAATCTTGTGTTTCATCCATCTTGTCGGTTACTGAAGCTCTGAAAAAGATAAGATAGGATCTTAGTGAGTCCACTGCCCTCTCTGCAGCTTCCAAACGCTGCTCTGTAGTGAAATTCCATTCTGGCTGCTCCTTCAAAACCCATACAGTACTGAAATCCACCTGAGTCTTTTGAATTCCTATGGTCTCAAAGAAGGCTTCATCCAATCCTCAATTAACAATGTGCAATTCCTCACTAGATTAATCAGCTGAAAAATGCCTAAAGATTATGGGAAGTAGATTCCCATATGGCAGGTGACTAGTGCTTGGAGAATTTATGACATTTACCATATGAGACAGGATAAGTTTAGGCAGATTTACTTTCAACCCATACATCACATCATAGACTAAAACCAGCACAACATTGTTTACAATATCCTTGTTAGTAAACCTGGGTACTACACATCTTTCTAAAATATCATAAATGATTTTGTCTTCCAGGGTTAAGCAAGCGATAGTGGGTGGTGATAAAGCATTGGGAAGGAGAAACTGTTCTCTAGCTAATCTGATGATTTCTAGCAGGGTTAGAATGTTCTAATATGTCACATCGAGGAAAACCAAAAATATCAGCTATAATCTCAGAGGTAATGGTGATTCTCTTACCTTTGATGACTGAGTCAAGAATCCATTCTCCTTTTTCTCTTCTTGCCGTTAAGTTCGTGTAAAGTAACCTGGTCAGTCGTGGGTACGAGGATTCACCTGGGTTTAACATGATCCAGATTGAGCTTGCCTGAAGCACTTCTAGTCCTGGTAATAAGAAGCAGGTAAACAGTTCGCTATGAAGTGGCTCACACATGCATTGGTAGCTGTTCGCTCAAAAGTGTGCGTCACAAAGTCTTAAAATTTATAAAATTGAAATTAAGCAAGCGAATCCGTAGTGTACGGATCGGCGTAGTAGAGCAAGAATTCTAGAGTATCGAACTCAAGGATTTTTAAGATCAAATTTAGTTTACTAATTAACAAGCAAGTAAAGTATAAGCTTTGCAAATATATTGGGAAAACAACAATTTTAAAGATCCGGATATCCAATTATGGCAATCAATTCAAGATATTCTATAAGTATAAGGACAGAGTTGAGATTTGCAAAGTATAACTAAAGTAAGGTTATGCACGGTGAAGTTCCAAAACCCTATATGTCTAACCCAAAGAGTCTCTCTATAATGGTTGTTGAGGTTGCAATATAGAAAGGATATAAAGGTAAGAATTAATCTCATATACCCATGCCCAAACCCAAGGAATCAAAGATAAGCTAAAACGGTTAAGGTTGAGACACTCGAAACCAAAATAGAGGATGATGAGTCTCACTACTACCTAGAAAAGGCAAGACAAGGCTAGGTTAAAGCAAATCTTTAACATTTGATCAAAGCAAAAACAAAGGTCGTATAACAGATGAAATCACGGCTAGATCTTGAGATTCCACGGCCGTGGAACTCAAGAACAGACCGTGGTTTAGGGTGTCGACGAGGTTTCTCACACTCTCAAGGTCCAATCTGTTTATGATCGATCTATCATCATCTAAGCCACAACTATCAACCCTTCACCTTAGAATTACTAAAGGGTTTTAGCCAATAACCATCATCATGATATCAAAAGTCAAGTTTAAAAGAGAAAGGGTATAAAACTCCGAAAACTCAATAATTAATCAATAACAAAACTCGAATCCACAACAAAGTATGTTTGATGAATGTAGAAAAGTAGGAAAAGAAATCCTCAAAACGATCTAGAGAAACAATGAAGAACGGGATGTTAATCCGTCCTCCAATCGAAACCCTAAGATATCTCGAAAGTACACAATATCCAAAATCACGTCTTTCACAAGCCACAATCCGCGTCTCCAATCCTTCTCTCAATCTCGAAAGGAAAATGAACCCTAAAGCAGACGTCCTTCAACTTCTCCCTAAAGTCGGGGCTCCAAGTCCGCCTTTCAATGTTGAAGGCTATGTGATATTTGTAGGGATAAAATCTAGGGTTTAAAGACAAAACCCTAAATATTTGGGCTGAAAAGAAGTCGAGCCCGCTCGTATCAGAAAATACTCTAGGCCGCGTCAAACGGTATCAAACAATACTTTGGCGCGTCAGATGGTATCAAAAAATACTTTGCCGCGTGAGACGATATCAGAATATACTTTGGCGCGTCCTAGCTTCTTTTTATGCTTTTTTTTTGTCCCGCTTCAATGCTTGATCATAAATATGCCATTTCGCTCCAAAATTCGCCAAATTACCTACAAATGCAATAAAATTCTGTGTAGACCTCTATTCTTTCAAAGTAGGTGAATATAACCATAAATGTCTTGAATGTATGTCTATGCATGCAAAATAAAGGGAAAATCTATATAAATACATGCCTAAAAATAGGTCATAATTCATGTCATCAAAATACCCCATACTTGCCTCTTGCTTGTCCCCAAGGAAGATTTAAAATTAAGATACAAGATGATATGGATTATGAATATGCAAAAACAAAGAAAAACACAATATTTTGGTTGTGCTTCTATTCATAGATCACCCTCAAAGAGTCGCTTCATAACTAATAACAATCATCATATGGTCAAAAGGAATTACATCATGGAAAGGATAATCACACTTTGCAAGAGAATCATAACATGCATCATAACTTGCAATATATCAAAATCATCATGAGAAATCCAATTTAGACCACAAAGCCAAACAACAATCCAAAGATCTTACGGTCTTTCAAGTAAAGGTCAAGAAACGTGAATAGGTGGGACTTTCATAAGGTAATGTGGTGCAAAAATCCGAGAAATAGGAACAACAACACATAACTTTTTCTGTAACAACTTGAATCAACAACCATTGAGAGTTTTTTCTCCCTTTTCAGCACAAAATTTCTGTTTCGACTTTACTTTTGGAAATATGGATAATGATAACACGATTTATGACGTTAGTTTAGGCATCCATTTAGATAGTTTTTCCCGTTATTCATGCATAGTTTGGCATTAGTTCATGACGTTGACGTTTGATTCATGCATATTGTCGAGATAGACGTCTACACGAACTATTGTCGGTTTTGTAGGTATTTTGGGGAGCTTTTGGAGCTTAATCGATACATTCGAGGATCATTCCTCGTGATGACACACTTTCGGACTCATTAAGAAGCAAGCTAGGAGCTAAGGAGGACACATAGGACCTTGTTGGTGCATGCCTTGCACCAACTCATGGCTTAACAATCAAAAGAGGGATGTCTGAGCAAAACCACGGCCCAGACCCAGATTCCACGCCCGTACTTTTGGCCGTGGTTTTCTCTGGACAGCTGTGACAGCTGTCCCACGATCTCCATAACCGACTCTTGCCCTTGATGGAGGATATAAGTGGTCCTGCAGGTTGATTCTCTTACAGATCCTCTCCCACACACTCTCATTACACATCATTCCATTGGAGGCTACTCTTGGAGGAGAAGGAAACACTCTCATTTTGGGGAAGAAGAAGAACAACATCATTTTAGAGTTTTTCATAGCTTTTGAGTGGTTTTTGAGTGAGCTTGTTGAAGACATTTGCAAGAATTTGTAAGGAACGATTTGGACCTTCTTTTGAAGGGTTGTAAGTCTTTCTTAACAATTATTCAGCTTGGTTTTCTTCTTCTACTTGTTTCATTTCTCTTTCATTTTATTTTCTTGTTGTGGAAACCTTGAATGTATGCTTGATGAGTTTGATCGTTAAAATGCATGTTGTTAGCTAAACAGATGCGATTCTAGGGTAATGGAATGATGGTTATGGCTTGGACTATGATAGAATAGACTTAAATGTATCCTTGGATGATTTGCTTGCTCGAACCTGGTAGAAATCACGGTCAATTCTTCAAGAACCACGCCCGTGGTTTGGTATGAACCGCCCGTGATTTTCCCTGTTGTGCTTGTATTGATAAATCTAAATGTTAGGATGTTAGATTGTTGAAATCTTAGTGTTTGTTAAGCATAATCTAGCCTAGGGTGACCTAATGCTAGCAAACTAAGTGAAGAAAGAGACCTACCCAGTGATTTCCGACCTTAAGTACCAATGATGACGAACTCTAGGTAGTAGTGAGCCTCATAAGCCGCTATTAGACTGAGTGTGCTAGGATTGATTTTTAGGACTTGCCTTCCCGAGACTTACCCAGTAAGGAGAGGTTAGATCCCTAGATAGCAATCCGGTTTGTGTAGATTTCCCAACCTTAGGCTCCTAGAGACATACCCGGTAATAGGACCTTAGTTGCGGGATTAGTGGATCATGAGACCTACCCGGTGATTGATCCCATTTGAGAAACATTCCTTCCCAACATACCATAGCTAGTCCAAGGTTGATTAGAAGCTTGAGTCCAATGCCATAACCGGAATTCCTAACCCCTAGAATCCGCTTTTCTCTCTTTGATCACATATCTCGTGTTTGTGTTGCTTGTTTGTGTTGCTAGCTAGATTTGTTAAAATTGTTTTATAATCTTGCATCAATTGTGATCTTGTTTGATCACCACAAAAACCAACCCAAAAACATCACGATTTTCATTTCTTTATTCCTTTCTCTTTTCTAAGATTAGATTTGCACTATCCATAATCATTTATTTGTTTCGATTTCACCTTAGTCTTTGATCTCGACCTCAGAATACTATCCTTGCTAAAAAGACCCATACATTGTGGGTTCCCTAGGAGTTAGGAAAATATATCGAGTTATAAATTTAAGACTTTTGTGCTATACGTTTCTAGCGTAACAAGTTTTTGGCGGCGTTGCCGGGGACTAGGTCTAGAATGAATCATTGTTTGTGATTGTTTATAGTGTAGGTCTTTCTTGTTGCTTTTGATCTTGTTTGGTTTGTGTCTTTGAATTTTCAAGACATCTCTCATTATTTAGGTGCATGCGAAGATCTCGTGGCAAGGATTTAGCTCCATTCGATCCCGAACCGGAGAAAACCCTTAAAGCTAGATCTAAGAGCATTAAGAAGAAGAAGGAGATGGCCGCAAGAGATCTTCAAGCTGAGTTGGATGATGCCTTAGAGCAAATTAGGCTAAGGGATGAACTCTTGGAGAATGAGAGGAGACTTGCCAATGAGAGGTAAGAAGCAACTAGGAGGGAAATTGAAGAGATTAGGTAAGCTCTTGTGCAAAGGGAGCTTAATCATCAACAACCTCCACCACCACCACCGCAGCCGGCGGATAATGTTCGGTTTTAGCCGATCATCATTGAGGAGCCACAAACGCTAGGGCAACGTATGGATCCAGCCCAAAGAGTGCACCGTCCGGGTGTAAACTTAGGAGATCCCGCAACCCATGACTATGAGCTCCCCCCTCAAGTGCTACAAATGATCCGGCATAATCAATTTGGAGGGATGGAAGGAGAGTCTCCTCATCAACACTTGATGAACTATGAGATCTTGATGGAGACTCTAAGGCCGCCTAGATTGGAGAACAACAACCACAAGCTTAGGGCTTTTTCCTTCTCACTTAAGGATAAAGCCTTGGCTTGGTATCAATCCATTCCACTAGGATGTGTGAGTACTTGGGAGGAGATGACAACCGAGTTCTTGACAAAGTTCTTCCCACCTTCCAAGACAACCGAGCTAAGAGGGAAGATCAATGCCTTCGTGATGAAGGATAGAGAGAGCCTATTCAAGTCTTGGGAGAGGTTCAAGGACCTCCTCCTAGATTGTCCACACCATGGGATACCGAAGATAGAGCTATTGGAGATCTATTTCAAGGGGCTTGATGAGGATAGCCAATTAAAGCTCCAATCGCTTTCCGGAGGAACATTCATGGAGAAGAATGTGGATGAGGCTTGGGAGTTTGTAGAGAAGCAAGCCTTGATGATTGAGAAGTACTCCCATAGGAAGAGTGATGGGTGGAAACCCGGAGTATATGAAGTGAGTGAAGTCACCATGAGCAACTACAAACTTGATGCAATCAACAATGAGCTAAAATCTTTGAGGGAGTTGTGTGTCACAACCTTGAAGAATCAAGCAAGTCCTCAAGTGCAAGTGCAAGCCAATTTGGCTTCCAAAGAGGAGGACATTAACTACATGGGAAGGGGTAACTTCAACAATTATCAAGGCCCTAAGAACTTCAACAACAACAACCGGCAATACAACAATTACCGGCCTAATCACAACCATCCCGGGTTCTCCTATTCTAACCCGATTGGTGCCTTGAACCCTCCCGCTTCCACAAGCGCACTGATAACGTGATTTATGACGTTAGTATAGGCATACATTTAGATAGCGTTTCCCGTTATTTATGCACGGTTTGACATTAGTTCACGACGTTTGCGCTCATTTCGTGCATATTTCTAGAAGAGACGTCTACACGAGCTTTTGTCGGTTTTGTAGGTAATTCGGGGATCTTTTGGGCACTAATCGATACATTCGAGGGTCAAGCCTCATGGTGGTACACATCCAAGGCTTTGAAGGAACATAATTGGAGCAACAAAGGACACAAGGGCCATAATTGGTGCAAGCAATGGAGCAACTCATGGCTAGACGATCATAACATGCCTCTGTTGAAGAAAATCGGACCATCACTCAGGAAAATCGGCCGATTTTCCTGATTGGGTCGATTTTTGGCCTTCAACAGCTTAAGCCATGTGTCCCACGATCTCTTTGCCCGACCTTGCTCTTGGTGGAGAATATAAGTTGGCCTGCAAGCTGTTGCTGAGGGGGTCCTCTCCCACATTCTCTGACACACAGCTCATTGGATTGGAGGCTAGACTTGAGGAGGAAGAAAAACTCTCTCAATTTGGAGGAGGAAGAAGAACACAAAGCTTAGGGTGATAGTGAGTTTTTAAGGGATTTTGAGTAATTTTTGGAGTCTTAGATTGAAGGACTATTGGAAGGATTGTTAGGAACGTTTTGGAACTTCATTTGAAGGGTTGTAAGTCTTGCTAAACTTAGATTCAGCTGAGATTTATTGTTTTTACTTGCTCATCTCTCATCATCCATCTATGAAAACCATGTATGCTTGTGTGATGATTTTGGATCTTGATATGCATACTATTGGCTAGTTTATTGTGATTCTGGAGTGATGGATTGATGGTTATGGCTTGGGTGATGATAGAATAGACTTATATGTTAGTTTAGGATGATTTGTATGCACGAAACCTAACCCAGGAAGAAAAATCGGGCTGTTCTTCAGCCAGATCGGCCGATTTACCCATGATCCACCCGATTTTTCCCTCTGTTGCTCTTTAATTGATGAATCTGTATGTTAGGATGTTAGGTTGTTGAAATCCTAGTGTTATTAAGTATAATTTAGCTTAGGATCACCTAATGCTAACAACCTAAGTGAGGGAAGAGATCTACCCGATGATTTCAGACCTTAGATACCAAAGATGATGAACTCTAGGTAGTAGTGAGCCTCAAAAGCCACTATTGGATCGAGTATGCTAGGATTATTGCTTGAGACTTCCCTTTTCCGAGACTTACCCGGTAAGGAGAGGGTTGCCCCTTAAGTAGTGTCCGGTTTGTGTAGAATTCCCTACTTTAGCCCCTTGAGACCTACCCGGTAATAGGAGTTTGATGCGGGATTAGTGAAGTGAGAGACTTACCCGGTAATTGCTTCCACTAGAGAAACACCCTTTCCCAACACCGCAGCGTTATCCTTAGAAATCTTTAGAAGCTTGAGTCCAATGCCATAACCGGAAATCTTGACCTCTAGGATCCATTTTTCTCTCTTTGATCACATACTTTGAGTTTGTGTTACTTGTTTATTTTGCTAGCTTGAGTTGTTAGTTTGATTTATTATTTTGCATGAATTGTGATCTTTGATTGATCACCTAAAAACCAAACCAAAAACATTGAGATCTTCATTTCTTTATTCTTTTCTCCTTTCTTAGACTAGTTCTACACTATCTATGCTCACTTGTTGATTCGATTTCACCTTAGTCTTCGAGTTCGACCTCGGAATACTATCCTTGCTACAAAACGACCCATACACTGTGGGTTCGCTAGGAGTTAGGAAAAATATAACGAGTAAAAATTTAAGGCTTATTGTGCATCTATTCCTAGACGTAACACGCACCACCACCACCTAAGGCTTCACAAGAGCCTCCACCCGGTTTTACTCAACCTCCAAAGGATAGAACCGAAATGATGTTTGAACAATTGCTTGGAAGGTTGAGTGGACTTGAGAGCACGGTGACTTCCATTTCGAAATCTTAAATGGTGCTAGAAGCACAAGTGTTCCAAAAGGCGAGTGAAGCACAAAGGGATCCGGGAAAGCTTCCCAGAAGGACCGAAGACAATCCAACAGGCCAAGTGTTGGCCATTACCACAAGGAGTGGGCTGAGCATGAAAGATCCCTTACCCAAGGGGAATGACAAGGGAAAGCAAGTAGTGGTGGAAGAGGAGCCATTGAAAGAAGAAGGAGGCAAGAGCAAGGATGATGAGCCAACATATGTGGACCCTCCTCCATACAAGCCACCACTACCATTCCAACAATCACGAGAAAGAGCTCGCTTGGACAAACATTTCGGTAAATTCCTTGAACTCATGTCTAAATTGCATATTAACATTCCGTTCATGGATGCTATTCTAGGTATGCCGGCCTATGGAAAGTTTTTGAAGGAGATACTCTCCAATAATAGGAAGTTGGAGGAGTATGGAGAAGTGAGAATGAAAAAGAGATCTTCCGAGTTGATTCAAACTATGAGGGAGGAGATGCCTCCTAAGTTGCGAGATCCGGGATCTTTTTGTGTGCCAATTGGGGTTGGAGAAGTGCAATATGAAGCCCAATGTGATCTTGGACCAAGTGTAAGTATTATCCCGCTTGCACTTTGCAACAAGGTTGGCTAGGAGAGCCGAAGCCGGTCAAGATGATGCTCTACATGGCGTACCGATCAATCACTCACCCCGTGGGAATCTTAGAGGACATACCGGTTCAGCTTGGGAAGTTCTATGTGCCAATCGACTTTGTTGTTTTGGACATCCCGGCGGACTACCCGGTTCCTATCATCTTAGGGAAGCCATTCTTAGCCAAATCCGGATGTTTAGTGGATTGCAAGAATGGGATTCTCTCCTTCAACATAGGAGAAGAGAATATCAAGTTCAAGTTCTCCACAATGATGAAGGGGCCAACCCTCGGTGAAGATGTCTTCAACATTGTCGATGAAGAGGAGGCTAGAGAAGTTGTGAGCTCGATCTTGATCAAGGACCCACTTGAGAGGGTTCTTAGCTTGAGTTTGATGGAGGAAGGAGTTGAGGATGATTGCAATGAAGAAATCAAGGCTTTGGATGCATTGGAAAAGGAGACAAGTGCTGAATTTTAAGTGCACGAAGGTGTGCTGAATCACTGTAGGAACCACGGCCAGACACCAGAGACCACGGACATAATTTTACCTGTGGAACTCTCTGTAATGTCCAGAAGTGCCAGCTCTTCCAATTCCACGCCCGTGGTTATGCCAGAGGTCGTGGTTTTGCCCGTGTTTTCCCCAGAAAGTGCCTTAGTTGTTGATCAAGCTTCAAGGAGTCTTGGAGAGTCTTCCATGGCTTTGGAATCATCTCAACCTACATTGTATGGATCATCTCCAATCGATAAAGGTCCTCCTAAACTTGATCTAAAGCCTCTCCCATCTCATTTAAAGTATTTTTTCCTTGGTGCAAATTCTACTTATCCGGTGATTGTGAATGCATCTTTGAATGATGATGAGCTTGATAGATTGTTGCATGAGTTGAGATTGCATAGGAAAGCTATTGGTTACACTATTGATGATTTAGTTGGCATTAAATCTTCCTTGTGCATGCATAAAATCTTGATGGAAGATAATCATAAACCTTCAATTGAACTTCAAAGAAGATTGAACCCTATAATGAAAGAGGTAGTCAAGAAAGAGATCCTTAAATTGCTAGATGCGGGGATCATTTTCCCGATTTCTGATAGTAAGTGGGTTAGTCTCGTACATGTTGTTCCTAAGAAGGGTGGTATGACCGTAGTAACTAATGAGAACAATGAACTAGTCCCAACTAGGACGGTTACGGGGTGAAGAATGTGTATTGACTATAGGAAACTTAATGTGGCCTCCAGGAAAGATCACTTCCCTCTTCCCTTCATTGACCAAATGCTAGAGAGATTAGCTCAACATTCACACTTTTGTTACTTAGATGGCTATAGTGGGTTCTTCCACATCCCTATTCACCCGGATGACCAAGAGAAAACAACATTTACATGTCCTTGGGGAACATTTGCGTATAGGAGAATGCCATTTGGGTTGTGTAATGCACCCGCCACCTTTCAAAGGTTTATGATGGCTATCTTTTCTGAATATATTGAAAACATCATGGAAGTGTTTATGGATGATTTTTCGGTTTATGGATCTTCATTTGATGATTGCTTATCTAACTTGTCTTTGGTGTTGAAGAGATGTGAGGAAACTAACCTTGTTTTGAATTGGGAGAAATGCCACTTCATGGTGAGTAAATGCATAGTGTTGGGACATTTGGTTTACAACCGAGGCATTGAGTTTGATAGAGCAAAGATAGAAACAATAGAGAAGTTGCCACCACCTAACTCGGTGAAGGGGGTAAGGAGTTTCTTAGGGCATGCCGGTTTTTACCGGAGATTTATAAAAGATTTCTCTAAAATTTCTAAGCCTCTCACTAACCTACTAATGAAAGATGTTGAGTTTGTTTTCTCCAAGGACTGCCTTGAAGCATTTTGTAGGTTGAAGAATGCCTTGATCTCCGCCCCTATCATGCAACCACCGGATTGGAGCTTACCGTTTGAGATAATGTGCGATGCAAGTGATGTGGCCGTTGGGGCTGTTTTAGGACAAAAGAAAGATGGGCTTACACATGCCATCTATTATGCTAGCAAGACGCTAGATGACGCCCAACTCAACTATGCCACAACCGAGACGGAGTTACTAGCGGTGGTGTATACCTTTGAGAAGTTCCGGTCATATCTTGTGGGAGCCAAGGTCATTGTGTACACGGATCATGCTGCGATCCGTTATCTCCTCACAAAGAAGGATGCCAAGCCTCGCTTGATTCGTTGGATCCTTCACCTCTAAGAGTTTGACTTGGAAATTCGGGACAAGAAGGGTTCAAAAAATTCAGTGGCGGACCATCTTAGTAGGCTACCACCATTGGAGATTGAGAGAGATGACATCCCGATTGATGACTCATTCCGGGATGAGCAATTGCAAATGATGGAGGAGTGCTTGCTTCAAGTGTCTAGAGGGAGTGAGCCATGGTATGCGGATATAGTGAACTACCTTGTGTGTGAGGAGGTGCCACCCGGTTTGTCATATGCCCAAAGGAAAAAGTTCTTCAAGGATGTGAGGCATTACTATTGGAGCGAGCCTCTCTTGTTCAAGAGAGGACCGGATGGAGTCTTTAGGAGGTGCATCCCGGAGGATGAGGTGGAGAGTGTGATCCGCCATTGTCACTCCTTGCCATGTGGAGGCCATGCTAGCTCAGACACGACGTGTGCAATGGTATTGCAATCCGGTTTTTATTGGCCTAACTTGTTTAGGGATGTGCAGAATTTTGTAGTGGCATGTGATGCTTGCCAAAGGACGGGCAACATCTCAAAAAGGAATGAGATGCCCTTGAACAACATACAAGAGGTTGAGATATTTGATGTTTGAGGTGTGGACTTCATGGTGCCATTCCCCTCTTCATGTGGCAACCTATACATTCTCTTGGCGGTGGACTACGTGACGAGATGGGTGGAGGCAATCGCCTCTCCCACAAATGATGCCAAGGTTGTGGTGCGGTTCTTTAACCGAGTCATCTTCCCTAGGTTTGGAACACCAAGAGTGATCATAAGTGATGGAGGGAAGCATTTCACCAATAGGAACTTTGGGACACTTTTGGCTAAGTATGGGGTGACTCATAAGGTGGCAACACCTTACCATCCCCAAAGTAGTGGCCACGTAGAGATCTCCAACCGGGAGATAAAGGGGATACTTGAGAAGACGGTATCTAGGACAAGAAAGGATTGGGCTATGAAGCTTGATGATGCTTTGTGGGCAAATAGAACCGCTTTCAAGAGACCGATTGGAACCACTCTCTACAAGCTAGTTTATGGCAAGTCTTGCCACCTACCGGTGGAGATGGAGCATAGGGCATATTGGGCCATAAGGTGGCTGAATTTTGACCTCAAGGAAGCCGGTGAGAAGAGGTTGCTAGACATTAATGCTCTTGAGGATATCCGGTTGGATGCCTATGAAAACGCCCGGATTTACAAGCAAAGGACCAAACGTTGGCATGACAAACGTCTCATCCCAAAGGAGTTGAGTGAAGGTGACTTAGTCCTTCTCTTCAACTCAAGGCTGCGGCTCTTTCCCGGAAAGCTAAAGTCAAGATGGACGGGTCCTTATGTGGTGAAGAAGGTCTTTCCCCATGGAGCGGTTGAGATAGGAGGGGAGCATTGTGGAGATTTTAAGGTGAATGGGCACCGTTTGAAGAAGTATATCCCGGGAGCTCCGGTGGATATGATTGCTCCACTTCACTTTGAGTGAAACGCTCCTGAATTTGGTCAAGCTAATGACCTTAAAGAAGCGCTTAATGGGAGGCAACCCATTGGTACATGTTTTTCCCTTTTCGTTTTTGTTTTCGTTTTCACTTTTTCCTTTTGTCTTTGTTTTGGTGTGTTTGTGTGTGTTTGGTGTTTGAGTGCTACAGTCTAAGTAGCATGGAAGCCTTGTAAGGCATGAGGAAGGTGATGATGATGATCCCGTATCAAACGTGGGTGGAGCGGATGTGGGACTTGGACGGCTAGCGGTGCTTAGCCCGGGTCCGCACGCCACAATGAACATCAAGATCTCTCTACCACCTTTGATTGATCATCCACCATCACTCCACATGAGTGAACCAAAATACCAAAGAAACACCATTTTTACATTGTGAGGACTCTCTTTCAATCTTCTTTACTTGATTTGCTCATTGGGGACAATGTGTTTCTAAGTATGGGGTGGGGTTTTCATGATCATTTGCATGATTGCATCTAGGATAGTTTCGTATTGTCACATGTTTCATTAGCTTTTGCATTGTACATATATATTTCGAAAATTCCAAAAAAATCAAAAAATTTAAAAAATTTTAGTGCTTCTAAGTTTGGGTATATCCCTTATGATGAGATTGTCTTGTGAATTAGCTATGGATGGCCTTGTGTGTTGAATGGATGTATGCATATGTGGACTTGAATTACTTATCTTGAATCGCATGTATGAATTGTGATCATGATGTTTGCCTTGATTGGATTGAGGATTGATGATCGAAATTACATGCTAGTTCTTGCACATTATTTAGGAATGATTAAGGCAATTCATCTATCTCTACTTCTCATCTTGATCATGTTGTTTGAGCAGCTCAATTGATATAAAAATTTGACCTCTTTTGACCCATCCGGGAATAGGAGCATGCTAGTGTGTTGAGTGTGTGAAAAGCAAGTGTGGGGTGAAGTTGTTGATGAAAGAATGTTGTGAATGAAGTGCTGAATTTGTTGTGAAAAGTGTCGAAAAAAAAGGTTTGGGGACTTTGGTTTTGATGACGAGTAACTCGGCACCATTCACATAATTGGGTGTTTGTGCCTTGCCAAAGTCGGATAAATCGAATGTCCTAACGAGCCTTGGTATGTGTGCCCGGTGTGAAGCACCTCGGAAAAATACCGAGGTCCGCTATTCACCAAGGTTACGGCTTTTGTACACCAAATCCATTGTCTCAAAAATAAGTGAAAGAAAAAGAAAATGAAAAAGAAAAGAAAGGAAAGAAAAGATACAGAAAAATATACACTTGTGGGAAGTTGATCAAAAATAAAATTGTGGAGTTAGTTCCTTTCCCGGATTAGCATCACATGACCTAGAAAAATTCCCACCTATTCACAACGTTTCTTGGCCTCTTCTTTCCTAAGCCCTTGTGACCTATTTGCATGTGTGTAAGAATTAGTGATCTAGATTGGATATACTCATGATCATCTTGACTTCTTCATTTTCACCTTGCATGTATGCTTTCGAGTTAAGTATAATTGTCTTTCCATGCCTTCATTCGTTTGATGCATGATTGCTTGCCCATTTCCATGAAACATGACTATGAAGGTGATCCAATTTTAGAAGCACAATTCCAAAAGATTTTCTGTTTTTCTGCATTCATAAATCATGTCATCGCTTAGCGATTTTCTGTTTTTCTGCATTCATAAATCATGTCATCGCTTAGCCTATAGTTGGATCTTGCTCGGGGACTAACAAATCTTAAGTATGGGGTATTTTGATAACATGATTTATGACGTTAGTTTAGGCATCCATTTAGATAGTTTTTCCCGTTATTCATGCATAGTTTGGCATTAGTTCATGACGTTTACGTTTAATTCATGCATATTGTCGAGATAGACGTCTACACAAACTATTGTCGGTTTTGTAGGTATTTTGGGGAGCTTTTGGAGCTTAATCGATACATTCGAGGATCATTCCTCGTGATGACACACTTCCGGACTCATCAAGAAGCAAGCTAGGAGCTAAGGAGGACACATAGGACCTTGTTGGTGCATGCCTTGCACCAACTCATGACTTAACAATCAAAAGAGAGCTGTCTGAGCAAAACCACGGCCCATACCCAGATTCCACGCCCGTACTTTTGGCCGTGGTTTTCTCTGGATAGCTGTGACAGCTGTCCCACGATCTCCATAACCGACTCGTGCCCTTGATGGAGGATATAAGTGGTCCTGCAGGCTACTCTTGGAGGAGAAGGAAACACTCTCATTTTAGGGAAGAAGAAGAAGAACAACATCATTTTAGAGTTTTTCATAGCTTTTGAGTGGTTTTTGAGTGAGCTTGTTGAAGACATTTGCAAGGATTTGTAAGGAACGATTTGGACCTTGTTTTGAAGGGTTGTAAGTCTTTCTTAACATTTATTCAGCTTGGTTTTCTTGTTCTACTTTTTTCATTTCTCTTTCATTTCATTTTCTTGCTATGGAAGCCTTGAATGTATGCTTGATGAGTTTGATTGTTAAAATGCATGTTGTTAGCTAAACATATGCGATTCTAGGGTAATGGAATGATGATTATGGCTTGGACTATGATAGAATAGACTTAAATGTATTCTTGGATGATTTTCTTGCTCGAACCTAACCTCTGTTAGAAATCACGGTCAGTTCTTCAAGAACCACGCCCGTGGTTTGGTATGAACAACCCGTGATTTTCCCTATTGTGCTTGTATTGATAAATCTGAATGTTAGGTTGTTAGATTATTGAAATCCTAGTGTTTGTTAAGCATAATCTAGCCTAGGGTGACCTAATGCTAGCAAACTAAGTGAAGAAAGAGACCTACCCGGTGATTTCCGACCCTAAGTACCAATGATGACGAACTCTAGGTAGTAGTGAGCCTCATAAGCCGCTATTGGACTGAGTGTGCTAGGATTGATGTTTAGGACTTGCCTTCCCGAGACATACCTGGTAAGGAGAAGTTAGACCCCTAGATAGCAATCCGGTTGGTGTAGATTTCCCAACCTTAGGCTCCTAGAGACTTACCCGGTAATAGGACCTTAGTTCCGGGATTAGTGGATCATGAGACCTACCCGGTGATAGATCCCGTTTGAGAAACATTCCTTCCCAACATACCATAGCTAGTCCAAGGTTGATTAGAAGCTTGAGTCCAATGCCATAACCGGAATTCCTAACCCCTAGAATCTGCTTTTCTCTCTTTGATCACATATCTCGTGTTTGTGTTGCTTGTTTGTGTTGGTAGCTAGATTAGTTAATTAGTTTTATAATCTTGCATCAATTGTGATCTTGTTTGATCACCACAAAAACCAACCCAAAAACATCATGATTTTCATTTCTTTATTCCTTTCTCGTTTCTTAGATTAGAGTTGCACTATCCATAATCATTTATTTGATTCGATTTCACCTTAGTCTTTGTGTTCGACCTCGGAATACTATCCTTGCTACAAAACGACCCATACATTGTGGGTTTGCTAGGAGTTAGGAAAATATATCGAGTTATAAATTTAAGACTTTTGTGCTATACGTTTCTAGCGTAACAGATAGCGGTGCACAAAAACTGAAGCCTAGGGGATTGGCGTTTCTCAATTTCGAGATGCCTCAAACCCTTGATGCACATACCATAATCCGTTAGAAATATCGCTCAATCCGACTTTGGAAAGACACAAACACCCGGCTATGTGAATGGTGCCGAGTTACTCATCATCAAGATTGACTTCCCCAAACCTATTTTCTATACTTTGAATGCATAATTTTTTTCTTTCATGGCCCTCCCACATCAAACATGCCAAAATTACACTCATTCTAATTCCCGGATAGGTAAAGGAGACAAAAATTTCATTGAGGGGCTAAATGAATAAAGAAGAAGCAAGAAAAATTGAGGTGCCTTAATCATTTTGAAAAGATGCGCAAGAACTTATAATGTGGTTTTAACCTTCAATACTCAACTTGATTTAGAATGAAAGAAAATTATCATTCATGCATGAAATTCTAACAAAGTATTCAAATCCCACATATGTCATAAATCAATTCAAACATATCAAAATTATCATAGCTATTCCATAAAACAAAATTCATCATAGAGATCATATCCATCCTAGAAGCACAAAAGTTTTAAAAATTTTCAAAATCAAAAGTTGCAAGACATAAAACATGCAAATGGTATTGCAAATACCTCCACCCCATAATTAAAACTCACATTGTCCCCAATGTAAAGAAAAGAAAAGATGGAAAAAAATACTCACAATGTAAGACGGCGAATCCTTCATCGGGTGATGGTGGTGGGAATCTATAGAAGCTCAATAGGGAATTCTGAATATTCTAATCGGTGTTGAAGAATGAAGAAGGGGAACGTTTTTTAGCCGAAAATTTTTCGGAAAAAAAATTATTTTTTTTCCACGGCCTATCGGGAATTTCCATGGCCGTGGTTTTGGGCGTGGAACTTTCTGTTTCTCTCGACATAGCATTCCACGGTCCAAAATACCATTCCACGGCCGTGAAATTGTACGGACACCCGTGCAATCCTCTGATGTTCGCCAAAAATCCAAGTTTCGTCAATCTTTCGGCTTTTCCTCCCTTCTTTTGCTCATTCCTTACTCCTGACATCCAAAAACACAAAAATACCGGAAGGTATCGAAGAAACACAAACAAAAACAACTACTCTAATCTAAACTAAGAAAAAAAACAAAAACGTAAGTGCAATACCTTGTGTTGCCTCCCAAGAAGCTCTTGTTTTGGGTCCATAGCTAGACCGTTCTTGAGTTTATTCGAGGACAATCGGCGCGATTTCCTCAACTAGGAGTTCCGGTGAATACTTCTTAAGTCGTTGACCATTCACCTTAAAACTTCCGCTTTTTTCACCCCATACTTCAACTGCGCCATGGGGAAAAACACGTTTGATTAGATAAGGTCCAGTCCAACGAGATTTAAACTTACCTGGGAAGAGACGAAGTCTCGAATTGATGAGGAGAACTTGATCTCCTTCTTTGAGGTCCTTTGGAATGTTATGCTTATCATGCCAACGCTTCGCCCTTTCTTTGTAAATCTTGGTATTCTCAAAGGCGTTTAAGCGGAGTTCTTCAAGCTCATTAAGGTCCAAGAGGCGCTTCTCGCCCGCTTCCTTCATGCCGAAGTCCAACCACTTCACAGCCTAGTACGCCTTGTGTTTCCACCAGGAGATGACAAGACTTCCCATACACAAGGTTGTATGGTGTTGTACCTATAGGAGTCTTGTATGCAGTCCTATACGCCCATAGAACATCATCTAGTTTCAAAGACCAACCCTTCCATGTCTTTGACACCGTCTTCTGAAGGATGCCCTTGATCTCTCTATTCGAAATTTCCACTTGCCCACTTGTTTGTGGGTGGTAGGGAGTGGCGATCTTGGGAGTCACCCCATACTTAGCTAGTGGAGCTTCGAATCGTCGGGCAATGAAGTGTGAACCTCCGTAACTAATGATGGTCCGTGGTGTCCCAAACCTTGGGAAAATGGTTCTATTAAAGAACTTGACAACAACCATGGCATCATTAGTTGGAGAGGCAATAGCTTCAACCCATCTCGAAACATAATCTACAGCTAGAAGTATGTATTGGTTTTCACAAGATGATGGGAAGGGTCCCATGAAGTCGACTCCCCAAACGTCGAAGATTTCCACCTCTTGAATGTTGTTGAGAGGCATCTCGTTTCTCCTAGAGATATTTTATGTTCTTTGACAAGCATCGCAACAAGAAACAAAGGTTTGCACATCCTTAAATAAAGTAGGCCAAAAGAATCCAGATTGCAATACCTTAGCGCTAGTTTTATTGGAACTAGCGTGTTCTCCTCAAAGTAGTGAATGACAATGACGAATGACGCTTTGCATTTCGTCCTCCGGCACACATCTCCTAATGATGCCATCGGGACCTCTCTTGAATAGTAGAGGTTCATTCCAAAAGTATTGCCGGACATCCCGAAAGAACTTCTTCTTTTGTGCATAGGATAATCCGGGAGGTATTTTCTGACAAACCAAGTAATTTACAAAATCAGCAAACCAAGGTTCGTTACCTCTAGAGATCTTTTCGATGCACTCCTCTATGATGTGTAAGTGCTCATCCGGGAAGGAGTCATCAATGGGTAGATCGTCGTCTTCAATGTGTGTAGACAACTCAAATGACCCGCAACAGAATTTTGCGAGCCTTTCTTGTCGCGGATCTGTAGATCGAATTCTTATAGGAGAAGAATCCATATAATTAGCCTCGGTTTCGCATCCTTCTTGGCGAGTAAGTACCGGATCGCTGAATGGTCCGTGTATACAATCACCTTCGCTCCTACAAGATAAGAACAAAACTTCTCAAATGCATATACAATGGCTAAAATTATTTCTCAGTTTTGGCGTAGTTGAGCTGCGCTTCATCTAGCGTCTTTGTTCGGCCTTCCTTCTTTTTCCCCAGCACTGCTCCAACATCTACCTCACTTGCGTCACACATTACCTCGAACGGGAGTTTCCAGTCCGGAGATTGGATAATCGGGGCTGAGATGAGAGATTCCCGGATCTTATAGAAAGCTTCTAAACAATCCTGCGAAAAATCAAAAATTGCATCCTTCATCAATAGATTAGTTAGCGTTTTTGAAATCTTAGAAAAGTCTTTGATAAATCTCCAATAAAATCCTGCATGTCCTAGAAAACTTTTTATCCCTTTCACCGAGGATGGAGGAGGAAGTTTCTCTATAGTCTCTATCTTCTCCTTATCAACTTCGATCCCTCTACTAGAGATCAAGTGTCCTAGTACAATGCCTTCCCTAACCATGAATTGACACTTCTCCCAATTAAGAAATAGGTTAGTGTCTTCACACATTTGCAACAGAAGAGAAAGTTTAGAAAGACAATTATCAAATGAGGAACCATAAACGGAAAAATCGTCCATAAAAATCTCCATGATTTCCTCAACGTACTCCGAGAAGATGGCCATCATACACCTTTGAAAGGTGGTTGGGGCATTGCAAAGCCCGAATGGCATCCTTCTATATGCAAACGTACCGCACGGGCACGTGAATGTGGTCTTCTCTTGATCGTCCGGATGGATCGGAATCTGGAAGAAACCACTATAACCGTCAAGATAACAGAAATAAGAGTGTTGTTTTAACCTCTCAAGCATTTGGTCTATGAATGGTAGCGGGAAGTGATCCTTCCTAGTTGCATTGTTTAGCTTGCGTGTAATAGCTAGGATTTCCGAATTCTAATTAATGTTGATTAACTTAATTAGTGATAGTAATTGACATATAACTTGCGAAAATTGCCTAAGTGTTGAGTATAAGTCCTACCGTTATGTTCTTGGCGAAATATTGAGCTTATGGTGAAATTTTCACTTTTTCGCCGGGTAATAATTTTTACCCTCCGGCATTATTTGGAGCATTTGGGAGCTCCAATTAATAAAAATGCAGTTGAGAGAAATGATCAGGATATCGGACATGTCCTAGATATGAAATAACAAGGAATGGCAAAACGGACAAAAGAGTCGTTATTTCGTTTCTTAACGGCTAAGAAAGACGGCTTAGGAATACACGTTTTCCGAGGCAATTGTGGAATAATTATCCCTACAATATTCAAGATCTATTATTCCAATTTCGAGAAGTTTGGAGAAGGGGGTTCAACCCGCCATTGGATCGATAAAAGGATAATTATCGACTTCGCTAAAGGATAATTATCGACTTCACTATAAATAGCGGAAAATCGTTTATTAATTCATTTCATTTCACGTTTCCTCGTAAAAGCTCTGATTTCTCTCCAACTACAAACTCAGATCTACTCTCCGTTTCTAATTGAATTTTTGGATTCCTCTCTTCATTCTCTTCATATCGGTACCGAGTTTCTGCATTTCCGAGCAGATGAAGACCATGTCGAGCATATATGTCACCCAGACAGTTCCATCACTCAGATTCCGGTGAATTTGATGTTGTACATGCGTAGCCTGTGTGGTTGTGATTCTGAATCTTCTTTTACATCGTCAATCGGGTTAGTAACGAATAAGTTACGAATTTATTCGTTTTCCGTACTGCGATTTGGCCTAAATCGACCTTAGGCTTTTCAAAATGGATAATTAGAAATTCCATTATGAGTAGTATATTATTCTGGTGTTTATGGGTTGTTTGTTGATGAAATTTGATGATTGGTGGGTTTAAAAATGGCCTGTGGGCAAAACGTTATTTTGGTGAAATTTAATTAATTAATTAAAGGTTAATTAATTAAATTAGGATAAATTTGAGATTGAGGAATACTGATTAGATGCATGCTAGGTGTCAGAATGATTTGAGGATCATGATGATGTTATGAATATCGGTTATGGCTTTAAGGTTTAGTATGTGTACGAGTATGATGAGATGTTATGTTGAGGATATGCCTTAGGCATTTATAAATGTGTTGAGGATCTGAGGTTTGGATTTGAGATATAGGTTGGTTGTGGTTAGTGAGACGAGTCTCCTAACCTTTGCAATATGTGATTGTGTGTGCCTTGCTATTGCAGGCGTTGATTACTTCCCCAAAGGGAAGCTGTGACGTGGTACAGGTTACGAGTATATCAGGTAAGTCCATAGAACTTACTTAGCGTACAGTTATGGATTGTATGATTGTGATGGTTGTGTGTGTTCATATGATTGTGCATTTATAACCTAAACCGGACTAGGATGACCATTCATTACATTTATTTGGCCCAAGTGTATTATAACGGGCGGTAACCGCTGGTCTCTGCCTGCTGGTTAGGAGGAGGTGCCCTGAAGATGATCTCACAGGAGGGGACGAGTGAAGGTCACCCCCATGCAAAACTCCCGTGTTACGTTGGATGGGACGGGGTTCTTGAGTCTCCTCGTGTTACAAAAGAAGTTGAATTAGTAATGGAATAACGTAATGAAAGATAATAAATGAATGTGTGTGGCATTGCATGTTTGAGATGTTGATGTGTGGTTGTGCTATTACCTTCATGCTTTTCATTGTTGTAGCTAACGGTTTCATACCGTGTTGTAGTGTTCTGCAGGTTAGGAATACTGCAGAGTGAGCCAGATGGTGTGACAAGCCGAGGACTTCTGTACATTAGGATGCGTAGGATGTGGGATCTTTTGTGGTTGTGGTTTATGTTGTTGTTTTGTACTCGGCTATGAATTTGTAAACTCTTTTGATGTATCATACTTAGCTTTTATATATTTGATTTTAACCAACCTATGCCTTGTTGTAAGATCTAGTGACCTTGTTGTCAGGCTAGGGTCAGGATCCATTGTGAGATCCTAGCCCAATGTGACACTCCAAGTCCCGCGGATTTGGGTGTGACATTGCGGTAGTCTATGCACATCTTCCATCCCGTCACGATTCTTGTAGGAATGAGCTCATTGTTCTTGTTAGTGATAACCGTCATTCCTCCTTTCTTTGGGACAACTTGAACGGGGCTCACCCACTTACTATCGGAGATAGATAGATGATACCTGCATCAAGTAACTTAAGAATTTCCTTCTTAACAACCTCTTTCATGATCGGATTTAACCGTCTTTGAAGTTGTCGCGAAGGCTTAAAATCTTCCTCCATTAGAATCTTGTGCATGCATAAAGATGGTTTAATTCCTACAAGATCCTCTATGATATAACCTAAGGCTTTCTTATGTTTCCTTAGAACAACCATTAGTTTCTCATGTTCATCTTCACTTAAATCGGAACTAACAATTACGGGAAAGGTAGAATTAGTTCCATGAAATGCATACCAAAGATGTGTGGGAAGTGGCTTCAATTCCATAGCTATTGATGCCTTTGATGAGTCTTGAGGTGTGTCCGATGCTTCCTTTGAGGTCTCTAATGGTGTAGGAGTGATTGAAGAAGACTCAAGAGCTTTTGTGGAAAGAACGGAATTGTTCTCAGAAATTTCCAAAATTACGGCACCATTGTTACTTCCACAGCCGTGGTTTGGGGCGTGGAACTCAATTACGGAACCACTGTTTAGTTCCACGGTCGTGGTTTAGACCGTGTAACTTACTGTTTCTCTCAAAATAGCATTTTACTGGCAGCTTGGGTGAAACCACGGCCGTGGAATAGCACGACTGACCGTTGTTTCTCACGTTTTCTGAGCCATCGTAAAGTTTTTCAAACTCTTCCTCTTGTACTTCCTGTAGCTCTTCCAAGGCTTCAATCTCATCATTGCAATCCTCTTCTTCTACCTTTTCCATGATGATCATGGTTATGACCTATTGCAATGGATCCTTGAATAGAATCGAGCTCACTTCCTCTCTAGACGCTTCCTCGTCATAGATATTGAACATATCCTCTCCAAGAGCTGGCTCTTTCACCAAAGTTGAGAGAACAAACTCAACCTTCTCTTCTCTTATGTCGAAGGCTAGTCTAGCATTCTTGCAATCCACCATACAACCGGATGTTGCAAGAAACGGTCTTCCGAGTATGATCGGAACCGGACAATCTGCAGGAATGTCAAGCACAATAAAGTCTATTGGAATATAAAACTTACCGAGCTTGATTGGGACGTCTTCAATGATACCGACGGGACGAGTTATGGATCGATCCGCCATGTATAACGTCATCTTCAACGGTTTAGGTTCACCTAAACCGACCTTCCTACACAAAGCAAGCGGGATGATGCTAACACTTGCTCCTAAGTCACAAAGAGCATCATATGTGACTTCTCCTACTCCAATTGGAATGCAAAATGATCCCGGATCTCTTAGCTTTGGGGGCATCTTTTCCGTCATCATTTTGATGAGCTCCGAAGATTCCGAACTCATCTTGACTTCTCCAAAGTCTTCTAGCTTCCTCTTGTTAGAGAAGAGCTCTTTCAAGAACTTCCCGTAAGCGGTCATACCTACAATAGCATCAATGAAAGGTATATTAATGTGCAGTTTGCTCATTAGTTCAATGACCTTACCAAATTGTTTGTCTAGAGGCGCTCTTGCTCTAGATTGTGGAAATGGTAGAGGAGGTTTATAAAGTGGAGGAGGGACAAAGACATCTTCCTTCTCCTTCCCCTTTTCTTTCTCCTTCTCGGCTGGAACTTCTACAAACTTAGGTTGCGGCTCGGTAGTTGTCACACCGCTCCTAGTTGTGATAGCCATCACCCTTCCCTTTGGGTTATCCTCCGTCTTTTTGGGAAGCTTCCCTTGATCTCTAGGAACTTCTTCGGCCTTGCTAAATACTTGGTTTTCTAAAGCTTTGTGAGCTTTATCAACCGAAGTTATGTAACTCTCCAACCCTCGTAGCTTTCCTAAGATCGTCTCCAACATAGGATCGGGCTTTTCCTTCTCCTTATTGTTTGAACCATTTTATGTTTTCCCCTGGCTTTTAAAAGGAGTAGAAGAAGATGGAGATGTTAAAGCTTTTTCAGCATGTGAATAGGGATTACTTGGATTTTGTTGGTTGGATCTCCAATTGTTGTTGTTGGAGTTCCTATTGCTATTATTCCAGTTATTATTCCGGTTGTTGTTCCGGTATTCATTCCTATTCCCTTGGTTGTTATCTCTCCCCATATAGTTGGCCTCTTTCTCCTTCGCCTTTTGAAGGCTAGTTTTTATGACTTCCTTCAACTCTTTGATCTCATTGTTGAGGGAGAATATTTGCGTTTGCGCAGCTTGATTCAACTTAGCTCCCGGATCTCCTTGATTCCGGCTATTAGGATCCGCATTCCGGTGGGAATACTTCTCAATCACTTGGGCTTGCTTCTGAATGAAGTCCCAAGCATCATCTTCTCTCATGTCCATGAATGTACCACAAGAGAGAGATTGGAGATTGAATTGTGTTTCCACATCCAACCCCTTGTAGTAGATTTCCAATAATTCCAGCTTTGAAATGCCATGGTGTGGGCAATCCAATAAGGGATCCTGAAATCTTTCCCATGATTGAAACAAACCTTCGTTAGCTTTCATAGAAAATGCATTAATCTTACCTCTCAACTCCGCCGTCTTGGAGGGCGGAAAGAACTTGGTGAGGAACTCTGAAGATAGATCCTCCCATGTGGTAAGCCTTCCAGCTGGAAGAGCTTTATACCAAGATAAATCCTTGTCCTTCAAAGAGAAGAAGAACGGTTTGATCTTATAGTTGTTGTTGGTAGCCCTTTTCGGCTTCAATGTCTCCATGAGAATCTCAAAATTCTGCAAATGTTGGTGTGGAGATTCAGCACTTTTTCTACCAAATTGACTTTGGCGAACCATGGTGATAACTTGCGGGCTAAAACTGAATTCCTGGATATCTTCAGCTCCGAAATTCACACCTAGACGGCGTGGTTGCTGAATTGGATCCATCCTTTGCGCAAGACTCCGTGGTTCATCCCCTTCATGAGAAACTCTCACATCTCCTGCGGGAATGCGAGGAACAACCGGTGGTCTATGGTTGTTACGAACGGGATGGATCACTGGATCAATTTCCTAAAGTTGCGGCATATCATCATCCTCATCATCGGATGATTCAGCTCTAGTGGACTTAGTTGGTTTCTTGACCTTCTTCTTCTTAGCATCATTCATCTCCAACTTCATGTCCATCATCATAGCTTTGAGCTCATCCATTTGGAATTGATGACGCTCCAACTCTTCCATACGAGCCTTCTCACTTAACTTAAGTTAAAGTTGAACTTCATCCAACTCCGCTTGTTTTCTCTCGTTGTTTTCAGCCATCTTTTTCTCTTTCAACTTTCTTCTCAAAGTTTTCTCAAGTTCAGGATCAAAAGGAACTAGATCTTTGGTAGATCTAGTCTTTCGCATATACCTAAAGAATCTGCAAAAATCACTCAAAAAGAGATATCAAATAACAAAAGCAAAGCTCCCAAGCTCGACAACTGAGTACCGAAGTTTGGTCTAGACCAAATCCCCGGCAACGGCGCCAAAAACTTGTTCGCTCAAACTTTGCGTCACACAGTCTTAAAATTTATATAACTGAAATTAAGCAAGCGAACCCGCAGTGTACGGAACGGCGTAGTAGAGTAAGAATTCCAGAGTATCGAACTTAGGGATTTGGGGGATCAAATTCAGTTCACTAATTATCGAGCAAGTAAAGTATAAGCTTTGCAAATATATTGGGAAAACAACAATTTTAAAGATCCGGATATCCAATTATGGCAATAGATTCAAGATATTCTATAACTATAAGGACAGAGTCGAGATTTGCAAAGGTATAACTAAAGTAAGGTTATGTACGGTGAAGTTCCAAAACCCTATATGTCTATCCCAAAGACTCTCTCTATAAAGGTTGTTGAGGCTGCACTGTAGAAAGGATCTAAAGGTAAGAATTAATCTCAAATACCCATGCCCAAACCCAAGGAATCAAAGATAAGCTAAAACGGTTAAGGTTGTGACACTCGAAACCGAAATAAAGGATGTTGAGTCTCATTACTACCTATAAAAGGCAAGTCAAGGCTAGGTTAAAGCAAATCTTTAACTTTTGATCAAAGCAAAAGCAAAGGTCGTATAATAGAGGAAATCACGGCTAGATCTTGAGATTCCACGGCCGTGGAACTCAAAAACAGATCGTGGTTTAGGGTGTCGACGAGGTTTCTCACACTCTCAGGGTCCAATATGTTTATGATCGATCTATCATCATCTTAGCCACAACTATCAACCCTTCACCTTAGAATTGCTAAAGGGTTTTAGCCAATAACCATCATCATGATATCAAAAATCAAGTTTAAATGAGAAAGGGTATAAAACTCCGAAAACTCAATAATTATCCAATAACAAAACTCGAATCCAGAACAAAGTATGTTTGATGAATGCAGAAAAGTAGGAAAGGAAATCCTCGCAACGATCTAGAGAAACAACGAAGAACGGGATGTCAATCCGTCCTCCAATCGAAATCGAAAGTATACAATCTCCAAAATCACGTCTTTCACAAGCAACAATCCGCGTCTCCAATCCTTCTCTCAATCTCGAAAGCAAAATGAACCCTAAAGTAGCCGTCCTTCAACTTCTCCTTAAAGTCGGGGCTCCAAGTTCGCCTTTCAATGTTGAAGGTTATCCGATATTTGTAGGGATAAAATCTAGGGTTTAAAGACAAAACCCTAAATATTTGGGCTGAAAAGAAATCGAGCCCGCTAGTATCAGAAAATACTCTGGGTCGCGTCAGACGGTATCAAACAATACTTTGGTGCGTCAGATGGTATCAGAAAATACTTTGCCGCGTGAGACGGTATCAGAAGATACTTTGGCACTTCCTAGCTTCTTTTATGCTCTTTTTTGTCCCGCTTCAAGGCTTCATCCATAAATATGCCATTTCGCTCCAAAATTCGCCAAATTACCTACAAATGCAATAAAACTCTATGTAGACCTCTATTCTCGCAAAGTAGGTGAATATAACCATAAATGCCATGAATGTATGTCTATGCATGCAAAATAAAGGAAAAATCTATATAAATACATGCCTAAAAATAGGTCATAATTCATGTCATCAAAATACCTCATACTTGCCTCTTGCTTGTCCCCATGCAAGGTTTAAACTTATGATACAAGATGATATGGATTATGAATATGCAAAAACAAAAAAACCTCAATATTTTGGTTGTGCTTATATTCATAGATCACCCTCAAAGAGTCGCTTCATAACTAATAACAATCATCATATGGTCAAAAGGAATTACATCATGGAAAGGATAATCACACTTTGCAAGAGAATCATAACATGCATCATAACTTGCAATATATCAAAATCATCATGAGAAATCCAATTTAGACCACAAAGCCAAACAACAATCCAAAGATCTTACGGTGTTTCAAGTAAAGGTCAAGAAACGTGAATAGGTGGGACTTTTATAAGGTAATGTGGTGCAAAAATCCGAGAAATAGGAACAACACAACATAACTTTTTCTTTAACAACTTGAATCAACAACCATTGAGAGCTTTGCTCTCCCTTTTCAACACAAAATTTCTTTTTCGACTTTACTTTTGGAAATATGGACAGCGGTGCACAAAAACCGAAGCCTAGGAGATTGGCGTTTCTCAATTTCGAGATGCCTCAAACCCTTGATGCACATACCATAATCCGTTAGGAATATCGCTCAATCCGACTTTGGCAAGACACAAACACCCGGCCATGTGAATGGTGCCGAGTTACTCATCATCAAGATTGACTTTCCCAAACCTATTTTCTATACTTTGAATGCACAATTTTTTTCTTTCATGACCCTCCCACATCAAACATGCCAAAATTACACTCTTCCTAATTCTCGGATAGGTAAGGAGGCAAAAATTTCATTAAGGGGCTAAATGAATAAAGAAGAAGCAAGAAAAATCGAGGTGCCTTACTCATTTCGAAAAGATACGCTAGAACTTATAATGCGGTTTCAACCTTCAATACTCAACATGATTTAGAATGAAAGCAAATTATCATTCATGCATGAAATCCTAACAAAGTATTCAAATCCCACATATGTCATAAATCAATTCAAACATATAAAAATTATCATAGCTATTCCATAAAACAAAATTCATCATAGAGATCATATCCATCCTAGAAGCACAAAATTTTAAAAATTTTCAAAATCAAAAATTGCAAGACATAAAACATGCAAATGGTATTGCAAATACCTCCACCCCGTACTTAAAACTCAAATTGTCCCCAATGTGAAGAAAAGAAAAGATGAAAAAGAATACTCACAATGTAAGATGGCGAATCCTTCATCGGGTGATGGTGGTGGGAATCTATAGACGCTCAATAGGGAATTCTGAATATTCTAATCGGTGTTGAAGAATGAAGAAGGGGAACGTCTTTCCGCCGAAAATTTTTCCGGAAAAAAAAAATATATATTTTTTTTCCACGGCCTATCGGGAATTTCCACGACCGTGGTTTTGGGCGTGGAACTTTCTGTTGCTCTCGACATAGCATTCCACGGTCCAAAATAGCATTCCATGGCCGTGGAACTGTACGGACACCCGTGGGATCCTCTGATGTTCGCCAAAAATCCAAGTTTCGTCAATCTTTCGGCTTTTCCTCCCTTCTTTTGCTCATTCCTTATTCCTGACATCCAAAAACACATACATACCGGAAGATATCGAAGAAAAACAAACAAAAACAACTACTCTAATCTAATCTAAGAAAAAAAAACAAAAACGTAAGTGCAATACCTTGGGTTACCTCCCAAGAAGCGCTTGTTTTTGGTCCATAGCTAGAATGTTCCTGAGTTTATTCGAGGATAATCGGGGCGATTTCCTCAATTGGGAGCTCCGGTGAATACTTCTTAAGTCGTTGACCATTCACCTTGAAACTTCCGCTCTTTTCACCCCATACTTCAACTGCGCCATGGGTAAAAACACGTTTGATTAGATAAGGTCCAGTCCAACGAGATTTAAGCTTACCTGGGAAGAGACGAAGTCTCAAATTGAAGAGGAGAACTTGATCTCCTTCTTTGAGGTCCTTTGGAATGATATGCTTATCATGCCAACGCTTCGCCCTTTCTTTGTAAATCTTGGCGTTCTCATAGGCGTTTAAGCGGAGTTCTTCAAGCTCATTAAGGTCCAAGAGGCGCTTCTCGCCCGCTTCCTTCATGCCGAAGTTCAACCACTTCACAACCCAGTACGCCCTGTGTTCTAGCTCCACCAGGAGATGACAAGACTTCCCATACACAAGGTTGTATGGTGTTGTACCTATAGGAGTCTTGTATACAGTCCTATACGCCCATAGCGCATCATCTAGTTTCAAAGACCAATCCTTCCTTGTCTTTGACAGCGTCTTCTCAAGGATGCCCTTGATCTCTCTATTCGAAATCTCCACTTGCCCACTTGTTTGTGGGTGGTAGGGAGTGACGATCTTGTGAGTCAACCCATACTTAGCTAGTAGAGCTTCGAATCGTCGGGTATTGAAGTGTGAACCGCCGTCACTAGTGATGGTCCGTGGTGTCCCAAACCTTGGGAAAATAGTTCTATTAAAGAACTTGACAACAACCATGGCATCATTAGTTGGAGAGGAAATAGCTTCAACCCATCTCGAAACATAATCTACAGCTAGAAGTATGTATTGGTTTCCACAAGATGATGGGAAGGGTCGTCGACTCCCCAAACGTCGAAGATTTCCACCTCTTGAATGTTGTTGAGAAGCATCTCGTTTCTCCTAGAGACTTTCCTGTTGTTTGACAAGCATCGCAACAAGAAACAAAGGTTTGCACATCCTTAAATAAAGTAGGCCAAAAGAATCCGGATTGCAATACCTTAGCGCTAGTTTTATTGAAACTAGCGTGTCCTTGACAAGGTAGTGAATGACAATGACAAATGATGCTTTGCATTTCGTCCTCCGGCACACATCTCCTAATGATGCCGTCGGGACCTCTCTTGAATAGTAGAGGTTCATTCCAAAAGTATTGCCGGACATTCCAAAAGAACTTCTTCTTTTGTGCATAGGATAATCCGGGAGGTATTTCCTGACAAACCAAGTAATTTACAAAATCAACAAACCAAGGTTCGTTACCTCTAGAGATCTTGTCGATGCACTCCTCTATGATGTGTAAGTGCTCATCTGGAAAGCAGTCATCAATGGGTAGATCGTCGTCTTCAATGTGTGGTAGACGACTCAAATGATACGAAACAAAATTTTCCGAGCCTTTCTTGTCGCGGATCTCTAGATCGAATTCTTGTAGGAGAAGAATCCATCTAATTAGCCTCGGTTTCGCATCCTTCTTGGAGAGTAAGTACCGGATCGCTGAATGGTCCGTGTATACAATCACCTTCGCTCCTACAAGATAAGAAAAAAAACTTCTCAAATGAATATACAATGGCTAAAAATTCTTTCTCAGTTTTGGCGTAGTTGAGCTGCGCTTCATCTAGAGTCTTGCTAGCATAATTGATAGCATGGGTTCGGCCTTCTTTCTTTTGTACCAGCACCGCTCCAACAGCTACGTCACTTGCGTCACACATTACCTCGAACGGTAGATTCCAGTCCGGAGGTTGGATAATCGGGGCTGATATGAGAGCTTCCCGGATCTTATAGAAAGCATCTAAACAATTCTCCGAAAAATCAAAAACCGCATCCTTCGTCAATAGATTAGTTAGCGGTTTAGAAATCTTAGAAAAGTCTTTGTTAAATCTCCTATAAAATCCAGCATGTCCTAGAAAACTTCTTATCCCGTTCACCAAGGATGGAGGAGGAAGTTTCTCTATAGTCTCCATCTTCGCCTTATCAACTTCGATCCCTCTACTAGAGATCAAGTGTCCTAGTACAATGCCTTCCCTAACCATGAATTGACACTTCTCCCAATTAAGAAGTAGGTTAGTGTCTTCACACCTTTGCAACACAAGAGAAAGGTTAGAAAGACAATTATCAAATAAGGAACCATAAACAGAAAAATTGTCCATAAAAACCTCCATGATTTCCTTAACGTACTCCGAGAAGATGGCCATCATACACCTTTGAAAGGTGGCTGGGGCGTTGCAAAGCCCGAATGGCATCCTTCTATATGCAAACATACCCCACGGGCACGTGAATGTGGTCTTCTTTTGATCGTCCGGATGGATCAGAATCTAGAAGAAACCACTATAACCGTCAAGATAACAAAAACAAGAGTGTTGTTCTAACCTCTCAAGCATTTGGTCTATGAATGGTAGCGGGAAGTGATCCTTCCTAGTTGCATTATTCAACTTGCGGTAGTCTATGCACATCCTCCATCCCGTCACGGTTCTTATAGGAATGAGTTCATTGTTCTTGTTAGTGATAACCGTCATTCCTCCTTTCTTTGGGACAACTTGAACGGGGTTCACCCACTTACTATCGGAGATAGGATAGATGATACCTGGATCAAGTAACTTAAGAATTTCCTTCTTAACAACCTCTTTCATGATCGGATTTAACCGTCTTTGAGGTTGTCACAAAGGCTTAAAATCTTCCTCCATTAGAATCTTGTGCATGCATAAAGATGGTTTATTTCCAACAAGAGCCTCTATGGTATAACCTAAGGCTTTCTTATGTTTCCTTAGAACAACCATTAGTTTCTCATGTTCATCTTCACCTAAATCGGAACTAACAATTACGGGACAGGTAGAATTAGTTCCAAGAAATGCATACCGAAGATGTGTGGGAAGTGGCTTCAATTCTATAGCTATTGATGCCTTTGATGAGTCTTGAGGTGTGTTTGATGCTTCCTTAGAGGTCTCTAAGGGTGTAGGAGTGATTGAAGAAGACTCAAGAGCTTTTGTAGAAAGCACGGAATTGTTCTCAGAAATTTCCAAAATTACGGAACCACTGTTACTTCCACGGCCGTGGTTTTGGGCGTGGAACTCAATTACGGTACCACTGTTACTTCCACGGTCGTGGTTTAGACCGTGTAAGTTACTATTGCTCTCAAAATAGAAGTTTACGGGCAGCTTGGGTGAAACCACGGCCGTGGAATAGCACGACTGACCGTGGTTTCTCACGTTTTCTAAGCCATCATAAAGTTTTTCAAACTCTTCCTATTGTACTTCCTTTAGCTCTTCCAAGGCTTCAATCTCATCATTGCAATCCTCTTCTTCTACCTTTTCCATGATGCTCATGGTTATGACCTTTTGCAATGGATCCTTGAATAGAATCGAGCCCACTTCCTCTCTAGACGCTTCCTCATCATATAAATTGAACATATCCTCTCCAAGAGCTGGCTCTTTCACCAAAGTTGAAAGAACAAACTCAACGTTCTCTTCTCCTATATTGAAGGCTAGTCTAGCATTCTTGCAATCCACCATACAACCGGATGTTGCAAGAAACGGTCTTCCGAGTATGATCGGAACCGGACAATCTGCAGGAATGTCAAGCACAACAAAGTCTATTGAAATATAAAACTTACCGAGCTTGACTGGGACTTTTTTAATGATACCGACGAGACGAGTTATGGATCGATCCGCCATGTATAACATCATCTTCACCGGTTTAGGTTCACCTAAACTGACCTTCCTACACAAAGCAAGCGGGATGATGCTAACGCTTGCTCCTAAGTCACAAAGAGCATCATATGTGACTTCTCCTACTCCAATTGGAATGCAAAATGAGCCCGCATCTCTTAGCTTTGGGGGCATCTTTTCCGTCATCATTTTGATGAGCTCCGAAGATTCCGAACTCATCTTGACTTCTCCAAAGTCTTCTAGCTTCCTCTTGTTAGAGAGGAGCTCTTTCAAGAACTTCCCGTAAGCGGGCATACCTACAAGAGCATCAATGAGATGTATATTAATGTGCAGTTTGCTCATTTGTTCAATGAACTTACCAAATTGTTTGTCTAGACGCGCTCTTGCTCTAGATTGCGGGAATGGTATAGGAGGTTTATAAGCTGGAGGAGGGACATAGACATCTTCCGTCTCCTTCCCCTTTTCTTTCTCCTTCTCGGTTGGAACTTCTACAAACTTAGGTTGCAGGTCGGTAGTTGTCACACCGCTCCTAGTTGTGAAAGCCATCACCCTTCCCTTTGGGTTATCCTCCGTCTTTCCGGGAAGCTTCCCTTGATCTCTAGGAACTTCTCCGGCCTTGCTGAATACTTGGTTTTCTAAAGCTTTGTGAACTTTATCAACCGAAGTTATGTAAGTCTCTAACCCTTGTAGCTTTCCTAAGATCATCTCCAACATAGGATCGGGCTTCTCCTTCTCCTTATTATTTGAACCATTTGATGTTTGCCCCTGGCTTTTCAAAGGAGTAGAAGAAGATGAAGATGTTAAAGCTTTTTCAGCATGTGAATAGGGATTACGTGGATTTTGTTGGTTTGATCTCTAATTGTTGTTGGTGGAGTTCCTATTGTTATTATTCTAGTTATTGTCCCGGTTGTTGTTCCGGTAGTCATTCCTATTTCCCTAGTTGTTATCTCTCCCCATATAGTTGGCCTCTTGCTCCTTCGCCTTTTGAAGGCTAGATTTTATGACTTCCTTCAACTCTTTGATCTCATTGTTGAGGGAGAATATTTGTGTTTGCACAGCTTGATTCAACTTAGCTCCCGGATCTCCTTGATTCCGGCTATTAGGATCCACCTTCCGGTGGGAATACTTCTCAATCACTTGGGCTTGCTTATCAATGAAGTCCCAAGCGTCATCTTTTCTCATGTCCATGAATGTACCACAAGAGAGAGATTGGAGATTGAATTGTGTTTCCACATCCAACCCCTTATAGTAGATTTCCAATAATTCCAGCTTTGAAATGCCATGGTGTGGGCAATCCAATAAGAGCTCCTGAAATCTTTTCCATGATTGAAACAAACTTTCGTTAGCTTTCATAGAAAATGCATTAATTTTACCTCTCAACTCCGCCGTCTTTGAGGGCGGAAAGAACTTGGTGAGGAACTCCGAAGATAGATCCTCCCATGTGTTAAGCCTTCCAGCTGGAAGAGCTTGATACCAAGATAAAGCCTTATCCTTCAAAGAGAAGAAGAACGGTTTGATCTTGTAGTTGTTGTTGGTAGCCCTTTTCGGCTTCAATGTCTCCATGAGAATCTCAAAATTCTGCAAAAGTTGTTGTGGAGATTCAGCACTTGTTCTACCAAATTGACTTTGGCGAACCATGGTGATAACTTGCGGGCTAAAACTGCATTCCTGGATATCTTCAGCTCCGAAATTCACACCTAGACGGCGTGGTTGCTGAATTGGATCCATCCTTTGCGCAAGAATCCATGGTTCATCCCCTTCATGTGCAACTCTCACATCTCCTACAAGAATGCGAGGAACAACCGGTGGTCTAGGATTGTTACGAACGGGATGGATCACCGGATCAATTTCCTCAAGTGGCGGCATATCATCATCCTCATCGTCGGATGATTCAGCTCTAGTGGACTTTGTTGGTTTCTTGACCTTCTTCTTCTTAGCATCATTCATCTCCAACTTCATGTCCATCATAACAGCTTTGAGCTCATCCATTTGGAATTGATGACGCTCCAATTCTTCCATACGAGCCTTCTCGCTTAACTTAAGTTGAAGTTTAACTTCATCCAACTTCGCTTGGATGTTTCTCTCGTTGTTTTCAGCCATCCTTTTCTCTTTCAACTTTCTTCTCAAAGTTTTCTCAAGTTCTGGATCAAAAGGAACTAGATCTTTGATAGATCTAGTCTTTCGCATATACCTAAAGAATCAACAAAAATCACTCAAAAAGAGATATCAAATAACAAAAGCAAAACTCCCAAGCTCGACAACCGAGAACCGAAGTTTGGTCTTGACCAAATCCCCAAAAACGGCGCCAAAAACTTGTTCTCTCAAAAGTGTGCGTCGCACAGTCTTAAATTTTATAAAACTGAAATTAAGCGAGCGAACCCGCAGTGTACGGATCGGCGTAGTAGAGAAAGAATTCCAGAGTATCGAACTGAGGGATTTGGGGGATCAAATTCAGTTCACTAATTATCGAGCAAGTAAAGTATAAGCTTTGCAAATATATTGGGAAAACAACAATTTTAAAGATCCGGATATCCAATTATGGCAATCGATTCAAGATATTCTATAAGTATAAGGACAGAGTGGAGATTTGCAAAGGTATAACTAAAGAAAGGTTATGTACGGTGAAGTTCCAAAAGCCTATATGTCTAACCCAAAGACTCTCTCTATAAAGGTTGTTGAGGCTGCAATGTAGAAAGGATCAAAATGTAAGAATTAATCTCAAATACCCATACCCAAACCCAAGGAATCAAAGATAAGCTAAAACGGTTAAGGTTGTGACACTCGAAACCGAAATAGAGGATGTTGAGTCTCACTACTACCTAGAAAAGGCAAGCCAAGGCTAGGTTAAAGCAAATGTTTAACAATTGAACAAAGCAAAAATAAAGGTCGTATAACAGAGGAAATCACGGCTAGATCTTGAGATTCCACGGCCGTGGAACTCAAGAACAGACCGTGGTTTAGGGTGTCGACGAGGTTTCTCACACTCTCAAGGTCCAATCTGTTTATGATCGATCTATCATCATCTAAGCCACAACTATAAACTCTTCACCTTCGAATTGCTAAAGGGTTTTAGCCAATAACCATCATCATGATATCAAAAGTCAAGTTTAAAAGAGAAAGGGTATAAAACTCCGAAAACTCAATAATTAACCAACAACAAAACTCAAACCCACAACAAAGTATGTTTAATGAATGTAGAAAAGTAGGAAAAAAATCCTCAAAACGATCTAGAGAAACAACGAAGAACGGGATGTCAATCCGTCCTCCTATCGAAACCCTAAGATATCTCGAAAGTACACAATCTCCAAAATCACGTATTTTACAAGCCACAATCCGCGTCTCCAATCCTTCTTTCAATCTCGAAAGCAAAATGAACCCTAAAACAGCCGTCCTTCAACTTTTCCCTAAAGTTGGGGCTCCAAGTCCGCCTTTCAATGTTGAAGGCTATCCGATATTTGTAGGGATAAAATCTAGGGTTTAAAGACAAAACCCTAAATATTTTGGCTGAAAAGAAGTCGAGCCCGCTGGTATTAGAAAATACTCTGGGCCGCGTCAGACGGTATCAAACAATACTTTGGCGCGTCAGATGGTACCAGAAAATACTTTGCCACGTGAGACGGTCTCAGAAGATACTTTGGCGCGTCCTAGCTTCCTTTTATGGTCTTTTTTGTCCCGCTTCAAGGCTTGATCCATAAATATGCCATTTCGCTCAAAAATTTTCCAAATTACCTACAAATGCAATAAAACTTTGTGTAGACCTCTATTCTCACAAAGTAGGTGAATATAACCATAATTGCCATGAATGTATGTCTATGTATGCAAAATAAAAGAAAAATATATATAAATACATGCCTAAAAATAGGTCATAGTTCATGTCATCAGTAGCGATCACAAACTCTGTTAGCCATTTGTTGGTTGCCATTGGACTTGCAAACCAACTCGACGGAAGCTCAGTCTTAGCAAAAACCTCTGCATCGCTTAGATAGTCTGACGAACTCGACCTTGAATCAGATCCTGAACTCGAATCGGAGTCAGATGACATTTGAACTATTCTTTGTCATTTGGGGACAGATGGTTTTGCTTCGTCCATTGAAGGTCTCTTGGATGCCATGAGAAAATTTTGAGAAGAAGATGAAGAGGGTTTGGAAAATCGAAAGAGTAAAGTACTGTTCTTTCAAAGGGAAAAGTGATGACATGAATTATATACCATTATAATCATGCATATTATAGAAGTTTACCTCGATTTACCTTGCATTTAGAGAGAACTTGTGTACCTTTTACGTTTTATTCAATTATATTTCGGAAATAGAGTTCTACACGAGTTTTGGTTGAATTATAGGTAAATTGAATGGATTCGGAAGCAAAAGTAGAGTAAGGAGCATCTAAGGTCATTAAGGAAGCTAAAGGAGCCTTAGAGGAATCACAAAGAGCAAAGGAGTTGCGTAAAAGAAGCATGAAGGAGAGGAAGAAAACAAGCCAAAAGACGAGCACTTTCTGTTGAAGTGTCTAGGATCCGGTATGTACTCTCGCAACTGAGATACATGAAAAACTGGGTGTACTCCCTCTAATCTCGGTGGCAGTGCTAGTCGGTAAGCAACCTCTCCGACTCTCTCTACGATCTCAAATGGGCCGACATACCGGGGACTCAGCTTCCCCTTAATGCCGAAACGTCTAACTCCTCTCGTAGGTGACACTCTCAACCACACCTGTGCACCTACTCTGAATTCCAAAGGTCGACGCCTTTTGTCGGCGTAGGACTTCTGACGACTCTGAGCTGCTAACATCCTCTCCCGGACTAAGGCAATCCGGGCGATGTCGTCCTGTATCTGATTTGGTACTACTCCATCAGCCTTGCTAGGCTCATCCCAACACAGCGGTGTACGACATCTCCGCCCGTCCAAAGCCTCGTAAGGCGCCATCCCAATAGACGCATGCCAGCTGTTATTATATGAAAACTCTACCAGTGGGAGATGATCTGGCCATACCTGTCCCCAATCTAGCACACATGCTCGCAACATGTCCTCTAAAGTCTGAATGGTCCTCTCGGACTGACCGTCCGTCTGTGGGTGGTAGGCAGTGGTAAAGTGGAGACTCGTCCCCAGAGCAGTATGTACCTGCTGCCAAAACCTCGAGGTAAAACGTCCATCCCTGTCGGAGACGATAGTCCTCGGTACTCCATGGAGTCTCACAATATGCCTGGTGAACTCCTCTGCTAGACGACTTACCGGCCACGTTTCCTTAATCGGAATGAAACGTGCGGTCTTCGTCAGACGGTCTACCACTACCCAAATGGCATCAAAACCTGTGCTGAGCCTCAATCCGGTAACAAAATCCATAGAAATATCTTCCCACTTCCAATGTGGTACTGGAAGTGGGTGGAGCTCTCCTCCGGATCTACGATGCTCAATCTTGACCTGCTGACAGGTCGCACACTAGGCTACATATCGGGCCACATCAGGCTTCAGACCACCCCACCAGAAGGAACGTCTCGCGTCCTTATACATCTTACTCGCTCCTGGATGTACGGAGTAAGGGGTAGCATGAGCCTCACCTAGTATCCTCCGTCTCAGCTCACTGTCTGATGGAACACAGATACGGTCCTGCCGTCTCATTACTCCATCGGCACCAATAGTGAACTGAGGTGCCTCATCTCGTGACATCCGGTCTCGGATCCGGGTCAACATCGGACAGGTCTCCTGCTTCTGTCGGATCTCACCCAACAGGTCAGGAAGTAACTCTAAGGTGGCTAACTGATGAGCTGTATCGGGGATTTGGATCTCTACCTCCAACCAAGCTAAGTCTCTCTGTAACTGTGGCTGTACTGTCAACCGGGCTATCGCCTTCTCCCGAGGCGTCTTCCGACTCAAAGCGTCAGCAACTACATTCGCCTATCCGGGGTGGTAGAGAATCTCAAGGTCAAAATCCTTGATCAACTCTAGCCACCGTCTCTGGCGGTTATTCAACTCCCGCTGAGTGAATATGTACTTCAGACTCTTATGGTCTGTGAAGATCTAATAGGTCGCTCCATAGAGATAATGATGCCAGATCTTCAGAGCATGGACTACAGCAGCTAACTCTTGGTCGTGAGTGGGGTAGTTCTCCTCATACGTCTTCAGCTGTCGAGACGCATACGCTATGACCTTACCCCTCTACATCAAGACACACCCCAAGCCCAGCTTGGATGCGTCACTGTACACAACAAAGTCCTCTGTACCTTCAGGCTGTGCTAAGATCGGAGCAGACGTCAATCTCCTCTTCAGCTCCTCAAAACTCTGCTGACACGGCTCGGACCAGACGAACCGAGTAGTCTTCCTTAGGAGAGAAGTAAGTGGTCGGGCGATCAGAGAAAACCCTTCCACAAACCGACGGTAATAACCTGCCAATCCAAGGAAGCTGCGAACCTCCTTCACATTCTTCGGAGATTGCCAAGAAGACACTGACTCAATCTTTGCCGGGTCGACCTTAATCCCCTCAACAGTCACTACATGGCCCAGGAAAGCCACCTCCGACATCCAGAACTCACACTTGGATAGCTTAACATATAGCTGGCTATCTTGTAGAATCTGTAACACTGTCCTCAAGTGTCCGACATGCTCCTCTCGACTTCTAGAGTAAACTAGAATGTCGTCAATGAAGACCACTACAAACTGGTCTAAGAAGTCGATGAAAATCCCATTCATCAACTCCATAAATACTGCTGGCACATTAGTGAGCCCGAATGGCATCACTACAAACTCATAGTGACCATACCTAGTCCGGAATGCTGTCTTAGGTATGTCCTGATCTCTCACCCTCAGCTGGTGATAACCCGACCTCAAATCTATCCTCGAGAACACTGACGCTTCATGCAGTTGGTCCAGCAGATCATCTATGCGAGGCAGTGGATACTTATTCTTGATGGTGACCCTGTTCAACTCCCTGCAGTCGATACACAGTCTCATCGATCCATCCTTCTTCCTCACAAACAATACTGGTGCGCCCCAGGGAGAAACGCTAGGGCGTATGAAGCCCTTCTCTGCTAACTCCTCTAACTGCTTCTTCAGCTCAAGTAGTTCTATCGGGGCCATGCGGTACGGGGCCTTCGAGATCGGTCTCGTGCCCGGCTCTAACTCGATGCTAAAGTCAACACTCCTCTGTGGAGGTAGCCCTGGCAAGTCGTCGTTGAATATCTCTGCAAACTCGCAGGCAACTGGTATCTCCTCTACTGTCAGGCTCTTGCG
The DNA here is from genome assembly GCA_033239045.1 of Fagopyrum esculentum. Lineage (NCBI taxonomy): Eukaryota > Viridiplantae > Streptophyta > Magnoliopsida > Caryophyllales > Polygonaceae > Fagopyrum > Fagopyrum esculentum. The sequence continues at coordinate 62,819,731 of BSUD01000005.1, forward strand.
CTCCTTCATGGCATAACACCAGAAGGCCTCGCAACCCTGTGCTATCAATCTGGCTGCTCTCACTGCGCTGATAACTGTGCCGGACATTCCGAGGTCCCAACCTCGGAATATCACTCTGTGACCCTCCTCAGTGGCGACAGTCACAGTCCTCCTACCAATATCCAAAACTGCTCCATGTCTAGTCATCCAATCTATCCCTAATATCACGTCCTCATGTGCTAAGGGCATGACTAGGAAATTTACTAACCAAATCCGGCCTCCCAGGTGAATAGGGCAGTCATAAATCTCTCGAGATCCTCTAACCTTACCCCCATCTGGTAATCCAACCACAAAAGGTACACCCTCTACTGTAGCTAAGGACAACCTATCTACACATGCATCCGATATAAAGGAGTGCGTGGCACCCGTATCAAATAAAACGCGCACAGGTAAGTCATGGATCCAAATAGTACCTGTGGTCACAGGTGCTGCAGGCTGCTCAGTGTTCCTCAGCTCGAACACTCTCGATTGTCCTCCTCTGATGTCAGTGGTACTACTACGTCCTCTGCCACGACATGATCCCTGTGCCGTACAGTATGAAGCAGGATGCCCTGGGGCCCGGTACTGTTGCTGCTGCTGACTAGGTGCTCGGTACTGAGGTGGTCTCTGTACACTCCTCTCAGCACCTGCAGGAGAAGATCCCTGCTGTGAAGGAGCCTTACCCTGACGGCAGAAAGTAGCTCTGTGTCCCGGCTTCCCACAAGTGAAGCAAGTGATAGGTGGTTTCTGGCAGTCTGTCTTTCACGGCCACCACAGTTAAAGCACTGTCGATCTCCACCGGGAGTCCGAACTGTAGAGTGGTAGCTGGACCTCCCCTGAGTCTGTCCTCGACCATAACCTGCTACTGCTGCACTGCTACCAGCATGTCCTGTCCTCTGCCGCTTATCCGGCCCACTAGACTGAGCTGCTTTCCTAGAAGCTGGCCTATCTCTCTCATAAGCAGAAGCCCTATCCTGATAATCAGACAAGGTCTCACAGCGGAATCCAGCCAGGTAGGATCGGGTACTCTCTCTCAACCTCCTGGAGAAAAGGTAAACATGCTGCTCTTCTGGAGGTGCAGATGGTCCAAGTAAGGTCAATTCCTTCTGAAATTTCTTTATAACTGCAGCAATCGGGATATCTTCAAATCCCGCCTCAATGAAATCCTGGAATCTCTCTCTCCTCAGCGAAACTGGACAGTACCTGTCTCTAACAATGTTCCTCATCTGCTTCCAGCTGGTGACTCGGCCACGAATGGTACGCCACCATGAATGAGCATCATCTGTGAAACAGGTCTGTATCAAATCTACCTGTCGATCCTCAGGGCAACGTATTGCTTCCAAAGCAGTCTCAATCTTCCCTATCCAGTGCTCAACCTCTAGCCCTATCTCTCCGCTGAATGAGGGGACCTTCTGAGAGTTGAAAGCCTTCAACCACTCATCCGGTCTCGGTGCTCTGAACCCAGTAAGTGCTCTATCAGCACCAGCCCTCCTCTCAGATACAGCCGGCACCTGAGACACTCCCTGTGTCACCTGAGCTGACCTAGCCGGTACCACCGGTGGTACCTGAGTAAGCCTCTCAACTCTGGCAGCATCCTCCCTGCGCTCAACGTAGGCTCTGAACTCCCTGTACTCAGATGCTCCAATAGAAACACGTCCTGACTCAGTAGAACGTGCTCCTGGTGCTCCAGACCTAGCAGCGGTCTCCGGCCTAACCTCGGGGCCTACACTCTCGGCTACCTCTTCCACAGCAGCCTCTGGTATGCTGGCTGCAGGTGGGTCCTCTCGAGGAACTCGCCCTCGGCATCTCCCTAGTGGAGGTCTACCCCCACGACCACGCCCTCTAACAGTAGGGGTGCTATCAGCTCGATCCTGTCTGACTGGGGGAAGGGGGGGACGACCCCTACCTCGGCCAGTCACTTGGGCAGCCCTAGTACGTGCCATCTGCACGAATAGTAGTAACTACAGTTATAAACTAGCTAATCTATCATAACAGTACAAGTCTATAATTATTCTAAGAATACCAAGATCCGCAGAGGTAGTGGTGGTCATCCGTACTTTCTATCCCAACCCGACTTTGTATGCATTTTAAAACCAAAATTCTCTTTGGAAAACTCAGACCCTTTTCGGGTTCTGTTTATTTACTTATATGACCTTTTTAGAAGATTCAAGTGCTATTGTTGCCAACCTAGAGCTCTGATACCATGTTGTAACACCCCAAATTTTACAACTTAGCGAGTTACTGGTTAGGACCGCACAGTGGGTTCCGACCTTAGTATGACAACAACTTAACAAGATCTTACAACAAGGCACAGATAAGGAAAATCAGAAATCATAAAATAGTTCTTAACAATGCATGAATGTGACCAGATCGACTACAGCCGGAAAACGAAATATAACAAAGTACGAGAGGAAACAAGGTTTAACTGTAAATCCCACAAATGCAGAAACTGTAAAACATCCTAAAGTACGACACCCCGGCTGACCACTACCGTCTGGATCACTCGGCATCTGCTCTAACCTGTGGCAAATCTACACAACATATCAACAGTTAGCTAACTATCCAAATATAAGCAAAATGATAACAGCACAAGCACACGCAGAAACAAAAATAAACAAACATCATGCTGGCACTCAACCGTTTATTATCTATTATTTAAATGATTCACATTATTCAATTTAAGTTGTGGCACGAGAATTATTATTAGTTCTCGCCTCCGTTCCTTATCCAACTGGTGTAGGTCTAGCTGACTTCCACTGGTAGCATCACTACAAACCAAGTATGGACTAGTCCCTAAAGAAACCCCCAGCGCTCGCAAGCTACTGAGCAGCATGCCACCGCCCGTTACTCTTAGGCCAAAATATAGGTCGGTAATTATATCTCACAACCTATCTCGCTAAACATTTCAATCACACACCACCATCATCATTTATACTCATATTTAGAAGTCAGCTAAGTAAGCCCAAAGGAGTTACCTGATATAAGCTCGACTCTTTGTAAACCACTCGCTCTGTAAACTGTAGCAACTCAGTTGCTTGCCAAAGGCGATAGGTGCATTAGCACACTCTCACGTAGTTAGAAGTCTAAGACTTCTAAGATTGAATAATGTATTAAGACATAATTAGTTACAATGTTAATTTAAGGTAAAATGACCATTTTACCCTTGGTCCCGAAAAATCTAGAATTCATATCTAAACTCCTATTTGGGGTTCTAAAATCATATTCTAACTCCTAAAATTTTATTTGGTTCCAAACGGACATTTTTCCTATGTTTCTATTTTCCGGAAGGTCGTAAAGGTCTAACTTCGATTCTAAATATAAAATTCGTAACAGCTTATAATAATTCCGAATTAAATCCCTAGGTTATCTATGATGTCCTATCTAACTTTAGGAGAAGGAATTTCTCCAAACTGTTCATTCAACAGTTTTATAAAAATTCCTAAAGTTGACTACTCCCTTTACAAATTCTATACTTAGCCAAAATTCTAAGGTTTACAAAACTGCTCAACTACCCAACTTCAGAAGCCTATAACTTCTAATCCGACCGTTCATTTCTTCCCAAATTTTAACATGTTAAACTACATATATCCGTCTACAACATATCCAAAATTCAACGGTGGATCTTTATCCAAACGCTCAAACATTAATCCTCAACATTGACCATTACTCATGTACTAAGCTGAGTTCAAAAATGAGTATTTCACTTCTATTTCTAGTGCAGTCTACTCTACTCTCATTATTATCCAGTTATCATCAAATGGGGCCACATGAGACTTCAACAGAACTCGTGTACTGTCCCTCTTTTCCTTGGATTGATTTCTATTTATAACAAAACCGAAACATATATAATCTATACACTTATAATATCTAGAGGCTAAGAATTGGACTGCAGAAAAAGGGATGGCTCACCTCTTCCACAGTTACTGGACTGAGATCCCTCGGCGTGACAGACCAGGAGGTGGGATTGGTGGTTCGGCTTGGCTTCCTGCAGTGAGCGGTCCGTGTCCTGCGGCTTCCAACGTCGGATACGAGTAGATTCAGTAAGGAGGACACACACACAGACAGAATGTAAGAAGTGGTCCGGACTCACCTTGTTATGTTGTAGAAGCAGCGTCGCCGTCCCTGGATGCAGTCGAGGATGTCTTGGTTCAGTCACGTGCTGAGCGAGAGATGTGCGTTGGTTTGAGAGGACGTCGGATGAGGGATCTGTACAGCCTGCAAGGTAAGTGTTCGAACGATTGTAGAAGAAAAGGAAACGCAGAAAAGGAAGGAAATACGCAGAAGAGGAGAGGCGATATTTGTGCAGATCCGCTGGAAGATAGGCGGTTACAGAGAAGGGAATTAATTCAGCAACAGCCGTTATGTCTCCTCATGTAGCTGGGCTGGAGAAGCTGCGGGTTGCTGCTGCTTATTGGGCCAGAATGAGATTCAGCGAGCAGGCTGTTGGAAGCTACTGGGCTGAGCTGAAGACTGCAAGGCCGAACTGGGCTGAAGACTGGCGAGCTGGGCGCCTGGCTGGAAGAAACAGCAGGCGGCTGCTGGGCTGCAGAAGCGCTGGGCCGCAGAGGAGTATGGCAGCCGTGGGCTGCTGGAGTTGGCTAGCAGGTTGGATCCGTTGAGGCAAAATATAGAGCAACAGATGGGCTGCAATTGGCTGCAGACGGCTCCTTAAATTAGCGAGTTTCTGGCCGGACAAGATCCCGACACATAAATATACGGACTAGGCGGATATGGAGTTTATTATGGATTAAGATCGGTTAAGGATTCTATCATTTTATGCGGAAGTAAGCTACATAAAATGATAGACTATTTAAAAGATTCTATCATTTTATGTGAAGGAATCTACATAAAATGATAATCCTATGATAATATGTCTAACTAAGTAGACGGATATGCATAAACTGATTGAGGTCTATTTTATAACGGAAATAGACGGAATAAAAATTCCGGATTTTACATCGGACGATTTTCTTCATTAAAAATCGAACGGTTTTATGGGTAAATCGGCCTGCACGATTTTCTTTGCTTTTCGGCCCAATGGTAAGACGACACATCACTTTTGGGCTAGAGAAATATTTTGCCAAACAACCCATTAGCAAGAAACTATAGGTTTGAACCCTAGGAACGAATACGGAGAGGCTGCAGCGGGAAATCTTTACACGTTAGTGAGAGATTGAGGATTCTTGGAGAAGGATTGAAGCAATTTTGCCGGGAAGTCAATCTTGATCATATTTTGTGAGATTTCTTTGTTCCATTGAAGTCTTTGTGGTTTTTGAACACGATATTGCGTTAATTGAGAGATACATTGATCAGATTTGAGATTGGCTTACAGATTTGAAGGTTATTGAGTTTTTATTCAAGATTTGGGTTTATTTGAATTATTTCACTCAATCTTTATTTTGATTTGATTTTGAAAATGGTTGGCTAAAACCATTGTGATTCTGGGGAGAATAGTTGAAGATTGAGGCTTTGATGATGATAGACTGAACTTATTCAAACATTTGGATCCTGAGAGTTTAGATTTTAGTTTTGCGATAACAGGAAAATCGACCAGTTCTTAGATAAATCGTCGATTTATCTATGAACAACACGGTTTATTCCCCTGACGAACTTTAATTGAATTAATCTTTAACCAAAGCTAATCCTTGCCTAAATCCCAACCTTGTTTAACCTTTTTAACCTCTAATTAAGTGTATGAAGAGACTTCAACCTTGATTCTACATTTAATAGATTAAGATTACAAGATTTAGGTAATAGAGAGACTCAACATCCTTTATTAAGATTCTAAGTGTGCTTTCTACTCTTTACCTTGGAGAGTCATATCCTGGGGTTTTAGATAGTTTGTTTGAACATAATTCTTGTCTTTAGATCTTTCTATATTGCAGCCTCAACAACCATTATAGAGAGAATCTTTGGATTAGACAAATAGGTTTCGGAACTTCACCGTACGATACCTACCTTTGAACACATAATCTTAGCAATATAAACTCTGTCCTTATATCCTTTAGAAGTGTCTTGAATCGAAAGCCGCAGTCGGATACTTGAATCCTTGGAGTCATTTCCCCCTTTATTGATCACAAAAGCTTTTGCATCTTTGCTAGATAATTGAATTTGAATTTATTCTCACCAAATCCCTGAGTTCGACTCTGGAATTCTTACCTTACTACAGCCGATCCGTACACTGCGGGTTCGCTTTGCTTTGAGTTCTTGATATAAATTTAAGACTTTGACGCACACACTTTCGAGCGAACAAGTTTTTGGCGCCGTTGCCGGGGATTTGGTCTAGACCAAATTCGGTTTTCGGCTGTCTAGCTTGAGAGCTCTTGCTCATGTGATTTGATTAGTCTACTTGAGTGATCTTTGCAGGTTCTTTAGGTATATGTGAAAGACTAGATCCACTAAAGATCTAGTTCCTTTCGATCCCGAATTGGAGAAAACATTAAGAAGAAAGTTGATGGAAAAGAAAATGGCTGAAAATAATGAGAGAAACATCCAGGCTGAGTTGGATGAAACTCAATATCAACTAAGGTTGAGTGAGAAAGCTCGTATAGAAGCTGAAACGAGTCATCAATTCCAAATTGATGAACTCAAAGCAATGATGATGGACATGCAATTGGAATTGAACGAATCCAGGAAGAAAAAGAAAGTCAAGACGCCGACTAAGTCCATTAGGAATGATTCATCCTATGATGAAGAGCTCGATCCGGACATGCCGGAACTTGAGGAGATCAATCCAGTGATTCATCCTGTTCGAAACAACCCAAGACCACCGGTTGTTCCTCGCTTCCCAGCTAGGGATGTGAGAGTTGCTAATGAAGGCGATGGACCCCGAACTTTGCAGCAACGGATGGATCCAATTCAGCAACCACGCCGTCTAGGTGTGGATTTCGGAGCTGAAGACATCCAGGAATTTAGCTTCTCACCACAAGTTATCACCATGGTTTGCCAAAGTCAGTTTGGTGGAGCAAGTGCTGAATCTCCACATCAACACTTGCAGAATTTCAAGATTCTCATGGAGACTATGAAGCCAAAGAAGGCTACTACAAGCAATTACAAGATCAAACCGTTCTTCTTTTCTTTGAAGGACAAAGCTCTAGCTTGGTACCAAACACTTCCAGCTACAAAGCTGACTACATGGGAGGATCTATCTTCGGAATTCCTCACCAAGTTCTTCCCGCCATCCAAAACGGCGGAATTGAGATAAGATAAATGCTTTTTCTATGAAACCTAACAAAAGTTTGTTTCAATCTTGGGAAAGGTTTCAGGATCATTTGTTGGATTGCCCACATTACGGCATTTCAAAGCTGAAATTATTGGAGATCTACTATAAAGGATTGGATGTGGAAACACAATTCAATCTCCAATCTCTCTCTTGTGGCACATTCATGGACATGAGAGAGGATGACACTTGGGACTTCATTGAGAAGCAAGCCCAAGTGATTGAGAAATACTCCCACCGAAAGGTTGATCCAAATAGCCGGAATCAAGGTGATCTAGGAGCTAAGTTGAACCATGCTGCTCAAACACAAATATTTTCCCTGAACAATGAGATCAAAGAGTTGAAGGAAGTAATCAAAAGGAGTCTTCAAAAGACTAAGGAGCAGGAAGCCAACTATATGGGAAGGGATAACAATCAAAGGAATGACTACCGGAACAACAACCGAAACTCTAACTAGAATAACAACAATAGGAACTCTAATAGCAACAATTCGATATCCCATTAACAAAATCCAGGTAATTCTTATTCTCATGCTGAAAAAGCTCTAACATCTCCATCATCTTCTACTCCTTTGAAAAGCGAAGAACAATCATCAAATGGATCGAACAAACCCGATCTCATGCCGGAGACGATCATAGGGAAATTACAAGGATTGGAGAGCTATATAATTTCAGTTGATAAAGCTCACAAGGCTTTGGAAATCCAAGTATTTAGCAAAACGGGAGAAGCTCCAAGAGATCAAGGGAAACTTCCTGATAAGACGGAAGATAACCCAAAGGGAAGGGTTATGGCAATCACTACTAGGAGTGGTGTAACAACTACCGATCCTCAACCTAAAGTAGTTGAAACCACCACCAAAGAAGGAGAGGGAAAAGAGAAGGAAGATGTCTATGTTCCTCCTCCCGCCTAAAAACCGCCTCTACCTTTTCCTCAATCTAGAGCGCGAGCACGCTTAGATAAACACTTCGGTAAGTTTATTGAGCTTATGAGTAAGCTGCATATTAATATACCTTTTATGGATGCAATTTTAGGTATGCCAGCTTATGGGAAATTTCTCAAGGAGATCCTCTCTAACAAGAGGAAATTAGAAGACATTGGAGAAGTTAAGATGAGTATGGAATCATCCGAACTCATCAAAACTATGACAGAGAATATGCCACCTAAGCTGCGGGATCCGGGATCATTTTGCATACCCATCACTTTGGGAGAGGTTACTTATGATGCACTTTGCGATCATGGAGCAAGTGTGAGCATCATACCACTTGCTTTATGCAAGGCGGTTGGTCTAGGAGAACCCAGACCAGTGAAGATAACACTCTATATGGCCGATCGTTCCACCACTAAGCCAGTTGGGATAATAGAAGACATTCCTGTAAAACTCGGTAAGTTTTACATTCCTATAGATTTTGTTGTTCTTGACATCCCTGCAGATTATCCAGTTCCCATCATTCTTGGGAGACCTTTCCTTGCAACATCCGGATGCATGGTAGATTGCAAGAATGGCCAGCTATCCTTCAATATAGGTGAAGAGAAAGTGGAGTTCGTACTCTCCTCTTTAATCAGGGAGCCAGCCTTGAGAGAAGATGCCTTTAACATCTTTGATGAAGAAGAGTCTATAGAGGTAGTAAGTTCAATCCTAATGAAAGACCCTCTTCAAAAGGTTCTTAGATGAGCATCATGGAGGAGGGAGTAGAACATGATTGTGACGATGATGTAAAAGCATTAGAAGATGTGGGGGAAGAACCAGGAGCAGGATTTGAAGAGCTAGAATTAACCCCGGAAACTGTGAAAAAAATCGACCTACACGAAATAAATCGTTCGATTTCTGAAAAGGCAAGTCGATTTTTGACAACAGGAAGAAAAATCGACCCAAAATTCGTCCGATTTTCTTCAGGGGAGGTCGATTTAGCGAAGAATTTTCCGGATTCTACAAACTTGACTGCAGTTGTTCTCAACTCTGATGATGCACCTTCCCCACCTTCAGAGGCTTCTCCCATGACATTAGAAGGTCATGAATCATCGATCAAAGCACCTCCCTTATTGGAATTGAAGCCCCTCCCTACACACTTAAGGTACGCATTTCTTGGAACTAACTCTACATATCCGGTTATAGTTAATGCGAAATTGGATGATGTTGAATTAGAGAAGCTTATGAATGTTCTAAAGCAACATAGGAGAGCATTAGGCTATACTATTGATGATTTGGTAGGTATTAAACCTTCTCTATGTATGCATAAAATCTTAATGGAAGAGGATTACAAGCCTTCACGTCAACCTCAAAGACGGTTAAATCCGGTCATGAAAGAGGTCGTGAAGCAAGAAATCCTTAAGCTACTTGATGCAGGTATCATCTTCCCTTTTTCCGATAGCAAGTGGGTGAGTCCAGTGCAGGTAGTACCAAAGAAAGGAGGCATTACCGTTGTTGCCAACAAAAACAACGAACTTATCCCCACAAGGACAGTTACGGGGTGGCGAATGTGCATCGACTACCGTAAGCTGAATGTGGCTACTAAGAAGGACCACTTTCCCCTTCCTTTTATTGATCAAATGTTGGAAAGGTTAGCCCAACACTCTTACTTTTGTTATCTAGATGGATATAGTGGTTTCTTTCAGATTCCCATTCACCAGGAGGATCAAGAGAAGATGACTTTCACGTGCCTTTGGGGTACGTTTGCTTATAGAAGGATGCCGTTCGGTCTATGCAACGCTCCAGCTACCTTTCAAAGGTGTATGATGGCAATCTTCTCCGAATACGTAGAGAATATCATGGAAGTATTCATGGACGATTTTTCGGTATATGGTTCTTCCTTTGATAACTGACTCTCTAACCTTTCATTAGTTCTTAAGAGATGTGAGGATACTAACTTAGTTTTGAATTGGGAAAAGTGTCACTTCATGGTCACTGAAGGGATTGTATTAGGTCATCTAGTATCACAAAGAGGAATAGAGGTTGATAGAGCTAAGATAGAAACTATTGAGAAGCTACCTTCTCCCTCCTCCGTAAAAGGAATTAGAAGCTTCCTAGGACATGCAGGCTTCTATAGGAGATTCATAAAGGATTTTTCTAAGATTTCAAAACCCTTAACTAATCTTTTAATGAAAGACGCAACTTTCGAAAGATTGTTTAGATGCTTTTTGCAGGATCAAAGAAGCTTTGATTTCAGCACCAATCATCCAACCACCCGATTGGACTCTTCCTTTCGAGGTCATGTGCGATTCAAGCGACGTCGCTATAGGAGCCGTACTTGGACAGAAGAAAGATGGTCGCACTCATGCCATCTAGTATGATAGCAAGACGCTAGACGAGGCTCAATCCAACTATGCCACCACGGAAAAGGAACTCTTAGCTGTAGTTTATGCTTTTGAAAAGTTTCGTTCCTATCTTGTAGGAGCAAAGGTGATTGTCTATACAGACCATTCAACAATTCGCTACTTATTCACGAAGAAGGATGCGAAGCCAAGGCTTCTAAGATGGATCTTACTCTTACAAGAGTTTGATTTGGGGATCCGTGATAAGAAGGGGTCGGAAAACTCAGTTGCTGGCCATCTTAGTTGTCTTCCACGCCTCACCGACGAGACGGATGAACTTCCTATAAACGACTCATTCCCTGACAAGCAACTACATGAGATTGAAGAGTGTCTTCAACACATCTCAAAAGGTAATGATCCATGGTTTGTTGACATCGTGAATTACCTTGTTTGTCCGGAGATTCCCCCCGGACATTCGTATGCTCAAAGAAAGAAGTTCTTTAAGGACGTCCGACACTTCTATTGGAACGGACCTCTTTTATTCAAAAGAGGTCCCGATGGCATATACAGGAGATGTATCCCAGAAGATGAGGTGGAAAGTGTCATCCGCCATTGCCATTGTCTTCCATGTGGAGGACATGCTAGTTCCCACAAGACTTGTGCTAAGGTACTTCATTCCGGCTTCTTTTGGCCTACACTATTCAAAGATGTGCAAAAATATGTTGTTGCTTGTGATGCTTGTCAAAGGACAGGTAATATATCTAGAAGGAATGAGATGCCTCTCAACAACATACAAGAAGTAGAGATCTTCGATGTATGGGGAGTAGACTTTATGGGACCTTTCCCATCCTCCTGCGGAAACCAATATATACTTCTCGCCGTAGACTATGTCTCAAGATGGGTTGAGGCAATAGCTTCTCCTACTAATGATGCAATGGTAGTGGTGAAGTTCTTCAATAGAACGATCTTCCCAAGGTTCGGAACTCCCCGAACCATCATTAGTGACGGAGGGACGCATTTCACCGCCCGTCGATTTGAGACTCTATTGGCCAAGTATGGGGTGACCCATAAGATAGCTACACCATACCATCCGCAAACTAGTGGACAAGTTGAGATATCCTATAGAGAGATCAAGGGAATTTTAGAGAAAACCGTCTCTAAAACAAGGAAGGATTGGTCAATGAAGCTTGAAGATGCATTATGGGCGTACAGGACTGCCTTTAAGACACCGATAGGTACGACTCCATATAATCTCGTTTGTGTTAAATCTTGTCATCTTCCTGTAGAGCTAGAGCATAAAGCATATTGGGCTATCAAGTGGCTCAACTTTGACATGAAAGAAGCCGGAGAGAAGCGACTTTTGGATATCAACGAGCTGGATGAGATCCGGCTAAATGCGTATGAGAACGCAAAGATCTACAAGGAAAGGACGAAGCGTTGGCATGATAAGCATATCATTCCAAAGGATCTGAAAGAAGGAGATCAAGTCCTTCTATTCAACTCAAGGCTTCGACTATTCCTAGGTAAGCTTAAATCCCGTTGGACAGGACCTTATATAATTAAACAAATTTTCCCCCATGGTCGGGTTGAAGTATGGGGTGAACAAAGCTGAAATTTCAAAGTTAATGGCCAACGGTTGAAGAAATACACACCGGAAGCTCCGGTTGAGGAGATAGCTCCTATCCTCCTCCATTGAACACATAATCATACACCATCCAGCTAAAGACGATAAATCAAGCGCTTCTTGTGAGGCAACCCATGTTAGTATAACTTTCTCCTTCTTTCATCACTTAGTTATCTTAGTTTAGTTGCTTTGTTTCTTTTATTTTCGCTTTTGTTTGTTCCTCGATGAACTCTTGGTTTGTTGTGTCATTAATCACAAGAAATTAGGTCCAATTTGAGAGATCATTGAAGTAGGGGAGCATAAATTAGTTCAAATCTCAATCTTCAAGAAGCACAAAGAAGGAAATCGAGTTACACAAAGCAAATCGTTCTATTCAGGAACAGAGCAAGTCGATTTTTGACAACAGGAAGAAAAATCGATCCACCAAATCGACCCCCTCTATAAAAATCGTCCGATTTTCTTTGAGTTCTGAGAAAATGAAAGAAAATAGTCCTGACGAATAAATTGCTCAGATAAATCGTCCGATTTCCTTCATTAAAACTTAAGCCTATATAAAGACTTAAACACTCGATTCTCTCATTCCACAAAACCTCCATTCCCGATTTCCTTCTCTCAAAGATCCGAAAATCGCCCACCCTCTCAATTCCTCATTCCTTAATCGTTTTGAACGATTCTTGGCCCTAAACTGAAGCATTTTCGACAAGGAACAAGGATCTAGCAACAACAAGCTCGACAATCGACTCATCCATCCCGAATTCAGGTTTTTCATTCCGAAACCTAAGTTTTTCGTTCGAATTTGATTCTAGCCTAGAAGTTGTTTGTTTAATGCGATTGATTGAGGGGTTTGCTTAGGAACTACTATAGGAGACTGTGTGTGGTGATACTCTAGTTAGAACTTTACAAAATTGTGAGAATCATTGAAATCGACAGAAAAATCGACTCAGCCCAGGAAAATCGTCCGATTTTGCCCAAGAACAAGTCGATTTTTAGTTACAGAAATGGAAACCTTGAAGAGAATAACTAGAAATGTGGAAAAGAAGAAGGGATCTTCTTCCAAAGCCCCTCCCCCACCTCCACCACCCTCTCAATTCATTCCAAAACTTCCTCCTCCCCTATCCAAACATAAGAAAATATATGAACGTATCTTAGATCGCCCATTCAGCCCTCCTCGATACATTGTGCTAGACGACTTAGACTCTTTGTTTGTTCGAGAGGATGTGGATATGATGCTAGATAGAGTTGGGCTAAGACAGTTTGCTTTGATTAGGGAGGATGCATACACCGAGATAACCCTAGAGTTCCTTAGCACATTTGAGCATGACCCTAGAGAGAGGACGGTTTCTTTCCGCCTCATGAACCACAACCATGCTATGTCTATTGATACTTTTGGGGATTTGTTTGGTTTTCCCTACTCTGATGTAGGCACATTTGCGAGAGGAGTTAGTGCTAGTGCCTTCTGGGAGACCATTTCAGTGGGAGAGTATGGCCGTGATAAGTGGAGACCCGGGAATTCGAAAGAGACTAGTATGTACAACCTCTCCTTTAAGGTAGTACATAGGATCCTTAGTGAATGCTTATTTGCACGGACGGAGACCCCACAGAAGTTCAAGGCTGACGAGCTCTTCATCTTATACTGTATGACATGTAGCACCATCCCCGACATCACCTCTATGCTTGCTGACTATCTAGGAAAGATAGCCAACAAGGCAAAGGGTGACATTTGTGCTGGAGGCCTTGTCACTCATGTGGCTAAGGCATTGGAGTTAGACTTCTCGGGTTGCACCCTAGCTGAGAGTGCCCAGCCCTTAGGTTCACAGAGATTAGTTGCTAGATAGGTCTTGATTCCTCGAGGGAGAGGAACCCTTCATGTGCCCATGCCATGGGTAAAGGATCCAAAGAAGAAGCCATCCAAGATTATTTGGAAGTCCGAATACACTATTTGGAACAAGAGGAATTGGAAGGAGACATTTGAACTGATGCTTGAGGAGATATCTCCTCCTTTGTATTATGATGATGATGCAGGTGACACTGAGGATGAGGAGGATGATGTGGATGGAGTACACCAGGGGAACATGCTCGAGTTCGAGAGTGACACTTATAGTGGTCACGCCACGGATGCCATGGACACCGACACTCATGGTGCAGGACCTAGCAGGACTAGTCGAGGCACTGAGGAGACAGAGGACGACATGCAGCGACCTCGCCACTCTTCTGCACATGCCCCAGGCCATGGACGAGGACGTCGACTTCCCCGCCACTTAAGAGACTTAGTCTCCAGCTTCCAGAGCCTCCGCACCGACTATCACGCTCTCCACTCCGACTATAGCACCTTGAACACTCAGTTCAAGGAATACCGGCAGGAGACGAACATCGGCACTCCTCCTATGACGGCCAGATGAGAGATTTATACTACCATCAGTTCGGCCACTTCTATGATCCTAGTGCACCGATGTATCCTTATCCTCCACCTCCACCACCACCGACCGAGGATTGAGCTTCCACACCTTTTACATTGTAAGTATTTTTCTCCATCTTATGCTTGATTTTTCACATTGGGGACAATGTGGATGTTAAGTATGGGGTGGAGGTACTTACAATATCATTTACTTCATCTTAGCACTCTATGCACTTTGTACTACTTTTGATGATTTGGCTTGTAATAACTCTTACACTACATGCTTTCCACTATGACATTCGCATTTGCATGCTCTTTTTCAAATACTATGACTTTTCAAAAAATATTTGTGCTTCTTATCATGGAAATGACCTCTATGATGAGAATTGTGATGTGGATAGGCAAAAAGATGACTTGTTTATGTTGAGAGTTTAATCATAGCATGAATGAGCTTTCTTTTATTACTTGAACACATGAATAAGTTATATGATTTAGATGTTTTGATAAGAGAATGAAATAATAGTCGAAGCTATATTGCAAGTTCTTTTGCATCATATAAGAATGACCAAGGCAATTCACTTCTTCTCTCTTTTCATATCTTGTTCATGCTAGCTCCTCAATGAAATATGTGACCTTCCTTTTACCATCCGGGAATTGGGATAAGTGATTGAAAAAGGCATGTTTGATGTGGGAGTGCCAATAAAAATGTGTTAAGTGATAGTGTAGCAATTCATAAGTTTGGGGACGTTGAACATGAGGATGAGTAACTCGGCACCATTCACATAGCCGGGTGTTTGTGTCTTGCCAAAGTCCGATTGAACGACAAGTCCTAACGGGAAATGGTATGTGCATCAAGGGTTTGAGGCATCTCGAAATTGAGAAACGCCGATCTCCTAGGCTTCGGTTATTGTGCACCTCTATCCATACTCTCAAAAAGTAAAGTATAAAGAAAGCAAAGCTTTTACATGCAAAGCATGTGCGGTGAAGTAAAGTTCTTGAAGGTATTATGTTGTTTCTCTTTCCCGGATTAGCACCACAATTGCCTAAAAGAATTCCCTCCTTTAACACGCTTCTTAAACCTTTTCTTTGAGTGGAAGACCTTGAGACTTTTATGCATGTATTTAAGACTTCATGGTTTAGACTTGTTTGATTTTAATTATCTCTACATCTTTATCATGTCCTTTATTTGTGCTTTTAAGAAAGAAAAGAGAGTTAGTCCATGTTATTGTTATCATTGATGCATGACTTGCCTTCCTATGCCTTGAAACATCACTTTGAGGGTGAACCAATAAGAAGAAGCACTATCAAATAAAAGGTTTTTGAGTTTTCATACATATATAATCCAAGACATCTTGTATTCTAAATTTGAGTCTTGCTTAGGGACAAGCAAGGGGCAAGTATGGGGTATTTTGATGACATGAATTATATACCGTTATATCATGCATATTGTAGAGGTTTACCTCGATTTACCTTGCATTTAGAGAGAACTTGTGTACCTTTTACGTTTTATTCAATTATATTTCGGAAATAGAGGTCTACACGAGTTTTGGTTGAGTTATAGGTAAATTGAATGGATTCGGAAGCAAAAGTAGAGCAAGGAGCATCTAAGGTCATTAAGGAAGCTAAAGGAGCCTTAGAGGAATCACAAAGAGCAAAGGAGTTGCGTAACAGAAGCATAAAGGAGAGGAAGAAAACAAGCCAAAAGACGAGCACTTTCTGTTGAAGAAAATCGTGCCATTTACCATATAAATCGGACGATTTTCTTCATTAAAAATCGAACGGTTTTATGGGTAAATCGGACTGCACGATTTTCTTTGCTTTTCGGCTCAATGGTAAAGATGACACAAAGCCCATCACTTTTGGGCTAGAGAAATGTTTTGCCAAACAGCCCATTAGCAAGAAACTATAGGTTGGAACCCTAGGAACGAAAACGGAGAGGCCGCAGCGGGAAATCTTTCCACGTTAGTGAGAGATTGAGGATTCTTGGAGAAGGATTGAAGCAATTTTGCCGGGAAGTCAATCTTGATCATATTTTGTGAGATTTCTTTGTTCCATTGAAATCTTTGTGGTTTTTGAACACGATATTGAGTTAATTGACAGATACATTGATCATATTTGAGAGTGGTTTACAGATTTGAAGGTTATTGAGTTTTTATTCAAGATTCGGGTTTATTTGAATTATTTCACTCAATCTTTATTTTTATTTGATTTTGAAAATGGTTGGCTAAAACCATTGTGATTATGGGGAGAATAGTTGAAGATTGAGGCTTAGATGATGATAGACTGAACTCATTCAAACATTTGGATCCTGAGAGTTTAGATTTTTGTTTTGCGATAACAGGAAAATCGGCCTGTTCTTGGATAAATCGTCCGATTTATCTATGAACAACACAATTTATTCCCCTGACGAACTTTAATTGAATTAATCTTTAACCAAAGCTAATGCTTGCCTAAATTCCAACCTTGTTTAACCTTTTTAACCTCTAATTAAGTGTATTAAGAGACTTCAACCTTGATTCTACATTTAATAGATTAAGATTACAAGATTTAGGTAATAGAGAGACTCAACATCCTTTATTAAGATTCTAAGTGTGCTTTCTACTCTTTACGGTGGAGAGTCATATCCTGGGGTTTTAGATAGTTAGTTTGAACATAATTCTTGTCTTTAGATCTTTCTATATTGCAGCCTCAACAACCCTTATAGAGAGAATCTTTGGATTAGACAAATAGGTTTCGGAACTTGACCGTACGATACCTACCTTTGAACACATAATCTTGGCAGTATAAACTCTGTCCTTATATCGTTTAGAAATGTCTTGAATTGAAAGCCGCAGTCGGATACTTGAATCCTTGGAATCATTTCCCCCTTTATTGATCATAAAGCTTTTGCATCTTTTCTAGATAATTGAATTTGAATTTAGTCTCACCAAATCCCTGAGTTTGACTCTGGAATTCTTACCTTACTACAGCCGATCCATACACTGCGGGTTTGCTTTGGTTGGAGTTCTAAATATATATTTAAGACTTTGACGCACACACTTTCGAGCGAACAAAAAGGAAGCGGAAGAAATAAAGAGGGAAGAGAAGTGGTTTTTTAGGGAAGAAGTTTTATCAACGTAAGATCAAAAGATTTTTAAGATCTTGGGAAAATCATTGATGACAAAAATTCTTTCCATAAATTTTGGTAACCACTTTTTAAAATCCTTTGAATTTGATAACAAAACCTTTTAAAATCCCTTTTAAAGAATAAAAATTAGATAATTCAATATCTAAAGGATATGAATTTCTAAATGATCCGTTTTATTAATATACCCTTTGAAATATGTTTCAAGGCGCCTTGAATTTTATTTCAAGGCCCTTGAAAACATCAATTGGGTTGCATGCGTAGGAACAATTAAACTCGTTTACTCCCCCTACGTTAATGATTCCTTGTTCAACATACCAAGCTCCAATCTAATAAAATGAAATTGTTCCTCAGGAAGAGGCTTGGTAAAGATATCTGCAAGCTGCAAGTTAGTTGAGATAAAAGAGATCGAAACATCACCTTTCTCAACATGATCACGTATGAAGTGATGTCTTACATCAATATGCTTAGTCCTTCAATGCTGCACAGGATTTTTGGTTATAGAAAAGTTCCCATACTCTATTCAACCCCCCTTCTAGAGTATCTTTTAACTTATTTATTTCAACTACCGGTTCTTCAATAGTGATGACTTGTGGATGCATCCCAAAGTCATGATCATCTTGCTCTCCAAGATTAACACCTAGACGGCGTGGTTGTTGAATTTGGTCCATCCTTTGCCCAAGGGTTTATGGTTCACCCACAACATCAGCACCTCTAACCTCTCTAACAAGAGGGTGAGGATCGACATTAGCACGAGGACGAGGATCAACAGGAGCACGAGGGTTTAGTGGTGGTATGTCCTCTAGCTCTGAAATCTCATCATCGTCGGAAAATTCAGCAATAGTTTCCTTAGCTTTCTTCTTCTTCTTAGCATCATCCTCTCTAGTTTCATGTCTAGAATCATCGCTCGAAGCTCATCTATTTGAAACTGATTACGTTCATTTTCTTCCAAGCAAGCCTTCTCACTCAATTGGAATTGAGCTCGAGTTTCATCCAACTCTTCTTGGATGTTCCTCTCAGTATTTTCAGCCATCTTTTTCTCTTTTAGCTTTCTTCTCAAAGTTTTCTCTAATTCGGGATCAAAAGGAACGAGATCTTTGGTAGATCTAGTCCTTCGCATATGCCTAAAGAATCTGCAAAAATCACTCAAGTAGACAAATCAAATCATAAGAGCAAAAGCTCCCAAGCCAGACAACCAAAAACCGAATTTGGTCTAGACCAAATCCCCGGCATCGGCGCCAAAAACTTGTTCACTCAAAAGTGTGCATCACTAGTTTTAAATTTATAAAAACTGAAATCAAGCAAAGCGAACCCGTAGCGTACGGATCGGTGTAGTAAGACAAGAAATTCCAGAGTCGAACTGAGGGATTGGGTGAGAATAAAATCGATTTCAAATTATCTGGCAAAGTATAAAAGCTTTTGTGATTAATAAGGAGACAAATGATTCCAAGGATTCAAGTATCCGACTACGGCTTTCGATTCAAGACACTTCTAAAGATCAAACGACAGAGTTGGCGTTGCCAAGGTTACGTGTTTCAAAGGAAGGTTTCGTACGGCGAAGTTCAAAAACCTACATATCTAATCTAAAGGCTCTCTATATAAGGGTTGTTGAGGCTGCAATATAGAAAGATCTAAAGATAAGAATTACACTGAAACTAACCACCCAAAACCCCAGGATATGACTCTCAAAGGTAAAAATGGAAAGCACACTCAAACCTTAATAGAGGATGTAGAGTCTCTCTATTACCCAAATCTTGTAAACTTTGGCTATCAAGTGAAGAATCAATGATGAAGTCTCTTCTCACATTCAAATAGAGGTTAAAAAGTTTAAGCAAGATTAGGATTTAGGCAAGGATCCAAATGGTTAGATGAGTTCAATCTATCATCATCTAAGCCACAATCATCAACTATTCTCCCCAGAATCACAAGGTTTTTAGCCAACCATTTTCATATTCAAATCAAAATCAAGATTGAATGAATAAAACCAAATAAAACTCAAACTTTAAATAAAAACCAAATAATCTCCGAATCTCTAATCAAATCTCAAAACCTATCAAAGAATCTCTCAAAACACTAAACAATGTGTTCACAAATAACAAGAATCAGAAAGGAAACAAAAGATCTCACAAACTTCTTGAATATTGACTTCTTGTTTCTTCCTTTCAATCCTCTCTCCAAGAACCTTCAATCCCGCAAAATCCTGTAAATCTTTCTCGCTGCTAACTCCAGATTTTCGTTCCTAGGGTTCCAATGTATACTTTCTCGTTAATGGGCCGCTTGACATATCACTTCTCAAGCCCACAAGTGATGGGCTTTGGGTCATAATATTTTTAGTCGAAAGCTGAAGAAAATCGTGAGATGCAATAAAAACCGTTCGATTTATATGAAGAAAATCGTCCGAGTTATGGTGTAATTGATACGATTTTCTTCAATAGAAAGTCCCCGTCTCTTGGCTTGTTTCCTTCCTTCCTTTTGTAACTCTTTTACACACTTCCTTTGCTCTTTATGACTCCTTTAAGACTCCTTAAGCTTCCTTTTTAGCCTTAGATGCTCTTTGATCTACTTTTGCTTCCAATTCCACCAAATTCACCTATAATTCAACCAAAACTCGTGTAGACCTCTATTTCCGGAATATAAATGAAATAAACCTTAGAGGTACACAAATCTCTCCAAATACAAGGTAAATTGAGGCAAAACCTCCACAATATGCACGATTATAATGGCATATAATTCATGTCATCACCCGTTCATCTTCTTCTCTCCCTTTCGTCCTTGGATCTCCTTCCTTGATCTTGTTCTTGTGAGAATCTAGAGTGGATCTTTATCTAGGCTTGTGTGGGTTGAATCCTTGATGAGGATACTGAGCCTTGATGTTGCTGATGTGGTTGTGTAGTGGTGTGGACGTTCTTCCCTTCCTTTAGCTGATGTTGTAAGGTTTCTATCTCCATCTTATTTCCTTCTTCTTCCTTGCTTATTTCTTTCTTCTTTAGCTTAGGATCACAAGCTGAGCTTGTGTGGTTCCTTTCCTGATGTTTTGATGTTCATACATGTGTATATATGTATGGGTTATGCTGCCTTGTGATGGAGAAGTGAAGAGAGTCGAGAAAGAGATCGAAGAGAAGTCGGGGCCAATCCTCTACATAGACAGCCGCCCCTGCACATGCTGTGAACCGCCCCTGTGCCTTGAGTGAGCCGCCCCTGCGCCTCACTGGTTCAACCCCCGCGTCCTTTATTTCCGTTGGTGCGTTCAGGGCATACCTTGTTGGTATGATTCCTTCCTTCCTTTCCTTTGGCCTTGGCTTAGATGTTGGCTAGGCTAGCTTGGTTAGGATGAGTTGCATGATAGAGTTGTGCCTTAGGCACTTGTGTTATGTTGAGGATATGCCTTAGGCATCTGTGAGCATGTTATGATCTCGAGGTTTAGATTGAGGTTATAGGATTGTTGTGGTTATAGAGACGAGTCTCCTAACCCTTGCAGTATGTGATGATGTGTGCCTTGCTATTGCAGGCGTTGATTACTTCCCCAAGGGGAAGCTGTGACATGGTACTGGTTACAAGTATTACAGGTAAGTCCATAGGACTTACTTAGCGTTCAGTTGTGAGTTTGTGTTATTGTGATGGTTGTGTGTGTTCATATGATTGTGCATTTATAACCTAAACCGGACTAGGATGACCATTTATTACATTTAAATGACCCAAGTGTATTGTAATGGGTTGTGACCACCGGTCTCTACCTATTGGTAGGAAGAGGTGCCCTGAAGATGATCGCACAAGGGGGGACGAGTGATGATCACCCCATGCAAAACCCCTGTGTTACGTTGGATGGGACGAGGTTCTTTAGGATCCTCGTGTTACAAAATAAGTTTAATTAGTAATGGAATAACGTAAGTGAAAGATAATAAATGAATGTGTGTGGCATTGCATGTATGAGGTGTTGATGTGTGTTTGTGCTATTACCTTCATACGTATTCATTGTTGTAGCTAACGGAGTATACCGTGTTGTAGATGTTCTGCAGGTTAGGAAGACTGTAGAGTGAGCCAGATGGGGTGACCAGACGAGGACTTCT
Organism: Fagopyrum esculentum; assembly: GCA_033239045.1. Taxonomy (NCBI): domain Eukaryota; kingdom Viridiplantae; phylum Streptophyta; class Magnoliopsida; order Caryophyllales; family Polygonaceae; genus Fagopyrum; species Fagopyrum esculentum. Next base: position 62,841,427 of record BSUD01000005.1, read on the forward strand.
GTACATTAGGGTTGCGAGGGATATGGGATCTTTTGTATCTGATGTTTGCGGATGTTTTTTTGTACTCGGCTTTGTTGTTGTAAACCCTTTTGATGTATCCTATCCAGTTTAATGTATTTTTTTAATCTACTTGTGCCTTGTTGTAAGATCTAGTGAACTTATTGTCAGGCTAGGGTCAAATCCATTGTGAGATCCTAGCCCAATGTGACACTCCAAGTCCCGTGGATTCGGGGTGTTACAGATATGCTGCGAGCTTGTGTGTTGGATTGGGGACAAGATGGTTTGATTACCTCCCACTCGTTGAGCTCTCATGCAACAACAGTTGGCATGCATCTTTTGGGATGGCTCCTTATAAGGCACTGTATGGACGTAGGTGCCGTACACCTTTATGTTGGGATGAGCCTAACAATATCAGTGGGATAGCGCCAGAGTAGATTCAAGATGATATGGCTCGAGTAGCGTTGATTAGAGAGAGGATGCTGGCTGCACATAGTCGCCAAAAGTCATATGCAGACAAGAGGCGTTGGCCTCTAGAGTTCAGGGTAGGAACTCATGACTGGTTGATAGTATCTCCGACGCGTGGCGTCAGACGTTTTGGCATAAAGGGGAAGCTGAGTCCCCAATATGTTGGTCCTTTTGAGATACTGGATAGAGTTGGGAGGGCAGCCTACAAATTAGCATTGCCTCTGATGTTAGAGGGTGTTCACCCTGTGTTCCATGTGTGTCAGTTGAGAGAGTATATACCAGATCCGAGGCACATTGTGAGTTATGATGATTTCGTGGTGGAGCCAAACCACACCTTTGTTGAGCATCCTATTGCAGTCTTAGAGCGAGGTGTGAGACGCCTGTGTTCGAAGGACATTCCTATGATGAGGATACAGTGGTCTAGACGTGGACCTGAGGAGGCTACATGGGAGACTGAGGATAGTATCGAGAGGAACTATCCAGAGTTCTATGTTGAGATAGATGCTTCTAGGGTCGATGAGTAGATCTTAGTGCTATCTTGGTGAGTATGTGCTTATGTACTTATATGCCTTGATGTGCTTATTCCATGCTAGCTATATTATGTTTTATGATCTTATTAGATCTTGTTGTACTAGCGTGATTTATGTTATAGCTGGATATGACTACTCCCTCCATGCTATTGAAGTTTGATGTCTGTTACAGCTGGAGATGGTTCTTTCCTCCATGATATCTGAGTTGATTATGATTCAGCTGGAGATGGCTCTTTCCTCCAAGCTACTTGATGGACATAGTTTCAGTGGAGATGTTATTCCTCTACGCCTTTGGGTAGCATTATGGCCCTGTTTCTAGAGTTGATGATTCCTCCATGTTTATATTTGAGGATATAGATTTGTATAGGTTCTGACCTTTTGAGCGGAGATGTGATACCTCCGATAGAGAGAGAGTTATACCTCGGCTTATGGGCCCGAGAGGATTTGGGATCTTGCATGTTTCGGGATGAAACTTGTTTTTAGGTGTAAGAACCTTAGTCTTTGGAGCCTAGGAGTCCTTGTTGAGCCTTAGACTTATCCTGGCAGCCGCACCTGCGCACCACATGGGCCGCCCCTGCGGCTAGGCGCCCTTGCGCCTTGGGGGAGCCGCCCCTTCGGCTCTGTGTTGGTGCAGCCACTTTTGTTGACCTTTTGACTCGTGCTTTGCGGCTAGCTTCCTTTATAAGCCTCCCTTAGCTTCTCATAGAGGGTTTCTTCATCCTATTCAGCCTCATTTCCATCCTTACGTTCTTCTTCTTCTTCTTCTTCCCTTGGAGTTTGTGAGAAGTTTTTGAGAGTTTGCTTGAGGTTTTGAGCTTTGATTATCTTGAGGATATTGCTGAGTGTTGTTGCTATGGTGCTAAGGTTGTGAGGTACGCTGGATGCTCCTAGTTGCTGCCTAGGGTTGTTGTGGTGAGTTATTATCCTCCATCTTCCTTCTTTCTTCTTCTTTGCTTCTTTCTTCCTCTTCTAGCTAAGGATCATAAGTTAGACTTGTGTTAAATCCTTTCCTAGATGGTTGATGATCATATATGTGTATATATGTATATCTGTTGTTCTGGTATGTTGAAGAAGTGAAGAGCAACGAGAAAGGGATCAAAGAGAACTCGGGACCAACTCTCTGCACAGTTGGCCGCCCCTGCGCCTGAACCCAGCCGCCCCTGCACCTGCTGTGGACCGCCCTTACGCCTGGTGTGAGCCGCCCCTGCGCCTCACTGGGTCTGCTTGGAGTTCCTTGCTTCTGTTGGTGCATACTTTGTTGGTATGTCTTCCTTCCTTCCTTTCCTTTGGCCTTGGCTTAGATGTTAGCTAGGCTAGCTTGGTTAGGATGAGTTGTATGTTAGAGATGTGCCTTAGGAACTCGTGTTGATGTTGAGGTTATGCTATAGGCATCTGTGAGCTTGTTATGGTCTTGAGGGTTAGTTTGAGGTTGTAGGTTGGTTATGGTTATGGAGACGAGTCTCCTAACCCTTGCAGTGTATGATGTTGTGTGCCTTGCTATTGCAGGCGTTGGTTTCTTCCCCAAGGGGAAGCTGTGACGTGGTATTGGATACGAGTGTGTGAGGTAAGTCCATGGAACTTACTTAGCATTCAGGTACAGATTTGTGTGATTGTGATGGTTGTGTGTGTTCATATGATTGTGCATTTACAACCTAAACCGGACTAGGACGACCTTTTATTACTTTAAATGGCCCAAGTGTATTATAACGGGTCGTTACCACTTGCCTCCGCCTGCGGGTAGGAGGAAGTGCCCTGAAGATGATCTCACAGGAGGGGACGAGTGATGATCACCCCCATGTAAAACTCATGTGTTACATTGGATGGGACAGGGTTCTTGAGGCTCCTCGTGTTGCAAAAGAAGGTTAATTAGTAACGGAATAACGTAACTTAAAGATAATAAATGAATGTGTGTGTGGCATTGCATGTATGAGATGTTGATATGTGTTTGTACTATTACTTTCATACTTATTCATTGTTGTAGCTAACGGTGTATACCGTGTTGTAGATGATTTGCAGGTTTTGAAGACTATAGAGTGAGCCAGGTGGTGTGACCAGCCGAGGATTTCTGTACATTAGGATGCGTGGGATGGGATCTTTTGTATAAGATGTTTATGTTTGTTGTTGTGTTCTTGGGTTTGGGTTTGTAAACACTTTTGATGTATCTTATACAACTTTTATGTATTTGGTTTTTCCTCTACTTGTGCCTTGTTGTAAGATCCAGTGAACTTGTTGTGAGGCTAGGGTCAAGATCCATTGTGAGATCCTAGCCCAATGTAGCATTCCAATTCCTGTGCAATAAAGATAGAGTGGATAAATAAACAGAACCCACATGGGGTCTGACTTTTCAAAAGGTTTTGGTTTTAAAACGAGTACAGATGTTTTGGGATAGTGTGTACAAAAGGCCCCACCCATCTGAGGATCTCGAAAGTATATATGTATATATATATATATATATATATATATATATATATATATATATATATAGATATAGTTATCTCTTATGTGCTTATATGTATGCATGTACTATTAAGTATTATATATATCTATACATATGGCCTATATAGAGCCTTATACGTTAGATGTGCATACTCCGCAGATGGATGGAACTAGAGCTACTGATGCAGGCCGAGGTAGAGGCAGACCACCTCTTCCTTCAGGAGGGATAGGACAAGGACCAACTCCCGCTGCAGATCCACCAGTGGTGGAGGAGGCTTCTGAGGAGGTTGCTGAGAGTGCAGTTCCAGCTACGAGGAGTGGTGGGTCTAGGAGAAAGCGGGCCCATCCAGGCCAGTCTGATGGTTCAAATCGTGTCTCTATGGGTGGATCAGAGTTCAGAGAGTATCTCAGGCATTTTAAGGAAGCCATTAGAGCGGGCAGACGAGCCCTAGATTTGCCATGGCATGAGGGATCATCTGAGATATCCAATGGAGCTACTCAGGTGTCAGCTACACCGGTTCGTGTTGTTGAGCCAGCTCGAGTTGTGGAGGAGACCAGAGGGCCTCGACCAAATACCTGGTTGAAGGCATTTCATCAACAGGGAGTTCCACACTTCTCAGGGGAGATTGGCTTAGAGACTGAGGTGTGGATTGGGCATGTAGACTAAGCTTTGGAGCCTATTCGATGCCTTGACGACAAACGGGTAGAGCTAGTAAAGTCTCTATTCCGTGACCTGACACACCAGTGGTGGAGGACAGTTAGAGCACGAGTTATGAGCTACGAGTAGATGAGGACTATTCTGAGGGAGCAGTTTTGCCCTACCTCACTAAGGAGGGTGAAGCTGCAGGACTTCGTGGAGGCGGGTATTGAGGACGTACCCATTACAGACGCTATTCGCCGCTTCCAGACTGAGCTAGCATTGTTGGGTCCAGCTGCACCATCTGAGGACTAGCATGTGTACCTTTTTGCCCGTCGTTCAAGGGAGAGCACACACTACATGTGGGGATTTCATTGTGACTCATTGGCAGACTACAAGGATCGGGCCTCTGCCTGAGAGAGAGAGAGAGAGAGAGCTAGCCAGAGGAGGACTTCTCAAAGAGGACGGTATGAGAATAGACAGCGCACGGCACCGACTGGTTCAGGAGCATTTGGATACGGGCGAGGTCAGACTCAGGGCTGCTCGAGTGTTCCAGTGTCTACACAGACTACTGATAGAGGCCGGCAGTGTTACAACTGCGGGGCCTATGGGCATATGAGGGTTGATTGCCCTAGAGCACCACTGACTTGCTTCTCATGCGGTAAGCCATGACATAGAGCTACATTTTTCCGTCAAGGCAAGGCGCCATCATAGCAGGGTTCTTCCCCTGTAGGTGCAGCAGGAGGTGGGCAGAGACCGCCTCAGCATCAAACACAAGGACAGCAGAGAGTCCCTGATACACCTGCTACTCAAGGGTCAACTCTAGGACCGAGTAGAGGTAGAGGTAGAGAGGCCGGTACTAGTGATGGCTGAGGAGCTCGAGGCAGAGTTTTTGAGTTGAAGAGTGCTGAGGAGCCGCCAGCACCAACTGCTACAGGTACCAATCTGTTACATGGTTTATTTGTCAGAGTTTTATTTGATACGGGTGCTATGCATTCATTTATTTCTGCTGCTTATGTTGAGCATTTGAGTTTGTCGACCATAGAGGGGGCACCCTTTATAATAGGGTTACTGGATGGTAGTAGGGTCAGAGGTACCCAGGAGATACGTAGTTGTCCCCTACGCTTAGGGACTCGTGTGTTACTTGTTTACTTCTTAGTCATGCTTTTGATGCATGAAGAAGTCATATTAGGTATGGACTGGATGCGTACACACCGTGCGGTGTTAGATGTAGGTAAGAGAACTGTTATAGTCTCTACCGACATAGGTCCAATAGAGGTCTTCCGGGGTTGGGACCTTGGGAAGACAGGATTTGTCATCAGTACAGTATGAGCAGCTAGACTGATTGCAGCGGGATGTGATGCCTTTTGGTGCTACGCCATGAAGGATGGAGAGAGTCCATCTTTGGAGGACATCCCAGTGGTCTGTGAGTTTACAGACGTATTTGCATAGCCATCTAGCTTGCCACCTCAGAGGAGCGTAGATTTTGGTATTGACTTGGAGCCTGTGTAATATCCGGAATTTTTATTCCGTTTATTTCTGTAATAAACCCGATCTCGATTAGTTGATCAATATCCGTCTACTTAGCTAGACACATTATTATAAAATTTATCATTTTATGTAGATTTCCTTCACATAAAATGATAGAGTCTTTTAAAAGTTTATCATTTTATGTAGCTTACCTTCACATAAAATAATAAGTTTAGCCCCAAACCCTAATTTAGAATATGACTCGTCGTTGACAAGTCTGTGACGAAGCTGTGACAAGGCTCGGACAAGTCTGTGACGAAGCTGTGACAAGGCCCAGACAAGTCTGTGACGAAGCTGTGACAAGGCCAGACAAGGCTGTGACGAGTCTGTGACAAGGCCCAGACAAGGCTGTGACGAGTCTGTGACAAGACCAGACAGGCTGTTGACAGCCCAGCGCCAGTGAGTCCAGCAGCGCCACCTTCAGCAGCCCAGAAACTCGCCAGCTTCAGCAGCTTGTCCGCAGCCCAGCTTCAGCACCTTGGATCCACAGCTTCAGCCCATCTGTTGCTCTATCTCTTCAGCCCGGCGTTGCCAGCTCCAGCCCAGCGCCCAGCCCAGCTGCAGCTTGCCAGTCCAGCGCGCCAGTTTCACTCAGCCCAGCAGCGCCCATCTTGCCCAGCCATGACAGCAGCAAGGAGGGAGTGCTGGCCTGCTCGCTGAACCCGGAACTCCAGCCCACTGTAACCTCGTTCTGGCCTAGTAAAGCAGCAACCCAACAGCACTTCGAGCCCAGCCAGATGAGAAGAGCAACAGGCCTTCACGTTTCTTCTGGACTCCAATGTAACGGTTGCTGAGCTGGAGAGCCATTTAACGCCCCTGGAATGACGCTGCTGCAAAAAAATTTGTTTCCTTTCTTCTCGGTCACGTCCAGGTGCACGTATAACGTTTCCAAGATCACCATCACCGCTTCTGCACCAACACAACAGCCTCCCTCTTCCTCCCTCTTCCTCCCTCCATTTAACGCCCCTAGAATGACGCTGCTGCAAAAAAATTTGTTTCCTTTCTTCTCGGTCACGTCGAGGTGCACGTATAACGTTTCCAATGTTTGAGAGTTTGAATGATGATCCACCGTTGAAATTTAATAGGTGATAGGTAGATATATGTAGTTTGCTATATTAAAATTTGAGAAGAAATGAACGGTCGGATTAAAAGTTATAAGCTCCCAAAGTAGGGTAGTTAAACAGTTTTGTAAACATTGGAATTTTGGCTAAGTATAGAGATTGTAAGTGGAGTAGCCAACTTTGAGAATTTTTATAAAAATAATGGATGAACAGTTTTGAGAAATTCTTGCTCCTAAGGGTAGATGGAACATCATAGATGATCTAGAGAATTATTTCGGAATTTTTATAAGCTTTTACGAATTTTATATTTGAAACCGAAGTTAGACCTTTACGACCTTTTGGAAAATAGGGAAATAAGAAAAGTGACAGTTTGTAACCAAACTAAACTTTAGGAGTTGGAATATGACTTTAGAGTCTCAAATAGGAGTTTAGACATGAATTTCGGAAAATTTGGAAGTCTCGGGACTAAGGGTAAAATGGTCATTTTTCCATAAATTAGAGCTGTAATTAGTTATGTCCTATTATGATCTTCTATCTTAGAAGTCTTAGACTTCTAATTACGTTGGAGTGTGCTAATGCACTTATCTCCTTTGACAGGCAACTGAGTTGCTACAGTTTACAAAGCGAGTTTGGTTTACAAAGAGTCGAGCTTTATAACAGGTAAGTCCTTTGGGCTTACTTAGCTGACTTCTAAATATGAGAATGAATGATGATAGTGGTGTGTGATTGAAATGTTTAGAGAGATAGGTTGTGATATATATTTACCGACCTATACTTGGCCTAAGAGTAACGGGCGGTGGCATTCTGCTCAGTTAGCTTGCGGGCGCTGGGGGTTTCTTTAGGGACTAGTCCATACTCGGTTTGTAGTGATGCTACCGGCGGAGGTCAGCTAGACCTACACCCAGTTGGATAAGGAACGGAGGCGAGAACTGTAAATAGCTCTCGTGCCACAACTGTAAAATTGAATAAGATGAATCACCTAAATAATAGATAATAAACGGTTGAGTGTCATCATGATGTTTGTTTATAATTTTTCTACGTGTGTTTGTGCTGTTGTTATTCTACTTATATTTGGATAGTTAGCTAACAGTTGTTATGTTGTGTAGACTTATCACAGGTTAGAGCAGATGCCGAGTGATCCGGATGGTAGTGGTCAGCCGGGGTGTCGTACTTTTAGGATGTGATGCAGTTCCTTTATTTGTGGGATTTCCAGTTGGACCTTGGTTCTTTTCTTTCTTTCTGTACTTTGTTATCTTATGTTTTCCGGCTGTCAGTTATTCTGGTCACATTCATACATTGTTAATATTTATTTTATGATTTCTGGTTTTCCTTATCTGTGCCTTGTTGCAAGATCTTGATAAGTTGTTGTCAAACTAAGGTCGGGACCCACTGTGCGGTCCTAACCAGTAACTCCCCGAGTTGAAAAATTTGGGGTGTTACAACATGGTATCAGAGCTCTAGGTTGGCAACAATGGCACTTGAAATCTTTTAAAAAGGTCAAATAAGTAAATAAGCAGAGCCCGAAAGGGGTCTGAGTTTTCAAAGAGATTTTGGTTTTCAAAATACATGCATAGTCGGGTTGGGATAGAAAGTACGGATGACCACCACTACCTCCGCAGATCTCGGCAGCTTAGTACTTTTAGAAATGTTATGTTGACTTAGTTGCTTCTTATAAAGATATGTACAATAAATAAGTTTATGCCCAAGGTTAGTAGCATAATAATTATATTATGTCCTTAACGGAGATAACATAATGAGGTTCTCACTCCGTTGACACATCTAAGTAGATTTTGAAGGGTGTCAACATGAGGATTAGTATGCATGTCTTATGTGCATTAGGGTAGGCAAACGGCGGACAACTCCTTCGAGCGTGTTGAAAACCGTCAAGACGGAAAGTGAAGACTGAAGGATAACACCAACGAGCATGGCAAGAAGGGGATCCCGAGTCAAGTTAACAGGATCAAATGAAGATTATACATGAGAGTAGTTCCGGAAAAGCATTGGATGATCGACAATTATGCAATTGGGGAGCAACATCACATAGATTCTTTCAAGTGTGGTGACGATATGAACAACGTGGATACCGTCAGACACAGTCATAGTAATGAAAGTAAAAGTAAGATATGGAACCAATCCAGACAAAAGACATTAAATTTACGCTTACCGACGGACCAAAATATGAAGGTTGTTGTTAGAAGTAGGGCGGAATATGGCCACTATTGGCAAAGTAAGTCGGCATCCTAATCAAGCGGGTCCCACCTAGACACTCATAACCTAAGAATTAAGAAGAGATATGTCGTCGAACCAACTATGAAGACTTAAAGAGCCGCACCACTGAAGCTTATGGTTAGCCAGAAAGTGGAGGGTGGATTTCATAAGCATGGAGGCAGAGTGACTTTCTATAAGACAAGTGAGCTACAAGAAATATGGTGATACAGATATCCAAATGATATAATCCTGAAAGCGGAGTCAAAGGATCACTATAAAGACAACATTATAATTTAACACCAACTAAGGAACAAGAGTGTGTGAAAATGATCTTGTCGTACCCAAGGGCCGTAATAACTTCCCTCTCTCAAAGGGACTTAAGTTACCAACACCAACAATTCACACCGGAACCTCACAAGCAGCTGATGACCGAGGTAAAAGGAATCGCGAAGATGTAATTACGAGCTATCATGGAAAATCTGATGAGTCCATTGACGGCAGATGAATGATGCAGCTAAACTAGGAAAGAGTATAGTGGCCTTATAGTGAGAAATAGAAGTGTAGATTATAGAAGAAGCTAAAGGAGTATAAACGTAGAAACTGGAGGAGATAGATTCCACCAAGTAAATCAAACTTCAAAGAGATAGAAGAAAAGTAAGTCTATGATATTGTAGAAGGTCAACTATAGACTAAATGGTAACAACAGAGCCTTTACATGTGCGGGTGAACTAGTAGTGACTGGTTGACATATAAGAAGAATAACCACATGGTTAGAAATGAATTTTATTGACATGTGGAGAAGTCCTTAAAGAGATCAACTACGACAATTGTAAAGTCAAATCGGTACGAGTGCAAGTAGCACGAATGAGTCAAGTTAGTAAATCTAGTTAAAATTGTAAAGGAAGAGTTGACGGTCAGAAATGACCCCTTATATCATTAATGATATAAAGAGAATGGTTGTGAGCAGTTGTTTACTTACGGGCTAAGAAAAGTGTACAAATCATAGTTAGTACAGATGAAGTCGTATTAGAAGAACTAGAGGAGTAAGAAGAAGCACATGATTTTGATCAAATCCTACGTCAGACCAGATGGAGGTTACTTAGCATTCCACACAAATGAGACTGAGGGTGCTCTTCCGAGCAAAAGTTGGAGTCAATTTCTAGATTGACAAAGGAGTGTTGATTTCAGCATGGAGCTAGATCCGGGCACGAGACCGATATCGAAGGCCCCGTACCGCATGGCACAAATAGAGCTGCTTGAGTTGAAGAAGCAGTTAGAGGAGTTAGCAGAGAAGGGCTTCATACGCCCTAGTGTTTCTCCCTGGGAAGCACCGGTGTTGTTTGTGAGGAAGAAGCATGGATCGATGAGGCTATGCATCGATTAAAGAGAGTTGAACAAGGTCACCATCAAGAACAAGTATCCACTGTCTCGCATAGATGATCTATTGGACCAGTTTCATGGAGCATCTGTGTTTTCGAGGACAGACTTGAGATCAGGTTATCACCAGCTGAGGGTGAGAGATCAGGACATACCTAAGACGGCATTCCGGACTAGGTATGGTCATTATGAGTTTGTAGTGATGCCATTTGGGATCACTAATGCGCCAACTGTATTCATGGAGTTGATGAACGGGATTTTCATCGACTTCTTAGACCAGTTTGTAGTGGTCTTTATTGATGATATCCTAGTTTACTCTAGGAGTCGAGAGGAGAATGCCGGGCACTTGAGGACAGTGTTACAGATTCTACAGGATAGCCAGCTATGTGCTAAGCTATCCAAGTGCGAGTTTTGGATGTCAGAGGTGGCTTTCCTAGGCCATGTAGTGACTGCTGAGGGGATTAAGGTCAATCCGGCGAAGTTGAGTCAGTGTCATCTTGGCAACCTCCGAAGAATGTTAAGGAGGTTCGCAGCTTCCTTGGATTGGCAGGTTATTACCGTCGGTTTGTGGAAGGGTTTTCCCTGATTGCCCGACCACTTACTTGTCTCCTGAGGAAGACTACTCGGTTCGTCTGGTCTGAGCCGTGTCAGCAGAGTTTTGAGGAGCTGAAGAGGAGATTGACGTCTGCTCCGATCTTAGCACAACCTGAGGGTACAGAGGACTTTGTAGTGTACAGTGACGCATCCAAGCTGGGCTTGGGGTGTGTCTTGATGCAGAGGGGTAAGGTCATAGCGTATGCGTCTCGACAGCTGAAGACGTATGAGGAGAACTACCCCACCCATGACCTGAAGTTAGCTGCGGTAGTACATGCTCTTAAGATTTGGCGTCATTATCTCTATGGAGCGACCTGTCAGATCTTCACAGACCATAAGAGTCTGAAGTACATATTCACTCAGCGGGAGTTGAATAACCGCCAGAGGCGGTGGCTAGAGTTGATCAAGGATTTCGACCTTGAGATTCTCTACCACCCCGGGAAGGCAAATGTAGTTGCTGACGCTTTGAGTCGGAAGACGCCTCGGGAGAAGGCAATAGCCCGGTTGATAGTACAGCCACAGTTACAGAGAGACTAGCTTGGTTGGAGGTAGAGATCCAGTTCCCCGATACAGCTCATCAGTTAGCCACCTTAGAGTTACTTCCTGATCTGTTGGGTGAGATCCGACAGAAGTAGGAGACCTGTCCGACTTTGACCCGGATCCGAGACCGGATGTCACGAGATGAGGCACCTCAGTTTACTATTGGTGCCGATGGAGTGATGAGACGGCAGGACCGTATCGGTGTGCCATCAGACAGTGAGTTGAGACAGAGGATACTAGGTGAGGCTCATGCTACCCCTTACTCCGTACATCCAGGAGCGAGTAAGATGTATAAGGACGTGAGACGTTCCTTCTGGTGGGGTGGTTTGAAGCCTGATGTGGCTCGGTATGTAGCCCAGTGTGCGACATGTCAGCATGTCAAGATTGAGCATCGTAGGTCCGGAGGAGAGCTCCACCCACTTCCAGTACCACATTGGAAGTGGGAGGATATATCTATGGATTTTGTTACAGGGTTGAGGCTCAATAGAGGTCTTGATGCCATTTGGGTAGTGGTAGACCGTCTGACGAAGACCGCATGTTTCATTCCGATTAGGGAAACGTGGCCGGTAAGTCGTCTAGCTGAGGAGTTCACCAGACACATTGTGAGACTCCATGGAGTACCGAGGACTATCGTCTCTGATAGGGATGGACGTTTTACCTCGAGGTTTTGGCAGCAAGTACATACTGCTTTGGGGACGAGTCTCCACTTTACCATTGCCTATCACCCACAGACAGACGGTCAGTCTGAGAGGACCATTCAGACCTTAGAGGACATGTTGCGGGCATGTGTGCTAGATTGGGAACAGGTATGGCCAGATCATCTCCCACTAGTAGAGTTTTCATATAATAATAGCTGGCACGCGTCTATTGGGATGACACCTTATGAGGCTTTGTACGGGCGGAGATGTCGTACACCGTTGTCTTGGGATGAGCCTAGCAAGGCTGATGGGGTAGTACCAGACCAGATACAGGATGACATCGCCCGGATTGCCTTAGTCCGGGAGAGGATGTTAGCAGCTCAGAGTCGTCAGAAGTCCTACGCCGACAAAAGGCGTCGACCTTTGGAGTTTAGAGTAGGTGCACAGGTGTGGTTGAGAGTGTCACCTACGAGAGGAGTTAGACGTTTCGGTATTAAGGGGAAGCTGAGTCCCCGATATGTCGGTCCATTTGAGATCTTAGAGAGAGTCGGAGAGGTTGCCTACCGACTAGCACTGCCACCGAGATTGGAAGGAGTCCACCCAGTTTTTCATGTAACTCAGCTGAGAGAGTACATACCGGATCCTAGACACGTCATCAGTCATGAGGATCTGATAGTCGAGCCAGACCACACTTTTTGTGGAGTATCAAGTAGCCGTCCTAGAGCGTAGTATTAGGCGCCTGCGTTCTAAGGAGATACCGATGCTGAGGATCAAGTGGTCTAGACGAGGAGCTGATGAGGTTACCTAGGAGACAGAGGAGAGTATTAGACGTAACTACCCTGAGTTCTTTGCGGAGTTAGCCGCTACCTCAGTACCGACGGGTTAGTACTGAGACGATACTTTATATGATTTCTGTGAGTATATGTTTAAATGATTGTTTATGTTTATGTGCTTAATGGCGTGAGTAGTTTGCATGCTAGAATATAACTCTTGAGGGGAAATGTTTGGGTAGATACCTTATTCTAAGTTTCGGGACGAAACTTATTTTAAGGGGGTACTGATGTAATATCCGGAATTTTTATTCCGTTTATTTCTGTAATAAACCCGATCTCGATCAGTTGATCAATATCCGTCTACTTAGTTAGACAAATTATTATAAAATTTATCATTTTATGTAGATTTCCTTCACATAAAATGATAGAATCTTTTAAAAGTTTATCATTTTATGTAGCTTACCTTCACATAAAATAATAAGTTTATCCCCAACCCCTAATTTAGAATATGACTCGTCGTTGACAAGTCTGTGACGAAGCTGTGACAAGGTCCGGACAAGTCTGTGACGAAGCTGTGACAAGGCCCAGACAAGTCTGTGACGAAGCTGTGACAAGGCCAGACAAGGCTGTGACGAGTCTGTGACAAGGCCCAGACAAGGCTGTGACGAGTCTGTGACAAGCCCAGACAGGCTGTTGACAGCCCTGCGCCAGTGAGCCCAGCAGCGCCAGCTTCAGCAGCCCTGAAACTCGCCAGCTTCAGCAGCTTGTCCGCAGCCCAGCTTCAGCACCTTGGATCCACAGCTTCAGCCCATCTGTTGCTCTATCTCTTCAGCCCGGCGTTGCCAGCTCCAGCCCAGCGCCCAGCCTAGCTGCAGCTTGCCAGTCCAGCGCGCCAGTTTCACTCAGCCCAGCAGCGCCCATCTTGCCCAGCCATGACAACAGCAAGGAGGGAGTGCTGGCCTGCTCGCTGAACCCGGAACTCCAGCCCACTGTAACCTCGTTCTGGCCCAGTAAAGCAGCAACCCAACAGCACTTCGAGCCCAGCCAGATGAGAAGAGCAACAGGCCTTCACGTTTCTTCTGGACTCCAATGTAACGGTTGCTGAGCTGGAGAGCCATTTAACGCCCCTGGAATGACGCTGCTGCAAAAAAATTTGTTTCCTTTCTTCTCGGTCACGTCCAGGTGCACGTATAACGTTTCCAAGATCACCATCACCGCTTCTGCACCAACACAACAGCCTCCCTCTTCCTCCCTCCCTTGCACACTCGTCCCTGGAGCACAAAGGATCTGCCTTGCCCTGGCCGTCAACCATCTTCCCTCTTCCTCTTCCTGTCGTCGATCCTTATAACGAGATCCATCTTCAACCAGTGAGCCCATCCTCTCCCTCCACCTTCCGTCACCAGCCTGCTTTCTTAGGTGAGTGTAGACGTGCAGCCTCCTTCATCGACTTCCCCACTACAGTGCCAAGTAAGTGTAGCCTGAACTATCATCCTCCCTAAGTACATACCTAAACAGCCGAGTTTGGCTTGTCCTAAGCAAACTGCAGTAGGTTTCGAACGCATGACTTGTAGACCAATTAATTAGTGGTTGCTGCTGACAGAGGGAATCGAAAGGGTGAAACAATGAACTGCTAGATATATTTTTTTTTGCTTCAGTTTTGAAGTTAGAAACGGGCAATCTTGGAAACCAATGTTTGAGAGTTTGAATGATGATCCACCGTTGAAATTTTAATAGGTGATAGGTAGATATATGTAGTTTACTATATTAAAATTTGAGAAGAAATGAACGGTCGGATTAAAAGTTATAAGCTCCCAAAGTAGGGTAGTTAAGCAGTTTTGAAATTATTGGAATTTTGGCTAAGTATAGAGATTGTAAGTGGAGTAGCCAACTTTGAGAATTTTTATAAAAATAATGGATGAACAGTTTTGAGAAATTCTTGCTCCTAAGGGTAGATGGAACATCATAGATGATCTAGAGAATTATTTCGGAATTTTTATAAGCTTTTACAAATTTTATATTTGAAACCGAAGTTAGACCTTTACGACCTTTTGGAAAATAGGGAAATAAGAAAAGTGACAGTTTGTAACCAAACTAAACTTTAGGAGTTGGAATATGACTTTAGAGTCTCAAATAGGAGTTTAGACATGAATTTCGGAAAATTTGGAAGTCTCGGGACTAAGGGTAAAATGGTCATTTTTCCATAAATTAGAGCTGTAATTAGTTATGTCCTATTACGATCTTCTATCTTAGAAGTCTTAGACTTCTAATTACGTTGGAGTGTGCTAATGCACTTATCTCCTTTGACAGGCAACTGAGTTGCTACAGTTTACAAAGCGAGTTTGGTTTACAGAGAGTCGAGCTTTATAACAGGTAAGTCCTTTGGGCTTACTTAGCTGTCTTCTAAATATGAGCATGAATGATGATAGTGGTGTGTGATTGAAATGTTTAGAGAGATAGGTTGTGATATATATTTACCGACCTATACTTGGCCTAAGAGTAACGGGCGGTGGCATTCTGCTCAGTTAGCTTGCGGGCGCTGGGGATTTCTTTAGGGACTAGTCCATACTCGGTTTGTAGTGATGCTACCGGCGGAGGTCAGCTAGACCTACACCCATTTGGATAAGGAACGGAGGCGAGAACTGTAAATAGCTCTCGTGCCACAACTGTAAAATTGAATAAGATGAATCACCTAAATAATAGATAATAAACGGTTGAGTGCCAGCATGATGTTTGTTTATAATTTTTCTGCGTGTGTTTGTGCTGTTGTTATTCTACTTATATTTGGATAGTTAGCTAACAGTTGTTATGTTGTGTAGACTTATCACAGGTTAGAGCAGATGCCGAGTGATCCGGATGGTAGTGGTCAGCCGGGGTGTCGTACTTTTAGGATGTGATGCAGTTCCTTTATTTGTGGGATTTCCAGTTGGACCTTGGTTCTTTTCTTTCTTTCTGTACTTTGTTATCTTATGTTTTCCGGCTGTCAGTTATTCTGGTCACATTCATACATTGTTAAGATTTATTTTATGATTTCTGGTTTTCCTTATTTGTGCCTTGTTGCAAGATCTTGTTAAGTTGTTGTCAAACTAAGGTCGGGACCCACTGTGCGGTCCTAACCAGTAACTCCCCGAGTTGTAAAATTTGGGGTGTTACAGCCTGGCACGAGACCCATCTGGAAGGCTCCATACCGTATGGCACCTATCGAGATGTTGGAGTTGAAGAAGCAACTCGAGGAGTTGGTTGAGAAGGGCTTCATACGCCCTAGCGTTTCACCATGGGGTGCACCTGTCCTCTTCGTGCGGAAGAAGGATGGATCGCTGAGATTGTGCATAGACTACAAAGAGCTGAACAAGGTGACCATCAAGAATAGGTATCCACTACCTCGTATTGATGATCTACTTGATCAGCTTCAAAGAGCGACAATCTTCTCCCGGATCGACTTGCGTTCAAGATATCACCAGTTGAGTGTGAGAGAGCAGGACGTGCACATGACGGCATTTCGTACCTGTTATGGACACTAAGAGTTTGTAGTGATGCCATTTGGGCTGACGAATGCCCCAATAGTTTTCATGGAGTTGATGAACAACATCTTCATCGACTTCCTGGATCAGTTTGTGGTGGTCTTCATTGATGACATTCTGGTGTACTCTCGTAGCAAAGAGGAGCATGTTGGGCACTTTAGGACAGTTTTGCAGATTTTGAGGGATAGAGAGTTGTACGCCAAGCACTATAAGTGTGAGTTCTGGATGTTTGAGGTTGCTTTACTTGGACATATCGTCTCCGCCGACGGGATTATGGTAGACCCGGCGAACATCGAGTTTATTGCTGTATGGACGACATTGACTAACGTCAAGGAAGTGCGTAGCTTTCTTGGCTTAGCCGGTTATTACAGACGCTTTGTGGAGGGATTTTATGTGATTGCCCGTCCACTAACGAGTGTTTTGAGAAAGACTACCAGATTTGTCTGGACTGACCAGTGCGCTCAGAGTTTTGAGGAGTTGAAGAGGCGTTTGACTTCTGCTCCTGTCTTGGCACAACTAGAGGGTTATGATGATTTTGTGGTCTATAGTGATGCATCCAAGCAAGGCTTGGGATGTGTGCAGATGCAGAGAGGCATAGTGATTGCATATGCGTCTCGACAGTTGAAGACGCATGAGGAGATTACCCAACTCATGATCTGGAGTTGGCAGCCGTAGTTCATGCTTTGAAGATTTGGAGACATTTCCTGTATGGTGTTACATGTCAGATCTTCACACACCATAAGAGTCTGAAGTACATTTTCACGTAGCGGGAATTGAGTAACTGCCAACGTCGATGGCTTGAGTTGATCAAGGACTTTGACCTTGAGATTTTGTATCATCCTGGCAAGGCGAATGTAGTAGCTGATGCCTTGAGAAGGAAGACGCCTCGAGAGAAGGCGATTGCCAAACTGACTATACAGCCTCAGCTTTAGAGAGACCTAGTCTGGCTAGAGATGGGCATCCAGTTTCCTGATGAGGATGCCCAGTTATTTGCTTTAGAGGTTCTACCTGGTCTATTGGATGAGATCCAATAGAAGTAGGGGACCTGCCCGACCTTGACGAGGATTAGAGAGAGGATGTCTCATGGAAAGGCACCACATTTCTCTATTGGAGCAGATGGAGTTATGAGGCACCATGATCGCATTTGTGTATCGGTTGATGCAGAGTTGAGACAGCGGATATTATAGGAGGCTCACTGTACACCTTACTTTGTACATCCAGGTGCGAGTAAGATGTATCATGATGTGAGATGCTCATATTGGTGGGGAGGGCTAAAGCCCGACGTAGCCATATTTGTGGCTTAGTGTGCGACCTGCCAACAGGTCAAGATAGAGCATTTCGGGCCTGGAGGTGAGCTCCATCTACTATCAATGCTGCAGTGGAAGTGGGAGGATGTTTTCATGGATTTTGTGACCGGGTTGAGGACCGGTAGGAGCTTTGATGCCATTTGGGTGATTTGTGCATGTGATATGTTAGATGTGATATGTTAGATCTTGTTTGGTAGTACGAGATAGGTATAGTTGGAGATGGTTCTTTCCTCCATGCTATGGTGTGTGTGTTAGGATTAGCTGGAGATGGTTCTTTCCTCCATGCTACCTCTGTTGGACATAGTGTGAGTGGAGATGGTTTTCCTCCACATAGTAGTGTTATATGTACATTTTGGCTGGAGACGGCTTTCCTCCATGCCAGTGTGATGTAGTTTGTGTTTGGCTAGAGATAATCTTCCTCTAGGCCTTGTGGAGAGTTGATGATAGTGTTTAGAGTTATACCTAGGCTTATGGGTCCGAGAGGTTTTGGGATTTTGCAAGTTTCGGGACGAAACTTGTTTTTAGGGGGGTGTGATGTAAGAACCTTAGTCTTTGGAGCCTAAGAGTCCTTGTTGAGCCTTGGGCTGATCCTGGCAGCGGCACCTAAGCACCACATGGGCCGCCCCTGCGGCTAGGCCCCCCTGCGCCATGGGTGAGCCTCCCCTGCGGCTCTGTCTTGGTGAATCCGCTTTTGTTGACCTTTTGACCCGTGCTTTGCGGCTGGATTCCTTTATAAGCCTCCCTTAGCTTCTCAAAGAGGGTTTCTTCATCCTTTTCAGCACCATTTCCATCCTTACGTTCTTCTTCTTCTTCATCTTCTGTTCTTGATCTTCCCTTGGAGTTTGTGAGAAGTTTTTGAGAGTTTGCTTGAGGTTTTGAGCTTTGATGATCTTGAGGATGTTGTTAAGTGTTGTTGTTGTGGTGCTATGGTTGTGAGGTGTGTTGGATGCTTCTAGTTGCTTCCTAGGGTTGCTGTGGTAAGTTCTTCTCCTCCATCTTCCTTCTTTCTTCTTCTTTGCTTCTTTCTTCCTCTTCTAGCTTAGGATCACAAGTTAGACTTGTGTTAGATCCTTTCACGGATGGTTGATGATCATATATGTGTATATATGTATATATGTTGTTGTGGTATGTTGAAGAAGTGAAAAGCAACGAGAAAGGGATCGAAGAGAAGTCGGGACCAACTCCCTGCACAGTTGGCCACCCCTG
>BSUD01000005.1:62874630-62905763 GCA_033239045.1 Fagopyrum esculentum
TTGAAGACGCATGAGGAGATTACCCAACTCATGATCTGGAGTTGGCAGCCGTAGTTCATGCTTTGAAGATTTGGAGACATTTCCTGTATGGTGTTACATGTCAGATCTTCACACACCATAAGAGTCTGAAGTACATTTTCACGTAGCGGGAATTGAGTAACTGCCAACGTCGATGGCTTGAGTTGATCAAGGACTTTGACCTTGAGATTTTGTATCATCCTGGCAAGGCGAATGTAGTAGCTGATGCCTTGAGAAGGAAGACGCCTCGAGAGAAGGCGATTGCCAAACTGACTATACAGCCTCAGCTTTAGAGAGACCTAGTCTGGCTAGAGATGGGCATCCAGTTTCCTGATGAGGATGCCCAGTTATTTGCTTTAGAGGTTCTACCTGGTCTATTGGATGAGATCCAATAGAAGTAGGGGACCTGCCCGACCTTGACGAGGATTAGAGAGAGGATGTCTCATGGAAAGGCACCACATTTCTCTATTGGAGCAGATGGAGTTATGAGGCACCATGATCGCATTTGTGTATCGGTTGATGCAGAGTTGAGACAGCGGATATTATAGGAGGCTCACTGTACACCTTACTTTGTACATCCAGGTGCGAGTAAGATGTATCATGATGTGAGATGCTCATATTGGTGGGGAGGGCTAAAGCCCGACGTAGCCATATTTGTGGCTTAGTGTGCGACCTGCCAACAGGTCAAGATAGAGCATTTCGGGCCTGGAGGTGAGCTCCATCTACTATCAATGCTGCAGTGGAAGTGGGAGGATGTTTTCATGGATTTTGTGACCGGGTTGAGGACCGGTAGGAGCTTTGATGCCATTTGGGTGATTTGTGCATGTGATATGTTAGATGTGATATGTTAGATCTTGTTTGGTAGTACGAGATAGGTATAGTTGGAGATGGTTCTTTCCTCCATGCTATGGTGTGTGTGTGTTAGGATTAGCTGGAGATGGTTCTTTCCTCCATGCTACCTCTGTTGGACATAGTGTGAGTGGAGATGGTTTTCCTCCACATAGTAGTGTTATATGTACATTTTGGCTGGAGACGGCTTTCCTCCATGCCAGTGTGATGTAGTTTGTGTTTGGCTAGAGATAATCTTCCTCTAGGCCTTGTGGAGAGTTGATGATAGTGTTTAGAGTTATACCTAGGCTTATGGGTCCGAGAGGTTTTGGGATTTTGCAAGTTTCGGGACGAAACTTGTTTTTAGGGGGGTGTGATGTAAGAACCTTAGTCTTTGGAGCCTAAGAGTCCTTGTTGAGCCTTGGGCTGATCCTGGCAGCGGCACCTAAGCACCACATGGGCCGCCCCTGCGGCTAGGCCCCCCTGCGCCATGGGTGAGCCTCCCCTGCGGCTCTGTCTTGGTGAATCCGCTTTTGTTGACCTTTTGACCCGTGCTTTGCGGCTGGATTCCTTTATAAGCCTCCCTTAGCTTCTCAAAGAGGGTTTCTTCATCCTTTTCAGCACCATTTCCATCCTTACGTTCTTCTTCTTCTTCATCTTCTGTTCTTGATCTTCCCTTGGAGTTTGTGAGAAGTTTTTGAGAGTTTGCTTGAGGTTTTGAGCTTTGATGATCTTGAGGATGTTGTTAAGTGTTGTTGTTGTGGTGCTATGGTTGTGAGGTGTGTTGGATGCTTCTAGTTGCTTCCTAGGGTTGCTGTGGTAAGTTCTTCTCCTCCATCTTCCTTCTTTCTTCTTCTTTGCTTCTTTCTTCCTCTTCTAGCTTAGGATCACAAGTTAGACTTGTGTTAGATCCTTTCACGGATGGTTGATGATCATATATGTGTATATATGTATATATGTTGTTGTGGTATGTTGAAGAAGTGAAAAGCAACGAGAAAGGGATCGAAGAGAAGTCGGGACCAACTCCCTGCACAGTTGGCCACCCCTGTACCTGAACCCAGCGGCCCTTGCGCCTGCTGTGGACCGCCCCTGGGCCTGGTGTGAGCTGCCCCTGCGCCTCACTGGGTCAGCTTGGAGTTCTTTGCTTCTGTTGGTGCATACCTTGTTGGTATGTCTTCCTTCCTTCCTTTCCTTTAGCGTTGGCTTAGATGTTAGCTAGGCTAGCTTTGTTAGGATGAGTTGTATGTTAGAGATGTGCCTTAGGCACTCGTGTTGATGTTGAGGTTATGCTATAGGCAACTATTAGCTTGTTATGGTCTTGAGGGTTAGTTTGAGGTTGTAGGTTGGTTATGGTTATGGAGATGAGTCTCCTAACCCTTGTAGTGTATGATATTGTGTGCCTTGCTATTGGAGGCGTTGGTTTCTTCCCCGAGGGGAAGCTGTGACGTGGTATTGGATACGAGTATGTCAGGTAAGTCCATAGGACTTACTTAGCGTTCAGTTATGGATTTGTGTTATTGTGATGGTTGTGTGTGTTCATATGATTGTGCATTTACAACCTAAACCGGACTAGGACGACCTTTTATTACTTTAAATGGCCCAAGTGTATTATAACGGGTCGTGACAACTTGCCTCCGCCTGCGGGTGTGAGGAGGTGCCCTGAAGATGATCTCACATGAGGGGACGAGTGATGATCACCCCCATGCAAAAATCATGTGTTACGTTGAATGGGACGGGGTTCTTGAGGCTCCTCGTGTTGCAAAAGAAGTTGAATTAGTAACGGAATAGCGTAACTGAAAGATAATAAATGAATGTGTGTGTAGAATTGCATGTATGAGATGTTGATATGTGTTTGTGCTATTACTTTCATACTTATTCATTACTGTAGCTAACGGTGTATACCGTGTTGTAGATGATCTGCAGGTTAGGAAGACTGCAGAGTGAGCCAAGTGGTGTGACCAGCCGAGGACTTCTGTACATTAGGATGCATGGGATAGGATCTTTTGTATCAGATGTTTATGTTTGTTGTTTTGTACTTGGCTTTGGGTTTATAAACACTTTTGATGTATCTTATACATCTTTTATGTATTTGGTTTTCCCTCTACTTGTGCCTTGTTGTAAGATCCAGTGAACTTATTGTCAGGCTAGGGTCAGGATCCAATATGAGATCCTAGCCCAATGTAGCATTCCAAGTCCTGTGGATTTAGGGTGTTACATTAGGGGGGTGAGATGTAAGAGCCTAGTTGTTGAGTTGCTGAGAGAGTGAACAGAGGGCCAGGATTGTGCCTAGACCGCCCCTGCGTGACCCTGGAGGCGACCCAGGAGTGTGCTGCAGCCGTCTTCTTTGACCCTTTGACCCGTGCTTTACTATTTTTACCCCCTTTATAACCTTCATCTACTTCTTTTGATGAGGGTTTACCATTCCTGCTTCATCTTTCTCTCTCCCTACGTACATCTTCTCCTCTCTTCTCCCTTGGATCATCTTTGATTCTTCCTTGAGTTTGGTTGAGTTTATGAGAGATCTTTCATAGTTTTGCTTGGCTTTGGTGTTGATGATGTTGTTGTGCATTGTTGAGCCAGCTTGAGGGGATGATGGTATTGTGTTGATATTTTGGAGAGCTTGGTTGGTAAGCTTCCATGGCTTCTCTTCTTTCTTTCTTCTTTTCTTCTCTTTCCTTAGCCTAGCTTAGTTTCCTTAGGCTTGGATCATGTTTCAGCTATGTTTGGCTTGTGTTGATGTATATATATATATGTATATATATATATATATATATATATATATATATATATGTGTATATATATATATATATATGTATATATATGTATGTTCTATATGTATGTTGTAGTTGGAGTGAAGGAGTAAAGAATCGAACGAAAAAGTGAAGAAAGGACTAAGGTGGTGTCTTCTGCTGTCCAGCCGCCCCTGCGCCACCATTGAGCCGCCCCTGCGCCACCTGCATCAGCAAGGGTCTTCTCTTGGTTCGGCAGGTGTGTGTGTGTGCTTTTAGGCTTTCCTTAGGATGTCTTTGTTCCCTCCTTACCCAGTGTGAGAGTATAGGATCATGCTAGAGGTGTGAGGATGTGTTTGGTTTAGGTTATGATCGGTTTATGCCTTGTATGGCTTTTGAGGCTCATTAGGTTGTGAGTTTAGGTTGAGGATGATCCTATGGATCCCTTTGGGTCTAGGTGTGACCCTTGTGTTATTAGGAGATTGATATATCTCTTTATGTCCTTTTTATAGGATGTGTTGTCCCTCCAGTGTAGAGGTGATCGTGGTTGAGTTTGATCAAGGTTGAGGTAAGTCCGTAGGACTTACTTAGCTGCCATCCTTATATTGGGTGTTTGCATGAGTGGTGTGTGATTTATATGTTGCTATGATAGCATGAGATGTCGTTATACCGACCTATGTTTTATTGATAGCCCCGTATGCGTGGTTGTGATAGCCTTTCCCTTTCATCCCGCCGTGGAGTCTGGAAGGTTCTCTGATGTCAGGCCAGACTGGTTTTACAGGAAGGGCACAATCCACGCCCACAGGGTACACGGATTGTGTGACCGATACTTGTGCAGCTGGCTAGCAGGCTCAGAGGCGAGGATGTATCGGTCCTCATGTCACATAGTTTCATATATATTTATTTATACGATTTGAGTGAATGACCATTATATTGAGATTATAAACTGGGTAAATGTGTGAAAGTATCCTGATGTGTTTATCTTTCCTTGATTGTGATTGTGCTTATGCATCACTTTATATATGTGTATGGATAGCTAATGGTTTATTACCATGTTGTAGATGCCCCACAGGATAGGCATGCTGTTGGGTGATCTAGCAGAGTTGCAGACCGAGGACGTCTCGTACATAGGTTGTTGTGGGCTTTTGGGTTTGTTTACCTTTTCCCTACTGCGTGAGGATGATCTTTTGTTACATCCTGTGTGAGGGTGTTAGTTTTCATGGAGTTGATGAACAACATCTTCATCGACTTCCTGGATCAGTTTGTGGTGGTCTTCATTGATGACATTCTGGTGTACTCTCGTAGCAAAGAGGAGCATGTTGGGCACTTTAGGACAGTTTTGCAGATTTTGAGGGATAGAGAGTTGTACGCCAAGCACTATAAGTGTGAGTTCTGGATGTTTGAGGTTGCTTTACTTGGACATATCGTCTCCGCCGACGGGATTATGGTAGACCCGGCGAACATCGAGTTTATTGCTGTATGGACGACATTGACTAACGTCAAGGAAGTGCGTAGCTTTCTTGGCTTAGCCGGTTATTACAGACGCTTTGTGGAGGGATTTTATGTGATTGCCCGTCCACTAACGAGTGTTTTGAGAAAGACTACCAGATTTGTCTGGACTGACCAGTGCGCTCAGAGTTTTGAGGAGTTGAAGAGGCGTTTGACTTCTGCTCCTGTCTTGGCACAACTAGAGGGTTATGATGATTTTGTGGTCTATAGTGATGCATCCAAGCAAGGCTTGGGATGTGTGCAGATGCAGAGAGGCATAGTGATTGCATATGCGTCTCGACAATTGAAGACGCATGAGGAGATTACCCAACTCATGATCTGGAGTTGGCAGCCGTAGTTCATGCTTTGAAGATTTGGAGACATTTCCTGTATGGTGTTACATGTCAGATCTTCACACACCATAAGAGTCTGAAGTACATTTTCACGTAGCGGGAATTGAGTAACTGCCAACGTCGATGGCTTGAGTTGATCAAGGACTTTGACCTTGAGATTTTGTATCATCCTGGCAAGGCGAATGTAGTAGCTGATGCCTTGAGAAGGAAGACGCCTCGAGAGAAGGCGATTGCCAAACTGACTATACAGCCTCAGCTTTAGAGAGACCTAGTCTGGCTAGAGATGGGCATCCAGTTTCCT
This sequence comes from Fagopyrum esculentum, assembly GCA_033239045.1. Lineage (NCBI taxonomy): Eukaryota > Viridiplantae > Streptophyta > Magnoliopsida > Caryophyllales > Polygonaceae > Fagopyrum > Fagopyrum esculentum. The sequence continues at coordinate 62,880,348 of BSUD01000005.1, forward strand.
GATGAGGATGCCCAGTTATTTGCTTTAGAGGTTCTACCTGGTCTATTGGATGAGATCCAATAGAAGTAGGGGACCTGCCCGACCTTGACGAGGATTAGAGAGAGGATGTCTCATGGAAAGGCACCACATTTCTCTATTGGAGCAGATGGAGTTATGAGGCACCATGATCGCATTTGTGTATCGGTTGATGCAGAGTTGAGACAGCGGATATTATAGGAGGCTCACTGTACACCTTACTTTGTACATCCAGGTGCGAGTAAGATGTATCATGATGTGAGATGCTCATATTGGTGGGGAGGGCTAAAGCCCGACGTAGCCATATTTGTGGCTTAGTGTGCGACCTGCCAACAGGTCAAGATAGAGCATTTCGGGCCTGGAGGTGAGCTCCATCTACTATCAATGCTGCAGTGGAAGTGGGAGGATGTTTTCATGGATTTTGTGACCGGGTTGAGGACCGGTAGGAGCTTTGATGCCATTTGGGTGATTTGTGCATGTGATATGTTAGATGTGATATGTTAGATCTTGTTTGGTAGTACGAGATAGGTATAGTTGGAGATGGTTCTTTCCTCCATGCTATGGTGTGTGTGTTAGGATTAGCTGGAGATGGTTCTTTCCTCCATGCTACCTCTGTTGGACATAGTGTGAGTGGAGATGGTTTTCCTCCACATAGTAGTGTTATATGTACATTTTGGCTGGAGACGGCTTTCCTCCATGCCAGTGTGATGTAGTTTGTGTTTGGCTAGAGATAATCTTCCTCTAGGCCTTGTGGAGAGTTGATGATAGTGTTTAGAGTTATACCTAGGCTTATGGGTCCGAGAGGTTTTAGGATTTTGCAAGTTTCGGGACGAAACTTGTTTTTAGGGGGGTGTGATGTAAGAACCTTAGTCTTTGGAGCCTAAGAGTCCTTGTTGAGCCTTGGGCTGATCCTGGCAGCGGCACCTAAGCACCACATGGGCCGCCCCTGCGGCTAGGCCCCCCTGCGCCATGGGTGAGCCTCCCCTGCGGCTCTGTCTTGGTGAATCCGCTTTTGTTGACCTTTTGACCCGTGCTTTGCGGCTGGATTCCTTTATAAGCCTCCCTTAGCTTCTCAAAGAGGGTTTCTTCATCCTTTTCAGCACCATTTCCATCCTTACGTTCTTCTTCTTCTTCATCTTCTGTTCTTGATCTTCCCTTGGAGTTTGTGAGAAGTTTTTGAGAGTTTGCTTGAGGTTTTGAGCTTTGATGATCTTGAGGATGTTGTTAAGTGTTGTTGTTGTGGTGCTATGGTTGTGAGGTGTGTTGGATGCTTCTAGTTGCTTCCTAGGGTTGCTGTGGTAAGTTCTTCTCCTCCATCTTCCTTCTTTCTTCTTCTTTGCTTCTTTCTTCCTCTTCTAGCTTAGGATCACAAGTTAGACTTGTGTTAGATCCTTTCACGGATGGTTGATGATCATATATGTGTATATATGTATATATGTTGTTGTGGTATGTTGAAGAAGTGAAAAGCAACGAGAAAGGGATCGAAGAGAAGTCGGGACCAACTCCCTGCACAGTTGGCCACCCCTGTACCTGAACCCAGCGGCCCTTGCGCCTGCTGTGGACCGCCCCTGGGCCTGGTGTGAGCTGCCCCTGCGCCTCACTGGGTCAGCTTGGAGTTCTTTGCTTCTGTTGGTGCATACCTTGTTGGTATGTCTTCCTTCCTTCCTTTCCTTTAGCGTTGGCTTAGATGTTAGCTAGGCTAGCTTTGTTAGGATGAGTTGTATGTTAGAGATGTGCCTTAGGCACTCGTGTTGATGTTGAGGTTATGCTATAGGCAACTATTAGCTTGTTATGGTCTTGAGGGTTAGTTTGAGGTTGTAGGTTGGTTATGGTTATGGAGATGAGTCTCCTAACCCTTGTAGTGTATGATATTGTGTGCCTTGCTATTGGAGGCGTTGGTTTCTTCCCCGAGGGGAAGCTGTGACGTGGTATTGGATACGAGTATGTCAGGTAAGTCCATAGGACTTACTTAGCGTTCAGTTATGGATTTGTGTTATTGTGATGGTTGTGTGTGTTCATATGATTGTGCATTTACAACCTAAACCGGACTAGGACGACCTTTTATTACTTTAAATGGCCCAAGTGTATTATAACGGGTCGTGACCACTTGCCTCCGCCTGCGGGTGTGAGGAGGTGCCCTGAAGATGATCTCACATGAGGGGACGAGTGATGATCACCCCCATGCAAAAATCATGTGTTACGTTGAATGGGACGGGGTTCTTGAGGCTCCTCGTGTTGCAAAAGAAGTTGAATTAGTAACGGAATAGCGTAACTGAAAGATAATAAATGAATGTGTGTGTAGCATTGCATGTATGAGATGTTGATATGTGTTTGTGCTATTACTTTCATACTTATTCATTACTGTAGCTAACGGTGTATACCGTGTTGTAGATGATCTGCAGGTTAGGAAGACTGCAGAGTGAGCCAAGTGGTGTGACCAGCCGAGGACTTCTGTACATTAGGATGCATGGGATAGGATCTTTTGTATCAGATGTTTATGTTTGTTGTTTTGTACTTGGCTTTGGGTTTATAAACACTTTTGATGTATCTTATACATCTTTTATGTATTTGGTTTTCCCTCTACTTGTGCCTTGTTGTAAGATCCAGTGAACTTATTGTCAGGCTAGGGTCAGGATCCAATATGAGATCCTAGCCCAATGTAGCATTCCAAGTCCTGTGGATTTAGGGTGTTACATTAGGGGGGGTGAGATGTAAGAGCCTAGTTGTTGAGTTGCTGAGAGAGTGAACAGAGGGCCAGGATTGTGCCTAGACCGCCCCTGCGTGACCCTGGAGGCGACCCAGGAGTGTGCTGCAGCCGTCTTCTTTGACCCTTTGACCCGTGCTTTACTATTTTTACCCCCTTTATAACCTTCATCTACTTCTTTTGATGAGGGTTTACCATTCCTGCTTCATCTTTCTCTCTCCCTACGTACATCTTCTCCTCTCTTCTCCCTTGGATCATCTTTGATTCTTCCTTGAGTTTGGTTGAGTTTATGAGAGATCTTTCATAGTTTTGCTTGGCTTTGGTGTTGATGATGTTGTTGTGCATTGTTGAGCCAGCTTGAGGGGATGATGGTATTGTGTTGATATTTTGGAGAGCTTGGTTGGTAAGCTTCCATGGCTTCTCTTCTTTCTTTCTTCTTTTCTTCTCTTTCCTTAGCCTAGCTTAGTTTCCTTAGGCTTGGATCATGTTTCAGCTATGTTTGGCTTGTGTTGATGTATATATATATATGTATATATATATATATATATATATATATATATATATATGTGTATATATATATATATATATGTATATATATGTATGTTCTATATGTATGTTGTAGTTGGAGTGAAGGAGTAAAGAATCGAACGAAAAAGTGAAGAAAGGACTAAGGTGGTGTCTTCTGCTGTCCAGCCGCCCCTGCGCCACCATTGAGCCGCCCCTGCGCCACCTGCATCAGCAAGGGTCTTCTCTTGGTTCGGCAGGTGTGTGTGTGTGCTTTTAGGCTTTCCTTAGGATGTCTTTGTTCCCTCCTTACCCAGTGTGAGAGTATAGGATCATGCTAGAGGTGTGAGGATGTGTTTGGTTTAGGTTATGATCGGTTTATGCCTTGTATGGCTTTTGAGGCTCATTAGGTTGTGAGTTTAGGTTGAGGATGATCCTATGGATCCCTTTGGGTCTAGGTGTGACCCTTGTGTTATTAGGAGATTGATATATCTCTTTATGTCCTTTTTATAGGATGTGTTGTCCCTCCAGTGTAGAGGTGATCGTGGTTGAGTTTGATCAAGGTTGAGGTAAGTCCGTAGGACTTACTTAGCTGCCATCCTTATATTGGGTGTTTGCATGAGTGGTGTGTGATTTATATGTTGCTATGATAGCATGAGATGTCGTTATACCGACCTATGTTTTATTGATAGCCCCGTATGCGTGGTTGTGATAGCCTTTCCCTTTCATCCCGCCGTGGAGTCTGGAAGGTTCTCTGATGTCAGGCCAGACTGGTTTTACAGGAAGGGCACAATCCACGCCCACAGGGTACACGGATTGTGTGACCGATACTTGTGCAGCTGGCTAGCAGGCTCAGAGGCGAGGATGTATCGGTCCTCATGTCACATAGTTTCATATATATTTATTTATACGATTTGAGTGAATGACCATTATATTGAGATTATAAACTGGGTAAATGTGTGAAAGTATCCTGATGTGTTTATCTTTCCTTGATTGTGATTGTGCTTATGCATCACTTTATATATGTGTATGGATAGCTAATGGTTTATTACCATGTTGTAGATGCCCCACAGGATAGGCATGCTGTTGGGTGATCTAGCAGAGTTGCAGACCGAGGACGTCTCGTACATAGGTTGTTGTGGGCTTTTGGGTTTGTTTACCTTTTCCCTACTGCGTGAGGATGATCTTTTGTTACATCCTGTGTGAGGGTGTTAGTTTTCATGGAGTTGATGAACAACATCTTCATCGACTTCCTGGATCAGTTTGTGGTGGTCTTCATTGATGACATTCTGGTGTACTCTCGTAGCAAAGAGGAGCATGTTGGGCACTTTAGGACAGTTTTGCAGATTTTGAGGGATAGAGAGTTGTACGCCAAGCACTATAAGTGTGAGTTCTGGATGTTTGAGGTTGCTTTACTTGGACATATCGTCTCCGCCGACGGGATTATGGTAGACCCGGCGAACATCGAGTTTATTGCTGTATGGACGACATTGACTAACGTCAAGGAAGTGCGTAGCTTTCTTGGCTTAGCCGGTTATTACAGACGCTTTGTGGAGGGATTTTATGTGATTGCCCGTCCACTAACGAGTGTTTTGAGAAAGACTACCAGATTTGTCTGGACTGACCAGTGCGCTCAGAGTTTTGAGGAGTTGAAGAGGCGTTTGACTTCTGCTCCTGTCTTGGCACAACTAGAGGGTTATGATGATTTTGTGGTCTATAGTGATGCATCCAAGCAAGGCTTGGGATGTGTGCAGATGCAGAGAGGCATAGTGATTGCATATGCGTCTCGACAATTGAAGACGCATGAGGAGATTACCCAACTCATGATCTGGAGTTGGCAGCCGTAGTTCATGCTTTGAAGATTTGGAGACATTTCCTGTATGGTGTTACATGTCAGATCTTCACACACCATAAGAGTCTGAAGTACATTTTCACGTAGCGGGAATTGAGTAACTGCCAACGTCGATGGCTTGAGTTGATCAAGGACTTTGACCTTGAGATTTTGTATCATCCTGGCAAGGCGAATGTAGTAGCTGATGCCTTGAGAAGGAAGACGCCTCGAGAGAAGGCGATTGCCAAACTGACTATACAGCCTCAGCTTTAGAGAGACCTAGTCTGGCTAGAGATGGGCATCCAGTTTCCTGATGAGGATGCCCAGTTATTTGCTTTAGAGGTTCTACCTGGTCTATTGGATGAGATCCAATAGAAGTAGGGGACCTGCCCGACCTTGACGAGGATTAGAGAGAGGATGTCTCATGGAAAGGCACCACATTTCTCTATTGGAGCAGATGGAGTTATGAGGCACCATGATCGCATTTGTGTATCGGTTGATGCAGAGTTGAGACAGCGGATATTATAGGAGGCTCACTGTACACCTTACTTTGTACATCCAGGTGCGAGTAAGATGTATCATGATGTGAGATGCTCATATTGGTGGGGAGGGCTAAAGCCCGACGTAGCCATATTTGTGGCTTAGTGTGCGACCTGCCAACAGGTCAAGATAGAGCATTTCGGGCCTGGAGGTGAGCTCCATCTACTATCAATGCTGCAGTGGAAGTGGGAGGATGTTTTCATGGATTTTGTGACCGGGTTGAGGACCGGTAGGAGCTTTGATGCCATTTGGGTGATTTGTGCATGTGATATGTTAGATGTGATATGTTAGATCTTGTTTGGTAGTACGAGATAGGTATAGTTGGAGATGGTTCTTTCCTCCATGCTATGGTGTGTGTGTGTTAGGATTAGCTGGAGATGGTTCTTTCCTCCATGCTACCTCTGTTGGACATAGTGTGAGTGGAGATGGTTTTCCTCCACATAGTAGTGTTATATGTACATTTTGGCTGGAGACGGCTTTCCTCCATGCCAGTGTGATGTAGTTTGTGTTTGGCTAGAGATAATCTTCCTCTAGGCCTTGTGGAGAGTTGATGATAGTGTTTAGAGTTATACCTAGGCTTATGGGTCCGAGAGGTTTTAGGATTTTGCAAGTTTCGGGACGAAACTTGTTTTTAGGGGGGTGTGATGTAAGAACCTTAGTCTTTGGAGCCTAAGAGTCCTTGTTGAGCCTTGGGCTGATCCTGGCAGCGGCACCTAAGCACCACATGGGCCGCCCCTGCGGCTAGGCCCCCCTGCGCCATGGGTGAGCCTCCCCTGCGGCTCTGTCTTGGTGAATCCGCTTTTGTTGACCTTTTGACCCGTGCTTTGCGGCTGGATTCCTTTATAAGCCTCCCTTAGCTTCTCAAAGAGGGTTTCTTCATCCTTTTCAGCACCATTTCCATCCTTACGTTCTTCTTCTTCTTCATCTTCTGTTCTTGATCTTCCCTTGGAGTTTGTGAGAAGTTTTTGAGAGTTTGCTTGAGGTTTTGAGCTTTGATGATCTTGAGGATGTTGTTAAGTGTTGTTGTTGTGGTGCTATGGTTGTGAGGTGTGTTGGATGCTTCTAGTTGCTTCCTAGGGTTGCTGTGGTAAGTTCTTCTCCTCCATCTTCCTTCTTTCTTCTTCTTTGCTTCTTTCTTCCTCTTCTAGCTTAGGATCACAAGATAGACTTGTGTTAGATCCTTTCACGGATGGTTGATGATCATATATGTGTATATATGTATATATGTTGTTGTGGTATGTTGAAGAAGTGAAAAGCAACGAGAAAGGGATCGAAGAGAAGTCGGGACCAACTCCCTGCACAGTTGGCCACCCCTGCACCTGAACCCAGCGGCCCTTGCGCCTGCTGTGGACCGCCCCTGGGCCTGGTGTGAGCTGCCCCTGCGCCTCACTGGGTCAGCTTGGAGTTCTTTGCTTCTGTTGGTGCATACCTTGTTGGTATGTCTTCCTTCCTTCCTTTCCTTTAGCGTTGGCTTAGATGTTAGCTAGGCTAGCTTTGTTAGGATGAGTTGTATGTTAGAGATGTGCCTTAGGCACTCGTGTTGATGTTGAGGTTATGCTATAGGCAACTATTAGCTTGTTATGGTCTTGAGGGTTAGTTTGAGGTTGTAGGTTGGTTATGGTTATGGAGACGAGTCTCCTAACCCTTGTAGTGTATGATATTGTGTGCCTTGCTATTGGAGGCGTTGGTTTCTTCCCCGAGGGGAAGCTGTGACGTGGTATTGGATACGAGTATGTCAGGTAAGTCCATAGGACTTACTTAGCGTTCAGTTATGGATTTGTGTTATTGTGATGGTTGTGTGTGTTCATATGATTGTGCATTTACAACCTAAACCGGACTAGGACGACCTTTTATTACTTTAAATGGCCCAAGTGTATTATAACGGGTCGTGACAACTTGCCTCCGCCTGCGGGTGTGAGGAGGTGCCCTGAAGATGATCTCACATGAGGGGACGAGTGATGATCACCCCCATGCAAAAATCATGTGTTACGTTGAATGGGACGGGGTTCTTGAGGCTCCTCGTGTTGCAAAAGAAGTTGAATTAGTAACGGAATAGCGTAACTGAAAGATAATAAATGAATGTGTGTGTAGAATTGCATGTATGAGATGTTGATATGTGTTTGTGCTATTACTTTCATACTTATTCATTACTGTAGCTAACGGTGTATACCGTGTTGTAGATGATCTGCAGGTTAGGAAGACTGCAGAGTGAGCCAAGTGGTGTGACCAGCCGAGGACTTCTGTACATTAGGATGCATGGGATAGGATCTTTTGTATCAGATGTTTATGTTTGTTGTTTTGTACTTGGCTTTGGGTTTATAAACACTTTTGATGTATCTTATACATCTTTTATGTATTTGGTTTTCCCTCTACTTGTGCCTTGTTGTAAGATCCAGTGAACTTATTGTCAGGCTAGGGTCAGGATCCAATATGAGATCCTAGCCCAATGTAGCATTCCAAGTCCTGTGGATTTAGGGTGTTACATTAGGGGGGTGAGATGTAAGAGCCTAGTTGTTGAGTTGCTGAGAGAGTGAACAGAGGGCCAGGATTGTGCCTAGACCGCCCCTGCGTGACCCTGGAGGCGACCCAGGAGTGTGCTGCAGCCGTCTTCTTTGACCCTTTGACCCGTGCTTTACTATTTTTACCCCCTTTATAACCTTCATCTACTTCTTTTGATGAGGGTTTACCATTCCTGCTTCATCTTTCTCTCTCCCTACGTACATCTTCTCCTCTCTTCTCCCTTGGATCATCTTTGATTCTTCCTTGAGTTTGGTTGAGTTTATGAGAGATCTTTCATAGTTTTGCTTGGCTTTGGTGTTGATGATGTTGTTGTGCATTGTTGAGCCAGCTTGAGGGGATGATGGTATTGTGTTGATATTTTGGAGAGCTTGGTTGGTAAGCTTCCATGGCTTCTCTTCTTTCTTTCTTCTTTTCTTCTCTTTCCTTAGCCTAGCTTAGTTTCCTTAGGCTTGGATCATGTTTCAGCTATGTTTGGCTTGTGTTGATGTATATATATATATGTATATATATATATATATATATATATATATATATATATATATGTGTATATATATATATATATATGTATATATATGTATGTTCTATATGTATGTTGTAGTTGGAGTGAAGGAGTAAAGAATCGAACGAAAAAGTGAAGAAAGGACTAAGGTGGTGTCTTCTGCTGTCCAACCGCCCCTGCGCCACCATTGAGCCGCCCCTGCGCCACCTGCATCAGCAAGGGTCTTCTCTTGGTTCGGCAGGTGTGTGTGTGTGCTTTTAGGCTTTCCTTAGGATGTCTTTGTTCCCTCCTTACCCAGTGTGAGAGTATAGGATCATGCTAGAGGTGTGAGGATGTGTTTGGTTTAGGTTATGATCGGTTTATGCCTTGTATGGCTTTTGAGGCTCATTAGGTTGTGAGTTTAGGTTGAGGATGATCCTATGGATCCCTTTGGGTCTAGGTGTGACCCTTGTGTTATTAGGAGATTGATATATCTCTTTATGTCCTTTTTATAGGATGTGTTGTCCCTCCAGTGTAGAGGTGATCGTGGTTGAGTTTGATCAAGGTTGAGGTAAGTCCGTAGGACTTACTTAGCTGCCATCCTTATATTGGGTGTTTGCATGAGTGGTGTGTGATTTATATGTTGCTATGATAGCATGAGATGTCGTTATACCGACCTATGTTTTATTGATAGCCCCGTATGCGTGGTTGTGATAGCCTTTCCCTTTCATCCCGCCGTGGAGTCTGGAAGGTTCTCTGATGTCAGGCCAGACTGGTTTTACAGGAAGGGCACAATCCACGCCCACAGGGTACACGGATTGTGTGACCGATACTTGTGCAGCTGGCTAGCAGGCTCAGAGGCGAGGATGTATCGGTCCTCATGTCACATAGTTTCATATATATTTATTTATACGATTTGAGTGAATGACCATTATATTGAGATTATAAACTGGGTAAATGTGTGAAAGTATCCTGATGTGTTTATCTTTCCTTGATTGTGATTGTGCTTATGCATCACTTTATATATGTGTATGGATAGCTAATGGTTTATTACCATGTTGTAGATGCCCCACAGGATAGGCATGCTGTTGGGTGATCTAGCAGAGTTGCAGACCGAGGACGTCTCGTACATAGGTTGTTGTTGTGGGCTTTTGGGTTTGTTTACCTTTTCCCTACTGCGTGAGGATGATCTTTTGTTACATCCTGTGTTAGGGTGTTGGTTTATATACTCGGCTATGTTGCCTTACCTTTAGGTTGTACAGTTTTTTTACAGTTTTATGTATTTGTTTTTATATCTGTCAGTGCCATGTTGTAAGGTTCAGCGAACTTGTTGTCAGGCTAGGGTCATGATCCATTGTGAGATCCTAGCCCAATGTGGCACTCCGAGTCCCTCGGATTCGGGGTGTTACACCATCCTCTTGCTTGAGTGAGCTTAACCTGTGGCTTATCCGGTGAAGATTAGTTCTATTCCCTTAGGTTGAGTGGCTAGTTTGACTTTATGTTATTTTCCTTAGATCCTTAAGACTTACCCGGTAATAGGAGCTTTGGTTTAGGATAGTGGTTTATGAGAACTCCCCCGTGATCATTCCCACATTAGAAACACCCATTCCTAGCGATCTCAACCTTGTCCTAGTATTTAAAAGTCTTGAATCAAAAACCACAACTGGATACCTTGATCTCTAGAATATGCATCCCCTCATTATCATATTATTCGTCTTTATTGCTTTTTGCCTCTTCCATTCATTAGTGTCAACATTAGTCTATTCTATGTTTAATTTGTCATCATAGTGATTTCACCTCAGTCCCGGAAATTGACCTGATCCGTACATTACGGGTTCGCCTATTTTCCTTAGCTTTTATTACAAGTAGAAGTTTAAGACTATATTGGTTCATTATTTACGCACGTCTGAGAGAGAACAGAAGGCTTGATTGAGTTTCAAGTTTCTCCATTCTGGGATGGTGCATTTCATTCTTGTTGCGTAACGCTTGGAATTTTTAATTTCGGTAGGTGAGCGGTTTAGTAACCCTTAGTAGCAGCCACCGCCCCTACGGACTAGAAGAGGCACGGTTGGGGCTTCCAGCAGGTGTGGCTTAGTCATTCCGCAGGCACGGTCTGCTGAGTGATGGGATTTTATCCTTTTTCCGGGCTGACCTTTCGTTTTCACTCTTTTTAGCTTTGACCCCTCATTTTGTCCTTTGGGAGGTGACCCCTCGTTGCCTTGGACTTTTGTGGTTGACTTGTGGATTCCCAAAATGTAGTTGTTCCTTCCAACTCTCATTCACGTTACTCTTTTCACTCATTCCCTCTTCTTCTTGCTTCCTCTCTGATAACACGATTTATGACGTAGGTTTAGGCTTCCGTTTAGATAGTTTTTCCCGTTAATCATGCATGGTTTGACATTAGTTCGTGACGATTTGTACTTAATACATTTATGTTGTCGAGATAGACGTCTACACGGACTTTTGCATGTTTTGTAGGTATTTTGAAGCTTTTGGGGCTTAATCGATACATTCGAGGATCGTTCCTCGTGATGACACACTTCCGGACTCATTGAGAAGCAAGCTAGGGGCAAAGGAGAGCACATGGGACCTTGTTGGTGCATGCCTTGCACCAATTCGTGGCTTAATGATCCAAAGAAGGCTGAGGTACCAAAACCACGGTCATTGGGACTTCCACGGGCGTGGAAATGGGCCGTGGTTCTCTCTGCACAGCTGTGACAGCTGTCCCACGATCTCCATAACCGACCCTTGCCCTTGATGGAGTATAAGAGGTGGTCGTGCAGGCTGTTAAAGGGGCTGGACAGAGAATTCTCTCCCACACTCTCTCATTTCACATCATTGGATTAGAGCTACTCTTGGAGGAGAGGAAACACTCTCATTTTGGGGAAGAAAAGCAGAACACACCATCTTAGAGTTTCATAGTTTTTAGAGTGATTTTTGAGTGACTTTGGTAGAAGACATTTGCAAGGGTTTGTAAGGAACGATTTGAACCTTCTTTTGAAGGGTTGTAAGTCTTTCTCAATATTTATTCAGCTTGTTTTCTTGTTCTACTTGTTTCATGTTTCTTTCATTTCATTTTCTTGGTATGGAAGCCATGAATGTATGCTTGTTGAGTTTGATTGTTAAAATGCATGTTGTTGGCTAAATAGATGAGATTCTAGGGTAAGAAAATGATGGTTATGGCTTGGACTATGATAGGGTGGACTTAAACGTACCTTTGGATGATTTATTTGCTCGAACCTAGTTGCTGTTGTAAACCACGGTATGTTCCTGCATATCCACGGTCATGGAATTGGATGAACTGACCGTGATTTTATCTGACTTGCTTGAATTGATAAATCTGAATGTTAGGATGTTAGATTGTTGAAATCCTAGTGTTTGTTGAGCTTAATCTACCCTAGGTTGACCTAGTGTTAGCAAAGTAAGTGAGAGAAGAGACCTACCCGGTAATTCTTGACCTTAGGTACCAAGGATGATGAACTCTAGGTAGTAGCGAGTCTCACACACCGCTACTGGACTGAGTGTGCTAGGATTGATGTTTAGGACTTTCCTTCCTGAGACTTACCCGGTGAGGAGAGGTGAGATCCCTAGATGACAATCCGGTTTGTGTAGAATTCCTAACCTTAGGCTCCTTGAGACTTACCCGGTGATAGGACCTTAGGAACGGACTAGTGGACCATGAAACCTACCCGGTGATTGATCCCAATTAAGAAATACCCTTTCCCAACATACCATAGTAAATCCAAGGAATGATTAGAAGCTTGAGTCCAATGCCATAACCGGAATTTCTTCTCTCTTTGATCACATATCTCGTGTTTGTATGTTTGTTTGTGTTGCTAGCTTAGTTGTTCGTTTGATTTGTTAATCTTGCATGATATTGTGATCCTTGCTAGATCACCAGAAAACCAATCCAAAAACATTGTGGATTTCTTTTCTTTATTCCTTTCTCTTTTCTTAGCCTAGATTTACACTATCCTTAGTCACTATTTGATTCAATTTCACCTTAGTCTTTGTGTTCGACCTCGGAATACTATCCTTACTACAAAACAACCCATACACCGTGGGTTCGCTAGAAGTTAGGAAAATATATCGAGTTATAAATTTAAGACTTTTGTGCTACACATTCTTAGCGTAGCAATGCTCTTGCTAGTATCTAGAATGTTAGCTAATGGTTTATACCGTCGTTGTAGATGTTCCGCAGGTTCAAGATGCTGTTGAGTGATCCGGATTGTGTGGTCAGTCGGGGTTCCCGTACATTATAAGACGGGATCGGGTTTATGTTTTGTGGTCGCTTTCCCTTTTGTTTTGAACTCGGCTGCGAGTCTTTTTCGCTTTCCCTTTGTTTAAACCTTTGGTTTTATATTGAGTTTTGATTTTCATTCCTCCGTGCCTTGTTGTAAGATCCGTTTGTTGTTGCTACTCTGAGGGTCGGGACCTGAAAACTCCACCTTGATTCAAATGGTTTACAGGTGTTGATGATGGAAGACTTCACACAAATATAGTAGTTGGATATACTAACAATGTACTTGATTATATTTCTAGATGTTTGGTTTGAATTCAGTGCAGGTTATATATTTACAAGTCAAGGGCCTTGAAGTTGGATTGAAGAACAAGTTCAAAAAGACGAAGATCAAGGGCCTTGGAATCTAAAGTGCACGGAACAAAGGATTCAAATATATTGAAGATCTTTTTTGAAGATTCGGTAACAAGAAGATCTTATCAAACAAAGATTTTGTCAACCAAAGGAAGATCTCAACCGAAGGATAGAGAATCATTTCAAGAAGATTCTCTAAACAACAAAAACGGCACAAATATCTTCTCTCTCTTATCCAACAGAAGACGAGAAGATCAAGGAGCAAAAGACTCAACGTGTTCGTAGGATCGAAGACGTGCAACGTCTATCTTACGATCTTCATGGAAAAGAAGGCTTCAAACGGTTATCTCTACAACGGCTAGAAGATCTTTCCATAGAAGATATAAACGAAGATGATGGTCGAAGAAGAAGAGACACTAGCGTACATCGGAAAACATATTTGCATCCTTAAGCAACCTAATCATCTTCATTCATTGTTTTTCTCTCTCACAATTATGTAAACGTTTTATCCCCCAACAGAGAGAGAAAGCACAAGAGCTCCATTGGTAGATCTAAAAAGTGCTATACTAGAGTGTGTTACTCTGCGAAGTAACTAGGCTATTATAGCATGGTTAAGAGTTGGAGCTTGATCGTAACATTGGCTACAAGTGAGAGAAGAAGGGAATTTCTTCTGGTTTGTATCTAGGACTCGTTTGAAGCTGATAATAGTTAGTTAGATCCTACGGATAAACCCTGGGACGGAGAGTAGGCTATTTAGAGCCAAACTTCATAAACATATCCTCGTGTCAATCTTTTCAATTCCGCACCTTATAAACTTTACTGTGACTAACTTTGTTTTATAGGAGCAATAAGTCAAGGCCCTTGAAATTGAGTTTTAAAGCCCTTGAAATCGAAGTTTCACTAGTGACACAGATTGACATCAAGGCCCTTGAAAGGAGTTTCAAGGCCTTCAGATTTGGTTTTGCGAAAAGGTCCCATACTCTATTCAACCCCCCCCCCTTCTAGATTATTATCTATATTATTTACATAACCTAACGGTTCTTCAATTGACATCAAAGCTAGACTCACGTTTATTGACTTAACAATCAGTGAGACTAATCATGAATCCTGTAGGTGATGGTGGATTTGCTCAAGGAAGATCCTCATCTCGACCACCACTCTTTTGTGGCAATAACTTTGCTCATTGAAGATCACTAATGCGTATTTTCCCGATTGACCAAGATATGGAGCTTTGGAGCATTATTCAAGATGGACCAAAAGTTCCAATGATAACAGTTGAAGGCGTCCATGTCCCGAAAAAGGAATCAGACTCCACTCTGGCTAACCTGGACAGTGTGTAAAAGAATTAGAAAGCAATGAATCTACTTTACTGTAATATCCGAAATTTTTATTCCGTTTAATTCCAAATCAAATCGGACTTCGAGCCGTTGACGGTTTCCCATTATATCTAGTATTTCTTTCTTCACAAATTTTATTATTTTATGTAGAATTTAATTCACATAAAATGATAAAATTATATCAAGCTCTAATTCCTATAATTATTTATTATTTTATGTAGAATTTAATTCACATAAAATGATAGATTTATATCAAACCCTAGTTATTATAATTCATTCCTATCGATGACTTTAGACGAGATCATGACAAGCTGTGACGAGATCATGACAAGCTGTGACGAGATCAAGACTAAGCTGAGACGAGGCAATGACAAAGCCCGACAAATCTGTGACAAACTCATTCATGGGCCTGACAAGGCCATGACGAGTTTTGACAGATTTTTGACAAACTTTCAGCCCACTTCTTCTTACCTTGTTTCAGACCACCTTTCCTTGCATTCCCTTGGCCTTTTTCAGCCCATCAGCAACTGCTTGTACGTGGCCCAACTACCCTTGCTTGTGCACTGGCCTAGGGATGTGATGAGGGCATGGGCAGCGCCGGATCTGCGTACAACTGCTCGCCTTCCCTTCGGTCTTCAGCAGCCCTCTTCAACGCCACAACAACACCGAGATGGAGAGTCACTCTATCCAGCGTCTTCAGCGGCCTTCAGCGCAACATCGGTCTTCAACAGCGGCCTTCAACGCAGCAGCCTCACTCTCCCTCGTTAACCCTAGCCGATCTCTCCCGGAAGCAGCAGTGGCGATCTCCTCTCTTGAGCAGCGGCAACCTTCTCCCTGCACGCCCGACAATGATTCTGTACAAGCCCAGTTGCTGCCTCGCTTGCCCTCTGCTGCCGACACCAACAACATGGACCGCCTCCCTCAACGACCCTTCGTGAAGCCTGTCGAAGCACCCAACCATGGAGCCTTCTGTGCAGACACAGCTCAGATGGGAGTCTTGAACTGCTCGCCTTTGTACACAACCACCGGACTGTTGGATGCTTGGGACCAGATCTTCTCCCCTCTACACAAGCGGCACTCTCCTCCACAATCGAGTACGTGATTCAGTGAGGATGGTCCTCCCTCTCCTTTTCTTCCTTGTTATATTCTAGGGCTGATGGATACTTGCAAACCTTGTACAGAAACACAGCAGTAGCGAGAAGGATTCCGGGTTGTTGACTAGGCATGAAGTGACAAGCAGGCTTTTTCGAGTCCATATTAGGGTATGCTAGACACCTCCTTTCTTGCTGAATTTTGGATATGTTGTAGTCAGTAGTATATAATAGATCATACTAAAATTTGGGAAGAATCGGAGTTACGGTTTGAGAGTTATGATGTTGCAAATTGACTCCTCATGCAGTTTTTATAAGTGTGCTGAGTGTTGATGAAAACAGCAAGTGATGCTGTTTTGTTAGAGGGTTTTGAATAAACTCTTGATCTCCGTTGGGCTTGAATTTTGGATATGATATGGTTGACATATTTTTGTAGAACATATTAAAATTTGGGAGGAATCCAGAGAGTGGTTTTGGATTTATGATTTTTCAAAGATGGAGTCGTAAGCAGTTTTTCTGTTGTGCTGAAATTCGGTTTTGTGAGATAGTTTTAAATAGGATTTTGATCTCCTTTGCGTCTGAATTTTGGATATATTAGAGATAAGATTTAATAGTAGAACATATCAAAATTTGGGATAAATACAGCGAGAAGTTTAGGAGTTATGATTTTTCAAAGTTAAGACAGTGTGCTGCTTGTTAAGTGTTGTACCCAACTTTAGAAATTTTTGTAGAAGCGATGCTTTAACAGTTTTAAGAAATTCTTTCTCCTATGAGTAGATAGGATATCATAGATGACCTAGGGAATTATTTCGGAATTTTTATAAGATTATTCGAATTTTATATTTGAAGCTGTAGTTGGACTTTAGTGACTTTTCGAGAAATAGAAAATGGGTAGTTTTTCTAGTTGTTACCTAAAATCATCCTAGGGAGTAGAATATGGTTAGTTAGCCTCAAATTATAATTTAAGTACATATTCCGAGTTTTTGGAAGTTCCGGGACTAAGGGTAAAATAGTCATTTTACCTTAAATAAACACTGTAATAACTTCTACACATAGAATCGTATATCTTAAGAGTTTTAGAGTTATAAGTATCCAGGGAAATGTGTTGACCCACGTGCCTCCTCTGACAGGCAACTGAGTTCTGCACTTACGGATTTAGTGGTGGTTAAGAGAGAGTCGAGATTTGATTCTGGTAAGTCCACGGACTTACTTAGCTGGCTTCTTGTATGAGTGTAATGTGTATGAGTGGTGTTTGTTAGTTATGATAAACAACGAAACCGGATTAGGCCGACTTTATTATTTATGTAATTGACCCAAGTGTATGATAACGAGTCGTGACATCATCTGCCTAGCTCTTGCGAGAGTCTAGGAGGTTCCCTGCGACCAGCCGAGTCCGGTAGACGGTCAGATGCATTAGTACCATTCCGCGTTGGTAAACGGGGATAGGGGCGAGGTTTGGGAATCCCTCGTGTCACAAAATAAGTATCATTAGTAATAACCTATCACCTAATTAAAGATAATAAAAGGATTGAGTGTTGCATGTTGATTGTGTACGTTGTGTGTTTGTGCTTTTACCTTTATACTTATGCATAGAATGTTAGCTAACGGTTTTATACCGCTTGTAGATGCCTTGCAGGTTAAGTCAGTTGTAGAGAGATCCGGAGGAAATGGTCAGCCGGGTCCACGTACTCATCTAGTTGGGGACGGGGATGTCTTCTGTTCTTCATATGCATCATTTTAGTAGCGTTTCTTGTAAGGCTGATACATATTCTCCATGTATATATTGTTTACAGTTTTCAAATGTTTTGAATACTTTTGTGCCTTGTTGTAAGATCCAAGTAAAATTGTTGTCAAACTATGGTCGGGACCCATTATGAGGTCCTAACCAGTAGCTCCCCGAGTTCTCAGAATTTGGGGTGTTATATTTATTGTGGATTAGATGCTAATGAATTCAACCGCATCTCATCATGCAAAAGTGCAAAAGAAATATGGGACAAGCTTGTTGTCACTTATGAACGAACAAGTCAAGTCAAGGAAACAAAGATTAGCATCTTTCTCAGACAAGCTATTCAAGATGAATCCAAATGAACCAATCAAAGAAATGTTCACCAGATTCACTGGGATAGTGAACAATCTAGACTCACTTGGAAAGACATTCACAAATGAAGAAAAAGTGAGAAAGGTTCTAAGAAGTTTACCTAAAGCCAAGTGGGGACCAAAGATGACTGCTATTGAAGAAGCTCAAAATCTTACTACTCTTCCTCTTGATGATTTACTTGGAAAACTCATCACAAATGAAATGATCCTTGGAGAAGAAGATGGAGAACTTCCATCCAACTCCAAGAATTTGGCATTAAATTCCAGAAAAGATGAGTTACCTTCTGAGGAAGAAAATAGTGAGGATGATAATGAAGAAGATGCTCTCGGCATGATCTCTAAAGGTTTAGCAAGAATTCTCAAGATAAAGAAACAATCTGCAAACCGAAAATTTCCACGAGCATCAAAACCCCGAGGTAAGTTTTCTAACTCTAATAAAAAAACGAAAGTACTGACTTGTTTTGAATGTGGTGAAACAAATCATTTGGTGAAGGATTGTCCACATAAGAAGAGGACCAACTTCAAGAAAAATGATCGAAAGAAGAAAGCCATGGTTGCTTCATGGAGTGATTCAGATTCAACTAATGAATCAGAAGATGACCAAGAACAAGCAAACTTGTGTCTTATGGCCGATCATGAAGATAACTCAAATCTTTACATCGACAATATGGTAAGTACAATCTTGTCTCAACCTTAGATTGACCTTAAACAATTTCTCAAGGATATTATCTTAAGTGATAAGGAACATAGAATAAGGATAAATTCTTTCAAAGAAAAACTTCATGAACAAGACAAACAATTGAGTGAAATGTCTCTAGAGATTGTAAATCTTAACACAGAAAAGGAAGAACTTGATGACAATGTCAAGACCTTGGAATCAGAAAATCTGATTCTCAAGAACAACCTCTTTTCTCTACATCGAAGCTATATCGATCTAGAGAAAGAGAAAGTTCATCTGACTTTGATGTGTCAAGACCAAAAGGCATCACTCATTAAGTTTACTCGTTCAAAAGCTAATCTAGAAAGAATGATGGGTGAACAATAATCTTCACTTAACAAAAATGGTATAGGATATCATAGAAGCTTTCCTAGAAAACCTACTACCACTTTTGTTACAGCAAAAGGAAGCATTCACATGCCTACCTGCTTCTATTGTTGTAAAAAGGGTCATGTTAAATCTACATGTCCTTATAGAAGAAATGATCCTTATATTATTAGAAACACCTATCCTCTATGTTTAAGAAAACAGGTCAAACAAATCTGGGTTCCTAAAGGTACTAGACCACCAAACATGATCGAACCTGAGTATGAACCAAAATATGTCATTTGATCGACCCAGAAAGGTTGATGTTTGTTATTTTGCAGGATATCACCAAGGTAAAGGAGCACAAATGGATTTTAGATAGTGGTTGCTCAAGACACATGAGTGGAAAGAGTTCTTTATTCTCAGATTTAAAGAAGCAATCATTTGGAACTATTACTCTTGGTGATAAAGGAAAGTGTGACATAATTGGCATTGGTAAAATTTGCTATGATTCAACCAACTTTATTGATGATGTTTATTTAGTTGATGGTTTGAAATATAATCTGCTAAGTATTTCTCAAATTTGTGATAAAGTCAATAAAGTTATGTTTGATTCAGAAAAATGTGAAGTTCAAGACATAAAGACAGGAGAAGTATTGCTTACTGCTCCTAGGTGTAATAATGTTTATTCTTTGAGTACTAACCAAGTTGCAGGAAGTAGCTAAAATGTCTAAAGGCCTTGACTGATGCAGAAGCTACTTACAAAAGATTTGGTACGTGGTTTGCCAAACCTAAACTTCAAGGTTGATGACGTATGTAAAGCTTGTACACAAGGTAAACAAACAAGAGGTTCATTCAAACCTAAGAAAGCTGTAAGTTCTTCTCGACCTATTGAACTTTTACATATGGATCTTTGTGGACCTATGCGTGTCAAATCTCCCGGAGGAAAACAATACATCCTTGTTATAGTAGACGATTTCTCTCGGTTTACATGGATATCCTTTTTACGAGAAAAATTTGAAGCATTATTTGAGTTTTCAAAATTATGTAAGGTGTTACAAAGTTTGAAAAACCTACCAATCGTTTCTATAAGAAGCGATCATGGTAGAGAATTTGATCAACTTAAGTTCGAATTATTTTGTGCAAAATATGGTATTTCTCATAACTTTTCAGCTCCTAGAACTCCTCAACAAAATGGAGTTGTGGAATGCAAGAACCGCACTCTTGAGGATATGTCTAGGACAATGCTTTTAGAAAATCATTTGCCAAAAAGTTTTTGGGTTGAAGCGGTAAACACAACAAATTATATTTTAAATCGATGTTTAATTCGCCCTATTTTGAAAAGGACTCCTTATGAACTCTTCAAAGGAAGAAAACCAAACATTTCATACTTCAAACCTTTTGGATGTACTTGTTTTGTTCACAACAATGGGAAGGACAATCTCGGGAAATTTGATGCACGTAGTGATGAAGCAATATTCATAGGATATGCTGTAAATAGCAAAGCTTATCGAGTATATAACAAACGTACCAAAGTTGTTGAGGAAAGCATTCATATTATTTTTGATGAAAGCAATGATGGTACTTTGAGTGAGAGTTTTGCAGATTTAAATCTGAATCAAAGAGAAGATCACATTTCGGATGAAGAGGAAGATCCTAAAGGTCAAGACAAGAATATGCAGGAAAAGATTCAAGATACCAAAGAAAACCCTCAAGACCTTGAAACACACCTTCAAGACCTTGAAACTGGAAACTGTGAAAATAGAACTCCACTTCAAGGGCTTGAAACCCAACTGCAAGGCCTTGAGATTGGAACAACAAGTAATGCACAAACGGTACCTGAATCAAGTCAGACATATTCAGCTCAACCTTCTGGATCTACATCATTTGTAAAAAGAAGAAAAGTTCAACACTACTCGTATCATCCACAAGAAAATCCAAATGCTGGAGTTCAAACTCGATCAAAAGTGTTTGTGCCTTCTCCGCTTTTGTATCACTTATCGAGCCAAAGAACTACATTCAAGCTCTTCAAGAACCAGACTGGATCATTGCCATGCAAAATGAATTAAATGAATTTGAGAGGAATAAAGTATGGACTCTTAATTCAAAACCAAAGCATCAATCAATTATTGGCACGAAGTGGGTCTTTCGAAACAGATTGGATGAAAGTGGAAAAGTCATACGAAACAAAGCACGACTTGTAGCACAAGGCTATAACCAAGAAGAACGTATTGATTATGAGCAGACTTTTGCTCTTGTTGCAAGGTTAGAATTCATACGTATGTTACTTGCATTTGCATCTTTCATGAGCATAAAACTTTTTGAAATGGATGTAAAATGTGCTTTTCTAAACGGCTTCTTAGAAGAAGAAGTCTACGTTGCTCAACCTCCTGGTTTTGAAAATGATGAATTTCCGGATTATGTTTTTAAATTAGACAAAGCTTTTTACGGTCTTAAGCAAGCTCCTCGAGCTTGGTATGAAAGGTTGTCTAAATATCTTCTTGAAAACAATTTCAAAAGAGGTTTGATTGATAAAACATTGTTTATCAAAACTAGAGGCAACGACATCTTAGTAGTACAAATCTATGTTGATGATATATTATTCGGTGCTACTAATGACTCCCTTTGCAAGGAATTTTCAGATATTATTATGTGCAGGGAATTTGAGATGAGCTTAATGGGAGAGTTAAATTTCTTTCTTGGACTTCAAGTTACACAAGCAAAGAAAGGAATTTTTTTCAATCAAAGCAAGTATATTAAAGACTTGATTAAAAAGTACAAAATGGATCAAGCTAAGGTTGCAAAGACTCCTATGAGTTCAACACTTTCGCTAGATCATGACAAGAATGACAAAAGTGTAGTACAAAAGGAGTATCGAGGTATGATCGGTTCATTGTTGTATCAAACTGTTAGTCGTCCTAACATTATGTTTAGTGTGTGCATGTGTGCAAGATTTCAAGATGATCCTAAAGAGTCACGCTTGATAGCTATGAAAAGAATTTTTCGGTATCTCAATGGCACTAAGGATCTAGGGTTATGGTACCCACGTAAAAGCTCGTTTCATCTTGTTGGCTATTCAGATGCAGACTTTGCAGGTTATAAGGTCGATAGAAAAAGTACTTCTAGATGTTGTCAATTCTTAGGGTCATCCCTAATTAGTTGGCACTCCAAGAAGCCAAATTTTGTTGCCCTATCCACAGCTGAGGCCGAATACATAGCTGCTGGAGCCTGTTGTGCTCAAATTCTTTGCATTGCTCGACAACTTCGTGACCTTGGATTTGACTTGAGAGGTATTCCTATAAAATGTGATAATACTAGTGCTATTTCTATAACAAAAAATCTTGTGCAACATTCAAGGACTAAGCATATTGATGTAAGGCATCACTTCATACGTGATCATGTTGAGAAAGGTGATGTTTCAATTTCTTTTATTTCAACTAACTTCCAGCTTGCAGATATCTTTACCAAGCCTCTTCCTGAGGAACAATTTAATTTTATTAGATTGGAACTTGGTATGTTGAATAAGGAAGCATTAACGTAGGGGGAGTAAACGAGTTTTAATCATCCTATGCATGCAAGCCCAATCGATGATTTCAAAGGCCTTGAAATCAAATTCAAGGGACCTTGAAACATTGTAAAGGGTAAATTGACTTTACGGATCTTTTAAGAGTTAATATCTGTTAGATATTTTAACTCTTAAATTTTTTTATAAAAATCCTTTACTTGAGACAGTTTTGATTTTGGTTTTAAAAAGCTAGATTCTCTTAAAAGATTTTGTCATATCCATGATAAAAAGGACCTAATTTCTCAGCTTTTTATTATTTCACAAAAAACCCTACTTCAATATTCCTTGATTTCTCTCTCAAACTTTCCTCATGGCACCCCGAAGCAAGAGATCTGCTCATCCACATTCAAACAAGAAAATTTTTTAGAATTCTTCAATCGAGAGAGAAGAAAAACCTTCTGAAGATTGAGATACATCTCAGATTATTGGGCTTCCCTCATCATGGTTTATAAATTTTCAAGCTTCTGGATCTTGGCTTGATGACTTTCACAATCGACCACTCTGTATGTGTGATTTGGTGGATACTAAATTTCTCGATACTCTCAAGATACCATGTATAGACAAGCTGAAGAGTTCGACTATCTGGAAGGTTTTAAACCCTGGAGATTTTGCTTTTCCTCGGCTCACGAGACTATTCTATGTTAATCTCACCACAAAAAAGGACAAAGGGGGTATTACTCTTGAATCTTCAGTGAAAGGTACTCCAATTTCACTCACTTCTTCTATTCTCAGTGAAATTTTAGAAATTCCTACAGATGAAGTGTTCAATTATCCTTCAAGATCAAAGAGTGTTCGTTTTGCTAAACAGAGTTTTCTAATTCCCAATTCAAACTCACGTCAACTCACTCATACTTCTCTGAAGTTAGAGGCTAGAATAGTATTCACCATACTGGTTCGATGTGTTGTTCCCCGTGCAAACTCAAGAGAGCTACTGACTGATCAATCTCTGGAATTAATTCATTTAAATATGTCTGATGTGGCTATAGATGTGCCTGATCTGATTCTCAATCATATGCTGCATTTTGTTAACTGTAAGAGATCTATTCCTTTGCCCTATGGAAATTTGCTGCCTAAGGTCTTTGATTATTACAAGATTGATACATATTCTGAGGAAAGACAGTTCATTAATAGCAAAATTGATGAGAACTGCTTAGAACGTCTAGGGATTGAGAAAACTCTTGCAGGAACATGGACTTTGAAAGGAAAAGGAGTTACTCAGAATCCAAATGAAGAAGTTAAATTATCTCTTACTCCAGAAATCAGGTTAGAGGGATGTGAAAATGAAATAGCTCGTCTTAATCGTGAATTATCTGATTTTAAGTTTGATGCCAAAAGGAGAATGGACTCAAATTTCGAGTTACTGGCTACCATCAATTCTAAAGTCAATGAGATGTATTTGATGAATGCTCTTACACTAACTACAATGGGGAGTATTTTGCCCATACCTGAAGATGTAGCTCAACATACTCAATAGCAGGTTGAGAATATGTTGTTGAATTGTAAAAGGCGTGTCCAAAATAAATCAATTTTGTACCGAACTCATGAAGAGCCAATGTTCTTGCCCAAAGTTGAGTATGAAGTTATTAAACAGAGAAGAGCTGAAGAAAAGAAAAGATGTCTGGCAGCTAAAATGGATGATTGGCGTTATAAGAAAACTTCATCCAAAGGAAAGAGGAAGTTCTTTGAGGAATTTTAAAGCTGGCAAATCTTTTCTTATGGGTAGACTGCTTTTCCGAACCTCGTTGAAACTACTTTTATGTTTGGGTCTGTAATATGTTTTTAAGACTTCCTGGTTTGACATTGCTTTTTCTCCCTTGTTGAAAGACAAAGGGAGCGAAATATGATCCCGACATTTCCGATATACTGCATTTTGCATTTTTAGTTTTGAGATTGTTATATGCATTGCTAAACTAACAAATGCAGGTATGAAAATTTGTGTTGTCTTCCATCAAGGGGGAGATTGAAAACTTAATTGAAATGGTTTACAGGTGTTGATGATGGAAGACTTCACACAAATATAGCATTTGGATATACTAACAATGTACTTGATTATATTTCTAGATGTTTGGTTTGAATTCAGTGCACGTTATATATTTACATATCAAGGGACTTGAAGTTGAATTGAAGAACAAGTTCAAAAAGACGAAGATCAAGAGCCTTGGAATCTAAAGTGCACGGAACAAAGGATTCAAATATATTGAAGATCTTCTTTGAAGATTCGGTAACAAGAAGATCTTATCAAACAAAGATTTTGTCAACCAAAGGAAGATCTCAACCAAAGGATAGAGAATCATTTCGAGAAGATTCTCTAAACAACAAAAACGGCACAAATATCTTCTCTCTCTTATCCAACAGAAGACGAGAAGATCAAGGAGTAAAAGACTCAACGTGTTCGTAGGATCCAATACGTGCAACGTCTATCTTACGATCTTCATGGAAAAGAAAGGCTTCAAACGGTTATCTCTACAACGGCTAGAAGATCTTTCCATAGAAGATATAAATGAAGATGATGGTCAAAGAAGAAGACACACAAGCCTACATTGGAAAACATCTTTGCATCCTTAAGCAACCTAATCATCTTCATTCGTTGTTTTTCTTTCTCACAATTACTTAAACGTTTTATCCCCCAAGAGAGAGAGAAAACACAAGAGCTCCATTGGTAGATCTAAAAAGTGTTATAATAGAGTGTGTTACTCTGCGAAGTAACTAGGCTATTATAGCTAGGTTAAGAGTTGGAGCTAGATCGTAGCATTGGCTACAAGTGAGAGAAGAAGGGGATTTCTTATAGTTTGTATCTAGAACTCTTTTGAAGCTGATAATAGATAGTTACATCCTACGGATATACCCTGGGATGGAGAGTAGGCTATTTAGAGCCGAACTTTGTAAACATATCATCGTGTCAATCTTTTCAATTCCGCACCTTATAAACTTTACTGTGACTAAATTTGTTTTGCAGGAGCAATAAGTCAAGGCCCTTGAAATTGAGTTTTAAAGCCCTTGAAATCGAAGTTTCAGTAGTAACACAGATTGACATCAAGGCCCTTGAAAAGAGTTTCAAGGCCTTGAGATTTGGTTTGCGAAAAGTTACCATACTCTATTCAAGCCCCCCCCCCCCC
>BSUD01000005.1:62905773-63098795 GCA_033239045.1 Fagopyrum esculentum
CCCCCCCCCCCCCCCCGCCCTTCTAGAGTATTATCTATATTATTTACATCACCTAATGGTTCTTCATGACCCATTGTGCGGTCCTAGCCCGTAGCGCTTCGAGTTCCCAGAACTTGGGGTGTTACAAAATGTTGTTAACGGAATAATATCTTTATCCATCTTATCTTCTCAATATCCACTTTTGCAGTCTATTTTAGAGAACCTAGTGGCTCCTTGGATTCTATTAAAAAGGAATGTTTTATTAGGGATATAATAGCCATCAAAGATAGTATTGTTATTTAGCTTTTTCTAGTTAATCACCATTCCAGCTTTACCTTTTTTTCGTCAGCATGATTTCTAACCATAAAGGCAATACTTGAGCGAGGACTCTTACTTTCTTTAATCGTATTCGTTTTAAGTAACTCATCTGTCTATTACATGAATTCTTGTTGGTCTTTATAAGTTTAAACCATCTCCTTAACTCTTATGCCCATGTAGGTTCCTTTAAATCTATTATTGCAAATGAATTATCCTTATCCCAAAATTTTAAAGGGGCTTTAGAATATAATTCTTTCCACAACTCTTTTTGTTGATCTAAGAAAAAAGGGTTGTGGAAAGAATTATATTCCTCACCACGCTTACTTCAGGTGAATTCAATAGTTTGATTAATGTAGGCTTCTCTTATCGTTTTTACCCATGCTTTTTTCCCCATTAATAGTGAATCTCATTTCATCTAGACTTTGAGTGCCCGGAGAATAGAAACGTTGAAAGTTATTTCCTATTATCATGTCATGTAATGTTTGCTATGTATTCTAAAGTATAGAAATTAAACAAGGATAACCTCCTAACATGATGTGTAAATCTTGAATAACCTCTGATGTGTCATGATAGCATTATCAACTATGCTAACTAAAATTTACTTAGATGAAGTTTTACACATAATTGAGGAAATAAATTTTTCTTTCCAAAGCAAACAAAACACCATGGATCTTGACCCTAGCTTGACAACAACTTCACTAGATCTTACAACAAGACACAAATAGATATAAAGCCAAATACATAAAACTGTATAATCACAAGTCCAACGTCTACAAAATCCACAGCCGAGTACAAAACGGCAACATCAATACATAGGTGTACAAAAAATTCCCCAAACCGACGCACGACCTAGTGTACGGAAGCCCTCGGCTGATCACCCATCTGACTCACTCTACAGTCTTCCTATCTTGTAGAATATCTACCATATGGTATAAAATCGTTAGCTAACACTTAGTGATTAAGAATAATAGTAATAGCACATACCAACACATCACAACATGCAATCCTCACATCAAAACCGTTTATTATCTTCATTACGTTATATCATTACTAGTTCAACTTATTTTGTCAAACAATAATCTCCCGAAACTCGCATCCGCTTCCGTCTGCCGATAGGAATAGATCAGTATTATCAGTTACTTATGGGTCTGGGTTGCAAGAGCACCTCCCAGTCACCTGTAGAACTGGACAAGTGGTCATGAGCCGTTATAATACACTTGGGCCATTTAAATATACATATGTGGTCGTCCTAGTCCGGTTTAGGTTATCAATGCAGCATTCATATGCACAAACACTATTATCACAATCACTCAAACCCATAAACGTTAGCTAAGTAAGCCCAAAGGACTTACCTGTCACAAGGTAGTCCTAAATAGTGGTCACGGTTTCCCCTCGAGGAAACGATAAGTGCTTGTATAAACAAGGCACACAAATATCAATCACTATCCATAGGCTATGAGATTCCACCTCCTAGTCTTCAAGATCTCGCAGGATCATAACCATAACATAATCCACAATATCAATCCTCAAAGATCATAAATATCAATCCATAAACTCAACATCTCACAATTCCTCAAACCTCTCAAGAAATCATCGAATCAACATTCCTTAATCTCAATTCTAATCTTAATTCAATAAATTAACCTTCAATTAATTAAATTAACTTTCACCGCAATAACGTTTTGCCCGCAGGCAAATTCTGAACCCACCTGTCATTAGATGTCATCAAACAAACAACCCAGAATCCCTAGAATAATATAACGAGCATAATATAATTTTCAATTATCTGTTTTGACAAGCCTAAGGTCAACTTAGTCGAAATCGCAATACGAAAAATGAATAACTTCATAACTTTTTTATAGCATGAAATATGACGATATTTTAGGCACATGTTTGGGTTGTTTTTACCCTTCTTTTGTGTATATGGATATGAGTTTGAAGCATTTAGGAGCACATTCACCTATTATGTTGGTATAGAGATCTACACAAGTTTTGATGTGTTTTTAGGTGAATAAAGGCTTGGGTTGGAGCATAAATAGAGTATGTAGGAGTATTTTATCATGCTAGGCATCAAGAAGATGCATTGGAGTAGTTAAGGAAGGAGCATGATTAGAAAGCTTTGCGAAACAAAGGCTTTTACAAAGATTTTGGACATTCCACGGTCAAACACAAAGAACCACAGCCGTCGTTTTGGGAATTAAATTAATTATGGCCGTGGGAATGTATGTGGAGAGCAAGAAAACCATTCCACGGTGCATTCCACGGTGCATTCCACGGGCGTGGAAGTATGCTCTTGGGCGTGATTTTTCTAACGGCTGCCACGTGTCATATTTTCCACGTCAGCAGCGGTTATGGGCTTTTTGTAACCATATTTTCTCCTATAAGAAGGCTGAAGGAAGAGAGAAAATACACACCACGCTATAGAGAGCAGTTGAATCATTACGGAAGATCTTATTTCGAGGAGATTTGGAAGGAAGATTTAGAGAAGTACGCACTTGGAGAATACGTACTCGGAAGATCTTAGGGTTTCACTTTGAAGGCGGATTGACATCCTATTCTTCTTTGGTCTTTAAGATTTGTGAGAGATTTCTTACCCTATTCTAAATTCATTGAACACAAGACCCCATCGTCTTCACCCCGTAGGAACTACGAGTACGGATTTTCATTTTAATTGAGATTGGTTTTGTGTTTGCTATTGAGACTTTAAGGTTCTATCTTTTCTTTCTTTCAATTTTGATTTTGGATTTCATTATGATGATTGTTGGCTAAAACCCTTAAGCGATTCTAAGGTAAAGGATTGATAGTTTTGGCATAGATGATGATAGATTGAACCAAAACAGATTGGACCCTGAGAGTTGCGAGAAACCTCATCATCGAGGTTTTCCACGGCTTGTTCTTGAGTTCCACGGCCGTGGTTCTTTAAGATCCAACCGTGGTTTTCCTCTGTCGTACGTCCTTTTCTTTTGCTTTGATCCAAATTTAAAGATTTTCCCTAACCTAGCCTTGACTTACCTTTTCTAGGTAGTAGTGAGACTCAACATCCTCTACTTTGGTTTCGAGTATCACAACCTTAACCGTTTTGGCTTATCTTTGATTCCCTTTAGTTTGGGCATGGGTATTTGAGAGTTTAATCTTGTCTTTAGAACCTCTTTATAACGAGACTCAACATCCTTTATTGAGAGAGCCTTTGGGTGAAACTTATGGGTTTGGTACTTCACCGTACAATACCCTACATTAGATCTATACCTTTGCAATCTCAACTCTGTCCTTATACCTTTAGAACATCTTGAATCGATTGCCTCAATTGGATACCTGAATCTTTAGAATCGTTGTTTTCCCAATTATCTTTATAAAAGCTTTTTGTTATTTGCCTGACAATTTTATAAACTGAATTTGATCCCCCAGATCCTTGAGTTTGATACTTTGGAATTCTTGTTTTACTAAACCGATCCGTACACTGCGGGTTCACTTTGCTTGATTTCAGTTTTTATAAATTTAAGACTTAGTGAGACACACTTTCGAGCGAACAAGTTTTTGGCGCCGTTGTCGGGGATTTGGTTTAGGCCAAATTCGGTTTTCGGTTGTCGGGCTTGGGAGCTTTTGCGCTTGTTATTGATCTCTCTACTTGAGTGATTTTGCATATTTTTCTTTAGATATATGCGAAGGTCGCGATTTGCGAAAGACAAAACCACGAACTCTTGGGCAACGTATGGATCCGATTCAACAACTGTGCCGTTTAGGTGGGTAATCTTGGAGATCCGGATGAGCATGACTATGGGTTTTGCCCTCAAGTCATTACTATGATCCGTCAAAGTCAGTTTGGTGGAATGGAAGCTGAATCTCAACATCAACATTTGCAGAATTATAAGATTCTTATGAAGACATTGAAGCCTCCAAGAGTTGTCAATAACAACTACAAGTTGAGACCGTTCTTCTTCTCTTTGAAGGACAAAGCCTTAGCTTGGTATCAAGCTCTTCCAACTGGAAGTTTTAATACATGGGAGGAGTTAGCTTCGGAATTCCTCATCAAGTTCTTTCCGCCATCCAAAACGGCGGAGTTGAGAGGTAATATAAATATTTTTTCTATGAAACCTAATGAAAGTTTGTTTAAATCTTGGAAAAGGTTTCAAGATCTTCTATTGGATTGCCCGCACCATGGAATTCCAAAGCTGGAATTATTGGAGATTTACTACAAGGGATTGGATGTGGAAACACAATTCAAACTTCAATCCCTTTCTTGTGGAACTTTTATGGATATGAGAGAAGATGATGCTTGAGATTTTATTGAGAAGCAAGCTCTAGTGATCGAGAAGTATTCCCATAGGAAGGCTGATAGTGGGAATCGAGATTCCGGAGAGCCAGTAGCAAGATTGAATCTAGTAGCCCAAGCTCAAATTTTCTCCCTCAACAACGAGATTAAGGAGCTGAAAGAAGTTTTGAAGTCTAGCAGTCAATCGAAAAAGGAGCAGGATGTTGGCTATCTAGGAAGGGAGAACAATCAAGGAAATAGGAACAACAACCGGAACAATAATTGGAACAACAACAACAACAGGAACTTCAACAACAATTGGAGATCCAAACAACAAAATACCGGTAATCCTTACTCCCATGCTGAAAAATCACAAACACCTCCTTCTTCTTCTACTCCTTTGAAAAGTCAGGGACAAACTTCAAATAGTTTGAACCATCCGGAGAAGGACAAATTTGATGCTATTATGGAAACGATCTTACGGAAGATACAAGGAATGTGATGCGTCCTTGGACACGTCAATGAAATATTCCGGATCTAGATCAAGCTGAAGCTCAACTATTCCATATTTGAAGTGCGAATGCGATTGAAGATGGGTTGCGGAAGCTTAGAGATGAAGGCGGAAGTTGAATGGATGAGTCGATCTAGATTGATCGATCAAGCCTTGAAGTGGGTCGGTTGAGTTGGTTCTTGAAGAACCCTCGAATGTTGTTGAGTTTGGATCGAAGATCCAAAAGAAGAACTTTGAGAGGGTTGGAAGAGGGATTGATGCTCAAGTAAGTAGGAGGAAAATACTTCTCAATACTTAATCAAATTGAACATGGTTTACAAATGAGCCAAGCATCCCCTTATATAGTGGATGAAGGCCATACAAAGGGTCGGAAATTAAATGACGGAAATAAAGTCGAAATTTAAGTTCCAAAAATGAAAAGCCTAAAAATATGAAAGGTTGGGATTTTAAGTTCGAAATTAAGTTTCCGAATTAAATTCCGAAACCAAAAGTCTAATCTTAAATTCGGGAAATTAAGTTCCGGAAATAATGTCCCGGAAATTAATAATCCGAAAAGAAAAAGACTTATTATTACAAAACGATAAAATGCGGAAAATGCGCTGGAGCGGTGCCGGCTTGACAAGCTTCATGTCATAGTGGCGTAGAGGCACGGTTTGCAACCAATGGGTCCGTGACAAGCAACGGTCCGGCTAATGATGGAGCCGGTAGCTCGGGCGATTGCCTTAGCACGTGAACGGGTGAGCGGTCCATCGGAGCGAACCCGGAGTGCCTCGTCTTCCTTATGTTGGGACATAGGGCTCAAGGGCGCATCAGTCCCCCCCATCTTGGATGTGAAACGTCCCCGTTTCACCGTCGTCAAATAGGGGCTCAATGTATGGTGCAAGATCCTTGACATTGAACGTCGGGTGCACGCCATAGTCGTCTGGAAGCTCCAACTTGTATGCATTCGGGCCATGGCGGAATAAGATGCGGAATGGTCCATCACCGTGGTCCGAGAGCTTGCCTTTGCGGCGAGATGGAAAACGCTCCTTCCTTAAGTGGAGCCAAACAAGATCACCGGGCTCGAATGAGAGTGGACGGCACCCTTTGTTGCGTTGTGAGGCAAGTTGATCGGCACGCCATTGGAGTTGTGTCCTAGTCCGCTCATGAATCTCAATGATGTGAGCGGCACGACTTGCTCCGGTGATGTGTTCTCCGCCTTTGAGTGGATGCGGAGTGAAGTCTATCGGGGTGTGTGGATTAAGGCCGTAGACAACTTCAAAAGGGGAAAACTTAGTTGCCGAGTGTCGTGACCTGTTATAAGAAAACTCCACAATAGAAAGTAAGTCCTCCCACTTGCGTGGGATGTTCCTAAGGGTCGCTCTAAGTAGAGCGCCAAGAGTCCGATTGGTCACCTCTGTTTGACCATCGGTTTGGGGATGATAGCTACATGAAAACAACAAGTTGGTTCCAAGTTTCCCCCATAAGGTTCTCCAAAAATGGCTCACAAACTTTACGTGCCGATCACTAAGGATGGAACGCGGTATTCCATGTAAGCGCACAACATTGTCAAAGAAAAGGGTAGCTACTTCGCTAGCATTTTGTGTGCTCTTACATGCAATAAAATGTGCCATTTTTGAAAAACGATCGAGTACCATAAAAATGGAGTCTTTTCCTCGTTTTGACATGGGTAGGCCAACCACAAAGTCCATAGAAAGATCCTCCCAAGGTCCCATTGGTATAGACAAAGGAGAATACAATCCATCCGGACCTTGGCGCGATTTTGCATGGTGACATGTGATGCAACTTGTGCAAAACCGTGTCACATGCTTGCGCATTCGGGGCCAAAAGAAGTGCTTTTGTGGAGCGGCAAGAGTCTTGGTAGCACCGAAGTGACCACGACCCTCATGGGCCTCCTTTATCAACAAATGACTAATACTCGAGCGCGGGATACAAAGCTTGCCCGCACGGAATAAGTAGCCATCGTTAATAAAGAAAGACTCATGCTCTCGGAGGTCAAGGCATTGAGCAAATATATCCTTGAGGTCAAGATCCGTGGCATATAACTCTTTGATAAGAGCAAATCCATGGATCTTGGCGTCCATATGCACAAGAAGGATATATCGGCGAGAAAGGGCGTCGGCTACCACATTTTCTTTACCTTTCTTATGTCGAATGACATACGGAAAGGTCTCAAGAAATTCTACCCAACTAGCATGGCACTGACTTAAAGTAGTTTGACCCTTGTGATACGAAAGTGCCGAATGATCTGAATGAATCACGAACTCCTTCGGCTACAAGTAATGTTGCCATGTTTCAAGACCACGAACTAAAGCATATAGTTCTTTGTCGTAAGTTGGATAGTTGAGTGAGGGACCGAAACGTTTTTCACTAAAGTAAGCAATGGGCCGATTCTCTTGTAGGAGAACCCCCCCAATGCCCACATTAAATGCATCACACTCCACCTCGAAGGTTTTCGAAAAGTTGGGGAGTTGGAGTAATGGCGCATTACAAAGACGGTCTTTGAGCGACTCAAGCGCCCGAGCATGGGTGTCATGCCACTCAAATGTGACACCTTTATTAGTAAGCTCATGTAACGGTGTTGCTATCGAGCTAAAGTCCTTGACAGAGCGTCGATAGAAGCCCGCTAAGCCGAGAAAGGGTCAAACCATGGTGTCCGTAGTAGGAGTAGGCCACTCCCGAATGGCGCGAACTTTTGATTCGTCCACTCGTAGTCCGTCCTTAGACACGACATAGCCAAGAAAAATTGTGGTGTCCGA
Organism: Fagopyrum esculentum; assembly: GCA_033239045.1. Lineage (NCBI taxonomy): Eukaryota > Viridiplantae > Streptophyta > Magnoliopsida > Caryophyllales > Polygonaceae > Fagopyrum > Fagopyrum esculentum. Next base: position 62,913,590 of record BSUD01000005.1, read on the forward strand.
GCAAAAGACACATTTCTCCAAATTGACATATAATTGCTCTAGTCTAAGGCACTCGAGCACTTGGCGAAGGTGCCCGATGTGTTCATACAATGACGTACTAAACACAAGGATATCATCAAAGTAAACTACTATGAAAATACCCAAAAATCGGCGCAAGACGTGGTTCATGAGGCGCATGAATGTGGACGGGGCGTTGGAGAGACCAAATGGCATGACAAGCCATTCGTAGAGGCCATGCTTTGTCTTGAAAGCCGTCTTCCATTCATCACCTTCCGCCATGCGGATTTGATGGTATCCGCTCCGGAGATCGATCTTTGAGAATATGGTGGCGCCATGGAGCTCGTCCAACATATTATCGAGGCGTGGGATCGGATGACGGTACTTGACGATAATTTGATTGATGGCTCGGCAATCAACGCACATCCGCCAAGATCTGTCTTTCTTGGGCACAAGTATGACCGGAACGGCACATGGAGACAAAGACTCGCGAACATATCCCCGGTCTAGGAGCTCTTGGACTTGGCATTGTAGCTCCTTGGTCTCTTCCGGACTTGCACGGTATGCAGCACGGTTGGGCAAAGACACGCCGGGCACCAAGACGATTTGGTGCTCAATTCCTCGGATTGGTGGCAAGCTGGGTGGTAGTTTGTCGGTCAAAATTTCCTGAAATTCGGACAACAACAAAGACACCTCGTGTGGCACGTTACTTGGGTAATGGGAAATAGATAAGCAAAAAGGGACAAGTAAGAAACAAGGAAACTTACCTTCCATGACCGGTGTCAAATCATGTCGTCGAGCCAATAGGATTCGTGGCTCACATCGCCCTTGAATGGTAGGAGCCGGAGGTGCATGTGTAAGAACAATGCTCTTACTACCTCTTGCTTCGGTAGCATGAACCTTAGGGCCGGAGGTACGGGATCCGGAAGCATCCACAACATTGGGAGAGGTTCGAGGAGAGTCCGATGTTGTCGGCACCTTAGTTGTGTCATCGATAACTTGTTGCCACTTTCGTTCTTCATAGTCAACTAAAATTTCCTGTGGAGTCATAGGCAAAAGTGTGATCCGTTTTCCATTATATTGGAACATGTACCGGTTGAGATAACCATCATGAAAAGTTTTACGGTCAAATTGCCATGGTCGTCCCAACAATACATGTGTGGCGTCCATTTTGATAACATCACAAAGGACCTTATCAACATAGACGACAATAGAAAACGTCACCCACACTTGTTGTGTGACGATGTCACTTGCCTGATCGGAAATCCATTGGAGTCCGTAAGGTTTTGGGTGGGGGTTGTAGGCAACTTAAAGTGTTTTACCACTTTTTCGTTGACAATATTACAACACGAACCCCATCGATGATTAGAGAGAGACTAGTGTTATTGACCAAGCAACGAGAGTGGAAGAGATTCTCGCGTTGGTCAATAGGAAGATGCTCTTTTATAGCCAAAATACGAAGATAGACAAGAGCAAACTTACCTGGTTGTGCCGGACCGCAAGCAAGTTGGTCGTCGCATGGCTCCATGCCATAGTAGGGGTCGGCATCGTGGTCATCTTCCAAGAGGATATCACCATTATATTCCTCTTCATCATTGTCATATGATGGGTTAGCAAGCATCACCCGCTTGGTGTTCGGGCAATCACGTTGGATATGACCAAACCCGCTACATTTGAAACACACCGGTTCTCTTGGGTGGGCCACCTTTTGAGATCCTTGTTGGCCTCGACCCGGAGGCGTTTGTGGTGGAGCAACGGTGCCACGGTATGGTGTTTTCTTGGTAGCCGCTTGCCGGGTGGGTTGGCTCATCCGTGGTGATCCTTTAGCGGCTCCGGAATCTTGAGGACTAGAAACATCTCGAGAACGGGAATTAGTGGTATAAAAATTTTGACTAGTGGAAGAATTATACCTTGAGTATCGAGGCGTTTCGAGTTGTTGCTTGTGAAGTTTCATGGCGGCATGACATAAGGCTCCCAAATCCTTGTATGGGACAATCTCGAGGGGGCGCCGGATTGACGGATTAAGGCCGCTCATGAATTTGGTTCGAAGGGCAGAGGCGGAGGCCGAGATGCCGGCCTTCATATGCATATCCTCAAGCTTGGCTAAGTAAGCCACCGGAGTAAGACTTTCTTGTTGGAATTCGGCAATTTGCAACCGCATGTCGTTTTTGAAGTCGTCGGGCACGTACTTCTTAGTCATGACATAGATCAATTGATCAAATGTCATAACTGGTGCCCATCCTCGGTTCTCACGGTTGGTCTCGTACCGGTTCCACCAAGATTTTGCATCACCCTCAAAGTAATGGGTCGCCGCTTCGATTTTCTCATATTCCTCATTATGGCAATGCTTTAGAGCTCTTTTCATATCCTGTGCCTAATCAAGAAAAGCACAAGGATCATATTCACCATAAAATATCGGAAATTTAACCTTACCTTCCCTACGAGTTCGGTAGGGATCCGGTCGGGGTGGTGCCATGTATGCCTCTTCGTGATGGGCTCGCCGGTGGCCATCGTTATGTCGTTGGCGCCCATGATTAGGTTGTGCACGCCTTGGTGGGTTAGGAGGAGGCAACCATTCTTCTCCTCGATCTTGGTTCTCAAAAGGCTCGGGATGGGTGGGTGCCATGGACGGACATGTGCCACCCGCTCCAAGTCCGACTCATCGTCGGAGAACTCGTCAAAGTCATCTCTCTCGTCATAATCGTCATAATCATGATACATCGGTTTCCGGCTATGCCGTTGGCGGTGTTGGCCGGACCGATCATTCCCGGGACGTTGAGAGCGATCATTTGTTTGATGATGGTACCGGCCATACCCCGGGAGGGACGATTGGTGCGTTGGGCACTAGATGGAGGAGGGGAATTGCCATACTTACGTCGGTTGTGCTCATAATGCTTGTGCCGATTCTCCGTGTCAACATATAGCAAATCATTCGGATAAGGGTCAATGTGCATGTCACCTTCATTGTGGGACTAATGACCGTCATCTTGTAAGGGCCTTTGATTTTCAAAGACGGAGGCAAGCCGTCGACCGTTAGATTGTTCGGCTCCCAATATACCTTTGCCTTTGCGACGTCCATCGGATGTGGAAACATCGACCAAGGTTCCATTTGGATTCGGTGGGGTGGTCGTAAGGGTAAGAATTTGGGCCTTCAAAGCTTCAATTTCTTGCCGAAGTGAGGCATTTTCTTCGGTCAAAGTAGTGAGCTCTTGCCTTTTACGAGAGTCCTAAGAATTTTCCATTTCGATGTTAGTCATAACTCCAAAATTAGACACAATCTTGCAATCAATCAAGTGAGCAAGGTGACAAGTTAAGTCAGCGTACCCAAGTTCAAGTGTGTTAGGGTTCTACCTTTGGGAAAGCCGTTTGGCGGTTAGGCAAGGAAGGCAAATCCAACAAATTTGAACCAAAAGCACACAAAATCAAGAGATAATTTGCAACTTGTAAGAAAATGGAGAGATAGGAAATGGACGGAGTGTTTATCGGCAAGTTTTACTTGCTTTGGTCTTTGACCTTTTTCAAAAATCTGATTTTTCGGATAAAACGGTTTGTCGGACGTCTTTTACTTTTGTTTTTGTGGAATTGTTTCTTTTTGAAACTTTTGAATGCAACCTTTGGAATGCAAGAGATCAATGTACTTTTTCTTTTGAAACAAATCCGTTTTTTGAAGAGTTTTTGCTTTTTTTTGGTTTTTGGAATATCAAAAGACGCAATATCCGATTTTGTCAACAAAAAATCACAAGAAAATGGTGAAATTGATTAACAAAAATGTCGGATTGGGTGAGGAAAAAATGTTTTTGTGATTAATGGTTTGATGGCAAAGCAAAACAATGAAGAGTTATCTTGAGAAGAAGTGAGTTCTATCTTTTCAAAGATCCGTTGCAAAAGGTTATAACTATGAGCATCATGAAAAAGGGAGCAGAAGAGGATTTTAACACTGAGATTGATGCTTTGGAAGAGTCAGAAGAAGTGCAAGTTGAAGAATTCGAAAAATTGTATGATCGTTCGGTAAACGCTAGAAACCACGGTCAGTCGGTGTTTTCCACGGGTGTGGTTTCACCAATTCCGCCCGTGGAAAAGTATGTCGAGAGCGACCATTCAATTGACACACAAAACCATGGCCAAAAATACACCTTCCACAGCCGTGGAAGTAACAGTGACACCGTGGAATCTGAAAATGATGAGGAAAATTCCGTTCTTTCTACAAACGTTCATGCTTCTTCTTCCACCAACTCCACACCCTTGGAGACTTCCAAAGAGACCTCTGACAGCCCTCACAACACTCCAAAGGCATCTACAACTTTGGAATTGAAGCCAATTCCCGCACATCTAAGGTATGCGTTTCTTGGATCGAACTCTACGTTTCCCGTCATAGTTAGCTCTAGTTTAAGTGTAGATGAGCACGATAGGCTTACGATTGTTTTAAGGAAACATAGGAAAGCTTTAGGCTACACCATAAAGGATCTAGTAGGAACTAAACCATCTTTATGTATGCACAAGATACTAATGGAAGAGGATTATAAGCCTTCATGTTGACCTCAATGATTGTTAAACCCGATCATGAAAGAGTTTGTAAAGAAGGAGATCCTTAAATTGCTTGATGCAGGTATCATATTTCCGATAGAAAGTGGGTGAGTCCTATTCAAGTTGTCCCAAAGAAGGGAGGAATGACTGTTATGGCTAACAAAAACAATGAACTCATTCCAACGAGAACGGTGACAAGATGGAGGATGTGTATAGACTATCGCAAGCTGAGCAATGCGACAAGGAAGGATCACTTCCCGCTGCCCTTCATTGATCAAATGCTTGAGAGGTTAGCGCAACATTCTTACTTTTGCTATCTTGACGGTTATAGTGGTTTCTTTCAGATTCCGATTCATCCGGATGTTAGCATGAAATATTGTGATATTTTAGGCACGTTTTCTAAGTGTATTTCATCCATATTGGTATTCATTGATAGATCATTGAAGCAATTGTGAGCTAGTTTGTCTATATTGTCGATATAGAGGTCTACATAAGCTTTGTGTTGATTGTAGGCAAATAAGAGCTAAAACCGAACGGATTGAAGGAGAATGGAGATGAATTGAGCATGTCCGAGGATTGAGGACACCACAAAAGAGCTAAGGAAGATGCTAGGATGAAGAATTACACTAGAAAAAGGAGAATTACGAGCTACTTGTGTTCCACGCTCTAAAATACGGCCGTACTAGAGTCCACGCTCTAAACCACGGCCGTGGAACTTTGGCAACACAAGCGTGGAGCACTCCAGTGACTTACACGGCCGTGGAAGATGTGAAGAAACCGTGATGAAATTCCACGCTCTAAACCACGGGCGTGGAATCTTAGGAAACCGTGATTTAGGCGATCTTTTAACGTACAATTTGAAGCCACGATCTTTTACGCAATGGGCTGGACTCTTATTTTATCTTGCCCTATAAAAGGACGGAAAGAGAGAGATTCCGTCACCTCCTCATAGAGACCTCGGCATAGAGAGCTTTGCTTAGACCTTCGCTTACGCCTCCGCTTGGATCACGCTTAGAGCATCATCGCTTGGAGATTTGCTTCCGCGTATTGAGGGTTTCATTGGACGTACGGAGATTACGTCTTCTGTCCATAGGTTTGATTAGAAGACGGATTGACATCCCGTTCTTCGTTCTTATCAAGGATTGTGATTGTTTGTGTTATTCTGAATCTGCTTACATCATTGTTCTTGTTTGTGGATTTGAGAGTGATTTGAGATTTATTCAAGGTTTTCGAAGGTTTTCATCTTTCATTCTTTTAAATCTTGAATTTGATATCATAATGACTGTTGTTGGATAAAACCCTTTAGTAATTCTAAGGTGAAGGGTTGATAGTTGTGGCTTAGATGATGATAGATCGATCGTAAACAGATTGGACCCTGAGAGTTAGAGAGAATCGCCGACGAACACAAAATCACGGTGTGTTCTTGAGTTCCACGGCCGTGGAAGCTCAAGATCCAACCGTAATTTCCCTTAGTTTACGAACCTTGCTTTTACTTTAATCCAAAGTTAAAGATTTGCTTTAACTTAGTCTTGGCTTGCCTTTTCTAGGTGGTAGTGAAGCCTCAACAACCTCTGCCTCGATTTCGAGTGTCACAACCTTAATCGGTTTAGTTAGTCTTGATCCTTGGATTACAAGTTTGGGTATTTGACATTAATTCTTACCTTTAGATCCTTTCTATACTGAAGCCTCAACAACCTTTATAGAGAGCGTCTTTAGATAAGTCATATAAAGCCTTGGAACTTCACCGTACATTGCTTTGCATTAGTATACCTTTGCAAACCTCAACTTTGTCCTTATATCTTTAGTATACCTTGAATCCATTGCCACAGCTGGATTCCTGGATCTTTAGGATTGTTGTTTTCCCAATAATTTACAAAGCTCATACATTTACTCGCTTGACAATTCTATAATTGGATTTAACCCCCCAAATCCCTGTGTTCGATACTCTGGAATTCTTGCTTAACTATATCGATCCATACATTGCGGGTTCGCTTGCTTTTATTCTAGTTTTATAAATTTAAAGCTTGATTGCACGCACGCTAAGTGGCGAACAAGTTTTTGGCGCCGTTGCCGGGGATTTGGTCTAGGCCGAATTCGGTTATCGGTTGTCAAGGTTGGGAGCTTCTCCCTTGTTATTTGATATCTTTTCGAGTGTATGTGCAGGTCTAGGAACAACGAAGACCTCTTACCTCTTGATCAAGAGCTTGAGAGGACTTTGAGGAGAAAGCTTAAGGAAAGAAAAATGGTTGAAGAAAGAGAACGTGATTACCAAACGGAGTTAGCGGAGAAAGAAACTCAACTCCAATAGAGTGAGAAGACTCGTAGGGAAGAGATGGATCGTCATTAAACAAAGGTTGATGATCTATCGGACATGATGTTCCAAATGAGGTTGGAAATAAACAACCTCAAGGAGAAAAAGAGAAGAAGGAGACCGGGAAGATAGGTTAGAGCCAACTCATCCAATGAGGATAGCGACTCTTCCATGCCACAACTAGAGGAAATTGATCCAACGATCAATGTGAACCCGTTCTTTCCACGGCCAGCTGCAAATCGCCGTGTTCTAGCTAGAGGTGCGAGAGTCGAACGTGTAGATGAGGAGCCAAGAACTCTTGGCCAAAGGATGGATCCAACGCAGCAACCACGCCGTTTAGGTGTGAACTTTGATGTTGATGATGCACAAGGGTTTAGCTTCAACCCTCAAGTTATTACCATTGTCCGCCAAAATCAATTTGGGGGAACAAGCGCTGAATCTCCACACCAACATCTATAAAATTTTGAGATCATGATGGAGACAATGAAGCCAAAGAATGCAACTACCAACAACTATAAGCTCAAACCTTTCTTTTTAGGGAAAGCATTGTCTTGGTATCAAGCTCTTCCAAGTGGGAAACTTGAAACATGGGAGGATCTTTCTTCGGAATTCCTCACTAAGTTCTTTCCGCCATCTAAAACGGCGGAGTTGAGAGGTAAGATTAATGCATTTTCTATGAGATCTAACGAAAGTTTGTTTCAATCTTGGGAAAGATTTAAGGATTTGCTATTGGATTGCCCACATCATGGCATATCCAAATTGGCGCTATTGGAGATATACTATAAGGGGCTGGATGTGGAGACACAATTCAAGCTCCAATCCCTTTCATGTGGTACATTCATGGACATGAGGGAAGATGACGCTTGGGATTCATTGAGAAGCAAGCGCGAGTTATAGAGAAGTATTCTCATCGGAAAGTGGAGGCGAATCACGTGGATCAAGGAGCAAAGCTATCACAAGCGGCTCAAACTCAAATCTTTTCTCTCAATACGGAGATTAAAGAGTTGAAGGAAGCAATCAAAACCAACTTTCCAAAGCACAAGGAACAAGATGTAGGTTATTTGGGCAACAATAATAACCACAACGGGAATGAGAATACAAACCGCAACAACCGGAACAACAACCGGAACAATTGGAACAACAACAACAACAACCGGAACAACAATTGGAACAACAATAGGGGTTCAAACAACATCAATTGGCGTCCCAACCAACAAAATTCTGGTAATTCTTATTCTTCCAATTCAGAAAATTCACTAACTCCACCTTCCTCTTCTTCCACTTCTTTGAAAAGCCAGGGGCAAACATCTAATGGTGGAAGTACTTCGGGAAAGAGAAGCCCGATCCCATGTTGGAAACAATCTTGGGAAAGCTTCAAGGGTTGGAGACTCGCATCATCAAGGTTGATGATCACATAACTAAGGTTGATAAAGCCCAAAAGGTTTTAGAAAACCAAATGTTTAGTCATGCGGAGGAAGTTCCTAGGAATCAAGGGAAACTTCCAGGAAAGACGGAGGACAACCCAAAAGGAAGGGTGATGGCAATCACAACTAGGAGCGGAGTAACAACTACCGACCCGCAGCCTAAGTTTGTAGAAGTCCCCGTTGAGAAAGAGAAAGAAAAGGGGAAGGAGAAGGAAGATGTCTACGTTCCTCCTCCAGCTTACAAACCCCCCCTACCGTTTCCGCAATCTAGAGCAAGAGCGCGTCTAGACAAGCAATTCGGTAAGCTTATTGATCTCATGAGAAAACTGCATATTAATATACCTTTCATTGATGCAATTGTAGGTATGCCGGCTTATGGAAAGTTCTTAAAGGAGATCCTCTCTAACAAGAGAAAGCTAGAGGATTTTGGAGAGGTTAAGATGAGTTCGGATTCTTCGGATCTCATCAAAACCATGAAAGAGAAGATGCCCCCAAAGCTAAAGGATCCAGGGTCATTTTGTATTCCCATAGGAGTGGGAGATATCACATATGATGCATTATGTGATTTGGGAGCAAGCGTGAGCATCATTCCGCTTGCCTTATGCAGGAAGATCGGTTTAGGCGATCCTAAACCGGTAATGATGACGTTATACATGGCGGATCGTTCCATAACTCGTCCCGTAGGTATAGTTGAAGACGTCCCGGTCAAGCTTGGTAAGTTCTATGTTCCTATAGACTTTGTTGTGCTTGACATTCTTGCAGATAGTCCGGTCCCGATCATTCTCGGAAGACCGTTTCTTGCAACATCCGGCTGCATAGTCGATTGCAAGAATGCTAGGCTAGCCTTTGACATAGGAGAAGAGAAGGTAGAGTTCGTTCTTTCCACTTTGGCGAAGGAACTAGCCTTTGATGAGGAAATATTCAATATCCAAGACGAAGAGCTATCTAGAGAGGAGGTAAGTTCTATTCTCTTCAAAGATCCGTTGCAAAAAGTTATTTCTATGAGCATAATGGATATAGGGGAAGAAGAAGAGTGCAATGAGGCAATTGAAGCCTTAGAGGCACAAAAAGAAGTGTGTGAAGAAGAGTTCGAGAAACTCCACGATGAGGCAGAAAACGTACGGATCCACGGTCAGACGGCCTATTCCACGGCCGTGGATTTCACCAACAAAAGTGTGGAGCACTCCAGAGGGTTACACGGCCGTGGAGGAAACAGAGCCACCGTATTTACTTTCCACGCCCAAAATCACGGCCGTGGAGAAGGCAGGGATGCCGTAATTTTGGGTGAGTTCAAAGGAAATTGTTTCTCTTCTACAACTTCTCTTGATTCTTCTCCAACACCTTCCACATCCTTAGACACTTCTAAGGAAGCATCAGATACTCCTCAAGAGCCATTGGAAACTCCGATAGTGATGGAATTGAAACCACTTCCTACACATCTAAGGTACGCATTTCTTGGACCTAATTCTACCTTTCCGGTAATTGTTAGTTCTGATTTAAGCATAGATGAACATAGTAAGCTTATGGTTATCCTTAAGAAACATAGGAAAGCCTTAGGATATACTATAGAGGATTTAGTTGGAATCAAACCTTCCCTATGCATGCATAAGATCTTAATGGAAGAGGACTTTAGAACTTCACGACAACCTCAAAGGCGGTTAAATCCGACCATGAAGGAGGTTGTCAAGAAGGAAATTCTTAAGCTACTTGATGCAGGTATCATCTATCCTATCTCCGATAGCAAGTGGGTGAGTCCCGTACAAGTGGTTCCAAAGAAGGGAGGAATGACGGTCATCACCAACAAAAACAATGAACTCATTCCTACACGAACCGTAACAGGATGGCGGATGTGTATAGACTACCGCAAGCTAAACAACGCGACGAGGAAGGATCACTTCCCACTACCCTTCATCGATCAAATGCTTGAAAGGTTAGCACAACATTCGCACTTTTGCTATCTTGACGGTTACAGTGGTTTCTTTCAGATTCCGATACACCCGGATGATCAAGAGAAGACCACATTCACGTGCCCATGGGGTACGTTTGCCTATAGGAGGATGCCGTTCGGGCTTTGCAACGGCCCAGCCACCTTTCAAATGTGCATGATGGCCATCTTCTCGGAATATATAGAGGAAATGATGGAGGTTTTTATGGATGACTTCTCCGTTTATGGTTCCTCTTTTAACAATTGTCTTTCTAACTTTGCTCTTGTATTACAAAGATGTGAAGACACTAACCTAGTTCTTAATTGGGAAAAGTGTCAATTTATGGTGAAAGAAGGCATTGTATTAGGACACTTAATCTTTAGTAGAGGGATTGAGGTGGATAAAGCTAAGATAGAGACAATAGAAAAGCTTCATCCCCCAACTTCGGTGAAAGGGATAAGAAGTTTTCTAGGACATGCTGGATTTTATAGGCGTTTTATTAAGGATTTCTCTAAAATATCAAAACCGCTTACTAATCTATTGATGAAGGATGCAGTTTTTGAGTTTTCGCAGGAATGCTTAGATGCATTTAATATGATTCGGGAAGCTCTAATCTCAGCCCCGATTATCCAACCTCCGGATTGGAATCTTCCCTTTGAGGTTATGTGTGATGCAAGTGACGTAGCTATAAGAGCTGTCCTTGGACAAAGAAAGGAAGGGCGAACCCATGCTATCTACTACACTAGCAAAACGCTAGATGAAGCGCAGCTCAACTACGCCACTACCGAAAAGGAATTCTTAGCTATTGTATATGCAATTGACAAATTTCGCTCTTATCTTGTAGGTGCAAAGGTGATTGTATACACGGATCATGCTGCGATCCGGTATCTCCTTGCAAAGAAGGATGCGAAGCCAAGGCTAATTAGATGGATTCTTCTCCTACAAGAATTCGATCTAGAGATCCGCGACAAGAAGGGTTCGGAAAATTCTGTTGCGGATCATTTGAGTCGTCTAACACATCTAGAGGACGACCATCTACCTATAGATGACTCATTTCCGGACGAGCATTTACATATCATAGAGGAGTGCATCGATGTGATCACCAAAGGTAACGAACCATGGTTTGCTGATTTTGTTAACTATTTGGTTTGTCAGGAATTACCGCCCGGATTATCCTACGCACAAAGAAAGAAGTTCTTTAAGGATGTTCGGGAATACTTTTGGAATGAACCTCTCCTCTTTAAGAGAGGTCCGGATGGCATTATTCGGCGATGTGTGCCGGAAGATGAGATGCAAAGTGTCATCCGTCATTGTCATTCACTACCTTGTGGAGGACACGCTAGTTCGAATAAGACTAGCGCTAAGGTATTGCAATCTGGATTCTTTTGGGCTACTCTATTTAAAGATGTGCAAACCTTTGTTTCCTGCTGCGATGCTTGTCAAAGAACAGGAAATATATCTAGGAGGAATGAGATGCCTCTCAACAACATCCAAGAAGTGGAGATCTTTGACGTTTGGGGAGTAGACTTCATGGGACCATTCTCATCATCTTGTGGAAACCAATACATACTTTTAGCGGTTGATTATGTTTCAAGATGGGTTGAAGCAATTGCCTCTCCCACCAATGATGCTATGGTAGTGGTTAAGTTCTTTAACAAGACCATCTTCCCACGATTTGGGACACCACGGACTATCATTAGTGATGGAGGTTCTCACTTCATTGCCCGCCGTTTTGAAGCTCTTCTAGCTAAGTATGGGGTGACTCACAAGATCGCCACCCCTTATCATCCACAAACTAGTGGACAAGTGGAGATCTCTAACAGGGAGATCAAAGGAATCCTAGAGAAGACGGTTTCAAGGACTAGGAAGGATTGGTCTTTGAAGCTAGATGATGCATTGTGGGTGTACCGGACTGCATATAAGACTCCCATCGGAACAACACCATACAACCTTGTGTATGGGAAGTCTTGTCACTTACCGGTAGAGTTGGAGCACAAGGCGCATTGGGCGATAAAGTGGTTGAACTTTAGCATGAAGGAAGCGGGAGAGAAGCGTCTCTTGGACCTTAATGAGCCTGAAGAACTCCGCTTGAACGCCTACGAAAACACCAAGATCTATAAAGAAAGAGCAAAGCGTTGACATGATAAGCATATCATTCCAAAGGACCTCAAAGAAGGAGATCAAGTTCTCCTCTTCAATTCAAGGCTTCGTCTCTTTCCAAGTAAGCTTAAATCTCATTGGACTGGACCTTTTCTAATCAAACGTGTTTTTCCCCATGGTGATGTTGAAGTATGGGGTGAAAAGGGCGGAAGCTTTAAGGTAAACGGTCAACGACTCAAGAAGTATACACCGGAACTCCAAGCTGAAGAGTTCGCGCCCACCGCACTCGAATAAGTGCGAATTTGGTCTAGCTACGGACCTTAAACAAAGCGCTTATTGGCAGGCAACCCAAGGTATTGCATTTACGTTTTTGTTTTTATTCATAGATTAGTTTAGTTTAGACGTTTTGCTTTGTTTTGCCTTCGATGCCTTCCGGTATATTCGTGTTTTTGGATGTAGGAACAGTGGAAAAGAAAGGGGAAGGAAAAGTTTGAAGAAAATTGACGAAACTTGGACTTTGACACATTACAAGGAGTTCCACGGCCAAAACCACGGCTACAGTGACCGTAATTTTCAAAGGCCTGAGAAAAATCACCAAAACCACGGTTCCGTACATTTCCACGGCCGTGGAACCCCCCGACAGACCGTGATTTTCAAAAATTTTTACGGCCACTATATAAACCACGTTTCTTCACAAAAAACATATCAAAAACCCAATTTCACGCCCAAATCGCCGATTCCACTCCCCATCTCTCAATTCCTCATTCGTTAATCGTTTTTGACGATTCTTTGGCCAAAACTGAAGCAAATCCAATCACCAACAAGATCCAAGCAACAATTCGAGCGGAAAATCACCGGAGAAAACGGAATTCGGATTCCAAAATCCGAAAACCTAGGTTTTTCTCTTTTTCCTTCTCTTTGTCGATTCGGCTTCGTTTTTGCTAGAATTTTTAGGAGAACTGATTGGAATTGGACGGAAATTAGTCTAGAGCTACTTGTTGTTGAGTTTGGTGTGATTTTGCTGAGATTTGCGAAATTTCGAGACGAATCACGGTTCCTGGGTATTCCACGGCCGTGGAACCTGAAGAACAGGCCGTGGTTTTCAACAGAAAATGGATTTTGTAAGGAGAGTGTCTGGTAGAAACAAGGATAAGAAAAGGAAAGGCAACCCCTCTTCCTCTTCTAGAGCACCACCCGCTGAGCCTCCATCACCTCCATCATTACCATCACCACCTCCCCCTAGGATCCCTACTATCCATGAGGATCATCTAGATTCCTTAGAGAGGATCGAGGAGAGGACGGTCATAGGACCTAGATACTTACTGCTTGAGGAGTTAGAGCCTCTACATGTGATAGGGGACCTTACTTGGTTTTTGGATAGAGCCGGTTTAGTCATCTTCTCCGCTATTCGGGAAGATGCTTATGAGGAGATTACTAGAGAATTTGTAGTTTCCTTTGAGCACAGTCATGTTGACAGGACAATTTCTTTCTGGCTGATGGAAAGAAACTATGAGTTTTCGATTAGAGAGTTTGGAGCCTTCTTTGGGTTCCAGGAGACCTTTAATGGTCGATTCCCCAGTGGCGTGTACGCCAAGGATTTCTGGGAGGAGATTGCGATGATTTACGCCAGCGAGGACCGCTGGCAGCCTACTGATACCAAGGCTAGATTGATCTATCATCTAGCCTTGAAGATTGCTCATAGAGTGCTTTCTGAGTGTCTCTTCCCTAGGACGGAGACACCTCAGAAGATTAAGACGGATGAGCTGTTCTTGCTTTATAGTAAGTTATATGGCAGGCCAGCTGACTGCGCCACCCTCTTAGCTGCTACTATGAGCAAGCTAAAGAATAAGAGGGCAGGCAACATTGGATACGGTGGGATGGTCACCCACCTTGCTAGACAGTTAGGGGTAGACTTCTCCGCCTGCACCCGCATTGCAGCTAGACCCCTAGGACTTCAGGCCCTCATGACTAGAGGCCTCATCTTCCCCACTCATAGAGGTCCACCATATGTTGCTATGCCTTGGGAGAGTAGGACTGAGAGAGGCATTGAGTGGCTTCCTGAGTATTCCATTATGGCTGGACGCCATAACTGGAAGGAGACGTTCGCTGCCATGCATGCGAACAGATTAGTAGCCCCTCCCTATGTTCCACCACCACCAGTTGTAGAGGAGGAGATGAGAGGGGATGACGAGTTTGAGGGAGGAGGAGCTGATCATGACTTTGGTACATTCCCGGATCAGCCGGAAGCAGTTCCTGACCTTCCTAGACGCTCTCCCCGCCCTACTAGAGCTTCAGGATCTTCCTCTCGCCGTGCTAGTGTGAGCGAGAGGCCTACTTGGATGGCGGATCCTCCTTCATGGTATAGCACTCAGCCGGATTGGATGGGAGCTCCACCGCCTTGGCATGCACAGCCGCCACCTGCACTAGCACCTTCAGATGCACCGGCGTGGTACAGCCAGCCGCCTGGTTGGTACCAGCAGTTGCCAGAGTGGGCCACCGACCTTTCCAGCAGGGTCGGAGCTCTATAGATCCGTGCAGATGCTAGGGATGCACGAGCCGACGATCATGACCGCATGATGAGAGACACATACCGCCAGCAGTTTAGGCGGAACTATGATCCAGGCTTCTTCCCGTTTCCACCACCGCCTCCACCGCAGTGAGATGATTGATGATCTACAGTTTTAGCCGCTCCACCACCATTTTGTGAGTTCTTTTTCTTTCTTTCTTTTCTTCTTTTTATTTTTGAACATTAGGGACAATGTTTGTTCCAAGTATGGGGTGGGGTGTGACTAATAGTTTGTAATAACTCTTACTCACTTTGTATGCTTTTATCGAGACTACCTTGCATGTTTCATTCTATTGTTACACGTTTCATTATTGCATTGCATGAAAAAGCTTTTGAAAAACCTATAAAAATTGAAAAATTTTGAAAATTTTGTGCTTCTAATGATAGAGATGATTTCTATGATAATCACTACTTGTGAATTGAGTTTTGATGACAATCGCATGCTTAAACAAATAGTGAATTGAAAAGAAATTGAATGAGTTGATTATCCCTCTTTTGCAAGTTTCATAATGTGATGAGTGTTACCTAAATCATATTGAGAAATCAAGGTTGAAATCACATGATAAGTTCTTATACTTCTTTTTGAGATGATTAAGGCAATTCGATTTTCTTTCTTCTTTCTTTGATCATTTAGCCCCTCAATGAAATTGTGACCTCCTTTACCTATCCGGGAATTTGGAGGAGTTGATATTTGGCATGTTTGATATGGGAGGGCCATGAAAGCAATATTTTGCATTCAAAAGAATAGAAAGAAATTATAGGTTTGGGGAAGTCAATCATGACGATGAGTAACTCGGCACCATTCACATAGCCGGGTGTTTGTGTCTTTCCAAAGTTGGATTGAGCGATATTCCTAGCGGATTATGGTATGTGCATCAAGGGTTTGAGGGATCTCGTAAAAATGAGAAACGCCAATCTCCTAGGCTTCGGTTTTTGTGCACCTCTATCCATAACTCCAAAAGTAAAGTCGAAAAATGAATTGAAAAGAAGAGAGCGAAGCTCTATGTTGAAAGTGTTGCGGAAACCGCAAGAGAAAAAGAAAAGAGTTAGTTATCCACTTTCCCGGATTCATGTACCACATTCCTTAAAGTTTTCCATCCCTTTCCGCATTCTAGACCTTGTTTGAAAGTCCTTAAGATCAAGAGAATGATATATGACTTGGTGATCTAAATTGAAGTTTCTTATGATTGATTTTGATAATATTTGAAGGTTATGATGTTTACATGGAAGTTTGATCAATTTATGAGCTTTCTTTGCTCTTTACTCTTTGATTATGTGTATGGAAGTCTTATAAACGAATGAAGCAAGATTTGAGAATGATCTATTGACTAGAAAGCACATTCATCTAAAAGAAGTTTTGTTTTTGAGAGTGTACACATATTTCATCCTAACTTGAGTTTTAAAGCTTTTGAAAGATCTTGCTTGGGGACAAGCAAGTGGAAAGTATGGGGTTATTTGTTAGCATGAAATATTGTGATATTTTAGGCACGTTTTCTAAGTATATTATCCATATTGGTATTCATTGATAAAGCATTGAAGCAATTGTGAGCTACTTTGTCTATATTGTCGATATAGAGGTCTACATAAGCTTTGTATTGATTGTAGGCGAATAAGAGCTAAAACCGAACGGATTGAAGGAGAATGGAGATGAATTGAGCATGTCCGAGGATTGAGGACACCACAAAAGAGCCAAGGAAGATGCTAGGATGAAGAATGACACTAGAAAAAGGAGAATTACGAGCTACTTGTGTTCCACGCTCTAAAATATGGCCGTACTAGAGTCCACGCTCTAAACCACGGCCGTGGAACTTTGGCAACACAAGCGTGGAGCACTCCAGTGACTTACACGGCCGTGGAAGATGTGAAGCAACCGTGATGAAATTCCACGCTCTAAACCACGCTCTAAACCACGGGCGTGGAATCTTAGGAAACCGTGATTTAGGCGATCTTTTAACATACAATTTGAAGCCATAATCTTTTACGCAATGGGCTGGACTCTTATTTTATCTTGCCCTATAAAAGGACGGAAAGAGAGAGATTCAGTCACCTCCGCATAGAGACCTCGGCATAGAGAGCTTTGCTTAGACCTTCGCTTACGCCTCCGCTTGGATCACGCTTAGAGCATCATCGCTTGGAGATTTGCTTCCGCGTATTGAGGGTTTCATTGGACGTACGGAGATTACGTCTTCTGTCCTTAGGTTTGATTAGAAGACGGATTGACATCCCATTCTTCGTTCTTATCAAGGATTGTGATTGTTTGTGTTATTCTGAATCTGCTTGCATCATTGTTCTTGTTTGTGGATTTGAGATTGATTTGAGATTGATTCAAGGTTTTCGAAGGTTTTCATCTTTCATTCTTTTAAATCTTGAATTTGATATCATAATGACTGTTGTTGGCTAAAACCCTTTAGCAATTCTAAGGTGAAGGGTTGATAGTTGTGGCTTAGATGATGATAGATCGATCGTAAACAGATTGGACCTTGAGAGTAAGAGAGAATCGCCGACGAACCCAAAATCACGGTGTGTTCTTGAGTTCCACGGCCGTGGAAGCTCAAGATCCAACCATAATTTCCCTTAGTTTACGAACCTTGCTTTTACTTTAATCCAAAGTTAAAGATTTGCTTTAACTTAGTATTGGCTTGCCTTTTCTAGGTGGTAGTGAAGCCTCAACAACCTCTGCCTAGATTTCGAGTGTCACAACCTTAATCGGTTTAGTTAGTCTTGATCCTTGGATTACAAGTTTGGGTATTTGACATTAATTCTTACCTTTAGATCCTTTCTATACTGAAGCCTCAACAACCTTTATAGAGAGTGTCTTTAGATAAGTCATATAAAGCCTTGGAACTTCACCGTACATTGCTTTGCATTAGTATACCTTTGCAAACCTCAACTCTTTCCTTATATATTTAGTATATCTTGAATCGATTGCCACAGCTGGATTCCTGGATCTTTAGGATTGTTGTTTTCCCAATAATTTACAAAGCTCATACATTTACTCGCTTGACAATTCTATAATTGGATTTAACCCCCCAAATCCCTGTGTTCGATACTCTGGAATTCTTGCATAACTATATCGATCCGTACACTGTGGGTTCGCTTGCTTTTATTCTAGTTTTATAAATTTAAAGCTTGATTGCACGCAATGCTAAGTGGCGAACACCGGACGATCAAGAAAAGTCCACATTCACGTGCCCATAGGGTACGTTTGGCTATAGAAGGATGCCATTCGGATTGTGCAACGCTCCAGCCACCTTTCAAAGGTGTATGATGGCCATATTCTCGGAATACATTGAGGAAATCATGGGGGTTTTTATGGATGACTTATCTGTTTATGGTTCCTCATTTGATAATTGTCTTGCTTACCTATCTCTTGTTCTACAAAGGTGTGAAGAAACGAACCTAGTTTCAAATTTGGAGAAGTGTCATTTTATGGTTAGGGAAGGCATTGTTTTAGGACACTTAATCTCTAATAGAGGGATTGAAGTTTATAAGGCTAAGATTGAGACAATAGAGAAGCTTCCACCTCCATCTTCGGTGAAGGGGATTAGAAGTTTTCTAGAACATGTTGGATTCTATAGGAGATTCATTAAGGGCTTTTCAAAAATCTCTAAACCGTTGACTAATCTATTGATGAAGGATGTTGTTTTTGAATTTTCGAAAGAGTTTTTGGATGCTTTTTACAGATTCGAGAAGCTCTAATCTCAGCCCCAATAATTCAGCCTCCGGATTGGAGTCTTCCATTCGAGGTCATGTGCGATGCAAGTGACGTAGCTGTAGGAGCGGTGCTTGGAAAAAAGAAAGATGGACACACTCATGCCATCTATTATGCTAGCAAGACGTTGGATGAAGCTCATCTCAACTACGCCACAAGGGAAAAGGAATTTCTTGTTTTTGTATATGCGTTCTAAAAGTTCCGTTCTTATCTTGTAGGAGAGAAGGTGATTGTATACACGGATCATTCAGCAATCCGGTATTTTCTTGCCAAGAAAGATGCAAAACCAAGGCTGATTAGATGGATTCTCCTCCTTCAAGAGTTTGATCTTGAGATTCGTGACAAGAAAGGATCCGAAAATTCTATTGCGGATCACTTGAGTCATCTACCACGTGTCACAAATGACGACTTACCTATTGATGACTCTTTCTTGGACGAACAATTGCATCTAATGGAAGAGTGCATCGATCATATTTCTAGAGGTAACGAACCTTGGTTTGCTGATTTTTGTGAATTATTTGGTTTGTCAGGAAATACCTCCCGGACTATCCTACGCACAAAGAAAGAAGTTCTTTAAGGGTGTCCGCCAATACTATTGGAATGAACTTCTACTCTTTAAGAGAGGTCCAGATGGCATCATCAGAAGATGTGTTCCTGAAGACGAAATGCAAAGTGTCATTCTTCATTGTCATTCACTTCCTTGTGGAGGACACACTAGCTCTCACAAGACTAGCGCTAAGGTATTACAATCCGGATTCTTTTGGCCTACATTATTTAAGGATATGCAAACCTTTGTTTCTTGTTGCGATGCTTGTCAAAGAACAGGGAACATATTAGGAGGAATGAAATGCCTCTCAACAACATCCAAGAAGTAGAAATCTTTGACGTTTAGAGAGTTGACTTCATGGGACCATTCCCATCTTGTGGTAACCAATACATAGTTCTAGTTGTAGATTATGTTTCAAGATGGGTTAAAGCTATTGCTTCTCCAACTAATGATGCGACGGTGGTTGTTAAGTTCTTTAATCGGACTATTTTCCCAAGGTTTGGCACACCCCGAACCATCATTAGTGATGGAGGATCACACTTCATTGCCCATCGATTTGAAGCTCTACTAGCTAAGTATGGGGTGACTCACAAGATCGCCAAACCCTACCATCCGCAAATAAGTGGACAATTGGAGATTTCTAATAGGGAGATCAAAGGAATTTTGGAGAAAACAGTGTCAAGGACAAGGAAGGATTGGTCGTTAAAGCTGGATGACGCATTATGGGCGTATAGAACGGCATACAAGACCACCATTGGCACAACACCATATAATCTTGTGTATGGGGAGTCTTGTCATCTTCTAGTGGAGCTGTAACACAAGGCGTATTGGGTTGTTAAGTGGTTGAACTTCGGCATGAAGGAAGCGGGAGAGAAATGTCTCTTGGATCTTAATGAGCTAGAGAAACTCCGCTTGAACGCCTATGAGAACGCCAAGATCTACAAAGAGAGAACGAAGCATTGGCATGATAAGCACATCATTCCGAAAGACTTCAAAGAAGGAGACCTTGTTCTTCTCTTCAATTCTATATTTCGACCCTTTCCAAGTAAGCTTAAATCTCGTTGGAGAGGACCTTATGTTATTAAACACGTTTTTTCCCAGTTGAAGTATGGGGTGAGAAGTGCGGAAGTTTCAAAGTAATGGACAACGACTCAAGAAGTACTCTCCGGAACTCAAAATTGAGGAAGTCACACCGATTCTCCTCACTTAAGCTTAAAGGATTGGTCTAGCTACGGACCTAAAACAAAGCACTACTTGGGAGGCAACCCAAGGAAATGCAATCTCGTTTTATTTTTCGTTTTTCTTAGATTAGATTAGTATAGGTTGTTTTTGTTTGTTTTTCATCGACATCTTCCGGTTTGTCTTGTGCCTTTGGAAGTCAAGGTTGAGAAACGACCAAAAGAAGTGAAGAAAGCCAAAGGAACAACGAAATTTGGATTTTTGGCAGAAAAAGGGAAAACCACGGGTTCAATAGTGATTCCACAGCCGTGGTTTCTATAATTTAGCCCGTGGAAAAGTATGTCGAGAGCAGCCAAAGAAAAGGACGCAAAACCACGGCCTTACTATTACTTCCAAGGCCGTGGAATTGCACGACAAACCGTGGTTTTTGAAAATTTGATGGGACTATATAAGTTCTTCTTCTTCACAATTCTCTCAACTCCACACCTCTCTTCCACGCCCTAAATCACGCCCACAACCCTTATCCCGCATTTCTTCGTTGGGTGATCGTTTTGCACGATTCTTTGCTCCAAACTCAAGCAAACTTGATTCTATTGTGTATTTTGGCAACAAACAGCACAAACATTCACCGATCGGGCGAGATTTTGGATTTCTTCAAATCCAAAACCTAGGTTTTCTCTCAACTCTTTCCTTGGTTGATTTCCTTCGTTTTCTTTGAAGATTTTTGGGAGAACTGAACGGAATTCAACCTAGAAATAGTTTATGACTACTGTTGTTGAGATTGTTGTGGAATTTCTGGATTTTTGAAGAAAATCATGCATTTCCACGGGCTGCCGTACAAAACCACGGGTGTGGTTTCTTCAAGAACAGGCCGTGGTTTTCTGAAAATGTTTGGGACTCGCAAATCAAACCGAAACAAGAAGCAAAGAGGCGAAGGCTCCTCTTCCCAACCCTCTCCCATTGCTCCACCTACGATCCCTACCATCCATGAGAACAACTTGGGAGCTTTTGAAAAGATCCACAAACGCAAAGTCATTGCTCCTAGGTACATTGTGCTTGAACAGTTTGAGGATTTGCATGTGGTGAATGATCTTAGATGGATGCTTGATAGGGTTGGGATGACTACATTTTCTAGCATTAGAGAGGATACTTATGAGGAGATCACAAGGGAGTTCATAGCCTCTTTTGACCATAGTGCCGTTAACCGAACGGTCTCCTTCCGGTTGATGGACCACACCTACCATATGTCCATAGCTCAGTTCGGAGCATTGTTTGGATTTAGTGACACATACAATGGGACATTCCCTAAGATTTCTAGAGCTAGAGAGTTTTGTGAGGAGATTTCTATGGTAGTGGGTCATGAGGATCGTTGGCAACCGGCACACTCGAAAGCCAAGCTCATCTATAACCTCTCCTTTAAGATTGCCCATAGGATCCTCTCTGAGTGCCTTTTCCCTAGGACCGAGACTCCCTAGAAGCTCAAGGTTGATGAGCTTTATATCCTTTATTGTATGGAGGGATGGTGACTTACATGGCAAAGCAGTTTGGAGTTGATTATTCTGCTTGTGAGATGGTAGTTGTTGCGAGGCCTTTAGGGCTTCAAGGTTTCATGACTAGGGGGCTCTTTATTCCCCGTCACCGAGGTCCACCGTTCTTCTCCATGCCTTGGGAAGACAAGGGAGGACGTGGTATTGAATGGAGCGCTAATTACTCCATTAGGAACCGGCAGAACTGGAAGGCTACATTTATCCCGATGCATGCCAACCGCCTAGGAGCCCCAACTTATTACCCCGAGGATGTGACAGCCACTGATTATGAGGGTGTTGACGAGGATACTGATGAGGAGATGGGTGGTGATGAGTTCCCGGCCATTGGAGGTGCTAAGGAGGCTTTTGGAGATTTTCCGGATCAGCCGGCAGATTTCCAAGAGCCAGCTAGGAGATCTACCTACCAGCAGCAAACTTCCGCTTCTTCCTCTTCCCGGCGTGCCAGCGTGAGTGAGAGACCTCCGTGGATGGATGCCCCGCCGACTTGGATGGGTACTCCTCCAGCTTGGAAGGGAGCGTCACCGGAGTGGATGGCGCAACAGCCCGCATGGATGGACCAGCAGCCGGCATGGGTCACCGGACTTACGTAGAGGATGGATGCTCTTGAGACCCGCTTCAATAAAGACAAGGATGAGCGCCGTGAAAACGCAAGGATCCTCCGCGACGTTTACCGACAGCAGTTTGGGTGCCCGTTCGACCCAAACTTCTACCCGTTCCCACCAACTCCTATGGGATGAGTTGATTAGCTTGGTTCGAGATGCTCCACCGCCTTTGTGAGTTTCTTTGTTCTTTTCTTTTTCTTTTTATCATACATTGAGGAAAATGTGTATCTTAAGTATGGGGTGGAGTATGACTCTCATTGATGTAATAACTTAAAATATTTGCTTTGCTTTATCCAAGAACACTTGCATCTTTATTTTCATTGTCACACGTTTCCCTTTTGCATTGCATTTTTAATCTTTGAAAAACCCATAAAAATTTGAAATTTTTTGAAAATTATTGTGCTTCTAGGATTGGAAAAGACATCAATGATGAATCTACTTGTGGATTGAATTTTTTATGTTATTTATGTGCTTGATTTGAGTTGTGAATTGTGGTGAAATGGAATGCATTGTTTGATCTTCTTACAAGTTTAAATCACATTATAAGTTCTTGCGCTTCTTTTTGAAATGATTATGGCACCTCGATTTTTCTTGCTTCTTCTTTATTCATTTAGCCCTTGTTCAGCCAAAGCGTGCGTGCAAATAATTTTTATTTATAAAACTGAAACAAAAGCAAGCGAACCCGCAGTGTACGGATCGGCCTAGTTAAGCAAGTATTCCAGAGTATTGAACTCAGGGATTTGGTGAGTCAAATTCAGTTTCGAATAATATCAAGCAAGTAAAAATATAAAAGCTTTGCAAATATTAGGGAAAACAACAACCCTAAAGATCTATGTATCAAATTGTGGCAATCGATTCAAGATATACTATAGATATAAGGACAAAATTGAGAATTGTAAAGGTATACTAAAGTAAGGCAATGTACGGTGAAGTTCCAAAACCCTATATGTCTTACCCAAAGGTTCTCTCTATAAAGATTGTTGAGGCTGCATTATAGAAAGGATCTAAAGGTAGGAATTAATCTCAAATACCCATACCCAAACCCAAGGAATCAAAGATAAGCCAAAACGGTTAAGGTTGTGACACTAAAAACCGAAATAGAGGATGTTGAGTCTCGCTACTACCTAGGAAAGGCAAGCCACGGCTAGGTTAAAGCAAATCTTTAACTTTGGATTAAAGCAAAAGCAAAAGTCGTCAAACAGAGAAAATCACGGCTAAATCTTAAGTTTCCACGGCCGTGGAACTCAAGAACAACTCGTAATTTAGGGTGTCGACGATGTTTCTCACACTCTCAGGGTCCAATCAAGTTACGATCGATCTATCATCATCTAAGCCACAACTATCAACCCTTCACCTTAGAATAGCTAAAGGGTTTTAGCCAATAATCATCATTATGATATCAATAATCAAATTAAGAAGAATGAAAGATGAAAACCCTCGAAAACTCAATAACAACTCAAAGTCAATCTCGAAATCCGAACAACAAAGTATGTTTATGAATTCAGAAAAGTAGGAATAGAAATTCTCACAATGATCTAGAGAAGCCACAAAGAACGGGATGTCAATCCGTCCTTCAACGGAAACCCTAGAATATCCCAAAGTACACAATCTCCGAAAATCACGTCTTTCACAATCTCCAATCCTCAAGGTCGAAATGAAACCCTGAGGCCACCGTCACAAAAGCTCTCAGCGAATGCATAAGCGAAGGTCCCCGAAATTCTCTTCTCAAGCCTTCTTATAGGCGAAAATAGGGTTACGGGAAAAGCCCAACAATGTTGCTGACGTGGCAAATATGACACGTCATATGATCACTAAAATCACGGTCGTGAACAACTTTCCACAGCCGTGGTTTAGACCGTGTAACTTTCTATTGTGCTCCAAACTCACTTCTACGATCATGTTGCCAAATCCACGGCCGTAATTTAGAGCATGGTTCTTCAAATCCTCTTCCACGACCGTAATTTAGAGTGTGGATTTCCAAAACTCTTTGTTTTTGCCTTTGTTTCGTGACATTCTTCATTCATGCTCCTTCCTTAACCTCTCTAATGCATCTCTTTTCCATCGATCATAATCAAATACTCATTTCCTTCCTCATTTTGCTCCAATCCAAGCCTTTATTCACCTAAAAACAAAACAAAGCTAGTGCAAATCTCTATATCGACAAAGTGGGTGAACTAGCTCACATTTGCTTCAAACTCATATCTATGTACACATAAAAGAGGGGAAAAAAACTAAAACAAGTTCCTAAAATATAGTCATATTTCATGCTAACAAAATACGCCATACTTGTCACTTGCTTGTCCCCAAGCGAGGTCTTCAAAAGCTTAGAACATAAGGTAGAATGAAATATGAATGCAAAACAAAACAAACCAATCTTTTTGATTAATGTGCTTCTAATCAATAAATCATCCTCAAACCTTGTTTCATTCATCCTTGAAAATGTTCATACAGATAAACCAAAATATGTAAAGCAATGGAACTTCATAAATTGCAAATACTTCAAAGACAAACATCATAACCTTCAAACATTGTCAAAATCAAGCATGTGAAACTTTAATTTAGATCACTAAGTTAAATAACACTCTTATGATCTCAAGGACTTTCAAGTAAGGCCAAAAATGCGGAAAAGGTGGGAAACTTGTAAAGGAATGTGGTGTATGAATCCGGGAAGAAGGAAAAACACAAACTCTTTTCTTTTCACAATTTGAACTAACCACCAACTTAGAGCTTTGCTCTAGACTTTTTTCACATAATTTTTCGACTTTACTTTTGGAGTTATGGACAGCGGTGCACAATAACCAAAGCCTAGGAGATTTGCGTTTCTCAATTTCGAGATGCCTCAAACCCTTGATGCACATACCATAATCCGTTAGGAATATCGCTCAATCCGACTTTGGCAAGACACAAACACTCGGCTATGTGAATGGTGCCGAGTTACTCATCGTCATTATTGATTTCCCCAAACCTAGAATTTTCCTACACTTTGAATTCAACAATTGCTTTCATGGCCCTCCCACATCAAACATGCCAAAATCAACTCTTCCTAAATCCCAGATAGGTAAAGGAGGCAATTACTTTCATTAAGGTGCTAAATGATCAATGAAAGAAGTAAGAAAATTGAGGTGCCTTAATCATTTCATAAAGAAGTATAAGAACTTATATTGTGATTTCAACCTTTGTTTCTCAATATGATTTAGATAAAAACCTTCACATTATGAAACTGGCAAGGAAGGATAAACAACATACTCAATCTCTTCACAATTCATAATTCAATTCAAGCATACAATTGTCATCAAAAACTCATTTCACAAGTAGTTTTCATCATAGAATTCATCTCTAATCTTAGAAGCACAAAAGTTTTCAAATTTTTCAAATTTTTATGGGTTTTTCAAAGCCTTTTTCACGCAATGCAATAATGAAACGTCTGACAATGAAAGGAAACATGCAAGTGTTCATAGACATGCAAAGCAAAGTGAGTAGAGTTATTACATACGATAGTCACACCCTACCCCATACTTGAAACATACATTGTCCTCAATGTTCAAAAGAAATAAAAAAAAGAAAAGAAAAGCAAAAGAAACTCACTAATGGTGGTGGAGCGGCTCTAACCGGAAGTCATCTCAACATCATCATCCCTGTGGAGGAGGCGGTGGTGGATATGGAAAGAAATCCGAGCTAAAAGGCCGCTCAAACTGCTGGCGGTAGATGTCCCTCAAGATACGGTCGTTCTCCTGGCTCCGTACATCATGAGTCTCCTGTCGGATCGCTAGATCTCCCACTCTCCTCGAAAGATCGGTAGCCCATCCCGGAAGCTGCGAGTACCAATTCGGCGGTTGTCCATACCATGCAGGAGCGTTCTGAGGAGGAGGAGTTGGTGCTAGGGTGCATGCTCATACCATGGAGGAGGAGCTCCCATCCATGACGGCTGCTCCCATACCAAGCGGGTGGAGTCGTCATCCTAGTCAGCCTCTCACTCACACTAGCCCTACGTGAAGAAGAGGAACCGGAAGGTCTAGAAGGGCGGGGAGATCGTCTAGGCTGCTCCGGGAAATCGGCCGGATGATCCGGAAACGTACCAAAGGCATGCTCAACACCTCTTACATCATGATCATCACCTCTTCCCATCACCTCATCATCGTCCTCAGCTGGGACCTCATCCGGCACATATGAAGGAGCTACAAGTCTATTCGCATGCATGGCTACGAAGGTCGCCTTCTAGGTATGGCGGCCTAGCATGATGGAGTACTCTAGAAGCCATGGGATACCTCTACCACCCCTCTCCTCCCATGGCATGGCTGCGGTAGATGGAGCTTGGTGGCGGGGAAAGATAATACCTCTAGTCATAAGCCCGTTGAGACCCAAAGGTCTCGCCGCTATCCTAATACAAGCGGAGTAGTCTATCCCCAACTGAGTGGCTATGTGAGTCACCATACCCCCATAACATATGTTCCCGGCCTTCTTGTTCTTCAAATTACTCATGGTGGAGGCAAGGAGGGTGGCACAATCGGCGGATCTACCGGTAAGCATGCAATAGAGGAGGAATAGCTCATCGGTTTTTATCTTTTGTGGGGTCTCGTTCCTAGGGAAAAGACACTCCGAAAGGACCCTATGAGCTATCTTCAAGGCTAGATGGTAGATGAGCTTTGCCTTGGTGTCGGCCGGTTGCCAACGATTCTCACTAGCATATATCATGGCAATGTCTTCCCAAAAATCCTTAGCATACACTCCACTAGGAAACCTACCATTGAAGCTCTCATGGAACCCAAAGAAGGCTCCAAACTGAATGATGGAGAACTCATAGTTCTCCTCCATCAACCTAAAAGAGACCGTGCGGTTCACGTGGCTATGCTCAAAGGAAGTCACAAACTCCCTTGTTATCTCCTCATAGGCATCCTCTCTAATAGCGGAGAAGACGATCAATCCGGCTCTACCCAAGAGCCATGTCACAACATTGAGCGGCTCAAGCTCCTCTAGGAGAAGGTATCTAGGTCCTAGGATTGGCCTCTTCTCACTCCATTCTAAGGCTCCAAGGTAGTCTTCATGGATAGTTGGGATTCTAGGAGGTGGTGGTGATGGTGGTTCACTAGGAGGGGGTTGGGAAGAGGAGGAACTATCATCCTTTCTCTTCTTGTTCCTACTGGATTTCCTCTTAAACATTTTTCTCAGCAACAAAGAAAATCACGGTCTGCTCTTGGTAAACCACGGCCGTGGAACGTACAGAGACCATGGTTTTGGTCTGTCACTCTCAAATCACAGAAAATCCACACCAAACTTAACAATTACTGTCCTAGACTAATTCCAGTTCCAATTTCATTCAGTTCTCCTAAATTCTTGCGAAGAAATTGAACCAAATTGACAAAGTAGAGAAAAGGGAGAAAAACCTAGGGTTTGGATCTTTCAAATCCAAATTCCTCCTCCAATGTGGATTGTTCACTCAGTTGGTTGCTTGGATCTTGTAGATGGTTGAAAATGCTCCACTTTAGGCTCAAGAATCGAACGATTCGGACTCCGGACGAAGAATTACGGGTTGAGGAGTGTAGTCGGCGATTTTAGGCGTGGTTCTGGGCCTGGATTTGGGTTTTTGTTGTGTTTTTGTGAAGGAAGGTGGTTTATATAGTGGCCGTAAAATTTTTGAAAATCACGGTCAATCGGGGCATTCCACGGCCGTAGAAATGTACGGAACCCGTGGTTTTGATGAATTTTGCCAGATTTTTGGAAATTACGGTCACCTGTTACTTCCACGACCGTGGTTTAGGGCGTGGAAGTCTCTATTGTGTGCCAAAATCCAAGTTTCGTCAATTCCTTCCAACTTTTGCTTCTTTCCTTTGCCCATCCCTTATTCCTACATCCAAAAACATAACATACTGGGAAGTATCGAGGGAAAAAAAAGCAAAAAAAACTAAACTAAACTAATCTAAGAAAGAAAAACAAAAACGTAAGTGCAATACCTTGGGTTGCCTCCCAAGAAGCGCTTGTTTTGGGTCCGTAGCTGACCGTTCCTGAGTTTATTCGAGGACAATCGGAGCAATTTCCTCAACCGGGAGCTCCGGTGAATACTTCTTAAGAAATTGGCCATTCACCTTGAAACTTCCGCTCTTTTCACCCCATACTTCAACTACGCCATGGGGAAAAACACATTTGATTAGATAAGGTCCAGTCCAACGAGATTTAAGCTTATCATGCCAACGCTTTGACCTTTCTTTGTAAATCTTGGCGTTTTCATAGGTGTTCAAGCGGAGTTCTTCAAGCTCGTTAAGGTCCAAGAGGCGCTTCTCGACCGCTTCCTTCATGCCGAAGTTCAACAACTTCACAGCCCAGTACGCTTTGTGTTCTAGCTCCACTGGAAGATGACAAAACTTTCCATATACAAGGTTGTATGGTGTTGTTCCTATGGGAGTCTTATATGCAGTCCTATATGCCCATAGTGCATCATCCAGTTTCAAAGACCAATCATTCCTCGTCTTTGAGACCGTCTTCTCAAGGATGCCCTTGATCTCTCTATTCGAAATTTCCACTTGTTCACTTGTTTATGGATGGTAGGGAGTGGCAATCTTGTGAGTCACCCCATA
This sequence comes from Fagopyrum esculentum, assembly GCA_033239045.1. Classification (NCBI taxonomy): domain Eukaryota; kingdom Viridiplantae; phylum Streptophyta; class Magnoliopsida; order Caryophyllales; family Polygonaceae; genus Fagopyrum; species Fagopyrum esculentum. Next base: position 62,942,593 of record BSUD01000005.1, read on the forward strand.
CTTAGCTATTAGAGCTTCGAATCGACGGGCAATGAAGTGTGAACCTCCGTCACTAATGATGGTCCGTGGTGTCCCAAACCTTGGGAAAATAGTTCTATTAAAGAACTTAACAACAACCATGACATTATTAGTTGGAGAGCCAATAGCTTCAACCCATCTCGAAACATAATTGATAGCATGAATTATAGTCTATATTTTGGGGTTTGTTTGGACGTTTTATCTTCAATAATCTGCATGTTTGTGTGTACATTATGTGATTATATTACCATTTCATCTACCTTTGCGGGAATCGAGGTCTACACCTAGTTTTGTTGTAATCGTAGGTAAAATGGCACGTTTTGCATCAAAAAGGAGCAAAATGAGCTATGGAGTCATTGGAGCTACATTCAGGAACATAAGGAAACATCCAGGAAGCATAGCCATGGATTAAAGATTCACTTTGGACCAGATTTGAGAGATTTCACATTCAGTTGTGACTCACCTCGGTTGACTACAGAGTCTCCTCGACCGAGGTGATCCAGAGAAGTCGACTCGACCGAGGCGAACACCTGGGGCGCGGCGAGAATATTTTATTCTTGGCTGAGATCTTTTATCTTTGGAAAGAGGATCTTATATTTTTGGGCTTGGCTCCTGGAAGGAAGAAGATATGCTAGATCATATATTTTACCTATTTTTATGGGAAGAGATCTTTCTAAGATTTCTTATCTTTGGAGAGTAATTTTCCTATAAAAAGGGTTGGATTTTCCACAAATCCATACCCGCTATTACCCGATCACACACTGCATACATCCAGCATACATCCGAATACACCGCTGCAGCCATACTCCAGTTGGGAGATTTGAAGAACCTTTTTGAAGGTTGAAGGAAGAAAGTCTATAGCTTTTATAGCTTTTGAAGGGTTTGTGTAAGATCATCTTAGATTCCCTTCTTGTTTGTTGTCTTGTTGGATTTCTATCCAAGGAACGCTTGTGTTTTATAATTGATTCAGTTATTGAAGCCTTTCCCTTAAGGTTTTCTTGTTCAATTATTCTCTTTCTTCCCATATATTTGATTAATACTTTCATGATGATGAGTGGCTAATCTCTTTGTGTGATTCTAGGGTGATTAGCTGAAGGTTATGGGAAAAACAATGATAGAATAATCTTAATCACAGTAGGACCCTAAAACTTCGAGTCTTTACCTTAACCCTAAGCATCTCGCTCAGTCAATGAACATCTCGGCCGGGGTGGAATTTGGCTGACCGAGGCGACTTATCTGATCCGAAACTGAGAGTTAAGTGTTAGAGTTTGCCAAATCCTATTATTATTACACCTTTCCTGGTCCAATGCAAGCCTAGGATGAGACTTACCCGGTAATTCCTTTGTTTGTTTACCAAAGATCATAAGTGTAGGTAATAAAGGTTTATCCTTTATTGGGGTTTGAGTGTGCTTTCATCCCATCTTTGTGAGTTAGCCTGAGACTTACCCGGTAAAGGTTGATTCTATTCCCTTAGATGGTGTGTTAGTTTGAGGTTATAGTTCTTTATCTTAATTCCTTGATACTTACCCGGTAATAGGAGTTAAGGTTTTGGATTAGTGAGTAGTGAGACTTACCCGGTGATCTATTCCACTTTAGTAACACCTTCCCTATGCAAAAACCTCAGCTTTGTCCGCTTATCTTTAGATCTTGAGTTGGAACCACAACTAGATGCTTTAATCCCTAGAATTGCATATTTCCCTTATTGACTTTTATCATCTTTGATTGTTTTAATTCCTTTGTGGTTAGTAATTGCTAAAGCTTACCAATTCCGACTTTGTTTCACTAAGTCCCTATGATCGACCCCTGGAATTCCTTGCTTTTTACTACGATTGACCCGTACACTGCGGGTTCGCATCCTTGTTTTAAGCTTACATCTAGGGTTATAAATTTAAAGCTTGCACACACCGTTTGGAGCGAACAATAATATATAGCTAGAAGTATGTATTGGTTTCCACAAGATGATGGGAATGGTTCCATGAAGTCTACTCCCCAAACGTCAAAGATTTCCACCTCCTGAATATTGTTGAGGGGCATCTCGTTTCTCCTAGAGATATTTCCTGTTCTTTGGCAAGCATCGCAACAAGAAACAAAGGTTTGCACATCCTTAAATAAAGTAGGCCAAAAGAATCCGGATTGCAATACCTTAGCGCTAGTTTTATTGGAACTAGCGTGTCCTCCACAAGGTAATGAATGACAATGACGAATGACACTTTGCATTTCATCTTCCGGAACACATCTCCTAATGATGCCGTCGGGACCTCTCTTGAAGAGTAGAGGTTCATTCCAAAAGTATTGCCGGACATCCCTAAAGAACTTCTTTTGTGCGTAGGATAATCCGGGAGGTATTTCTTGACAACCAAGTAATTTACAAAATCAGCAAACCAAGGTTCGTTACCTCTAGATATCTTGTCGATGCACTCCTCTATGATGTATAAGTGCTCATCCGGGAAGGAGTCATCTATAGGTAAATCGTCGTCTTCAATGTATGGTAGACGACTCAAATGATCCGCAATAGAATTTTCTGAGCCTTTCTTGTCGCGGATCTCAAGATCGAATTCTTATAGGAGAAGAATCCATCTAATCAGCCTCGGTTTCGTGTCCTTCTTGGCGAGTAAATACCGGATCGCTGAATGGTCCGTGTATACAATCACCTTCGCAGCTACAAGATAGGAACGGAACTTTTCAAATGCATATACAATAGCTAAAAACTCTTTCTCAATTGTGACGTAGTTGAGCTGCGGTTCATCTAGCGTCTTGCTAGCGTAATAGATAGCATGGGTTCGGCCTTCCTTCTTTTGCCCAAGCACAACTCCAACGGCTACGTCACTTGCATCACACATGACCTCGAACGGAAGATTCCAGTCCGGAGGTTGGATAATCGGGGCTGAGATGAGAGCTTCCCGGATCTTATAGAAAGCATCTAAACAATCCTGCGAAAAATCAAAAACTGCATCCTTCATCAATAGATTAGTTAGCGGTTTTGAAATCTTAGAAAAGTCTTTGATAAAACGTCTATAAAATCCAGCATGTCCTAGAAAACTTATTATCCCCTTCACCGAAGATGGAGGAGGAAGTTTCTCTATGGTCTCTATCTTAGCCTTGTCTACCTCAATCCCTCTACTAGAGATTAAGTGTCCTAACACACTGCCTTCCCTAACCATGAATTGATACTTCTCCCAATTAAGAACTAGGTTAGTGTCTTCACACTTTTTCAACACAAGAGAAAGGTTAGAAAGGCAATTATCAAATGAGGAACCATAAACTGAAAAGTCATCCATAAAAACCTCCATGATTTCCTCAATATACTCCGAGAAGATGGCCATCATGCACCTTTGAAAGGTGGTTGGAGCGTTGCAAAGTCCGAATGGCATCCTCCTATAGGCAAACGTACCCCACGGGTACGTGAATGTGGTCTTCTCTTGATCGTCCGGATGGATTGGAATCTGGAAGAAACCACTATAACCATCAAGATAGCAAAAATAGGAGTGTTGTGCTAACCTCTCAAGCATTTGGTCTATGAATGGTAGCGGGAAGTGATCCTTCCTTGTTGCATTGTTCAGCTTGCGGTAGTCAATGCACATCCTCCATACCGTTACGGTTCTTGTAGGAATGAGCTCATTGTTCTTGTCAGTGATAACCGTCATTCCTCCTTTCTTTGGGACAACTTGAACGGGGCTCACTCACTTGCTATCGTAGATAGGATAAATGATACCTGCGTCAAGTAACTTAAGAATTTCCTTCTTGACAACCACCTTCATGATTGGATTTAACCGTCTTTGAGGTTGTCACGAAGGCTTAAAATCTTCCTCCATTAGAATCTTGTGCATGCATAATGATGGTTTAATTCCTACAACATCCTTTATGGTATAACCTAAGGCTTTCCTATGCTTCCTTAGAACAACCATTAGTTTCTCATATTCATCTTCACTTAATTCGGAACTAACAATTACAAGAAAAGTAGAATTAGTTCCAAGAAATGCATACCGAAGATGTTTGGGAAGTGGCTTCAATTCCATTGTTGTTGATGCCTTTGATGAGTCTTTAGGTGTGTCCGACGCTTCTTTAGAAGTCTCTAAGGGTGTAGGAGTGATGGAAGAAGACTCAAGAGTATTTATGGAAAGAACGGAATTATTCTCAGAAATACCCAAAATTACGGCACCACTATTACTTCCACGGCCGTGGTTTAGGGCGTAGAACTCAATTATGGCACCATTATGATTTCCACGGTCGTGGTTTTGACCGTGTAACTTACTGTTGCTTTGAAAATAGCTGGTTACGGTCATCTTGGGTGAAACCACGGCCGTGGAATAGCACGACTGACCGTGGTTCCTCACGTTTTCTGACCCATCGTAAAGGTTTTCAAACTCTTCCTCTTGCACTTCCTTTAACTCTTCCATGGCTTCAATCTCATCATTGCAATCCTCTTCTTCTCCCTTTTCCATGATGCTCATGGTTATGACCTTTTGCAATGGATCTTTGAATAGAATCGAGCTCACTTCTTCTCTAGACGCCTCCTCATTTTAGATATTGAGCATGTCCTCTCCAAGAGCTGGCTCTTTCACCAAAGTTGAGAGAACAAATTCAACCTTCTCTTCTCCTATGTCGAAAGCTAATCTAGCATTCTTGCAATCCACCATACAACCGGATGTTGCAAGAAACGGTCTTCCGAGTATGATCGGAACCGGACAATCTGCAGGAATGTCAAGCACAACAAAATATATTGGAATATAAAACTTACCGAGCTTGACTGGGACGTCTTCAATGATACCGACGGGACGAGTTATGGATCGATCCTCCATGTATAACGTCATCTTCACCGGTTTAGGTTCACCTAAACCGATCTTCCTATACAAAGCAAGCGGGATGATGCTTACGCTTGCTCCCAAGTCACAAAGGGCGTCACATGTGACTTCTCATACTCCAATTGGAATGCAAAATGACCCTGGATCTCTCAGTTGTGGGGGCATCTTTTTGTCATCGTTTTGATGAGCTCCGAAGATTCCGAACTCATCTTGACTTCTCCAAAGTCTTCTAGCTTCCTCTTGTTAGAGAGGAGCTCTTTCAAGAATTTCCCGTAAGCGGGCATACCTACAATAGCATCAATGAAAGGTATATTAATGTGCAGTCTGCTCATGCGTTCAATGAACTAACCGAATTGCTTGTCTAAACGCGCTCTTGGTCTAGATTGCGGGAATGGTAGAGGAGGTTTATAAGCTGGAGGAGGAACGTAGGCATCTTCCTTCTCCTTCCCCTTTTTTTTATCCTTCTCAGCCAGAACTTCTACAAACTTAGGCTGCGGGTCGGTAGTTGTCACACCGCTCCTAGTTGTGATAGCCATCACCCTTCCTTTTGGGTTGTCCTCCGTCTTCCCGGAAAGCTTTCCTTGATCTCTAGGAACTCCTCCGGCCTTGCTGAACATATGGTTTTCCAAAGCTTTCTGAGCTTTATCAACCGAAGTTATGTAGCTCTCCAACCCTTGGAGATTTCCTAAGATCCTCTCCAAAATAGGATCGGGCTTCTCCTTCTCCTTATTGTTTGAACCATTTGATGTTTGTCCCTGGCTTTTCAAAGGAGTAGAAGAAGATGAAGGTCTTAGTAAATTTCCGGAAGTTTGATAGGAATTACCGGAATTTTGTTGTTGGTTGAACCGTCAATTGTTGTTGGAATTTCAGTTGTTATTGTTATTCCAATTGTTGTTCCAATTGTTGTTCCTGTTGTTGTTCCATTTTCCTTGGTGGTTGTTGTTGTTGTTTCCTAAGTAGCCAACATCTTGCTCCTTTGGCTTTTGAAGGCCAGCTCTAATGATTTCCTTCAACTCTTTGATTTCGGTGTAGAGGGAGAATACTTGAGTTTGTGCAGCTTGTGTTGGCTTTGCTCCCGGATCCCCTTTGTTCCGGCTATTTGGATCCACCTTCCGGTGGGAATACTTCTCAATCACTTGGGCTTGCTTCTCAATGAAGTCCCAAGCATCATCTTCTCTCATGTCCATAAATGTACCACAAGAGAGAGATTGGAGATTGAATTGTGTTTCCACATCCAACCCTTTGTAATAAATCTCCAATAACTCCAGCTTTGAAATGCCATGGTGTGGGAAATCCAATAAGAGGTCTTGAAATCTTTCCCATGATTGAAACAAACTTTCGTTAGCTTTCATAGAAAATGCATTAATTTTACCTCTCAACTCCGCCGTCTTAGATGGCGGAAAGAACTTGGTGAGGAACTCCGAAGATAGATCCTCTCATGTGTTAAGCCTTCCAGATGGAAGAGCTTGATACCAAGCCAAAGCCTTGTCCTTTAAAGAGAAGAATAACGGTTTGATCTTGTAGTTGTTGTTGGTAGCCCTTTTCGGCTTCAATGTCTCCATGAGAATCTCAAAATTCTGCAAATGTTGGTGTGGAGATTCCGCACTAGTTCCACCAAATTGACTTTGGCGAACCATGGTGATAACTTGCGGGCTAAAACTGAATACCTGGATGTCCTCAACTCCGAAATTCACACCTAGACGGCGTGGATGCTGAATTGGATCCATCCTTTGCCCAAGTGTCCGTGGTTCATCCCCTCCATGAGTAACTCTCACATCTCCAGCGGGAATGCGAGGAACAAGCGGTGGTCTAGGGTTGAAATGAACGGGATGGATCACCGAATCAATATCCTCAAGTGTTGGCATATCCTCATCCTCATCGTCGGATGATTCAGCTCTAATGGACATAGTTGGTTTCTTGACCTTATTCTTCTTAGCATCACTCAGCTCCAACTTCATGTCCATCATCATAGCTTTGAGCTCATCAATTTGGAATTGATGACTTGTTAATTCTTCCAAACGAGCCTTCTCACTCAACTTAAGTTGAAGTTGAGCTTCATCCAATTCCGCTTGGATGTTTCTCTCATTGTTTTCAGCCATCTTTCTCTCCTTCAACTTTCTTCTCAAAGTTTTCTCAAGTTCTGGATCGAAAGGAACTAGATCTTTGGTAGATCTAGTCTTTTGCATATACCTACAGAATCTGCAAAAAGCATTCACAAAGAGATATCAAATAACAAGAGCAAAGCTCCCAAGCTCGACAACCGAAAACCGGAATTGGCTTAGACCAAATCCCCGGCAACGACGCCAAAAGCTTGTTCGCCCAAAAGCGTGCGTGCAAATAAGTTTTATTTATAAAACTGAAACAAAAGCAAGTGAAACCGTAGTGTGCGGATCGGCGTAGTTAAGCAAGTATTCCAGAGTATTGAACTCAGGGATTTGGTGAGTCAAATTCAGTTTCGAATAATATCAAGCAAGTAAAAATATAAAAGCTTTGCAAATATTAGGGAAAACAACAACCCTAAAGATCTATGTATCTAATTGTGGCAATCGATTCAAGATATACTATAGATATAAGGACATAATTGAGAATTGCAAAGGTATACTAAAGTAAGGCAATGTACGGTGAAGTTCCAAAACCCTATATGTCTTACCCAAAGGTTCTCTCTATAAAGATTGTTGAGGCTGCATTATAGAAAGGATCTAAAGGTAGCAATTAATCTCAAATACCCATGCCCAAACCCAAGGAATCAAAGATAAGCCAAAACGGTTAAGGTTGTGACACTAAAAACCGAAATAGAGGATGTTGAGTCTCACTACTACCTAGGAAAGGCAAGCCACGGCTAGGTTAAAGCAAATCTTTAACTTTGGATTAAAGCAAAAGCAAAAGTCGTCAAACAGAGAAAATCACGGCTAAATCTTGAGTTTCCACGGCCGTGGAACTCAAGAACAACTCGTAATTTAGGGTGTCGACGATGTTTCTCACACTCTCAGGGTCCAATCAAGTTACGATCGATCTATCATCATCTAAGCCACAACTATCAACCCTTCACCTTAGAATAGCTAAAGGGTTTTAGCCAATAATCATCATTATGATATCAATAATCAAATTAAGAAGAATGAAAGATGAAAACCCTCGAAAACTCAATAACTACTCAAAGTCAATCTCGAAATCCGAACAACAAAGTATGTTTATGAATTCAGAAAAGTAGGAACAGAAATCCTCACAATGATCTAGAGAAACCACAAAGAACGGGATGTCAATCCGTCCTTCAATAAAAACCTTAGAATATCCCGAAGTACACAATCTCCGAAAATCACGTCTTTCACAATCTCCAATCCTCAAGGTCGAAATGAAACCTTAAGGCCGCCGTCACAAAAGCTCTCAGTGAATGCGTAAGCGAAGGTCCCCAAAACTCTCTTCTCAAGCCTTCTTAAAGGCGAAAATAGGGTTACAGGAAAAGCCCAATAACGTTGCTGACATGGCAAATATGACACGTCATAAGATCACTAAAATCAGGGTCATGAACAACTTTCCACGGCCGTGGTTTAGACCGTGTAACTTTCTGTTGTGCTCCAAACTCACTTCTACGATCATGTTGCCAAATCCACGGCCGTAATTTAGAGCGTGGTTCTTCAAATCTTCTTCCACGACCGTAATTTAGAGCGTGGATTTTCAAAACTCTTTGTTTTTGCCTTTGTTTCGTGACATTCTTCATTCATGCTCCTTCCTTAGCCTTTCTAATGCATCTCTTTACCATCGAGCATAATCAAATACTTCTTTCCTTCCTCATTTTGCTCCAATCCAAGCCTTTATTCACCTAAAAACAATACAAAGCTAGTGTAGATCTCTATATCGACAAAGTGGGTGAACTAGCTCACATTTTCTTCAAACTCATATCTATGTACACATAAAAGAGGGAAAAACAACTAAAACAAGTGCCTAAAATATAGTCATATTTCATGCTAACAACCCTTAAATGAAATTTTTGCCTCCTTTACCTATCCGGGAAATAGAAAGAGTGTAAATTAAAGTTTTTATGAGGAAACGTGAAAGGATAAGAATTAATAAACCATTTTCCACTATTTATAGCGAAGACGATAATTATCCTTTAGCGAAGTTGATAATTATCGATCTAAAGGCGGGTTGAACCCCCTTCTCTAAACTTCTCGAAATTGGAATAATAAATCTGGAATATTGTAGGGATAATTATTCCGCAACTGCCTCGAAAAACGCGTGTTCCTAAGCTGTCTTTCTTAGCCGCTAAGAAATAAAATAGTGACTCTTTAGGCCGTTTTGTCTTTCCATGTTATTTCATATTTAGCACATGTCCAATGTCTTGATCATTTCTCTCAACTGCAATTTTATTAATTGAAGCTCCCAAATGCTCCAAATAACACCGGAGGGTAAAATAATTACCCGGCGAAAAAGTGAAAAATTTCCCATAAGTCCAAAATTACGCTAGGAACATAACAGTGGGACCCATACTCATCACTTACGCAATCTTCGCGAGTTATGTATCAATGATTTAATTAGAATTTGAAAATCCTAGCTCTTACATCAAAGACAGGTTGACTAATTGTCTTCGTCTATAGCCTATTAAAATTTTTAAATCTCGAGGCTTCTGCTTGTGTTTGTGATATATTAAGTTAACTACTAGTTCCTAGAACTTCCAAATTTGGTCTATAGTTAGATCGAGTACTTTCCAGATCCATATTATGTGTAGCAAGTTCCCTAATAGCGTTTCCCCAATTATTGGCTTCTAAAATTTTTGTTTAATGATGCTAATAACCTAACAATTTCATAATCTACATTAAAGGAAGGTTCCTTCCTAGGATTTCTAGTTGGAAGACTTACTTGTTTTTGTGGAGGCAAATTGAAATGAGGATTAAGCCTATAACTTTTACTCTTGGAAAAACTTCTATTTATTGGACGTGGATGAGAATTTGTATGAATTCTCCCGTCTTCTAATAGTTAAAATTCTTCCTTGATTAGGAGGAGAAGGTTTTTCGAAGGCATTGATTCACATTGTCTTTAAACTTATTTGGGTTGGCCTTACTTTGACCGGTATTGCTTTTTGTCCCAGGCCAACTACTTCATATTTATCTCCTAATACCATTTGAGTTCTAGTAGGTGGGTTGGTAGTATTTTGTAGTTTATAAATGAGCTTCTATTTCAACTGTAAAGGACAAGTTCCTTTGTGCATACTAATTCCTTCAGTTAGCAATTTTAATGTTAAGAATTTGTGTGCAAACACATCTTCAAGACTTACATAATAATTTGGTCTACATACACAAGACACTAGTTCTTGACTTATATTGCATATTACTCCACTAATAGTTTGATCACTAAATTTTTTGTGCCTAGTGTCACAAACAAAATTAATGCAATGCACAATCTTACCAAAGTCTTGTAATAAAGTAATGATGACATGAATTGCACAAACTGTACATATATTTTTTTTGTCTTTGCTGTGTTTGTAGATATTCTTCTAATTAAATAGGTTTATTTTAGTAGCTTGATGTTCTTTATTTTTACTACGATATTTTCAACCATTTTTTCACATACAAACTTTGAGAATATTAGAATGAATGATCTTTTAAAGAAATGTTTTTTTAGCAATGATCGGGAACTTAGCCCCTAATCTATGCATTTTTTTCAATTGTTCTTCGTCGATGGAAGTATCAACTTCTTGCAATTGGGATAGAGTAGTTGTTTTTTTTTTAAGAAAACATTTCTTCCATTTTTTTTAGCTTTACTATCTTCACATTGCATCATTTCACATACTTCCTATAACAGTGGCGGCCGCAGGATTTTAAAAGGGGGGGGCGAAATTTAATTTTCGATAAAAATATTTATGAAAATAAAATTGCGATAAAAACAAAGTCAATATGTCATCTACTTACAATAAACAACAATACTAAAAAAATTATAAAAACATTACACTTAAAAGGCGCGGTCATAGACCGCGCCTATATATTTTAAAAAAAAAACGTTGTCCTATAGGCGCGGTCTATAACCGCGCCTCTTTAGTTTTTTTTTTTCAAAAACGTTACACTATAGCCGCGGTCAAGGACCGCACCTCTATTTGTGTTTTTGTTATCTTTATTTCAGATATTAAAACGTTGTCCTCGACAACGCTTTTTACAAATAAGAGTGTGGTCTAAGACCGCGCTTCTAATCCAAACAACAAATCTCGTGCATTTTGGTGAATTATTTCACTCTAGAGTCTAAGTTTCGTTCACTTCGACGAAAGATCCAAAAAAAAAACATTTAAATATAACACAAGAATAGTGATATTTAAAAAAAATAAATTGTAGAAAATTTTTTTGTAAACGAGAGAAGCACAACCCATTTTAAAACGATTTTTTTCACAAAAAAAAAAGAAATTTTTTTTCCTCGGAGGGGGGGGGCGGCCGCCCCACCCCGCCCCCCCTTGGGGCCGCCCCTGTCCTATAATCAAAACTTTCAGATTCTTCCTCTTCCTCCACCACTTCTACAATTCCATTATTATTATTATTGTTATTTAAGGCTAATCAAGAGCTTATTCTTATGTTATTTCAATATACTCTAAGCTCCATCCATCCTCAAACAAGATTCACCCACAAGAATCTCAAGATCTCAAAAGCTTATTCCAGAAGATCTCAATCGGTTAAAGATGTCGGTATTTTCTTTACAAGAAAGTCTATCCCTTCCAATTCTTCGCAAACCACAAGAGAAGCTATTGTTGGGTATGGTTTCTTCGGTAGGAAATTCTCGATTAAGAGAAGTAGTGAATTGGGGAAAAATCGGTATGTTTGTTTATGATCTTATTTGTTATGAGAAGGGTTTGTCTTTCAAGATGTTGGGACTCTTTCTTCAACTTTGGAGATGTTGGTTCCCTGTCTTATTGGGGGAGTGGAAGGTGGCGGTCTTTGAATCGTTTTCGTTTTTTGTGATTGTCTGACCTATCTTCAAAAGACCCTCATTTCATGCACTTTGTCTGCTGGAACAATCTTTTTGCTAACCAAAAACCACAACTTTTCATTAAAACTGGTAACCACAATTCTTTGTTTGCTCTCACCTACAAATTTCAAAGGCTTTCCGGTATGTCCCTTGAGTACTTGACCTTTGAAGTCAAAAAAACTAGCTACAACGACTCCTAAACCATCTTCTCTTGTGAAACCTGAGTCAACTTCAGTGAAAATTAGTGGATTCTTGGTTCAATAAAACCCAATTTCTAAGGCCTTAAAGCCTCCCCACTCTAATCAACATCTACCTAATGAAGGGCTCTCCAAACCTATCACCAAAGTAAACAAAGAAAGGAGGAACAATTAAATGGCATCAACAAGCATTTTCAGGAACTCCTTGTTCGATATCTCACAATCAAATAATTCGATTAGAGCTTTTGATGTAAGCTCTTTACCTTGGTGAATAACAAAGTCATCCCGCTCAAGATTGACCGTCAATTTTTGTCTTATGTGGTGATGATGATGAAACTTTCAGAAAATTTCCCTTGCGTGTTCACCAATTGAGCCTATTCGCTGTTGGAATGCTAATTTCTTTTAGTATAACTCGTTAGTGTGGTAAAAAAAACTTTATATAGAGTCAGAACCTACTACATCAAACTTGTTTGATTACAAAACCAAATTAACGATCACCAAAGAATCATGGACTTATGTTCATGCTAAGTATACCACTAACGCCGTGCCTTACAAGGACTAGGATCTCACGCCTACGATATATTCATTCTACTTCTTTAAAATAAAGGTTCAACTTTAACAATTTGTGGAAAGATGATGAGAACCAAGCCCTTGACCAACTTTTCGTTACCAATTTTCTCGGATATTTTTGGGTTTTTTCAGAGGAGGTTTGTCTCGTCCTAAGGCCTTATCTCTTGTGGCCCAACAAATCTGGTATCGGCATAACGGCCCTAATAACACCAAATTTGATAACAATTAATAAAATTCAAGATCGAGTGAGTTTAGACTCAATATCACAAACCACCAAAGATTCAGTTTTGTTAACCAACTCTTCTCAAACTATGTTTCCCGTTGTAAATCGCTACTCTTTAAACAATCAAAGTGGAATACATTTTTGCATCACGATACCCATGTGTTGCAACTTCGTCTTCCTTGTTTTGTGCTGTCTTTGGTGGCGGTTTGAGTGTTTGTCGAGAAAGGGGTGTGGATGTGCGATCGACTCCTAACGGCTCTGTAGTAGTCCAAATCTGAGGTGTCCACAACTATTCCTCAGGCTTCCTACCTGTGTACTTCCTCCGAAGATGAACTTTCATGCTCATCGCTTCCGGCTGACTTGATCATTATGCTTTTCCCTAGAGATGTGTTGCTTTTCCGGTTTTTTTTTTATGTTAATCCGTCTGCCGATCCTTATCGGCCTTTCGATCCAATAGTCGGTGCGCCGTCTATGGGATTGAACCGCTTTCCATCATCAAAAAAAATATTCTAAGCTCCATAAAGCTTCAGCAAGTTTATTATTCTTTCTATTTTGCATTCATTAGCATAATGACCTATTTATTCGCATGTCCAAGATTTGCAATTTTTTTCTTCCTGGGACATTAAGAGACTATTTTAAAGAAACTTCTTTTCTTAACAAAGGTTTTTCGATAATACTTTTTCTAATATTTCCCCCCTCTTTGTTTATTAAAATTTTTCTTCCTATAATACTTTCTTCTGTAACCATTTCAGTTACATCCTCATTCTCCATGAAGATCCCAACAATTTAGATATTGTCTTTTCATGTATTGATTTCCCTTAACTTTTTGATATTTTTTCTCTACCCTTTTTCTAACAAACCTTAATCTATTTTCTAGGGTATCATTCGAGTTGTATTTTTCTACCCATTCTTGATATCCTTCTTTAATTTCTTCATTTATGGGTTTAGGGAGTTTATCGAATAACATTTGAAGGTTTATAGTAATTATACCTTAAATTCTGTTAGATAATTTTCTAAATATCTCATATTATAAAATTCAAGGAATATTTAATTTTCTTTGCCATTAAATTAATTTTTTTTATCTTTATCATCTCTATTTCCAACAAACTCATATCCTAAGACTTTGTAGAGTTGCCTAAATATAATATCTGGTGGTTCTATTTTTCCCTTAAGGTTTCATTAATTTCTTCATCGATTCCTTCATACCAATCTACCACAATCCCATACAATCTTGCTCGATATAATTTAAGAATTTTGCAAATCTTCAATTAGTGTTCATGCTTAAGACGCTCATTATATTTCTCTTGTAAAAGTATAGCACATCATCTCGGCTTCTTACTACATCTAGATTAAGCTTCTATCCAATTTCATTTATCGGTTCAAGCAAACAGTTCTCTTTTATTAGGGTTTTGGTCCTCTAACTCTGAATTTAGTTGTTTTCTGTAAAAACTCTTTGGGTTTAAATTAACTCTTTACTAACTCGTTGACCCTTATTCATATTCACGATAACAAGCTCTAGTGACCTTGTTAACGTCCTGTTATGGAATTACTTCCTCTTCCACTTCATTAACATCTATCACTCTTTTTCCCATCTCTTTATCTAATTTTCTTATAACTTTACTTAAGGATATGGTCTCTAGGTCTTTCAATTTGATTAATCATATTTGTTGATAGAGCTCTTCTTCATCAGTGTAGTAACCAAATTTGTCACTACTTAAAGAATTCATTTCTTTGTCAGGCATATCAAGCGTCTCCTTGATTTTCTAGCTATTCTTCTCGTTCTTCTTTCGTTTTGGGTTTTTTTAGTTAAACTTGGTACTAAAAATGTATTTTTGAGATTTTTGTTTTGGAATGAATAGTTATAAGGAAAACAAACTGACTTTTTTTTTAGGGTTTAAGATTATTCTTGCACCAAGATGTCTAATTTTACTGTTAATTTAAAAGAAAATTTTAATTTTCTTCTTTGATAGATAATAAGACGGCATATATTTCATCCCTATCTTTTGCAAGATTTGTTCACAACTTGATTAATTCTACTTTTTTAAGTCTGCAATTCGTCGATTATAGTATTTAAAATAGTTTCGTGATGACCTTATCCAACGCTTAAATGATATGCATGTGGTGCTAGTTTATGTGGACAATTTTCAAAAATCTCCGATTTTACTTAATCATGTGGATTTTTTATTAATTTTTATGTTTACTTAACTACTTGGCTCTAATACCAAATGACATGATCACATAAAAATTACAAAATAAAAATTACAAATAAAGATATAAATGTAACTTATTATAAATTAGATACCCTTAATATAAATTTGGAAAAATTATTCGTAAGAATAAAATAGAAAATAGGATGGATGGGACCCTTTAGAGGAATACGAAGGATTTAAAAAATCCATGTTGCTTTCAAGCTAAGAGGATATGTATTACATATTTTTATTCTTCTTCTGTAGGAGCTGACCGTTGAGTACATTTAGAGCGTCGATGAGCTGTGATTTTTACGTGCTCAATTTCCAACCTTTCTCTCGTTACAGCGACTATATATTATATTCAATTTTGGAACTATTAAAAATACAGTTCAACTTTATGAAACAATAACAAATTGTTTCAATAATATAACTAATGGTGGAATTTCTTATTTCTTATGTTGGAATTATTCTATAGGTATTTAAAGTCAAATCCCGTTACCAAGTTGCGGTTTGTATGTTAGTTTTATTTTTTTTTTTTTTGATGGAAAAAGAACCGGAGCTCCCCGCGCCTACGCGCAATTAACTAAAAACCGAATTACAAACTCGAAAAACGAGGGAACAAGACGCCCCTCCAATCATCCAACAAAAGATTTGTAACCTCTAGAGGGGGATCTAAGAGACGGTGAAAACCAAAATCCAAAGAGAAAGCTAGGTTTGCAATCGCATTGACAACCCTATTACCTTCCCGAAACACATGATCGAGACTCACTTGCCAGTCCCGAGTAAGGAAGCCTTGGCATTTGATAACCAGGCTCGACAAAGGATGATTATTGCTAACCCCCTTCCGAATCATCCCCACAATCAGAAGGGAGTCCACTTCAACCATCACATTCCTGAATCCAAGATCCCATGCTAATTCCATTCCGAGATAAGCTCCCCACAGCTCAGCCTCTGGGACAGTTGTAGTGCCCAGTTTCGCAGCAACCCCATGGACCCATTTCCCTTGATGTATGTATGTTAGTTTTATATTAGATAGTAGTATGAAAATAACTAAGTTATAGATTATTTGATTAAAAATTGCCGTTTGTATATAGTTAAGTCATTAGTCACCACCAATTAGGGTTGCCATGATATGGCTGTCTAATTGTTTATAACAATTACGGTTGATGCCCCAAACTTGTACAGTCTCCGATTGATACCCTACAACATATGTAGTTCTAACCAATATCAGAATGGATTAATGTAGTTTGAAGTCGATTTAAATACTTAGAAGAGTATCCAATTTTCATTGTTCCAGCTCGAAAACTAATGCCATACGGTGATGTATTAGTTTCATGAGCATTCGTATTTGCATTCATATCAAATCTATTTGGTGTAGTTTCGTATGATTTAAGTGTAAATATCCGTGTATTTAGTTATAACGATCTCCACACAAGCCATCGTTGTCATTTTTTACTTTTGAGGTCATAACGTCAATCTGTGGAGGTTGAAAACGGGCGGGTAAAAAACAAGGATGGTTACAATATGCTCAGGTTAAAACGGGACTGGCAAAAAACAAGCTTGGTTATTAATCGGTCTGTTTTGGGTCGGGCAGCTTTGTGTCGGGATTAATCGTTCGGGTAGAAACGGGTTATCGAATAACCTCGGTTCTCGGGTCATAATGGATTGATTTAGTTCGGTTCTCGGGTCATAACAGATCGGTTTAGTTCGGTTCTCTGTAGCGGTGTCAAACGAGGCCGACATGTCGGGTTCAGGTTGGTGACAACAAACTCAGGTTCAAACGGTTCGGGTAAAAACAAACACTCATTTAGCGGTTTGTTTTGGTCGGGTTGGTTTTGGTTAATTGTTCGGGTTATGAGATAGCCTCTGTTCTTGGATCATAACAAGTCGTTTCTAGTTTGGTTCTCGGGTTAATACGGGTTATGAGATAGCCTCGGTTCTTGGATCATAACAAGTCGTTTTAGTTTGGTTCTCGGGTCATTCGGGTTGGGTTACTTTCGTTTTAATGGCTCCGGGTAGTTGTGTCAATTGGGATGGGTCAATCGGGTTTGAGTCGGGTGAAACTATGTTCAGGTTGGGTCGAAACCGGGTCAGGTTGCCTAACATCTAGGGATCTTGAGCCTCTTGGTTTCTGAACCTGAAAATGAATAATCACTTTGCTTTTCGATATTTGCGAGTTGCAACAGATTTTGTGGCCTTTTGCGCGGGAAGTTGAGAGCAAAAGACGTCTTGTTCGACATTTAGCTTGAAATTGTTTGAGTGTGTTCTACTTGCGCAAGGCAAAAAGGATTCTTCAATTTTTCACAAGCATACCTCCTTTTGCTCTAGGGGGCATCGCTCCCTTTTGTGTCTAGTTGTACGGAAGGGTTCTAAAGAACGATTGTCGGTTGTGATAAGGTTCATCGCGTCTTATCGTGCTTCTGAGTCGTTGTTTAGAGTTCGACCTTGCTCTATTCATCTATTGATTCATCCACCATCGGATAACCTTCTTTTCCATATCTCTTTTATTTAGCATCTTTCTATCGATGTTTTTGGTGTCGAAAGATCGAGGCATCCAATCACAGCTAATCCCCATATCACCGTATCTACCGTATCTAGACATTGTTGGTGCATGAAGGAGGCGATAGAAGTGCAGTTGAATCATAGTTGTGAGGTGTTGTGTTCAAAAAAATACCTTGAGTTCGGATCATCATTCGGAAGGGTGGACAATTCCGGGGAGACTCGGGAGGGGGTGACAAACGGAAAAATGTTCTCGTCGAATGTGACATGACGAGAAATGATAATTTTGTTTGTGGATCTATCTAGACATTTGTAACCCCTATGATGGGTGGGATACCCAAGAAACACATACGGTGTGGTGCGGTGTTGAAGTTTGTGAGAGATAGTGGCACTTTGATTTGGATAGCAAAGACAATCAAAGACTCGGAGATGATTGAGCGAAGGTGTTGTGAGATACAATAATTGGGTGGGAGATTTATTTTAAATGGAGACCGATGGAAGAATGTTAAGAAGATAACATGCAGTTTCCATGGCATGAGGCCAAAAAGACATGGGAAGAGAGGCATGAAACAAGAGGGAGTGCATCATATTATTGATCGTCCGGATGACTCGTTTGACTTTGCCATTTTGAGGAGAAGTGTGAGGACAAGAAAATCGAAAAATGATGCCATGATCAACAAAGAATTTGTGAAAGTTGTTGTTGTTAAATTCACAGCCCATGTCACATTGGAAGCTTTTAATATTGTGTTGAAATTGTGTTTTGACTAGTTGATGAAATTGCACGAAGAGATCAAAGACTTGAGATTTAAACTTGATGGGGAAGATCCATAAGTAATGTGTGAAATCGTCAAGAAAAAGCAAGTAATATTTAAAACCTTCCCTACTTGGGATAGGAGAGGTCCAAAGATCACTATGAATTATATCAAAAGGTGCAAAAGAACTAGTTTGTGAGCGTTCAATCGGCAACCTATGATGTTTTCCTAATTGACAAGCATGACAAAGAGGAGACAAGGTTTGTTTGTTACACTTGAAAAAAGAAGCATTCCTAAGAAACTCTAAAACAGGCTAGCCGGGATGACCAAGACGCGCATGCCAAAGACTGAAGGACTCGACGGACAGGGCTTGATGAGGACTAGAAGACGAACGACTAACCGGATAGAGCTCCCCGGAGCTATTACACCTTAGACGAATTGTCCCCGTTTGAAGATCCTTCGCAAAAAAACCAAAAGGGTCAAACTCAACAGAAGCATTGTTATCGGTGGTAAAGCGACGAATAGAGACAGTTTTTGACAATTTGTGGGGCTATGAGGACGTTGGATTGTCGGAGAGGTTGGTAAGTGGTGGGTATGGTGGTTTCTCCAAGACCTGTGGATGAAATACGAATGCCTTTCCCAACAATTATCGAATTTGATAAACCATTATGAGAAAAAGACGAGAGAGAACCTGAATTATTCGTCATGTGTGATATCGCACCCGTGTCCATATACCAATAATTATCCGCCGGATTGAGATTCATAGTAGCAAAAGAATAGTCCAGTGTAATGGGCTGGAAATTGGAGGCCACATGGGCCTGTGCAGAGTGTTGTGCAGGAGCAGGCCCAAGTAATCCTTGCTGAGGATAAGGAAAAGGGGCTCGGACTGGGCTGACAGCATATTGGGCCGGATACCAAGCAATAAGAGAGGACGGCCCATTAGGGCTGGGCTGTTGCACTGGCAGCCACACTACTGGAGGGCAAAACGCGATCTACTGCTAGGGCTACGAGGCGCTGGTGGTCCGGCCACGTCCCTTGCAGCCACGATTGTGCTTTCCAGACGGCGGCACTGGAGCGGTGCCCGGAGGTCGTGACGGTGAGCCGGTGGTCGGAGTGGAGCCCGATCAATGAGCCGCAGTGAGAGCGGTAGATGAGCTCGATGAACTCTACGACGCCATATGGGTTTCTTCAAGTGACAATTGAGATCGAGCTTTTGTAAAACTCGGAAGTGGATCTATTTGTTGAATAAAACTCCCAGCAGCGTTGTATTCCGCAAATAAACCCGAAATAAGTTGAGAACGAGACGGGTTTTAGGAATCGGTGAGCCAACTCATTTGAGTGTATTGACCAAAGACTTGAGTTGAAGACAATAAGCTTTAATTGACTCAAATCCAGATAACTTACAATTTGAGAACTCATGTTCGAGGTAAACGGCACGAGTGTTTTTGTTATCCTGAAAGATGTCTTGGACTCGATTCCATGCCTGAAGCGCAATATCATTAGAGTCAAGGATTTGCAATAGAATGTCTCGGGAGACGGTACTGTAAATCCATTGGAGAACCACAACGTCTACTTGAAGCCATAATGAATCATCAATATCCGTTGGCTTGGGAACCTTCGCATCAATATGATCAAGAACGTTGTTTGTTTTTGCAGTAATGCGAAAAAGGGTAACCCAAGACGCATATGGAGTGTCATGGTCAAGGACGAGGGCAATGTTGTTCTTGATGTTGGAGATCCCAAGTGCATAATGGAATGAAGGTTTCTGTTCGGCAGCCATGGAAGAACGTGTTTGAAGGGGAACGTGTTTAGGGTTTGGAAAAGAGAGGAAGAGATTAGAGGAACGATAAGTCTAATACCATGTGAGAATAGAATGAATTCCCTTGGGGTTTCCGTCATCAGACGGCTCATATTAATAACAAGCGGAGTTTACATAATTACATTAGAATACCCCTATATTTACAATAATTACATAAACTATCAGTATGGAAGCCTCAAAGAGGACTGCCTGAACAATCTGTCAACAAACTCAAGGCTTGGCTCTTTGAGCACTTTCGTAATCCGTACATCACTCATTTAATAATATCTTCTTTGTGTGATTGATCTTATATATATGGGTTTGGTGGTTCACCCACTTCAAGATTTTAAGATAGACAACAGTGATTTTATCACCAAATGCAATTATTCTAAAATTATTGTAGCTAGTAAATACATTAAAATATCAATTGTGAAAAGGTAATGTCTGAGAAAGGTAAGAAACACAAATAATTTGTGTTTTAAATTTTTTGAATATTATTGGAACAACTTGATCTTCAAAAGAGTGATGAGTTATCAACTTCATTAACATACTGAATTAGCAATTAAGTGTTGATCAACCTTGTTATCACGCATCATAGGAATATGAAGATGATTTGGTACATGAAGATCTCGAAGTAGGCCTTCCATCCGTATAGCTTCTGTTGTGGTAGCAGACATTGCTCTATACTCACTCTTATCTAATGATTTTGATATGTCTTCTGCTTCTTTCTTTTCCATGAAACTAATGCATTGCCTAAAAAACAATAGCCTGATGTAGACTTACAAGTGAAGGCACACGATCCCTGGTCAACATCACTATAAGATGAAAGCATGAGACTATTATTGGAAGGATAACTCAAAGACAAGTCCATAGTTCCTTCATGATACTTGAGAAGATAAACAGGAGTATTCTAGCGAGGAACTCAAGGGCAAGACATAAACTGGTTCAGTTGTTGGACATCTCCAAATTCAGGAGTTAACTTAAGATTTGTCTGCATGGGAGAAGACATAGGCTTGTAATCTAGGAGATTGAAATCTTTGAGAATATCAAAGATGTACTTTCTCTAATTGAGAAGAATACCACTATTTGATCTTGAAATTTCCTTGCCCAAAAAGAATCGAGCTAAGTCAAGATCTTTAATAGTGAACACCTTATTAAGATGTGTTTAGACCCGAGCTATCTCCAAAGGAGAATCGCCAGTTAATGACATGTCATATAGCTGCGAGCAATGGTTATGCTAGAGGTAGAATGCTTGAAAAATAGAGAATAATCTTGTTTAGACTATGTGAACCCCAAAGGTAAGAGTTTTGGTCAATTCAACACTCTATTGTCTACTATCTTGCTTGAGGCTATATAGTGATCTTGTAAGACGACATACTTGACTAGGAGAAGCAAGAATATACCTTGGAGGTGGAGTCATATATACTTCTTCATCCAGAATACCTTGTAATAATGCATTGTGTATATCTAATTGGTGGTGGGGCCAATTGTTTGAAGAGTCAAGAGCTAGAAGTACTCCGGCTGTAGGAAATTTAGCTACAGGTAAAAAGGTGTGATTGCAGTCTTTGTCTTTGACTTGGTTGTAGCATTTTACCTTTCTATGGAACCATCTTGTCGATATTTTATTTGATAAACCCACTTAGATCCTATTGGTTTAATGTGTATCCAGGAGGTAAACTAGTAAACTCCCAAGTAATGTTATCTCCCAACGCATGTAATTCTTTTTGCATGGATACCTCACCAAACAACCCTTACAGAGGAAGAACCTCACCAAACAACCTCAAGGTTGGCTCAACACAAGCACAACATCAACATCTAGTATCAACCAAAACAACCTAAGCTCATAAGCTCTCAAACTCACACAAGCTCAACAAAGATCAAGAAGAGATCCAAAGGAAGAAGAGGAGAAGAAGAACGTGAGGAAGGAGATGGAGCTGCAAATGAGGTAACCCTCATTAGGAAGGAGAGAGAAGAAACTTATAGAGGAAGGAAAGAGTAAAGCACAGGTCAAGGGTCAACAAAAGTGGCTGCAGCCGCACAAACCCGCAGGGGCGCACCAGGCAAGGTGCAGGGGCGGTCCTCCTGAGGCGTAGGGGCGGCTCACAAAGCCCGCAGGGGTGGCTCAACCCAAAATTAGTACAACTCAGCTCCTAAAGACTAAGGCTCTTACATCGCACCCCCTAAAACAAATTTCGTCTTGAAACTTGCAAAATCCCAAATCCTCTCGGACCCATAAGCCGAGGTATAACTCTCTCTATCGAAGGTAATACATCTCCGCTCAGAAGATCACAACCTATAACAATCTATAACCTCAAACACCAACATGGAGGAATCATCAACTCTAGAAAGCAGGGCCATAACGCTACCCAAAGGCGTAGAGGAATCACATCTCTCTCCATACCACATCACAAGGCATAGAGGAAACACATCTCTAGCCAAATCAGACTCATATACAACGCATGGAGGAATAACATCTCCAATGAAACTATGTCCATTAAGGTAGCATGGAGGAAAGAACCATCTCCAGTTGAATCCTAATCGCACTCAGGTAGCATGGAGGAAAGAACCATCTCCAGTTGTAATCATACATCACGCTAGCACATCAAGATCTAATACGATCATAAATCACATCATAGCTATCATGGAATAAACATATCAAGGTATGTAAGCACATAAGCACATAATCACATACTCACCAAGATAGCATCGACCCTAGGTGCATCTATCTCAACATAAAACTTTGGATAGTTCCTCTAGATACTATCACCAGTCTCCCATGTAGCCTCCTCAGGTCCTCGTCTCGACTACTGTATCCTTAACATGGGGATGTTCTTCGAACGCAGGTGTCTCACATCTCGATCTAGGACTGCAATAGGATGCTCAGTAAAGTGTGGTCTGGCTCAACCACTAAATCATCATAACTCACTATGTGCCTCGGGTCTGGTATATACTCCCTCATTTTTCGCTCCAAACGGTGTGTGCAAGCTTTAAATTTATAACCCAAGAATTAAGCTTAAAACAAGGATGCGAACCCGCAGTGTACGGGTCAATCGTAGTAAAAAGCAAGAAATTTCAGGGTGTCGATCTCAGGGACTTAGTGAAACTAAGCAAGTGTAGGTTGTCTATGTAATTACTAACCACAAAAGCGATTAAATCAAATAAAAATGATAAAAAGTCAATTAAGGAAATATGCAATTCTAGGGATTAAAGCATCTAGTTGTGGTTCCAACTCAAGATCTAAAGATAAGCGGACAAAGCTGAGATTTTGCAAATGGAAGGTGTTACTAAAGTGAAATAGATCACCGGGTAAGTCTCACTACTCACTAATCCCAAACCGTAACTCCTATTACCGGGTAAGTCTAAAGGAAATTAAGGAAAAGAACTATAACCTCAAACCAACACACCACCTAAGGGAATAGAATCAACCTTCACCGGGTAAGTCTCAGGCTAACTCACAAAGATGATATGAAAGCACACTAAAACCCCAATAAAGGATAAATCTTTATTACCTATACTTATGATCTTGGGTAAACAAACAAAGGAATTACCGGGTAAGTCTCATCCTAGGCTTGCATTGAACCAGGAAAGGTATAATAAGAATAGGATTTGGAAAACTCTGACACTTAACTCTCAGTTTCGGATCAGAAAAGGTCACCTCGGTCAGACAAATTCCACCCCGGCCGAGATGTTCATCGACTGAGCGAGATGTTCTAGGGTTAAGGATAAAGACTCGAGCTTTCAGGGTCCTACTGTGATTTAAGATTATTCTATCATTGTTTTTCCCACAACCTTCAGCCAATCACGCTAGAATCACACAAAGAAATTAGTCAATCATCATCATGAAAGTAATAATCAAATATAAGGGAAGAAAGTGAATAATTGAACACAAAAACCTTAAGAATAAGGTTTCAATAACTGAATCAATTATCAAACAATAAGCGTTCCTTGGATCAAAATCCAACAAGACAATCAACAAAGAAGGGAATCTAAGAAAGTCTTACAAAACCCTTCACAAAAGCTATAAAAGCTATGAACTTCCTTCCTTCAATCTTCCTTCAACCTTCAAAAAGGTTCTTCAAATCTTTCAGTTGTTATGATGGTAGCGGGGTCTTTCCGGTGATGCGCCGGTTATGATTTGTGGAAAATCCAACCATTTTTATAGGAAAATTACCTCCCAAAGATAAAAGATCTTAGAAAGATATTTTCCCATAAAATAGGTAAAATATATGAGCTGAATTATCTTCTTCCTTCCAAAAATCCAGCCTAAAAATATAAGATCCTCTTTCCAAAAATAAAAGATCTCAGCCAAGAATAAAATATATTTCTCCGCGTCCAAGGTGTTCGCCTCGGTGGGGACGCTCCTCTAGATCACCTCGGTCGAGATGGTACTGTAGCTGACCGAGGTGGCTCTAAGCTGAATGTGAAATCTCTCAAATCTGGTCCAAAGTAAATCTTTAATCCAATTCCATGCTTCCTGGATTCTTCCTTAAGCTCGTGAATGTAGCTCCAATGACTCCTTAGCTCCTTTAGCTCCTTTTTGATGCAAAACGTGCCATTTTACCTACGATTACAACGAAACTAGGTGTAGACCTCGATTCCCACAAAGGTAGATGAAACGACAATATAATCACATAATATACATTTAAACATGCAGATAAAACGTCTAAACAGGTCCCAAAATATAGACTATAATTCATGCTATCAAAATACCCTATACTTAGCCCTTGCTTGTCCCCAAGCAAGTTCCAAATCTAAAATACAAGATAGAATGGATTATAAGTCATAAAGATCAATGAAAAAGTCTTTCAAAACATTTTAATGGTTTGCTCCACTCATAGATCACTCTAAGAGAATTCTTCATGGAATTTAAAATCAAAACATGTTCAAAACATTTTATAAATATGAGAAAGTTGTTCATCTTTGCATAAAATCATAGAATGCATAATAAATCATAATCATCGAAATTAATCATGCATAATCTAGTTTAAACCACTAAGTCAATCAACAAGCTCGAGGTCTCAAGGGCTTCCAAAAGAAAGGTCAAAGAAACGTGTGAGGTGGGATGTATATAGGGAATGTGGTGCTAAAATCCGGGAAAAGGGATCTTTACTTCACTTCCTTTGAACTTCAACATCTTCCACCAACAAGCTTTGCTTATTTACTTTTTACTTTACTTTTTGGGATGCATGGACAGAGGTGCATAATAACCGAAGCCTAGGAAATCAGCAAATCATCAATTTCTCGAGATGCCTCAAACCCTTGATGCACATACCATGACCTGTCCGGAATATCGCTCTATCCGACTTTGGCAAGACACAAACACCCGGCTATGTGAATGGTGCCGAGTTACTCATCATCATGATTGACTTCCCCAAACCTATTTGTTTCTTTCTAACTTTCAGCCCACATCTCAACTTTTCCTTCACTTGCTTTTCACTTTTGCTTGCTTCCAAATTCCCGGATAGGTAAAGGGAGGCAAATATGTATATGAGAGGCTAAAGCATGATCAAGAAGAAGAAGAAGAAGAGAATGAATTGCCTTGGTTTTCCCAGGAAGAAAGTGAGAGAACTCATCATGTGGTGTCAACCTTCAAATTCAACATAATTTTGATAAAAACAAAGTATTAAACATGCCAAAATTTCAAACAAAGCACTTAGTAACTTAAACATATCATAAAACCTTTCAAACATATAAAGATTTCAAAACCAGTCAGCAAACAAAAATCATCACTGAGGTCATATCCAGATAAGAAGCACAAAAATCGTTTCGAAAACTGTTCCAGTTAAGCCAGCTCGGTCGAGATGATCTAAGTCAACCGAGGTACTGCACCTCGATTGGTCAGAGTCACATCGGTCGAGGTCATAAAAAAAATTTTCAAACCAGTTTTTGATGTTTTTCTCAATCAAATAACTTGTATGCATGCATGTAGTCTCAGATAAGCATATAGAGCAAAATAAAACATAAATATCCATCGAGTCAAGTCATACATCCACATAAGTCAAATAATACATCCAAATACCCCATATTTGGGACACATTGTCCCAATGGGTCAAAATAAGTCTAAGAAAACAGAATACTCACCGAAATAAGTTGAGCTGCATAATAAATAAATAAAGAAAATCCTGCAAGCTCTCAATAATCCCGATCCGGTGGTGGTGGTGGTGGCACGTACGGGTACTGAGATGGGTCGAAAGGATTGCCCATGATATGCTGAAACTGAATCTCAGCCATCGTGTGCTGGTAATGTAGTCTCTCCTGCATCTCTCTAATGTCCAAGGACAAGGCAGCGTAGGAATCTATCATCTGATCCGTCATATCATCGATCCGACGGTGAGCAACTGGATCCCTCTGCCTGCGTACCCTACGCCTAGTAGGACGTGCCGGTGCTGCAGCTGGCTCCTCCTCAGTCTCGTCGTCGTCCAGATCGATGACCAGTGCACTAGTCCCAACTGTACCTGTGCCCGTATCCGTGGCAGCACCGCCATCCTCATCATCATCCTCCTCATCCTGCTCCTCAGCCTCCTCATCCTTGTCCTGTCTCGGAACTGCTGCATCTCTGGCATCCTCCATAAGGGGAATCCATGCGGTCTGCCAGTAGTGCGGGTCATAAACGGAGAACTGAGCTGACCACCTAATACCCTGGGGTGCAGTCTGCTCCCAAAGCATCGCCACATATGGCGTAGTAAGTCCGCGAGGAACCAGTATCCTCCGAGTGATCATCTCCTGAAGCTCGAGCAGCTTGGCAACTGCCACCATAGTGCATGCACTCAGATCCATGTCCATATAACTCGCTATGCGAGTCACTATCCCTCCGTAGCAGATATCTCCCTTCGCCTTCGCCTTTATCCTGTGGAGATCCTCCGCCAGCATAACTCCAAAATCCGGAACTCCTCCGGTCACCATGTAGTACAGACTCAGCAGCTCACCATGTCTGATCTTCTGGGGCGTCTCAGTACGCGCCAGAAGAGTCTCGCTAAAGATCTTGTGAGCAAGTCTAAAAGCCAGGTGAAATATAATGCTCCCTGGAATCTCTAGGTCGCCACCTGTCAGCGTGCTCAACCACGTGAGCTATCTGGCCCCAGAACTCTCGAGCTATAGCTCGAGAAGGAGCAACTGTGGGGGCTGGAAAACCGAAAATGTCCCTCCAGTGGTCCATGGGAACTAAATAGTTCCGGTTCATCAACTGGTACTTGATGGCGCGCTCGGTGGGCAAGTAGGTGACGGAGCTAACAAACTCCAGTGTTGGCTCAAGATAGGCTAGAGCTCTAATCTCAGTAAACTGCTCCAGCCCCATAGCAGATATCATCCGCCTCAAGTCCTCATCTACATGGAGGTAGTCAAATGTAGAAATCTCTAGAAATCGTGGTGCAACCACTGGACGTGCCGCTATGCGGTCATAGTCGACCTGGTGACGCTCATGAATCACCGTTCTAGAGCGGCGTGAAGAAGAAGAAGGAGAAAGAGAAGATCTGTCTCTCAAGACCAACTGCCTATCAGAACTCATCTCTGTCAATCACTGTCAGGTCACCTTGGTTGCTCTGACAAATCTCAAGAACACCTCGGCCGAGGCACAGGCCGACTGGACCGAGGCGAAGTGCGGTGCGATCGATTCTCTCAAAAATCCAGTTCTTTTCCCCCAATATCACTACCAATTGTTCCTATGGGGTACTTAATCCTTTTCTAGCACAATGCAAGGCAACCAAAGCCCAAATAGAATGAAATCAGTGGAAGAAGAGGGAGTTAGGGTTTTTTCGATTTTACCACAGATTTGGTCGATTCGGTTCGTTTTTGCTGCAGATTGATGGTTGCAAATCGATCCTCTACCCTTCCCTTGCAGTTTAGAAGCGAGAATCGTCGAAAACGGGTGAAAATCGAAGAAGCGAGTCGAGATGTGCGCCGCGGTCGAGAAGGTGGTAGAGGGAGGAGAGAGAAATCTCAGCCCCCTTTTATACCCTTTTCTGGAACTACTGTCACCTCGGTCGAGATGGTCTCGACTGGAATGAGGTGTACGGAACGAGGTGGGTCTTCAGTAACCCTAGTCGCCTCGGTTGCTCAAGAATCATCTCGGTCGAGGTGATGTGACAGCAACCGAGATGTGTCTCAGTCAAACTCCGTCTTCTCAAATTCTCGAACTTCTGTGCATCCAATGTTGCTCCTGGGTTGTATTCCTTCCTTAGATGTCACCTGTTGTCTGTCTAGGACGCCAAAAACAAAACAAAGCAAAGCAAAAGCAAACTATCTAAAGCTAGACTAGAAAAAGGGAAAAGAAAGCAATACCTTGGGTTGCCTCCCAAGAAGCGCTTGATTTAAGGTCGCTAGCTGGACCGTACGGTATCCTTAAACATGATGGGAGGTATCCTCACCCCATACATCACCTTCATCATGGGGTGAGGTAAGGAAGTCTATCAAACGCTCCAACAAGTGCAAGTGCTCGTCGGGGAATGAATCGTCTAGGGTGGGTCGTCCTTCTCGCGTGAAGAGGAAGGTAGCCGGCTGAGGTGATCCGCTACAGAATTTTCGGATCCCTTCTTATCACGGATCTCTAGGTCAAACTCTTGAAGCAAGAGAATCCATCGAATAAGGCGTGGCTTGGCATCCTTCTTAGCAAGTAAGTAACGAATGGCTGCATGGTCGGTGTAGACAATGACTTTCGCCCCTACTAAGTAAGAACGAAACTTCTCGAAAGCATATACAACCTCCAATAGCTCCTTCTCGGTGGTGGCGTAGTTACGCTGGGCTTCATCTAGCGTCTTGCTAGCGTAGTAAATGGCGGTGGTCCGCCCTTCCTTCTTTTGTCCAAGCACCGCTCCTACCGCCACATCACTCGCATCGCACATGATCTCTCAGGGCAAGGTCCAATCCGGAGGTTGGATAATGGGAGCGGAGATCAACGCTTCCTTAATCCTGTAAAATGCATCAAGACACTCCTGCGAAAACTCAAAAACAACATCTTTGTTCAAGAGGTTAGTTAGTGGTTTAGAAATCTTCGAGAAGTCCTTGATGAATCTCCTATAGAAACCTGCGTGCCCGAGAAAACTCCGCACACCCTTAACAGAACAAGGGGGAGGAAGTTTCTCAATAGTCTCGATCTTAGCGCGATCGACCTCAATACCTCGATGAGAAACGAGGTGTCCTAGCACAATGCCTTCATTAACCATAAAGTGACACTTCTCCCAATTCAAGACGAGATTAGTGTCTTCACATCTTTGTAGCACTAGAGAAAGGTTAGATAGGCAATCATCAAAAGAGGAACCATATACTGAAAAATCATCCATAAATACCTCCATGATCTCCTCTATATACTCGGAAAAGATAGCCATCATGCATCCCTGGAAGGTGGCTGGTGCATTGCATAATCCAAATGGCATCCTCCTATAAGCGAATGTCCCCCATGGACAAGTGAAAGTGGTCTTCTCTTGATCATCCGGATGGATAGGAATCTGGAAGAAACCACTATTGCCATCTAAATAGCAGAAGTGTGAATGTTGGGCCAACCGTTCGAGCATTTGATCAATGAAGGAAAGTGGAAAATGGTCCTTCTGAGTGGCCACGTTCAGCTTCCTATAGTCGATGCAAACCCTCCAGCCCGTGACGGTCCTAGTTGGGATTAACTCGTTGTTCTTATTCGTCACAACGGTCATCCCTCCTTTCTTCGGAACTACATGTACTAGGCTAACCCACTTGCTGTCCGAGATAGGAAATATGATACCTGCATCCAACAACTTAAGAATTTCTTTCTTCACAACCTCTTTCATGATCGGATTTAACCGTCTTTGAGGTTCCCGTGAAGTCTTATGATCGTCCTCCATTAGTATTCTATGCATGCAGAAAGAAGGCTTAATGCCAATAAGATCATCAATAGTATAACCCAAAGCCTTTTGATGCTTCCTCAGGACATGCATTAGTTTAGATAATTCAGATTCGGAGAGGGAAGCACTAACAATGACGGGATAAGTAGAATCCGGTCCAAGAAAGACATACCTCAAGTGACTTGGGAGTTGTTTAAGCTCCACAACTGGGGGTGCTTTCTGAGGGGGATCCTTGCTTCCTCCTTCCAGTGGAGTAGATCGAAGAACTGGACTTTCAGAAGTCTCAGTTGACATCATCTCGCTTACGACCTCGGTCGAGGTCCAGAGAGGGTGACCGAGATGTTCTTCAGTAACCTCGCTTGGTCCAGAAAGTGCCTCGGTCGAGGTACTGCAACTGGAACCGAAAGTGGAGATCTTCTTCTCCTGGATTAGCTTTTCAATTTTAGCTCCTGGATCTTCTTCCAATGCCTTTAAGCTCCGTATATCTGCATGACAAGAAGCATCTATACCTTCCTCCATTAAGCTAAAGCTAATAAATTTTTCAAGTGGATCTTTAATAAGGATAGAGCTCACCAATTCTCTTGATTCTTCTTCATCATAGATGTTGAAGATATCATGTCTTAGCTGCTCTCCCTTCATTGCCGCAAGTAATGCAAACTCCACTTCATCTCCGCCAATGTTGAATTTTAACTTGGCGTTCTTACAATCCACATTGCAACCCGAAGTTGCTAGAAATGGCCTCCCGAGAATGATAGGAACTGGATAATCTGCGGAAATGTCAAGTACAACAAAGTCTATAGGTAAATAGAAATTACCTAACTTAACCGGAACGTCTTCCAAAATGCCCACGGGATGGGTAATGGAGCGGTCCGCCATGTATAACCGTATCTTCACCGGCTTGGGCTCTCTAAGTCCGATCTTCACACATAGCTCCAGCGGGATGATGCTCACGCTGCCTCCTAGATCATACAAGGCTTCACAAGTGACATCCCCAACTTGAATGGGAATGCAAAATGAGCCGGGATCTCTCAACTTGGGTGGCATCTTCTCCTTCATGATTTGAATGAGCTTCGAGGATTTAGATGTCATCCTCACTTCACCAAAGTCTTCCAACTTCCTCTTCCTTGATAGAATCTCTTTTAAGAACTTCCCATAGGCGGGCATCCCTAGAATAGCATCAAGGAAAGGGATATTAATATGTAGTTTATTCATCAAGTCAAGGAACTTACCAAAGTGCTTGTCTAGATGTGCTCTGACACTTGACTGGGGGAATGGAAGTGGTGGTTTATATGCAGGAGGTAGAACATAAACTTCAGTTTTCTCCTCCGCTCTCTGTGGCTCCACCTCGGTTGGCATCTCGGCCGAAGTGTTCTTCGACTGTACCTGGACCGAGGTGGTCTTCTTCTGTACTGGCATCGACCGAGACACTGGATCTGCAGTCTTTAGTCAACTCCTCATCGTTATTGCCATAATCTGTCCCTTGGGGTTGCTTTCCGTCCTTGCTGGAAGCTTCCCTGAATCTCTTGGCGCTTCATTCGCCTTGTTAAAGAATTGTTGTTCTAAGGCTTTTTGTGCCTTCGAAAATGAAGTCATGGATGTCTCCGTAGAGTTAAGCTTGATCAAGATGGCCTCCAGCACCGCATCTTTCTTTTCTGGCTGGGACGAACTCGATCCTTGCTCCTGGCTCTTCAATGGAGTAGAAGAAGAAGAAGAAGAAGAGAGGAAAGGATTAGAGGAGTCATTCGAATTGGAGTTAAAGTAAGGGTTACCCGAATTTTTATTGTTTGCCCTCCAATTATTAATGTTGGATCCTCTATTATTGTTGTAGTTGTTGTTCCGGGAACCGTTGTTGTTCCGGTATCCATTGTTGTTCCTCGAGCCTTGATCTTCCTTCTTGGTTTGAGCAACTAAGAGTTCCTTCAATTGTTTCATATCATTCTTTAAATAAGTGAGTTGATCATTGTTAGGCGGAGCATCTTGAAAGTTGAGTCTTTTAACTCCACCTTCAGCTCCTTGGTGGGAGTATTTCTCCATGTGCAAAGCTTGCTTCTCTATGAACTCCCAAGCTTCGTCAATCGGCATGTCCATGAACGTGCCGACGGATAGTAGTTGAAGGTTGAACTGGGTGTTTCCGTCAGTCCCTTTAAGTATATCTCCAACAACTCTATCTTTGGAATCCCATGATGTGGGCAATCCAAAAGAATGTCTTTAAATCTCTCCCATGACTTGGACAAGCTCTCCTTGTCCTTCATGATGAATGCATTAATCTTCCCTCTCATTTCAACAATTTTAGAGGGGGGAAAGAATTTAGTTAAGAGCTCCGTCGTCATCTCCTCCCAAGTATTGATTTTTCCTGGAGGAAGAGATTGATACCAAGTAAGCGCTCTATCTTTCAAAGAGAAGTAGAAAGGCCTTATCTTGTAATTGTTGTTTTCTATTCTTGAAGGTCTCAAGGTCTCCATACAGATCTCATAGTTTTGTAGATATTGATGCGGAGATTCCCTCTCTAGCCCTCCAAACTGGCATTGGCGAATCATGGATAGAACTTGCGGTCGAAGTTCGTAATCATGGTCCGCTGGATCACCTAGGTTGACTCCTGGATGCCTCAGTTGCTGATTGGGGTCCATCCTTTGCCCTAGGGTCTGTGGAATACCTGCAAAAAGAACATTTAGGACTAGCATCCGAGGTGGAAGTATCTCGGCCGGGGCAGCAGGTACTGGATTCTGCCTTGGTCGAGGATCTGGAACAGGGTCTTGCCGCGGTCGAGGATCTGGGTTCGGTCGAGGTAGATACTGGTCTCATAAAGCCTCCATCTCTGCTTCGATCGCCTCAGTCCTTGTGCGTGTTTCTTCCCTTTCCAATCGCAGTTCTTCTTTACTGAGGTGTAGTTGTTCCAATGCCTCCTTTAATTCGGCCTCAAGATCGCGATTATCTTGATGGGCCATCTTCGCTTCTTTCAAGCGTCTTTTGTATGTTTTTTCTGGTTCGGGATCGTAGGAAACGATTTCCTTCCAGCGCGGGTTCTTCGCATAAACCTAAGAAAAAGAACCTGCGAAAGTCACTCAAGTAGAGTGGTTAGTAGAAACAGGGGCAAGCGCCCCGAAAGCCAACCGCAACCGGCTCGGTCTAGACCAAGTCCCCGGCAACGGCACCAAAAACTTGTTCGCTCCAAACAGTGTGTGCAAGCTTTAAATTTATAACCCAAGACTTAAGCTTAAAACAAGGATGCGAACCCGTAGTGTACGGGTCAATCGTAGTAAAAAGCAAGAAATTCCACGGTGTCGATCTCAGGGATTTAGTGAAACTAAGCAAGTGTAGTTTGTCTATGTAATTACTAACCACAAAAGCGATTAAAGCAATCAAAGATGATAAAAAGTCAATTAAGGAAATATGCAATCTAGGGATTAAAGCATCTAGTTGTGGTTCCAACTCAAGATCTAAAGATAAGCGGACAAAGCTGAGATTTTGCAAAGGGAAGGTGTTACTAAAGTGGAATAGATCACCGGGTAAGTCTCACTACTCACTAATCCCAAACCGTAACTCCTATTACCGGGTAAGTCTCAAGGAAATTAAGGAAAAGAACTATAACCTCAAACAGACACACCACCTAAGGGAATAGAATCAACCTTTACCGGGTAAGTCTCAGGCTAACTCCCAAAGATGGAATGAAAGCATACTCAAACCCCAATAAAGGATAAACCTTTATTACCTATACTTATGATCTTGGGTAAACAAACAAAAGAATTACCGGGTAAGTCTCATCCTAGGCTTGCATTGAACCACGAAAGGTATAATAGGAATAGGATTTGGCAAACTCTAACACTTAACTCTCAGTTTCGGATCAGAAAAGGTCACCTCGGTCAGACGAATTCCACCCCAGCCGAGATGTTTATCGACTGAGCGAGATGTTCTAGGGTTAAGGATAAAGACTCGAGCTTTCAGGGTCCTACTGTGATTTAAGATTATTCTATCATTGTTTTTCCCACAACCTTCAGCCAATCACCCTAGAATCATACAAAGAAATTAGCCAATCATCATCATAAAAATAATAATCAAATATAAGGGAAGAAAGTGAATAATTGAACACAGAAACCTTAAGAACAAGGTTTCAATAACTGAATCAATTATCAAACAACAAGCGTTCCTTGGATCAAAATCTAACAAGACAATCAACAAAGAAGGGAATCTAAGAAAGTCTTACAAAACCCTTCACAAAAGCTATAAATGCTATGAACTTCCTTCCTTCAATCTTCCTTCAACCTTCAAAAAGGTTCTTCAAATCTCCCAGCTGTTATGATGGTAGCGGGATCTTTCCGGTGATGCGCCGGTTATGATTTGTGGAAAATCCAACCCTTTTTATAGGAAAATTACCTCCCAAAGATAAAAGATCTTAGAAAGATATTTTCCCATAAAATAGGTAAAATATATCAGCTGAATTATCTTCTTCCTTCCAGAAATCCAGCCTAAAAATATAAGATCCTCTTTCCAAAAATAAAAGATCTCAGCCAAGAATAAAATATATTTCGCCGCGTCCAAGGTCTTCGCCTCGGTCGGGACGCTCCTCTGGATCACCTCGGTCGAGATGGTATTGTAGCTGACCGAGGTGGCTCTAAACTGAATGTGAAATCTCTCAAATCTGGTCCAAAGTAAATCTTTAATCCAATTTCATGCTTCATGGATTCTTCCTTAAGCTCCTGAATGTAGCTCCAATGACTCTTTAGCTCCTTTAGCTCCTTTTTTATGCAAAACGTTCCATTTTACCTACGATTACAACGAAACTAGGTGTAGACCTCGATTCCCGCAAAGGTAGATGAAACGACCATATAATCACATAATATACATTCAAACATGCAGATTATTGAAGATAAAACGTCTAAACAGGTCCTAAAATATAGACTATAATTCATGCTATCTCTCATCTGAGACACAAGAAATACCGGGTGAACACCCTCTAACCTCGGAGGCAATGCTAATCTGTAGGTTGCTCTCCCAACTCTGTCCAGTATCTCAAAAGGACCGACATATCGGGAACTCAACTTCCTCTTTATGCCAAAACGTCTGACACCTCGCGTTGGAGATACTCTCAACCTGACATGAGCTCCCACTCTGAACTCCAGAGGTCGACGCCTCCTGACTGCATATGACTTCTGGCGACTCTGTGCAGCCATCATCTTCTCTCTAATCAACGCTACTCGAGCCATATCATCCTAAATCTACTATGGCGCTATCCCACTGATATTGCTAGGCACATCCCAACATAAAGGTATACGACACCTACGTCCATACAATGTCTCATAAGGAGCCATCCCAATAGATGCATGCCAGTTGTTGTTGTATGAGAACTCAACCAATAGGAGGTAATCTGACCATCCTTGTCCCAAATCCAACACACAAGCTCGCAACATAGGTTCAAGGATCTGGATGGTCCCCTTTGACTTACCATTTGTCTGGGGGTGAAACGCAGTCGTGAAGTATAGACTTGTCCCCAAAGCAGTCAGAATACGCTGTCAAAACCTCGAGGTAAATCGTCCATCTCGATCAGAGACGATCATCCTTGGTACCCCATGGAGTCTCACTATCTGCCTAGTGTACTCCTCAACTAATCTACTCACTGACCACGTCTAACTGATGGGAATGAAACGTATTGTCTTCGTCAGTCTATCAACAACAACCCATATAACATCAAAACTCCTACTAGGCCTCAATCTGGTCACAAAGTCCATAGAGACGTCCTCCCACTTCCACTGCAGAACTAGCAGTGGATGGAGCTCACCTCCAGGTCTACAATCTTCTATCTTGACCTGCTGACAGGTCGCACATTGTGCTACAAATGTTGCTACATCAGACTTCAGCCCTCCCCACCAATATGAGTGTCTCACATCATGGTACATCATACTTGTACCTGGATGTACTGAATAGGGTGTACAATGAGCCTCCTGCAAGATCCTTTGTCTCAGCTCTGTATCAATAGGTACACAGACGCGGTCATGGCGTGTCATCACTCCGTTTGCTCCAATGGAGAACCGTGGTGCCTCTCCACGAGACATCCTCTCTCTAATCCTCATCAAGGTCGGGCAGGTCCCCTGTTTTTGCTGGATCTCAGCCAACGGACCAAGTAGAACATCTAAAGTATACAACTGGGCATCCTCATCAGGGAATTGGATGTCCAACTCTAGCCAAGCTAGATCTCTCTGAAGCTGAGGTTGTACTGTCAATATGGCAATCACCTTCTCTCGAGGCGTCTTCCTGCTCAGGGCCTCAACGACAATGTTCGCCTTCCCCGGATGATACAAATTCTCAAGGTCAAAGTCCTTGATCAACTCAAGCCATCGACGCTGGCGGTTAATCGAACTCCCGTTGCGTAAAAATATACTTCAAACTCTTATGGTATGTGAAGATCTGCCATGTGGCACCATTCATGTAATGTCTCCAGATCTTCAAAGCATGAACTACCGCTGCTAACTCCAGATCATGAGTCGGGTAGTTCTCCTCATACGTCTTTAACTGTCGAGACGCATACGCAATCACTTTGCCCCTCTACATCAATACACATCCCAACCCTAGCTTGGATGCATCACTGTAGACCACGAAATCCTCATAACCCTCTAGTTGTGCCAAGACAGGAGTAGAAGTCAAACGCCTCTTCAACTCTTCAAAACTCTGTGCACATTGATCAGACTACAAAAATCTGGTAGTGTTCCTCAAAAGACTCGTCAATGGATGGGCAATAACAGATGATCCATCCACAAAGAGTCGGTAATAACCGGCTAGGCCAAGACAGCTACGCACTTTCTTGACGTTCTTCGGTGTCGTCCAAGCATCAACAAATTCGATCATCACCGGATCAACCATGATCCCATTGGCGGAGACAATGTGGCCTAGAAAAGCAACCTCCGACATCCAGAACTGGCACTTAGAGAGCTTGGCATACAACTCTGTATCCCTTGGAATCTATAAAACTATCCTCAGATGACCGGCATGCTCCTCTCTGCTACAAGAGTATACCAAAATGTCATCAATGAAGACCACCACAAACTGATCCACGAAGTCGATGAAGATACTCAGTGGCGGAGCCAGAAATTTTTCGTTGGAGGGGCACAACTTTTTTTATAAGATATGTTGCATATAAATTTGAAATTAAACAATAAAATCTATAAATTAAATAAAAAATAAAAATTTACTTAAATTTTGTACTATAAATTAGAGCTTTTAATTTATTTATTTTACTTAGATGAAATTTAAAAGTATTTTATATATTTAGTTTGTTTTATAAATATATTATCAAATAAATTGGATAGTGGTTGATGAATTATTGTAATAAAAATTATATTAATTTTATTGTATTAGTTAAGAGTTAATGAAATAATAAACATCACTTAATTTCTCCATCTAAATAATTTGTAATTTGCTTAAAATAAAAAAAAAACTTTTTGCTACTCCCGGGACTTGAACCTTGAACTTCAAGTACCAAAGTCCCTTTCTCTACCAAATGAGCTAGTAGAACAATATGTATCATATTCTGTTTAAGGAGGGTTTTTTCCTTCTTTTTCCCCCCTTCCTTAGGCTTCTTTAGGCAAAACGAGATCGCAAGCCGGGGCACCGTACCCCCCGTTACCCCCCTAGATCCGCCCCTGAAGATACTGTTCATCAACTCCATGAAGACTGATGGGGCATTCGTGAGCCCTAATGACATCACTACAAACTCGTAGTGTCCATAACGGGTACGAAATATCGTCATGTGTGCATCCTGCTCTCTCACCCTCAACTAGTGATATCCTGAGCGTAAGTCAATCCGAGAGAATATTGTCGCTCCCTGAAGCTGATCAAGAAGATCATCAATACGAGGCAATGGATACTTGTTCCTGGTGGTCACCTTGTTCAGCTCTCTGTAATCAGTACACAGTCTCAACGATCCGTCCTTCTTTTGTACAAAGAGGACAGGTGCTCCCCATGGGGATACGCTAGGGCGAATGAAGCCCTTCTCAGCCAACTCCTCGAGTTGCTTCTTCAGCTCCAAAATCTCGACAGGCGCCATACGATATGGGGCCTTCGAGATGTGTCTCATACCGGGCTCCAACTCGATACCGAAATTCACACTCCTCTGAGGCGGCAAGCTTGACGGCTCAGCAAACACGTCTGCAAACTCGCAGACCACTAGTATGTCCTCCAATACTAGACTCTCTCCATCCTTCATGGCATAACACCAGAAGACATCATATCCCTGCGCTATCAGCCTGGCTGCTCGTACGGTACTGATGATAGAATCCGTCTTCCCAAGGTCTTAACCTCGGAAGACCTCTATTTGATCTATCTCATTAGAAACCGTCATGGTCATCCTACTAATATCTAACGCAGCGCGATATCTATGTATCCAATCCACATCAGAAATGACTCTCTCATGCACCAATGACATGATAAAGAAGTCCACAAGCAACACACAAGTCCCTACATAAAGGGGAAAAACACGTATCTCACGGGTACTTCAGACCCTCCTAACATCAAGTAACTCTATCAAAGAAGGTCTAACTCCTACTGCATCTAAGGTCAAACTATTAACACATTCATTAAAAAGCAAAGAGTATATAACACCCATATCAAACAAAACTCCACTAGGTAAACCATTCACAAGGATGGTACTGTAGCAGCTAATGCCGAGGGCTCCATTGCATATCGTCACTCAAACCTCGGACCTATGCTCCTCAGGTATCACTGAGGTCATCGCCATAGCCTCCCCTTCTACTCTTTTTGCAGCGGAAAGAGGAAGATCCTGCTGAGAAGAAACACTACCTTGCTGAAAAAAAGGGGCCAGATGGCCTAATTCACCACAGGTGAATCAAGCTATCGGTGCCAAGGGGCACCCAGAATGCAAATGACTTGGATCACCATAGTTGAAACACATTTGTCCCATCCTTGCAACCGGTACGGCTAAAGGGTAACTCGATGTTCGTCGTTTACCCTTAGAAACCTTACTTTGGGAGAGAACTGGCAGAGGTAGCACCTTTCCTTGTCGGAAAAATTTCACTCTATGTCCTGCTTTACAACACGTAAAGCATGTTATTAATGAATTTGGACCCTCAGTTCGTCGGTGTCCAAACTTCTCGCAATTAAAACACTGTAGTTCCTTGCCAAGCGTCCTCATGGCCAAAGGACCACTTGATTGTCCTAGTATCTGACTTGGTCCAACATTCACCATCCTTGCTTCTCCACTAACTGGTTCAGTTTGTTGCTTCTTTTCTGATCCGGAAGCTTCAGTTGCTCCCACATATGTTGGTAGATCCAGTGTAGGTCTACCAGCTCTTGCAGCCTCTTGTAGTTGACGTAAATATTCTTGAAACTCGAATCCACTCATTGAGACATAATCAGTCTCTGCAGGTTTGTCTTCGGCTGCCGGTGACACAACAGCGGAAACTGGTCCCTAACTTGGCACTACTGGAAGAAGAGGGGGTGTATTCCCACCTCGTCCCACTAGTTGCTCTACTTTGAGCCATCTGCAGGGCATGCGCACCTAATCTTATAAGGCTATATATATATATATATATATATATATGCCATATGTATCGATATATATGTATATAACACATCCACATAATCCATAATACACATATATACACATATCTACGCTGTAGAGATCCATGGCAGAGGTGACGACTTCTCGTACATTCTATCCTAAAACCATGCTTTAAAACCAAAAATCTTTTGAAAACGTCAGACCCCCTTTCGGGTTCTGTTTATTTTACCTATCAACCTCATTGCAGGTAGCAAGTGCCATTGTTCTCAACCTAATGCTCTGATACCAACTTTGTAACACCCCAAATCCGCGGGACTCGGGATGACACATTGGGCTAGGATCTCACAGTGGATTCTGACCCGCCTGGCAACAAATTCACTGGACCTTACAACATGGTACTGATAGATATAAAACATATACATAAAGTTTTATAAAACTGTATAACCAAAAGGGAAACAAGATCATAGCCGAGTGTAAAACAACATCCTCACATAGGAGGTAAATAAACATCATCCTCACGCAGGAGGGAAACATCAACAACCCCAAAAATCATAACCATCCTATGTACGAGAGGTCCTCGGCCTACCACCCTGCCAGATCACTTAGCAGCACGCCTATTCTGCAAGACATCTACAACATGGTATAAAACCATTAGCTAACCATACATATATAAGGTAATGCATAAGCACAAGCACACTCATGAAAGATAAAAACCTCAACAAGCTATCACACATTTACCCATTTATTATCTTTATATAATAGCTATTCACTCAAATCGTATATATATAAATAGATGAAACTATGTGATACGAGGAACGTATCATCCTCGCCTTTGGGTCTGCTAGCCATCTGGAAGTAGTGTCGGTCACACAACCCGTGTACCCTATAGGAGTAGATTGCACCCTTCATGTATACCAGGTGGCCTGACGTCAAAGAACCTCCCAAACTCCTTGGCGGGATGAAAGGGAAAGACTATCACAGCCACGCATACGCGGCAGTAAATAAAACATAGGTCGGTAATAAACGACATCACATGCTATCATAGCAAACATATAACACACACATCACTCATGCAACCATCCAATATAAGGCCTCTAATCTTGAAAGCTACGCTGCCCAATAACAAGGCATAGAGATATGTAAATCTCCTATCAATCAAAGGGTTCACACCTAGACCCAAGGGATCCATATGATCATCCTCAACCTAAACCTCACAACTTATAATCCTCAAAAGCCGTATAAGGCCTAACATGATCATACATTATCCAAACACTCTCATCTATACCTAGCATGATACTACACTCTCATACTAGGAAAGGAAGAGGCAATGTCATCCATAGGCAAGCCTAGAAGCAAGACACGCTTGTAGAACCAAGAGCAAGGCAAGACTAGTGAATGTGACCGCAGGGGCGGCTAGGAGGTGGCGCAGGGGCGTTTGTCGGCCGGCGCTGGGACGGTCCAAGGTGGCGCAAGGGCGGCTAGTGTGAAGAAGATGCACTTCCGGCTGTTCCTTGTTTCTTCACTCAATCTTATTCACTCCTTCTTCATACAGCAGCCATACACATACATATATATATATACATATATACATCAAACGAAGCCAATCAAGGCTGCCACAAGATCCAAGTTGTGGAACCTAAGCTAGAAAGGAAAGAAAGAAGAAAGAAAGAAAGAAAGAAGAAAGATAGGAAGAGATGGAGGATGAACTTACCAAGCTACAACCCTAACAGAGGAAGAACCTCACCAAACAACCAAGGCTGGCTCAACACAAACACAACAACAACATCAAGCATCAACCAAAACAACCCAAGCTCATAAATTCTCAAACTCACACAAGCTCAACAAAGATCAAGAAGAGATCCAAAGGAAGAAGAGGAGAAGAAGAACGTGAGGGAGGAGATGGAGCTGCAAATGAGGTAACCCTCATCACGAAAGGAGAGAGAAGAAACTTATAGAGGAAGGAAAGAGTAAAGCACGGGTCAAGAGGTCAACAAAAGTTGCTGCAGCCGCACAAACCCGCAGGGGCGGACATGGCAAGGCGTAGGGGCAGCCCTCCTGAGGCGCAGGGGCGGCTCAACACAACTCAGCTCCTAAAGACTAAGGCTCTTTTAGATACAAACACTACAACATAAATGCGCTGTTGTAACCATTAAAATTAGTTACTTAAGGCTTCAAAACTGTTACTGTAAGGCTTTCGTAATGGATTATGCTCTGTTATATAGTGTGTCTTGCAATAGGTATGTAGCAATGAAGATGAACTCTACTGTAACGGTTTAAAAATCAAGTCCAAAACAATTACAATAAACACATAACTATTACTATAGGTTTCAACCATTACAAAAATAAATTATTATTATTATTACAATAGATCTTACCATTATAATATTGATAGACCCGGTTACCAAGGGACAACCATTACAAAAAGTAGGCAGTTGTCACCTTATATAGAACCATTGCCATATGATCTATAATCGTTATCACAATACCTGATGTGTACAACTATTTGATAATTTATAAATTATACAAACTTCGTACAAAATACTAAGTATAATCCATAGATATATATTTTAAATGTCAAATTAGATAATTCATTAATTTCGAATGTAACATAGGCATAAAGTGTACATCATCATGTCCCAAAATAATGCTAAATATTTGTTAAAAGTATGGGCAACACGTATCTTGTAGCACAAAGATATATAGTCTCCTAATTACAAAAATTTTCATATTTGCCCAAACACCTAATGGTTGATCACATAATCAACCCAAAAATTACATGCAAAAATTAAGCTAGTTATCAATATTGCTTGAACTTCATCCTTCGTTATCTTTGTCATGCAATTGTTCAAATACCATATCAAACACTATTTCAACGCTATAACAACAACAGGAACTCAACAAGAGTAAGCAAACTCTATTCCAAACCTAAACAACAACAACTCAAATTGTCAAACTGATACAAAATAAAAAACTTAAGCAAGAACTTAAGCAACATCCGAAAGTCAAAGTAGGACAACAAGTAATTTCCGGCAACACAAAACTTAAGAAAGAACTTAAGCAAACTCTATTACAAAAGCAAAAACTTAAGCAATAACCACAAGGATGGAGAAAAATCACAACAATCAATTCCGGCAGCACAAAATCTCAACAGATGCAGTAATGAAAAGATCTCACAAGACAGTTCAAATTTTCAGGAGCACAAAGTTTTATTACATACATGTGGTGAATGATGAACTTCAACATCGCTATCCACACTTTGCTCTCCGTTTTCATTTCCAGATGCCCATGCAAAATCTGGAACGACC
This sequence comes from Fagopyrum esculentum, assembly GCA_033239045.1. Taxonomy (NCBI): domain Eukaryota; kingdom Viridiplantae; phylum Streptophyta; class Magnoliopsida; order Caryophyllales; family Polygonaceae; genus Fagopyrum; species Fagopyrum esculentum. The sequence continues at coordinate 62,985,205 of BSUD01000005.1, forward strand.
AAGTGCAATTGAGGATTTGCTGCTTGTATTTGACTTACAATTTGTGATGCCAAACTTTGAGCCATTTCTTGTGCCCATTCTTCTTTCATATTTCGAAAAAAACTCTTAGTCAATAATATAACCTCCGTTTTTCCCTCCCCCTTCAATTTGGATTTCGTCACCCCTTGTCCATGAAGGAATATCCCCCTTTTACGCTCCTTAATAATCACTTCACTAAAAGAGTCAACACTGCTTGTTTCTCCGTTCTCAATTTGCAGTTGAATGACACTCATTTTCTCCTGTAAAACAAGTTATATAAATGATATTTCATTAATCATTTAATCAAAAAAAAAAAGATGGGACAAAAAATTAAAATCAAAAGGGCTTTTTATATTTCACATACAATGTTTTCCTTAGTCTTGCTTCCATCATTGTGATTCTGACGGTTAGACGCATTAATACGAAAAACTTCCTACATATCCACACAAAAAATGAATTCAGCAACGCATGATTTAGTTTCTTCATGGACAGAAAATACAGTGGTCAAACACGTTGCTCAAAAATATTCACATCTTGATGAGAAAAGACAAAAAATCAATTAATTTCAAACAAACTAAACACTTCATTTCGGACAAAAAAAATACCTTCCCCCACCTAAAACTCGGAAATTCAAAAATAAAAAATTTAAACAAAAAAAAAACTTGTAAGCACAAAAACCGAACTCGTAAAATCCGAAACTTGCAAAATCCGAAAATTGAAAGTCCTAAATCCGAAACTCATACTTAAATCTCCTAAAACTAATTGTAAAAAAATTAATAATATTAATTGTAAAAAAAATTAAAATATCCTAACCGGTGTTTTACTACTAGAAAAAAATATAAAAATTTAAACATAAATTATGTAATTGCATGCATTCTAAGCATTTGCGGAGCACACACGACACATCTATATTTGAAAGGCTTCATACACAGAATGAGCTTCCTTCTGGTCAAAGAAGCCAAGGTCATGACGGAAATGATTAAAGTTTGAGAGTGAAGTGAAGAATATCGATAGAAGTGTTGAAGTGCTTGGTTGTGTCCCACGTTGGACGACAACCCTGTCACACTTTTGCACTAGACCTTGAAAATGACCTCGTGTTGTTGCAAGGAATTATCTGGAGCAATTCTGGACCAAATCCATTACTTTGGCCCAAGCAGTCGGACGACGGCCACCTCGATCAACTCGCTTCGAAATCTTTTTTTGTTGGGTTGGCCTACTAGGCCATTTTCTTTGCAGTTTTATCTTTTTATTTCGATCTTATCCTATTTGAAGATAGGGTTATGTAGATTCGATCATTTTAAAGTATGCGATTCAATTCTTGTACTTTTAAGCATGTGAAACCGTTTGAAATCGAGTCACACTAGAACAAGGGTTGTTTAAACTAGACATAATCATATCCGGACAGCCCACTAGAAAAAACGGGAGGGAATGAAAAGAGAAAGAAACCCGCCCGGACCGGATCCGGGCACCAATGAGCAACCTACTCAGCACAAGATAAAAATGTAATTAAAACAAAATGGAAAAGTATAAAAATAATATTGTCGTCAATGCACAACATGAGACAACCTTGTACGAGATGACTACAAACATCCTAACAAAATGTGAGACCTTTTATACGAATGCAATATGTGAAAGGCCACCAAAGTTATATGAGTACGTGGACCCGGTTGACCATCCACTATGGATCACCTTGCAACTTTCTTACCCTACAAGAAATCTAATCAACATAACGGTATAACTATTAGCTAACAATGCTAGGCATCAACTAAGTACTATAATAGCACAATCACACGTCAATGCAGAAAGTAAATATGACAACATGCTTATACTCAAAACCTCGTTATTATATTTATTAGGTGATTCACTCTATGTTCAACTTATTGTGTGGCACGAGAGTCTCCCGACCCTCCCCTCCGTCCCCTTATACCAACAAGAGTGGATCTAATGCGTCTCGTTGTATATCTGTATGGACTAGTCGTAGAGAACCTCTCAATCTCATGTCAGAGCTGGATAGTGATGTCACAACCCGTTATGCATACACTTGGATCTCATAAGATAGTAATGTTATCCTATTCAAGTTATTATTATAATTCACATAGCACACACCACTACAATAGCACACACCAATACGAGGAAAGCTAGCCAAGTAAGTCCATGAGACTTACATGTACCAATCAAAACTTCACTACCGCTATGTCATGGTCTCACATGTATGACCTCAAATGCTTGGTCTAATCGGAAACACGACTCAATATGACATTTTCATCCTCTAGAAAGTTCTAAAAAGGCTTTTGGGCTAAAAGAGACTACTTAGAAAGTAAATGCAGATTTAGCCTCAATTTTTAAGGAAATGATGATTTTACCCCTAACTTCCACACAACTACAAAGAGTCCAAAAGGCTCTAACTGTAACACCCCAAATTCTAAGAACTCGGGGAGCTACTGGTTAGGACCTCACAATGGGTCCCGACCTTAGTTTGACAACAATTTAACTTGGATCTTACAACAAGGCACAAAAGTATTTAAATCATTTGAAAACTTTAAACAATATATACATGAAGAATATGTATCAGCCTTACAAAGCAAAGGTACCAAAACGACACATAAGAAGAACAAAAGACATCCCATCCCAACTAAATAAGTACATGGACCCGGTTGACCATTCCCTTCGGATCTCTCTACAACTGTTTTAACCTGCAAGACATCTACAAGCAGTATAAAACCGTTAGCTAACATTCTATGCATAAGTATAAAGGTAAAAGCACAAACACACAACATACACAATCAACATGCAACACTCAATCCTTTTATTATCTTTAATTAGGTGATAGGTTATTACTAATGATACTTATTTTGTGACACGAGGGATTCCCAAACCTCGCCCCTGTCCCCGTTTACCAACGCGGAATGGTACTAATGCATCTGACCGTCTACCGGACTGGGCTGGTCGCAGGGAACCTCCTAGACTCTCGCAAGAGCTAGGCAGATGATATCACGACCCGTTATCATACACTTGGGTCAATTACGTAAATAATAAAGTCGGCCTAATCCGGTTTCGTTGTTTATCATAACTAGCAAACACCACTCATACACATTACACTCATACAAGAAAGCCAGCTAAGTAAGTCCGTGGACTTACCAAAATCAAATTTCGACTCTCTTAATCACCACTCATCGGTAACTGTAGGAATTCAGTAGCCTGTCAAAGGAGGCAAGTGTGTCAGCACACTTTCTAGGTAATTAGAAGTCTAAGACTTCTAAGATAGTAGGTCTTAATAGAACGGAATTGATTACAGTGTTAGTTTATGGTAAATGACTATTTTACCCTTGGTCCCCAAACTTCCAAAAATTTCATAATTTATGTTTAAACTCTTATTTGAGACTAACTAACCATATTCTACTCTCTAAGATGATTTTAGGTAACAACTAGAAAAACTACCCATTTTCTATTTCCCGAAAAGTCACTAAAGTCCAACTACAGCTTCAAATATAAAATTCGAATAATCTTATAAAAATTCCAAAATAATTCCCTACATCATCTATGATATCCCATCTACTCATAGGAGAAAGAATTTCTTAAAACTGTTAAAACATCGCTTCTACAAAAATTCCTAAAGTTGGTTACAACACTTAACAAGCAGCACACTGTCTTAACTTTGAAAAAACCATAACTCCTAAACTACTCGCTGGATTCATCCCAAAATTTGATATGTTCCACTATAAAATCTTATCTCTAATATATCCAAAATTCAGCCGCAAAGGAGATCAAAATCCTATTTAAAACTATCTCACAAAATCGAATTTCAGCACAACAGAAAAACTGCTTACGACTACATCTTTGAAAAATCATAAATCCCAAACCACTCGCTGGATTCCTCTCAAATTTAATATGTTCTACAACAATATGTCAACCATATCATATCCAAAATTCAAGCCCAACGGAGATCCAGAGCTTATTCAAAACCATCTCACAAAACAGTGTCACTTGTTGTTTTCCCCAACACTCAGCACATATATAAAAACTGCATGAGGCGTCAACTTTGAAACACAATAACTCTCAAACCGTAACTCCGATTCTTCCCAAATTTTAGTATGTTATACTATGTACTACTGTCTATGACATATCCCAAAACCAGCCACAAAGAAGAAGTCTAACATACCCAAATCTGGACCCGAAGTTGACTGTTTGTCCCTTCCGAAATTTCAGAAAACGCATGCATCTTTACTGTTGTCCTACAGAAGTTCTGAGCAGGTTTAGGAAACATCAAAGACACTCATTAGGCATGAATTACATGGACATAAGTGCAAGGAAGAGGAGGGTATCAACCTTACTCGATTCTAAAACTCGAAGGCACATGAATGGCAGCACAAGGCTGCTGCGGATCGGATCTGGGCTCCTCGGTATCAATGGTCTGCTGGATCGACAGAAGCGAAACAGCCCGCTGGTACTGAGTTTGGGGTCGCCAGAATGAGAAGCAACCAGTCCGGGTGCCAGTTTGGGTCGACAGAAGAAAGAGATGGCGCACCTGTGCAGGAGAGAGCGCCTTGTTCCTCCTGGCTCGTTTGTGCGACAGATGAAAGGAAAAGAGGTGGTTCAGGCGGAGATAGGTCGATCTGTAAACTGAGTGGAAGGGAAGAGAGATGATGCACTTAGTGGTTCGCTCGATGCTCATGTACAGCGAAGGAGGAAGTTGTTGTTGCGTTGGCCGAAGCGGCGTGCAGAAGACGGAGAGGAGGGAGGACGCTGGTACGTTTGCTGAAGCGGCGTTACGTGAGAGGAAGGAGGTAGTTTGCAGCAGCGGAATTTCAGGGAGCGTTAGGGTACGTTCATCTCTTCTCCAACTCAGCATACACACGTTTTAGGGCTGCTCCTTTGTTGGGCCGGTTGGCTTCTGTGCTGTTGTACGGGCTGCAGCAAGGAATGGGCTGAAGAACAACAGCTGAACATTACTGGGCTGGAAGGCCATACTCGAGATTAGGCCTTGTCTTGGCCTTGTCAACTGCTTGTCTGGGCCTCGTCAACTGCTTGTCTGGGCCTCGTCAACCGCTTGTCTGGACCTTGTCAATTGCTTGTCTGGGCCTCGTCAACTGCTTGTCTGGACCTCGTAAACTGCTTGTCTGGGCCTCGTCAACTGCTTGTCTGGACCTCGTAAACTGCTTGTCTGGGCTTCGTCAACTGCTTGTCTGGGCCTCGTCACAGCTTTGTCACAGTCTCGTCTCAGCCTTGTCATGATCTCGTCTAAAGGCGCCGTTAAGGATTAATTATAAGAATTAGGGTTTGATATAATTCTATCATTTTATGTGAATTAAATTCTACATAAAATGATAAAAATTATAAGAATTAGGGTTTGATATAATTCTATCATTTTATGTGAATTAAATTTTACATAAAATGATAAAATTTGTGAAGAAAGAAATACTAGATAGAATGGAAAACCGTCAACGGCTCGAAATCCGATTTGCTTCGGAATTAAACTGAATAAAAAAATTCCGGATATTACACTAACCCTAAAGGTATAGTCTAACAACATGATCTAAATGAATCAAACCACTACAAGTTTTGAAAGTCTTCCGGACTTTCAAAACTTACTAAGAACCCTCTTTTTTCCAATTTTAAGGCAAAACTAGCCAAGTACCCTACTTTGGCCTTTCATATCTACTCTTAAATATCTCATAAAAATTAAGAAAAAAATATACAAGGTATACTATATTGTACAACTCTAGGTTAGATGAAACAACTCAAACAAATTCCTCTCCAAAAATTCCAAATAAATTCTCAAATTTCCTAAACAAATTTTCACCTTAACTTCTACTACTCATAAGTTCTAATTCAACTGTTGGCTCTTGATGATTCCAACACTTCTCTAAACCATCGTATACCTTCTGTATGATATCTAAAATTCAACCATGAAAGTCGATTCTTATCTATATAAAACATGTCGAGAAGTTGACCACAACGTTATCCAGAAAACACCAAAAATTGAAACCAACATGCTTGATTCATCGCTTACAATCTAACCGTGGGATCTAATCCCAAATTTAATATATTCAACATGGATACGATAACTATAACATATGTGAAAATCAACCGCAAAGGGTGAGTTAAACAAACAAAATAGAACCTAGTTAAATATTGTCCAACACAACTAACTATGGGCATTTTCCCATCCCTCTCAATGTTATGGGCACTAAGTCCTTGCCAAGCCCTTTTAACACACGGGATCCTAAATCATGAAACTTGGCTTGAAGAACCGAGTAGGGGAATAATAAGGATATAAATAATCTAGAAGGAGGTTAAATAGAGTATGAGAACTTTTCGCAATATGAAGAGTAGGGGAATAATAAGGATATAAATACTCTAGAATGGGGGTTGAATAGAGTATGAGAACTTTTCGCAATATCGTATATCAAGACTTTGAAACTAATCTCAAGACCTTGAAGTCGATCTTTGTGTATGGTGACAAAACTGTTTCTCAAGGCTTTGAAGTGGATCTCAAGGCCTTGACTTCGAAACCTGCAGAAAGATGTTAGTCACAATAAAATGCGATAATAAGTGCTAAATATAAAAGATCGACACGACGATATGTTTACGAAGTTTAGCCCTAACAACCTACTCTCCGCCTAGGGTTTTCGACCCTAGAATTCTTACTATCTATTATCTGCTTGTTGTGAGTCCTAGATACAACCTAGAAGAACTTCCCTTCTTCTCTCAATGTAGCATCAATGTGACGATCTAGTCAACTCTATTCTAGCAATAATAGCCTAGTTACTTCGCAAAGTAACATACTCGAGTATAACACTATAATGATATGTCAATGTAGCTCTTGTGTTTATCTAACTCTCTCTAAACTAAAACAAAGATCGCTCTTGAGAATAGATAAATGTGGTTGATGAAGAAAGCTTGAAGATTTCTGTGTAAGCGCCGCTCTTTTCTTCACCATGGCAGGATTTTTTTATAAGCTTCTATGGAGGCTCTTCTTCTCAGCCGTTGAACCGTGTTGATTCTCTCCACAAAATCTTCATCAGAATCCAATATGTTTGAACGTTGAATTTTTGCCACAAATCTTTTACAGAATCTTTGATGTTTTGAAGATGCCGTTTGAATATCTTGGTTGTTAGCCGGAAGATCTTCTTGTTATTTTCTGTTGGATATGAAGATCTACTCTCTCATAGCCATTTGAAGCTCTAACAACCTGCACAAATCCTGACCTTCTCTCTCATAGCCGTTTGAAGCTCTAAAAACCTACACAAATCCTGTAACAAACACACCCAAATATATCTACATATATAATAAATATTTATTAGTTTTCTAATTATTTTGTCTTCATTCATTTTTGCAAAACAGATTAATGATCATCAAGGTGGATTTATCAATCTCCCCCTTGATGGAAGATAAAACAGATATCGTACTTGCAAAATATTATAATGAATGCAATTGCAGAATGTAGTAAAGTCGGCTCATCATCATATATCTCCCCCTTTTTGTCTTTCAACACGGAAAGAATTTGAAAACCATAAGTTCAAGACCTTGAAATAAAAGAGAATACCACCGAATATGAAAGAGGGCAATCAGATAAGCATTTAAAAACAGTAGACATTGCTCCCTCTACGATGATGCTTCCTTAATCTTGATGATATCCAGCAAAACAACCAAACATCAACCTTTCCGGCTAGACCAAATGGAAAATTTTGATTTATACTCAGATTGAACCATGTTTGGTGGTCTAGTCCCTTTAGGAACCCAAATTTGCTTAACATGTTCTCTTAGATATAGAAGATAAGTGTTTCGTATGATGTAGGGATCATTTCTCGTATAAGGGCAATTTGATTTAACATGTCCCTTTTTACAACAATAGAAACATGTGGGTGTACGTGAACTTCCTTTAGCTTTAACAAAAAGTGGTCACCGTTTTTTTTGGAAAATTCTTGTTATAACCAAGACCACTCTTGTTAAGAGAGGATTGTTGTTCACCCATCATCCTTTCGAGATTAAGTTTAGAACGAGTTGATTGAATGAGTGCCGCCTTCTGGTCTCTACACTTCACAGTTAGATCAATCTTATCTTTCTCTAGATTAATATAATCTTGATATAGAGAAGAGAGATTTTCCTTTAGAATCGCATTTTCTGATTCCAAGGCCTTGACATTGGCATCAAGGTCTAAATTTGAAGTATTGAGATATTCAACTCCCAGACACAATTCACTCACTCTTTTCTCTTGTATATTTAGCTTTTACCTCAAGGATCTAGTTTCAAGAATGTGCTATTCTTCACTAATGATCATATTTTGAAGAAATCCAAAAAGAACAATAGTGGGACTAGAAATTAAATTTCTTACAACATCCTCAAGATGCCATTTAGGATTTTCTTCTTGGTCACCCATCAAGCATAGATTTACTTGATCACTTTTTTTGTCAGTTTCACTAGAGGAATCCAGGTCACTTCTTGAGGCTACCATTGGTTTCTTCTTTCGATCATTCTTCCGATGGTTGTTCCTTCTCTTTTGTGGACACTCATTCACTAGATGATCTGTATCTCCATATTCAAAACACGTTAGTACATTAGATTTCTTAATGGATTTAGAATACTTACCTTTATACTTTGATGATCTATGATACTCTCTATTTGAGAATTGTTTATCATCTTCAAAATTTGAGCAAGTCCTCTTGTAATCAAAGTAAGAGGATCTTCTTTGTCAACCTCACTTGCTTTATCTTTTGATGAATCTTCTTCCCTTTTGGATTTTAGAGCCAAGTTTTTCACGTTTGAGGATATATCTCCATCTTCTTCATTAAGAACCATTTCGTGAGTGATAAGCTTGCCTAGTAGATCATCCAACGGTAGAGTCCTCAAATAATGTGCTTCCTCAATAGCAGTCACCTTTGGCCCCAATTTCTACTTAGGTAAACTTCTCAATTTTTTCCTCACTTTCTCTTCATTTGTGAAAACTTTGCCAAGAGAATCTAGATTGTTCAAAATTTGAGTGAATCGTGTGAATATTTCATTTACCGTCTCATCAGGTGTCATCTTGAACAACTCATACTGCCATAGGAAAAGGTTGATCTTGGTTTTTGTTACGCTAGAAATGTACGACACAAATCCAAGGCAAGGGTGCCAAGAACTTGTTCGCCCAAAACATGCACACAAAAGTCTTACAATTTATAACTCGATCTAAACTCCTAGCGAACCCATTGTGTATGTGTCGTTTCGTAGCAAGGAAAGTATTCCGAGGTCGAACACAAGGACTGAGGTGAAACTAAATCATCAAACGATCAAAGATAGTGTAAATCTAGAGTAAGATGAGACAAGGAATAAAGAAATGAAAATCACAATATTTTTTGGTTGGTTTTGTGGTGATTAAACAAAGATCACAAGATATGCAATCAAGCAAACAAACAACACACAAACACAAGATAGGTGATAGGTGATAGGTGTAAGAAGTGCGGATTCTAGAGATCAAAAATTTTGGTTATGGCATTGGACTCATGCTTCTAAACATCAAAGGATAAGTTGCGGTTGTCGGGAAAGGGTGTTTCTCTAATGGGAACAATTACCGGATAAGTCTCATGTTCCACTAGTCTCAAACCAAAGTCCTATTACCGGGTAAGTCTCAAGGAGCTAAGGTTGAGAATTCTACACAAACCGAGCCACTACCTAAGGGTCAAACCTCTCCTTACCGGGTAAGTCTCGGAAAGGTAAGTCTTAAGCAACGATCCTAGCACACTCAATCCAATAGCGGTTTTTTTTTGCTCACTACTACATAGAGTTCATCATCTTCTATACCTAAGAGAAGAAATCACCGGGTGAGTCTCATTCCTCAATTAATTTGCTAGCAAAGGTCACCCTAAGCTAGATTAGGCTCAACAACTAGGATTTCAACAAATCTACATCCTAACATACATATTTATCAACATATGAACAACAAAACAAAAATCTCGGGTGGATCATGGAAATCTAGGCCGAGATAGCATGAAGAACAAGACGAGATTACATTCTGAGTTAGGTTTTCGAACACAAATTCATCCTAAGCTAACATGCAAGTCCGTACAATCATCATCCAAGCCTTGAACATCACTCTATCACCCTAGAATCCCAACTACTTAGCCAATAACATTCATTTCAAGCTCAAACATCATCACACAAGCATGCATGCAGTCCATGGCAAGATAATGAAGATAAGAATAATGCAAGAAGGCTACTTAGCTGAAATAGAAGTTTACAACAGTCTTACAAAGCTTCAAAGGCAACTCCAAGGTGTCAACTTATAAGCTACACAAGAATCTCACTTAAAACCACTCAAGCTAACTCTAGATTTAAGGTCGGATATATTCTAATCTAATTCCCCCAAGAACACCCACAAGGGGATTGGAAGAAGCTAGGGAGGAAGGAGAGAGAGAGAGAGAGATAATAAAAATCAGCCTTCAATACCACTATTATACTCCAACAAGGGAAAGTAACGGTCGGACAAAGAAATAGTGTGACAAGTGTCGGAGTTGTCCTGACAGGAATCTCGGGCCAAAATCTTGGGCGAGATTCCTGTCAGTAGGCCGAGATTTTCATGGTTGAGTCCTCCTTGGATCACCAAGTCATGAGTTGGTGCAAGACATGCACCAACAAGGTCTTTTGTGCTCTTCTTTGATCCTAGCTTGCTCCTTAGGGAGTCCGGATGCGAGCCACCACGAGAAATGATCCTCGAATGTATCGATTATGTCCAAAAGCTCCCCAAAATACCTACAAAACCAAAATAAGATCGTGTAGACATATTTTCTAGCAATACGACTCGATTAAGCATAAACGCCACAAACTAATGCCAAACCATGCATGAATAAGGGGAAAAACTATCTAAAAGAAAGCCTAAACTAGTGTCATAAATCATGTCATCAGTTTTCTTTACTTGACTTGTTCCTTCCTATGTTACCACCAATTTATCCCACATCTCATTTGCACTTTTACATGATGAGACACGGTTGAACTCGTTAGCATCCAGTCCACATTAGAGTAAGTTCATGGCTTTGTAGTTCTTAGCCACCTTCTCCAACGTGTGTAGGGGTAATATCCTGAAATCTACAAAGGAACGCTAAAAGCAAAGGCATCAATGTGGGTCCCTACCGGCATTAGGGTGCGAAAGCATGGGGAGTGAAAAAGCTTATATACCATAGTAATCCATGCCATAAGCAACGAGTGTTCTCCCTTGGTCTACACAGATCAAGTGCCCAACTAACGCGTGAAACACTTTGCCTAGGGAGCATGGTCGTAAGAAGAAAACTCAAAGAAATTGCCGTGGCACTAGTTGAAAAATTGATGGGGTTCATAGGAATTGAACCTCCTTAACGGGTGAATCATTTTTAGTTTGTGAAAAATAATTATGCGAATGTCCTATCCGGGCTCGGGTACGCAACCACTAGGTTCGGTTCACGACGATCACTGCTACGTTTTTGTACTTGATCTTTTTGTGTGGTGGAAATCAACGTCCTTGTGGTGATCTCATAGTTCTTACATGGTGGAAACGATTGGGTTGGCCCATGGATTTTCCTTCCTTTTGCCATATTTTGCCCGAACCCTGTTCTCTCAAACAAACAAAACAATTATGAAAGAACTTTATAAGAAATCAGATATCGAAAATGGGTAGATCAAAAATCAGTCCAAAAGTATTTGGACTTGGTAAATGGACTTATATGTGTTCATAAAATGTGAATTATGAAACTAAAAACTTATTTTCATCTTCTCATGTATACGTATATATACACGATTCAGTTAGGTTGTTACACCTTTCACTTATTTACATATATTTCCTCTTTATTCTATGTATTTACTACATATATCTTGCATATATACTTTACCCCCCCCCCCTCAAGCTGGACAGGAGTCACAAGTCCCAGCTTGCGAGACAGAAAATGATGTTGTTGTTCACCTAGAGCCTTGATGAAGATGTATTTCTGAACTTCATCTCTTACAAAATGGCAGTCTATGTGAAGGTGTTTTATTCTTTCATGAAACACAAGGTTAGTTGCTAGATGTTGAGCAGCCTTATTATCACAATAGAGTGTGAATGGATGAGGAAGAACCACATGCAGATCAGTGAGTAACCCATCAATCCAAATAATCTCACTAGTGGTCATAGACATTGCCCGATACTGACTTTCAGCAGATGATTTACTAATTGTTCGTTGTTTCTTAGTCTTCCATGACACCAAAGAGCTTCCAAGAAACAGACAATATCATGTGACCAATCTACAGGAGAAAGGACATGATCCCCAGTCAGCATCACTATATGCTGTGAGAGATAATGTACACTGAGGTTTATATGTAAGAGCAAAGTCAATAGTCCCTTTGAGATATCGTAATAAGTGGTTGCATGCCAATGTGGAAGTAAAGGTGAGGAGAGGAACAGACTTAACCGCTATGCAATATCTGGTCGAGTGAGTGTGAGATATAAGAGGCGACCTATCAAACGCCTATATAGCTCAGGTTCTGGATATAGATCACTAGAGTCAGCTGAAAGATGAGTATTTTGTTGCATAGGAAAGTTGGTCGGCTTGCAATTCAACATCTGAGTATCATGTAGTATGTCATGGATATACTTGTGTTGGTTGAGGAGTAAACCAGACGCATCATGAGCTATCTCCATGCCTAGGAAAAATTTGGTAAGGCCCAAGTCTTTAATAGTGAAAGCTCGATCAAGGGCTGTCTTCAGGGCAGAAATTTCAAAAGGTGTATCGCCTGTTATCAATACATCATCAACATAGACAAGGACAATAGTAATGCCAGAAGATGATTTCTTGACAAAAAGGGAGTAGTCTTGATGAGACTGAATGAAATTCAGCTGAAGTAATAGCTTGGTAAACTCAATATTCCACTGGCGACTAGCCTGTTTATGTCCGTATAATGATTGTTTTAATCGGCATACATGGCCTGGAGGAGCTTTCTTGTAACCTTGATGAGGAAAAAGATAAACTTCTTCATCCAGGTAGCCATGTAGAAAAGCATTGTTAATATCTAACTAGTGTAAAGGCCTTGAATGAGAAGCAGCTAGAGCCAAGACTGTGCGAATAGTGGCATAGTGGCATACTTGGCTACTGGACTGAAAGTATGCCTGTAGTCCTTGTCTTTTATCTGATTGTAGCCCTTGGCTACTAGCCAGGCTTTATACCTTTCAATTGTGCCATCATCTCGATGCTTGAGCTTATATATAAAAAAAATGGCAGTCTTGCTTGGGGGAAGAGACATTATGTCCCATGTGTCATTCAGTTCAAGAGCTTGTATCTCTTTGTTCAAAGCAGCAACCCAAAGAGGAGATTATGTAGCTTGATGGTAGGTAGATGGTTTAATAGTTTGAATGACATTACATAAATCATGTATGTAATCTGGAGAATGAGAAGTAAGATCCAAATGATCAATGGAAAATATGGAGTTGCAAGTGTAATCTTTGAGATAGGCTGGTCGAGTGATAGCACGAGTTGGTCGAGTAGATGGATTAATTAATGGAAGAGAAGAAGTAGGAATGGTAGGTATAGTAGTAGATGGAATAGTTATATTGGAAGTAGGTGATGATGATGGTGAAGATGAATTAGAAGAAGTGAGAAAAGGAACTTGAGGTGGATGAGCAAATGAGGGATCACTAGGTAGAGGTGATGAAGGCTGATTTGTAGGTGTAGGTAATGATGGAGAAAAAGAAGGTAGAATAGCAGGTATTGAGGGACGATGACAAACCATTGGATAATCCATGTCAGGAGCAGGAGTAACCAATGGTAGGTTTGGTGAATTGGTGGAATGATGGGTAGATTGTGAAGATTTTGTGTAAGGGAAAACTGTTCGCTCCAAACGGTGTGTGCAAGCTTTAAATTTATAACCCTAGACTTAAGCTTAAAACAAGGATGCGAACCCGCAGTGTACGGGTCAATCGTAGTAAAAAGCAAGAAATTCCAGGGGTCGATCACAGGGACTCGGTGAAACAAAGTCAATAACGGTAAGCTTCGTGAATACTAACCACAAGAGCAATTAACACAATCAAAGATGAATAAGAAGTCAATAAAGCAAACATGCAATTCTAGGGATTAAAGCATCTAGTTGTGGTTCCAACTCAAGATCTATAGATAAGCGGACAAAGCTGAGATTTTTTTGCGTGGGGAAGGTGTTACTAAAGTGGAGTAGATCACCGGGTAAGTCTCACTACACACTAATCCTAAACCGTAACTCCTATTACCGGGTAAGTCTCAAGGAATTAAGATAAAGAACTATAACCTCAAACTAACACACCACCTAAGGGAATAGAATCAACCTTTACCGGGTAAGTCTCAAGCTAACTCACAAAGATGGGATGAAAGCACACTCAAACCCCAATAAAGGATAAACCTTTATTACCTACACTTATGATCGTTGGTACACAAACTAAGGAATTACCGGGTAAGTCTCATCCTAAGCTTGCTTTAAACCAGGAAAGGTGTAATAAGGATAGGATTTGGCAAACTCTAACACTTAACTCTCAGTTTAGGATCAGATAAGTCACCTCGGTCAGCCAAATTCCACCCCGGCCGAGATGTTCATCGACTGAACGAGATGCTTAGGGTTAAGGTTAAAGACTCGAACTTTCAGGATCCTACTGGAATCTAAGATTGTTCTATCATTGTTTTTCCCACAACCTTCAGCCAATCACCCTAGAATCACACAAGGAAATTAGTCACTCATCATCATCATGAAAGTATTAAATATATGGGAAGAAGGTGAATATTCGAACAAGAAGAATTTAATGAAAAAGACTTCAACAACTGAATCAAATATCACAACAAAAGCGTTCCTTGGATAGCAATCCAACAAGACAAGACAACAAGTGAGGGAATTAAAGACAATCTTACAAAACCCTCCAATAAAGCTATAAAAGCTATAGACTTCAATCTTCCTTCAACCTTCAAAAAGGTTCTTCGAGACTCCCAATTGGAGTATGCTGCTGCTGCTGCGTATGCTGGATGTATAACGGATTGTATAACGGCCTCCGGATTTTTGGGAAATCCGACCCTTTTTATAGGAAAATAACCCTCCAAAGATAAGATATCCTAGAAAGATCTTTTCCCATAAAAATAGGTAAAATATATGATCTTCTTCCTTCCAGGAGCCAGGCCCAAAAATATAAGATCACTTTCCAATTTTAAAAGATCTCAGCCAAGAATAAAATATTCTCGCCGCGTCCTAGGTGTTCGCCTCGGTCGAGTCGGCGTCTCTGGGTTACCTCGGTCGAGATGAATTCTGGTCAACCGAGGTGAGTCACAACTGAATGTGAAATCTCTCAAAACTGGTCCAAAGTGAATCTTTAATCCATGGCTATGCTCCCTGGATGTAGCTCCAAATGACTCATGACTCCTTTTGCTCCTTTTTGATGCGAAACGCGCCATTTTATCTACAATTACAGCAAAACTAGGTGTAGACCTCGATTCTCGCAAAGGTAGATGAAATGGTAATATAATCACATATAATACATACAAACATGCAGATTATTGAAGATAAAACGTCCAAACAAACACTAAAATATAGACTATAATTCATGCTATCAAAATACCCCATACTTAGCCCTTGCTTGTCCCCAAGCAAGTTCCGCATATAGAAGACAAGATAGAATGGATTAATAGTCATAAAAATCAATAAAAATCCTTCAAAAACATTTTTATGGTGTGTTACAATCATAGATTACTCTAAGAGAATACTTCATGGAATTTAAAATCTAAACATGATTAAAACATTTTATAAATATAGAAAAGTTGTTCATCTTTGCATAAAACCATAGAATGCATAATAAGTCATAATTATCAAAATTAATCATGTATAATCCAGTTTAAACCACTAAGTCAATCAACAAGCTCAAGGTCTCAAGGGCTTCCCAAAAGAAAAGGTCAAGAAACGTGTAGGGTAGGGATGTATGTAAGATAATGTGGTGCTAGAATCCGGGAAAAGGATGAACTTCACTTTCACTTTGACTTGTAACATCTTCCACCAATAAGCTTTGCTTATTTCACACTTTTTCCCTTTTTACTTTACTTTTTGGGATGCATGGACAGAGGTGCACAATAACCGAAGCCTAGGAAATCAGCAATCATCAATTTCTTGAGATGCATCAAACTCTTGATGCACATACCATGACCCGTTAGGAATATCGCTCAATCCGACTTTGGCAAGACACAAACACCCGGCTATGTGAATGGTGCCGAGTTACTCATCTTCATGATTGACTTCCCCAAACCTATTATTGCTTTCTAAAACTTTCACTTCCAGCCACTTCTCAACTTTAACTTGCTTTCACCACTTCGCTTGCTTCCAAATTCCCGGATAGGTAAATGGAGGCAAAATGTATATGAGGGGCTAAGCATGATCGAGAAGAAGAAGAAGAAGAGAATGAATTGCCTTGGTCTTTCCAAGAAGAAAGTGAGAGAACTTAACATGTGGTGTCAACCTTCAAATTCAACATAATTTGGATAAAAACAAAGTATTAAACATGCCAATAATTTCAAACAAAGCATTTAGCAACTTAAACATATTATAAAACTTTTCAAACACATAAAGATTTTAAAACCAGTCAGTAAACAAGATCTTCACTGAGATCATATCCAGATAAGAAACACAAAAATCGTTTTCGAAAACTCTCAGTTAACACACCTCGGTCGAGGTGTTCTTGGTTCAACCGAGGCGAAACGCCTCGTTTGGCCAAGACTGACTCGGTCGAGGTCAAAATTTTTTTTTTTTTTTTTTAAACCATTTTTTTTCAGTTTCGACGTTTTTCTCAATCAAATAACCTGTAGGCATGCATGTAATATCAGATAAACATATAAATGCAGAAGTGAAGCATAAATAAAATATCCGATAATGTCGTACATCAAAATAGTCGAACAAGTACATCAAATAGTCATCAAATAAATACAAACACCCCATACTTGGGACACACTGTCCTAGTGGGTCAATATAAGTCTGGAAATGAGAGTACTCACCGGATAAATAGCTGAGCTGCATAAAAATATAATAAAGAAAATCCTGTAGCTCCTCAATAGTCTCGATCCGGTGGTGGTGGTGGTGGCACATATGGATACTGCGTCGGGTCAAACGGGTAACCCATGACACGCTCGAACTGAAGCTGGGCCATAATGTGCTGATAGTGCTGCCTCTCCTGCATCTCGCGGATATCCAGCGATAATGCAGCATACGAGTCAATAACCTGATCCGTCAGGTCATCGATCCGTCTGTGGGCAGCTCGATCTCTCACTCCGCGCCTCCTGCGTCTAGCAGGTCTGACTGGAGAAGTCTCAGCTGGTGCAGGCTCAGTCTCGTCGTCATCATCAAGATCTATGATCGGCGGCGCGCTCATCCCTGCAGTATCTGTCCCTGTATCCATTGGGACTCCACCATCTCTCTCGTCTACTGTATCCTCGTCATCGTCATCCTCCTCCTCCTCATCGTTAGCTGGGGCAGCTGCAGCCTCCCTATGATCCTCCATCAGCGGAGCCCAAGCTGTCTTGTTTCGGTCGATTCGTTCGATTTCTTTGCAGATCTGTAGTTGCAATAGGATCCTCTACCCTTCAATCGCAGTTTGGAAGCGGAAATCTTCGAAAACGAGCAAGATCTGAGAGAGCGAAGTGGAAAGGGCGCCGCGGTCGAGTTGAATAAGGTAAAAAGTGAAAAAAATAAATTTTTCCCCCTTTTATACTGTTCCTGGATCTGCTGTCACCTCGGTCGAGATGGTCTCGACTGGACCGAGGTGGTACGGACCGAGGTGGTTCTGCAGAAACCCTAGTCGCCTCGGTTGCTTAAGAATCGTCTCGGTCGAGGTACTCTGACAGTAACCGAGATGCTTCCGTCTTCTCAAAATCTCGAACTTCTGTCCTTCCAGTTATGCTCCTTCCTTAGATATTCCCTGTTGTCTGTCCAGAACGCCAAAAACAAAGCAAAGCAAAGCAAAAACAAAAACTATCTAAACTAGACTAGAAAACGGGAAAAGAAAGCAATACCTTGGGTTGCCTCCCAAGAAGCGCTTGGTTTAAGGTCGCTAGCTGGACCATAATGCATCTCAAACGAGGTAGGAGGTGCTCTCACCCCATACTTCAGCTCCATCGTGGGGTGAAGTAAGTAAATCCATCAAACGCTCCAACAAGTGTAAGTGCTCATCAGGGAATGAATCGTCTATGGGTGGGTCATCCGTCTCGCGGGAAGATTCCGGTAGCCGGCTGAGGTGATCCGCAACTGAGTTCTCGGATCCCTTCTTATCGCGGATCTCTAGGTCAAACTCTTGAAGCAAGAGAATCCATCGAATAAGGCGCGGCTTGGCATCTTTCTTAGCCAACAAGTAACGAATGGTTGCATGGTCGGTGTAGACGATAACTTTCGCCCCCACTAGATAGGAACGAAACTTCTCGAAAGCATATACAACCGCCAATAACTCCTTCTCGGTGGTAGCGTAGTTGCGCTGGGCTACATCTAGCGTCTTGCTAGCATAATAAATGGCGGTGGTCCGGCCATCCTTCTTTTGTCCAAGCACCGCTCCTACGGCTACATCACTAGCGTCACACATGACCTCAAAGGGCAAGGTCCAATCAGGAGGTTGGATAATGGGAGCGGAGATCAACGCTTCCTTAATCCTGGAAAAAGCATCAAGACACTCCTGCGAAAACTCAAAAATAACATCTTTATTCAAGAGGTTAGTTAGAGGTTTAGAAATCTTAGAGAAGTCCTTGATGAATCTCCTGTAGAAACCTGCATGCCCGAGAAAACTCCTCACACCTTTAACAGAACAAGGAGGAGGGAGTTTCTCAATAGTCTCGATCTTAGCTCGATCGACCTCAATACCTCGATTAGAAACGAGGTGTCCTAGCACAATGCCTTCATTAACCATAAAATGACACTTCTCCCAATTCAAGACGAGATTAGTGTCTTCACATCTTTTAAGCACTAGTGAAAGGTTAGATAGGCAATCATCAAAAGAGGAACCATATACAGAAAAATCATCCATGAATATCTCCATGATCTCCTCTATGTACTCGGAAAAAATAGCCATCATGCATCGCTGGAAGGTAGCGGGTGCATTGCACAATCCAAATGGCATCCTCCGATAGGCAAACGTCCCCCAAGGACAAGTAAAAGTGGTCTTCTCCTGATCATCCAGATGGATAGGAATCTGGAAGAATCCACTATAGCCGTCCAAGTAGCAAAAGTGTGAATGCTGGGCCAACTGTTCGAGCATCTGATCGATGAAGGGAAGCGGAAAATGATCCTTCCGAGTCGCTGTGTTCAGCTTCCTATAATCAATGCAAACCCTCCAGCCCGTAACAGTCCTCGTTGGGATCAACTCGTTGTTCTTATTCGTCACAACGGTCATCCCTCCTTTCTTCGGAACGACATGCACCGGGCTAACCCACTTGCTGTCCGAGATAGGATATATAATACCTGCATCCAACAACTTAAGAATTTCCTTCTTCACAACCTCTTTCATGATCGGATTTAACCGTCTTTGAGGTTCCCGTGAAGTCTTATGATTATCTTCCATTAGAATTCTATGCATGCAGAAAGAAGGTTTAATGCCAATGAGATCGTCCGTGGTATAACCTATAGATTTTCGATGCTTTCTCAGGACATGCATTAACTTAGACAATTCAGATTCGGAAAGGGAAGCACTAACAATAACGGGATAAGTAGAATCCGGTCCAAGAAAGACGTACCGCAAGTGACTAGGGAGTTGTTTAAGCTCCACGACTGGGGGTGCTTTCTGAGAGGGATCCTTGCTTCCTCCTTCCAGTAGAGTGGTGTCAGAAACTGGACTTTCGGAAGTCTCAGTTGGGATCGTCTCGCCATCGACCTCGGTCGAGGCGCATAGGCGTTGACCGAGATGTTCTTCGGTCACCTCGCTTAGTCCAGAAAGTGCCTCGGTCGAGGCACTGCTACTGGAACCGAAACTGGAGATCTTCGTCTCCTGGATTAGCTTCTCAGTTTTAGCTCCTGGATCCTCTTCTAGTGCCTTTAAGCTCCGTATATCTGCATCACAAGAAGCATCTATACCTTCCTCCATTAAACTGAAGCTAATAACTCTTTCGAGTGGATCGTTAATAAGGATAGAGCTCACCAATTCTCTTGATTCTTCTTCATCGTAGATGTTGAAGATATCATCAGTTAGCTGCTCTCCTTTCATGGATGCAAGTAGTGCGAACTCCACCTCATCGCCACCAACGTTGAATTTCAACTTGGCGTTCTTGCAATCCACGTTGCAACCCGAAGTTGCTAGAAATGGTCTCCCGAGAATAATAGGAACAGGAAAATCTGCGGGAATGTCAAGTACAACAAAATCTATAGGTAGATAGAAGTTACCTAACTTGACCGGAACGTCCTCCAAGATGCCCACGGGATGGGTAATGGAGCGATCCGCCATATAAAGTCGAATCTTGACCGGCTTGGGCTCTCCAAGACCGATCTTCGTGCATAGCTCCAGCGAGATGATGCTCACGCTGGCTCCTAGATCACAAAGGGCTTCACAAGTGACATCCCCAACTTGAATGGGAATGCAAAATGAGCCGGGATCTCTTAATTTAGGTGGCATCTTCTCCTTCATGATCTTGATAAGTTCCGAAGATTTAGATGTCATCCTAACTTCACCAACATCCTCCAGTTTCCTCTTCCTTGATAAGATTTCTTTTAAGAACTTCCCATAGGCGGGCATACCTAAAATAGCATCAAGGAAAGGAATGTTAATATGTAGCTTATTCATCAAGTCAAGGAACTTACCAAAGTGCTTGTCTAGATGTGCTCTGGCCCTCGACTGGGGGAATGGAAGTGGTGGTTTGTATGCAGGGGGTGGAATATAAGTTTCAGTTGTCCCTCCTGCTTTCTGTTGCTCCGCCTTGGTTGGCATCTCGGTCGAGGTGTTCTTCGACTGGATCTGGACCGAGGTGGTCTGCGTCGAGCGAGGTACTGGATCTGCAGTTTTGAGTCCACTCCTCGTCGTTATGGCCATGCACTGGCCCTTAGGGTTGCTTTCCGTCTTTGCTGGAAGCTTCCCTGGATCTCTTGGCGCTTCATTCGCCCTACTTGCAAGTTGTTGTTCGAAGGACTTTTGGGCCCTCGAAAATGAAGTCATAGAATTCTCCATAGCGCTAAGCTTGATCAAGATAGCCTCCAGAACTGCGTCTTTCTTTTCCGGTTGAGACGAACTTGATCCTTGCCCTTGGCTTTTTAATGGAGTAGAAGAAGAAGAAGGGGAAGAGAGGAAAGGGTTAGAGGAATTATTAGAGTTGGAGTTGGAATAATTGTTACCGGGATTTTGGTTGTTTTGATTGTTCGTCCTCCAATTGTTGCTATTTGACCCTCTATTGTTATTGTTGTTGTAGTTGTTGTTTCGGGGACCGTTGTTGTTACGGTACCCGTTGTTGTTGTTGTTGTTCCTTTGCCCTTGCTCTTCCTTCTTGGTTTGAGCCATCAAGAGTTCCTTCAATTGCTTCACGTCATTCTTCAAAGACGTGAGTTGATTGTTGTTGGATTGAGTCTCTTGAAAGTTGACTCTTTTAACTCCACCTTCAGCTCCTTAGTGGGTATATTTCTCCATGTGCAAGGCTTGCTTCTCAATGAAGTCCCAAGCCTCATCAATCGCCATGTCCATGAAGGTACCGGCGGAGAGTAGTTGGAGATTGAACTGGGTGCTTCCGTCCAGTCCCTTGAAGTAGATCTCCAACAACTCGATCTTTGGAATCCCATGATGTGGGCAATCCAAAAGGATATCCTTGAACCGCTCCCAAGATTTGGACAAGCTCTCCTTGTCCTTCATAATGAAAGCATTGATCTTCCCTCTCATTTCAGCTGTTTTTGAGGGGGGAAAGAATTTGGTCAAGAATTCCGTAGTCATCTCCTCCCATGTGCTAATTTTTCCTGGAGGAAGAGATTGATACCAAGTAAGGGCTCTATCTTTTAAAGAAAAGTAAAAAGGTCTTAGCTTGTAGTTGTTATTTTCAATTCTGGAAGGTCGCAAGGTTTCCATCAAGATCTCGTAGTTTTGAAGATGTTGATGTGGTGACTCCTTCTCTAGCCCTCCGAATTGGCATTGGCGAATCATGGATAGAACTTGCGGTCGAAGTTCGTAGTCATGATCCGCTGGATCTCCTAGGTTCACTCCTGGACGCCTCAGTTGTTGATTAGGGTCCATCCTTTGACCTAGGGTTTGTGGAATTCCTGCAAGAAGAACATCTCGGACTGGCCTCCGAGGTGGAAGTACATCGGCCGGGGCGTCAGGTACTGGAACCTGCCTCGGTCGAGGGTCAACTACTGGATCCTGCATCGGTCGAGGATCAACAGGAGGATCTTCCCTCTGTGGCTGTAGAATCAGGTTTCGGATGACTGCTATCTCCGCTTCGATTGCTGCAGTCCTGGTGCGATTCTCTTCTTTCTCTTGCCTTAGTTCTTCCTTGCTGAGACGTAGCAGCTCTAGCGTCTCTTTTAATTCGGCCGCAAGATCGCGATCGTCTTGTTGGGCCATCTTCGCTTCTCTTAAGCGTCGCTTGTATGTCTTTTCTGGTTCGGGATCGTAAGGAACGATTTCCTTCCCAGTGCGGGTTCTTCGCATGTACCTAAGAAAGAACCTGCAAAAGTCACTCAAGTAGAGTGGTTAGATGACACGGGGGCAAGCGCCCCAAGAGCAAACCGTACCGGCTCGGTCTAGACCAAGTCCCCGGCAACGGCGCCAAAAACTTGTTCGCTCCAAACGGTGTGTGCAAGCTTTAAATTTATAACCCTAGACTTAAGCTTAAAACAAGGATGCGAACCCGTAGTGTACGGGTCAATCGTAGTAAAAAGCAAGAAATTCCAGGGGTCGATCACAGGGACTCGGTAAAACAAAGTCAATAACGGTAAGCTTCGTGAATACTAACCACAAGAGCAATTAACACAATCAAAGATGAATAAGAAGTCAATAAAGCAAACATGCAATTCTAGGGATTAAAGCATCTAGTTGTGGTTCCAACTCAAGATTTATAGATAAGCGGACATAGCTGAGATTTTTTTTCGTGGGGAAGGGGTTACTAAAGTGGAGTAGATCACCGGGTAAGTCTCACTACACACTAATCCTAAACCGTAACTCCTATTACCGGGTTAGTCTCAAGGAATTAAGATAAAGAACTATAACCTCAAACTAACACACCACCTAAGGGAATAGAATCAACCTTTACCGGGTAAGTCTCAGGCTAACTCACAAAGATGGGATGGAAGCAAACTCAAACCCCAATAAAGGATAAACCTTTATTACCTACACTTATGATTGTTGGTACACAAACTAAGGAATTACCGGGTAAGTCTCATCCTAAGCTTGCTTTAAACCAGGAAAGGTGTAATAAGGATAGGATTTGGCAAACTCTAACACTTAACTCTCAGTTTAGGATCAGATAAGTCACCTCGGTCAGCCAAATTCCACCCCGGCCGAGATGTTCATCGACTGAACGAGATGCTTAGGGTTAAGGTTAAAGACTCGAACTTTCAGGATCCTACTGGAATCTAAGATTGTTCTATCATTGTTTTTCCCACAACCTTCAGCCAATCACCCTAGAATCACACAAGGAAATTAGCCACTCATCATCATCATGAAAGTATTAAATATATGGGAAGAAGGTGAATATTCGAACAAGAAGAATTTAATGAAAAAGACTTCAATAACTGAATCAAATATCACAACAAAAGCGTTCCTTGGATAGCAATCCAACAAGACAAGACAACAAGTGAGGGAATTAAAGACAATCTTACAAAACCCTCCAATAAAGCTATAAAAGCTATAGACTTCAATCTTCCTTCAACCTTCAAAAAGGTTCTTCGAGACTCCCAATTGGAGTATGCTGCTGCTGCTGCGTATGCTGGATGTATAACGGATTGTATAACGGCCTCCGGATTTTTGGGAAATCCGACCCTTTTTATAGGAAAATAACCCTCCAAAGATAAGATATCCTAGAAAGATCTTTTCCCATAAAAATAGGTAAAATATATGATCTTCTTCCTTCTAGGAGCCAGGCCCAAAAATATAAGATCACTTTCCAATTTAAAAGATCTCAGCCAAGAATAAAATATTCTCGCCGCGTCCTAGGTGTTCGCCTCGGTCGAGTCGGCGTCTCTGGGTTACCTCGGTCGAGATGAATTCTGGTCAACCGAGGTGAGTCACAACTGAATGTGAAATCTCTCAAAACTGGTCCAAAGTGAATCTTTAATCCATGGCTATGCTCCTTGGATGTAGCTCCAAATGACTCATGACTCCTTTTGCTCCTTTTTGATGCGAAACGCGCCATTTTACCTACAATTACAGCAAAACTAGGTGTAGACCTCGATTCTCGCAAAGGTAGATGAAATGGTAATATAATCACATATAATACATACAAACATGCAGATTATTGAAGATAAAACGTCCAAACAAACCCTAAAATATAGACTATAATTCATGCTATCAAAAACGTGTTCTTGGAATTTGACATGATCACTGATTATGATTTTGTTAGTAGTGAGGTTTAAAATCTTGTATGATTTTTGGCCTGGGGGATATCCCAATAAGATACAAGGTGTAGATACAGGTTCAAGTTTGTCCCGTTTGGGGAGTAAGCTGAAGCACAAGCAATCAATAACACGTAAATGTGTGTAAGATGGCTTGTGATTGTGAAGAACCACAAATGGGGATTTCCAGGCAAGGATTGAAGATGGCATGTGGTTAATAAGGTAAGTAGAAGTGAGCACACACTCAGCCCAGAAATGAATAGGTAATTGAGCATTAAAGCGTATAGCTCGAGTAGTTTCTAACAAATGCCTGTGTTTTCTTTCGACTCTTGGTCATTCTGTTGAGGCACATAAGGGGTAGATCTTTGATGTATAATGCCTTACGCAAGAAAGACATCTTAAAGCTGTTTTTGCATGAACTCAGCTCCATTATCTGATCTAAAGACTTGGACTGTAGTATTGAATTGATTCTTCACATATGCCAAGATATTTATAATAATCTTCAATACTTGTTGCTTATTAGACATAAGAAAGATCCATGTGCATCTGGAAAAATCATCAACAATTGTCAAGAAGTAGAGAGCACCACACAAAGCAATAGTATGGTAAGGTCCCCATATGTCACAATGAATCAAGCTAAACACCTTTGATGCTTTGGAAGTACTAGTATCAAAAGGAATTCTATGTTGTTTAGCTGTTATACAAGCTTGACAATCCAGAATTGAAACTTTAGAACTGGTATACTCATCAACATGATGGATTTTAGACAAAGACATATGTCTTAGTCGAGCATGAAATAAATGCATATCACATGGCTTATTAATGGCATTAGAAATTATATGAATAGAACGAGCAATAGATGATCCTATCTTATAAAGGTGGTCGTCCTTGTAACCAGATGCAATGACAGATTCATTGCTAAGGTCCTGGAATACACAAGAATGATAAGTGAAAGTTATCTTCATGGGGAAATCAAGAATCAAGCGAGATATAGACAAGAGATTATGCTTGAAGGTAAGGAGATACAAAACATCATGAAGATTAATCTCTAGAGATAGAATAATGTGTCCTTTGTAAAAGACTTCCTTCACAGAACCATCAGGAAGCCCAATCAACAAAGGTTTGTCTAACTGTGAAATTGCTAGAGAATAATTCTTTGCAAAATAAAATACGATCTGTGGCCCCGGAGTCCAAGATCCAAATATGAGTATTAACTGCAGTGTTCACATAGCCATAAAGGGTACCTGCATAATTGAATAATGATGTGCCTTGTTTATCCATCATCATTTTAATGACCTCTTGGCGAACAACATTAATCATGGACTGATCCATGACAAGTGTCAATGGTAACATGTCTGAAGAATCCAGAGGTGATTTACCCAAGGTAGTGTCCAAATGATTAGCAAACTTGTAAGATCGAGCAGAAGGATCAACACGGCTCCATGTGGACTTATCCTCCTTGCTCTTGATTTCCTTGTACCAATCAAGCACCCCAGTCAGCTTAAAACAAGACTTTCACTAGTGACCTTTCTCCTTGCAATAGGTGCACAAGCGATCAAGTTTTTCTTTCTTGTAATCTCTACGACTACCTCCTGCCTGTCTATATGGAGGAGAACGAGAGACAACAAACACATCATGTGCAACAGAAGCATGACATGTAAGTTCTTTTTGTTTTTCAACTTGCAAGATCATGTGAAAAATTCTATTTTCTGTAGGTAGCACCTCAAGGGACAGAATCTGGCTATGTGTATGCTCATATTGCTCATTGAGCCCCATGAGAAATTGCATGATTCGAGTATTAGCCTCCCTAGCAATGATCTTCTTAAGAATCTCACATTTACAGTGAGAAATGCCAAGACATGAACACACATGAATAACATCAATTGTGCTCATTTCATGCCACAACTTCTTAAATTTGGCATAATAAACCGCAACGGAAGTATTTTCTTGCTCCAAGCATGGATAGATCCTTATGGATTTGATAAATGAGAGGAGCGTTAGATACCTCGAAACGTTCAACAATGTCCTTCCAGAGTTCCAAAGCCGATTCAACATAGGTGAACAACTCAGCTATGTCGGATTTCATGGAATGTAAGATCCAGCAGCGGATCATGTAATCAGCTCGTATCCACCGTGCGAGCTTGTCTGTATCTCCAATTGCAGGTTTGGCACACGTTCCTTCGGTAAAACCTAATTTCTGCTTCGCTCCGAGCGCCATTCGGATGCTCCGCTTCCAAGTAGTGAAATTAGAGCCATTGAAGAGGACTGAAACTAATTGCATCCCCGGATTATTCGAGTTGGACAAATGCAATGGATCATTGACATCCACAGAATGTCGATCTAGAGTAGTGTTGGAAGAGTCATCATTCGAACCTGATTCTTGACCAGTAGGCATGAATTGGATAGAGGACGATAAAGCAGAAGAAATGAGGATGAATAAGGAGGAATAATGTTGTTTAGTATGGAAGAATGAGGTTCGAAAAAAAGAGGGAATCAAGCCACATTCTCTCTCTGCTCTGATACCATGTGAATTATGAAATTGAAAACTTATTTTCATCTTCTCATGTATGCGTATATATACACGATTCAGTTAGGTTGTTACACCTTTCACTTATTTACATATACTTCCTCTTTATTCTGTGTATTTACAACATATATCCTGCACATATACTCTACATGAAAGGATCTTCAATTATAGTTCAATGCGCTCTTACGCCTAAGAAATAGGCCTAGGTGGCTTTCAAGGTTATTAAGCTATGAAGCCGTAGCTTGCTGGTTTCAAAGAAATGTCCCAAACCACATCATTATGAGATAAAGAAGAAGCGGGAGCTCTTCTCTACCTAGATTAGGAAACCAAGGATAACTACTAGTAAGACAACTCCTGTAGGATAAACCAGCAAGCTAAGTTATAACTTCAAAGCTAGTAAGCTTGAAAGTCACTTAGGCCTATTTCTCAGGCGTAAGAGCGGATGAAATTATAATTGGTACAAGCCATCATTTGTTTGGAGCTTTAGTGCTAGATTCATTCTTATAATTAACGATCAAATATAACTTAGAGTTAAGCATTTTATTTTATAATAATTAGGAAGGGGATAAAGTAAAATAGGAAAGTATAGATTTGATTAGTTATATATTGGTAGAAGCTAGAATGTAAAGGGACTAATAAGTGTGAAAATCATGTAAGCACGTAGTAGCGAAATGGCGAAAGGAGGGAGAGTAAATAGTGCCAGCCAGCGTACCATACATCTAAATATCTAATTAATAAGAAGGAATATATATATATATATATATATATATATATAAAGAGAGAGAGAATGCATTAAATAAATACGAAAGAAGGAGTGATAAATGAATGAAGAGAAATAGCGATTGATTTGTAAGAATGAATTAAATAAATGTAAAATATTTCAAAACGGGGAAGTTAATACAAAATATATATGCTTATAGAAGAATATGCTCCATGGATACCGGGGAGGTTAACTGTATATAAGCCGCAGGCAGGCAGGCGAAGCTCTTCCCACTCAAAAGCAAAACAAAACAAAACATCAATAGATAGATAGATCGATCGATCTAATTAAGCTGGTTCCTAATTAATCAGGTTGGGATTGGGATTAAAAATGGCGAAGGGTAATAATGGACTGGAAGTGCTGAACGCGCTGGACATTGCGAAAACGCAATGGTACCATTTCACTGCAATCATCATCGCCGGAATGGGGTTCTTCACCGACGCCTACGACCTGTTCAGCATCTCCCTGGTGACGAAGCTCCTGGGCCGGCTCTACTACACGCAGGCGAACCCGAAGAAGCCCGGGAGTCTCCCCATCAACATCACCGCGGCGGTGAGCGGGGTGGCTCTGTGCGGGACACTCGCCGGCCAGCTCTTCTTCGGGTGGCTCGGGGACAAGATGGGCCGGAAGAAGGTGTACGGACTGACCCTCATCCTCATGGTCCTCTCCTCGGTCGCCTCGGGGCTCTCCTTTGGAAGTGCTCCAAAAGCGGTTATGACGACGCTTTGTTTCTTTAGGTTTTGGCTAGGGTTCGGTGTCGGCGGCGACTACCCGCTCTCGGCCACCATCATGTCCGAGTATGCTAACAAGAAGACTCGCGGTGCCTTCATATCGGCTGTTTTCGCTATGCAGGGGGTTGGGATCTTAACCAGCGGGATCATCTCGTTGGCCGTTTCCGCCGCCTTCGAGGCTAAGTACCACCCGCCGTCTTTCGCCGAGGACACCGCCGGATCGCTCACCCCTCAAGCCGACTACATTTGGAGGATCATATTGATGTTCGGATCCTTGCCCGCTGCCCTCACGTACTATTGGCGTATGCAGATGCCCGAGACTGCTAGGTACACGGCCCTGGTGGCGAAGAACGCAAAGCAGGCGGCGGCAGACATGTCCAAGGTTCTAAACACTGAGGTGGAAGCCGAGGAAGAGAAGCTAGAGGAGATGATCCGGGACGAGAGGAACACGTTCGGGCTTTTCTCCAAGGAATTCGTGCGAGTTTACGGGATTCGGCTACTCGGAACGACGAGCTGTTGGTTCCTCCTGGACATCGCCTTCTACAGCCAGAACCTCTTCCAGAAGGAGCTCTTCACCGGGGTGGGGTGGGTGCCCCCGGCGTCTCAAATGAGCGCCATCCGCGAGGTCTACAAGCTGGCCCGAGCACAAACCCTCATCGCCCTCTGCGGGACAGTCCCCGGATACTGGTTCACCGTCGCTTTCATCGACATCATCGGGAGGTGGACGATTCAGATCATGGGATTCTTCTTCATGACCGTTTTCATGTTCGCAATCGCGTTCCCGTGGGACCACTGGATGAAGAAGGAGAACCGGATCGGATTCATTGTCATGTACTCTCTCACCTTCTTCTTCGCCAACTTCGGTCCCAATGCCACCACATTTGTGGTCCCCGCTGAGGTCTTCCCGGCCAGGCTGAGGTCCACGTGTCATGGGATCTCTGCGGCTGCTGGCAAGGCTGGGGCCATCATCGGGGCGTTCGGGTTCCTATACCTTTCGCAGGAGAAAGACCCGGCAAAGAGGGATGCTGGCTACCCGGCGGGTATAGGGATGAAGAACGCTTTGATATTGCTTGGGGTTATTAACTTTGTGGGTATGTTGTGTACATTCTTGGTTCCCGAGGCTAAGGGGAAGTCGCTAGAAGAGGCCTCAGGGGAGGTTGAGGAGCAGGAAGGGGACAACGACGGCAAACCCTAATCATGTTTCAGTTAAGGCTGATTGTACGTGTGGTGATTCAAATATTGATTACGACACTCAATTGTGTTAAAAATGTACTTTGTGATTGATTTGTTTGTATTCTTTACTTGGTGGAGTGATATTTTGATTGACAAGAGTTGTATGTATTCAAAACATATAGATTGTATACCCTTTACTCTTTTTAATTTGATTACGGACACTCAATCTCTCAATCCACTCAGAAATTGACTATAATTTACCTGTCTTTGGAACGAATGCTTTCTGATTAAGATGTACGGATACGGAAGACGGACACGGCGGAAAACGCGGAAGCGGCAATCCCGAAAACATAGGAGACGGAGACACGCGAGCAAAACAAAAAATATATCATTTTAAAGCTTTTTGTATGAGTAATTCATTTATCATAATGAAAAACATACATATAAAAAGTTAAATGACATATGACTATATGAGTAGATGAATACATTTTTTTAAGTTCGTGACAACTAACTAAACCAAACCAAACTGAAACATAATCAAATAGTTCCAAATTCAAACACATACTTAGATTATTATGAACAAAGACCAAATCTTTTGCACGCTTTGGAGTTAACTTACTCTTCTTCAAAGAATGAATAAGAGAATAAGTACTCCAATATCTTTCACAACAAGAAGAAGTAGGTTGTCTAAGCAATCTCATAGCTAAGGTTTGAAGAAGTGGTGGTGAAGATCCATATGATCCCCACCATTTTATCTGGTCCATTGAAAACCTCCTTCTAAGAGTATTTAAATCAAAAAATGGACCCAATTCAAAAGGAAATTCAACATACTCATCCAAAACCTTATCATAATTATTGAGATCTCATTATCTCTATGTGGAGTCAATGTAGCCGGTTTCTCATCAAGCCATTCTCTACTATAACACCTACAAGCAAAAAGAAAACAAGTGTAAATACTAATTAATTACAATGTGATATCATGATAAAACTAAGATAATATTTATACATTGGAAATAAATTATTATTCGGGGTGAAGAGAATGTGCTAAACAATGAAGGGGTGTGTTACTCTTTCCCCAACGAGCAGCATGTAACACCCCGATTCCACGGGGCTCGGGGTGCTACGGGCGGAGACCTAAAATGGGTCCCGACCCTTAACTTGATAACAATTTCGCTTGACCTTTCCAACAAGGCACAAATAAATCTTAAAACGTTTTAATGCAAGTGCAAGAATTTAGAAATAACAATACAAAGTGGAAACTTCAACTGAGTACTCAAAACAACATAAATCCATAACGAAAGTAAACTTCAAGAGAGAATACTTACTCAGCTGCGAATCCTCTCCTTTGTTGGATAACTCACAAGCAAGAACACCAAGGTAGAAGGGAGAAGAAGAAAAATTTCCATACCTCGGTGAAGGGGGTAAGGAGTTTCTTAGGGCATGCCGGTTTTTACCGGAGGTTCATAAAAGATTTCTCTAAAATTTCTAAGCCTCTCACTAACCTACTAATGAAAGATGTTGAGTTTGTTTTCTCCAAGGATTGCCTTGAAGCATTTTGTAAGTTCACACCTGGACGGTGCACTCTTTGGGCCGGATCCATACGTTGCCCTAACGTTTGTGGCTCCTCAATCATGATCGGCTCAAACCGAGTGTTGACCGCCGGCTGCGGTGGTGGTGGTGGAGGAGGTTGTTGACGATTAAGTTCTCTTTGCACAAGAGCTTGCCTAATCTCTTCAATTTCCCTCCTAGTTGCTTCTTGCCTCTCATTGGAAAGTCTCCTCTCATTCTCCAAGAGTTCATCTCTTAACCTAATTTTCTCTAAAGCCTCATCCAACTCAGCTTGAAGATCTGTTTCGGCCATCTCCTTCTTCTTCTTAATGCTCTTAGATCTAGCTTTAAGGGTTTTCTCCGGTTTGGGATCGAATGGAGCTAAATCCTTGACACGAGATCTTCGCATGCACCTAAAGAATGAGAGATATCCTGAAAATGCAAAGACACAAACCAAACAAGATCAAAAGCAACAAGAAAGATCTACACTATAAACAATCACACAAAACGATTCAATCTAGACATAGTCCCCGGTAACAGCGCCAAAAACTTGTTACGCTAAGAATGTGTAGCACAAAAGTCTTAAATTTATAACTCGATATTTTTTTCCTAACTCCTAGCGAACCCACAATGTATGGGTCGTTTTGTAGTAAGGATAGTATTCTGAGGTCGAACACAAAGACTAAGGTGAAATTGAATCAAATAGTGACTAAGGATAGTGTAAATCTAGGCTAAGAAAAGAGAAAGGAATAAAGAAAAGAAACTCACAATGTTTTTGGATTGGTTTTGTGGTGATCTAGCAAGGATCACAATATCATGCAAGATTAACAAATCAAACGAACAACTAAGCTAGCAACACAAACAAGCAAACAAACACGAGATATGTGATCAAAGAGAGAAAAGCGGATTCTAGGGGTTAGAAATTCCGGTTATGGCATTGGACTCAAGCTTCTAATCATTCCTTGGATTTACTATGGTATGTTGGGAAAGGGTATTTCTTAATTGGGATCAATCACCGGGTAGGTCTCATGGTCCACTAGTCTGTTCCTAAGGTCCTATCACCGGGTAAGTCTCAAGGAGCCTAAGGTTAGGAATTCTACACAAAACGGATTGTCATCTAGGGATCTCACCTCTCCTCACCGGGTAAGTCTAAGGAAGGCAAGTCCTAAACATCAATCCTAGCACACTCAGTCCAGTAGCGGCTTGTGAGGCTCACTACTACCTAGAGTTCATCATCCTTGGTACCTAAGGTCAAGAATTACCGGGTAGGTCTCTTCTCTCACTTACTTTGCTAACACTAGGTCACCCTAGGGTAGATTAAGCTCAACAAACACTAGGATTTCAACAATCTAACATCCTAACATTCAGATTTATCAATTCAAGCAAGTCAGACAAAATCACGGGCAGTTCATCCAATTCCATGACCGTGGATATGCAGGAACAGACAGTAACTCGCCTTTTGCATGTTTTGGCTTGTTTGTGTTGTTTATCATGTATGTTGTCGAGATAGACGTCTAGACAGATTTACTATGGTATGTTTTGGCTTGTTTCTATTCCTATTGGTAGACGGAAGCGGAGGCGAGTTATTGCAGAAGAAACAGAAGGGGAGGCTGGCCAAGGCGCAGGGGCGGATGGCCGCGAGGGCGGGAATGTACAGGCGCGGGGGCGGCTGCGTGACTGAAAGCGTTGTCGGCTTTATCTTCGACAAAACTCACAGCAAGGGAAACTAAAGCTCGGTCGTTTGACTCCAACACGTCAAGACTCAACTCCAAAGAGCCCGAGAACAACGATACATCAACAACGAGAAGCCAACAAGAATCAAGGTTCAAACTTGATTCTTGGAGGAGAAGAAAAGGAGAGAAAGAAGGAGAAAATGAACAGAAAGAAGGAAGCATGATGCAGTACATGAACGTAAGGAAGAACAGAGAACGATGAACTTACACGTTCAATAAGATCACAGGGAAGCAAGGGAACGGCTGCAGCTCTCAGGGTTGAAGACGAATGCAAGAAACGGGGAAAAGGAGGAAAAGGCGGGAATATATAGAGACGGGCTGGAAAGATAGAAGGAAGGACGTCTAGGGTAAATGAAAAGATAAGGAAACCGGCCCATAAGATAGAATATCGGATATGAGTTCAGATCGGCGCGATCGGCGCGATCTGATCTCATATATTCCCACTCGGGGCATGTAACTCAAACGTCACAAAAAGCGTACACAACGCAACAAAGGAAAACTGAAACAAACGACTATGCTAAAGGTGCATCTAGCTCAGCGTAAAACTCCGGATAGTTCCTCTGGATACTATCCTCTGTCTTCCAAGTCGCCTCATCAGCTCCTCGCATCGACCACTGAATCTTCATCATCGGTATGTCCTTCGAACGCAAGCGTCTCGTACTACGCTCCAAGACAGCCACCGGGTGTTTTATGAACGTGTGGTCTGGCTCGATCACTAGATCCTCGTGACTCACGATGTGTCTCGGGTCCAGTATGTACTCCCATAACTGAGAAACATGGAAGATTAGGTGAACACCCTCGAGTCTCGGTGGCAAAGCAAGTGTGTATGTTGCCTCTCCTACTCGCTCAAGAATCTTGAACGGTCCAACATATTTGGGGCTCAGCTTCCCCTTGACACCGAAACGTCTGACGCCTCGTGTCGGAGATACTCTCAACCAAACCTGAGCTCCAACTCTGAACTTCAGAGGTCTACGCCTCTTATCTGCATAAGACTTTTGTCGACTATGCGCTGCTAACATCCGCTCTCGGATCACTGCTACTCGAGCCATGTCATCATGTATCTGCTCAGGTGCTACACCACTAGTACTACTCGGATCATCCCAATACAACGGTGTACGACATCTTTGTCCGTATAAAGCCTCATAAGGAGCCATCCTGATCGATGCGTGCTAACTGTTGTTATACGAAAACTCCACTAAGGGAAGGTGATCTGGCCACACCGGTCCCTAATCTAACACGCAAGCTCGTAACATGGTCTCCAAATTCTGGATGGTCCGCTCGGACTGACCATCGGTTTGAGGATGATAAGCAGTCGTAAACTGCAGACTCGTACCTAGGGCGGCATGAACCTGCTACCAGAACTTGGATGTGAACCGTCCGTCTCTATCATAGACTATAGTTCTAGGTACTTCATGAAGTCTCACTATGTGTCTAGTGAACTCCTCTGCCAATCGACTCACCGGCCACATTTCCTTGATCGGAATGAAACGTGCGGTCTTCGTCAGTCGATCTACTATGACCTAGATAGCATCAAAGCCTCGACTCAGCCTCAAACCGGTAACGAAATAAAATCCATAGAGATGTCCTCCCACTTCCACTGAGGGACGGGAAGTGGATGTAGCTCGCCTCCTGGTCTATGTTGCTCGATCTTGACCTGCTGATAGGTCGCACACTGAGCTACATATCTCATGACGACTGGCTTCAGACCGCCCCACCAAAAAGAGAGTTTGATATCCTAATACATCTTACTCGCACCAGGGTGCATTGAGTAAGGTGAAGAGTGAGCCTTGTGAAGGATCCTCTGTCTCAACTCTCGATCTAAAGGCACACAAACACGCTCCTTGCGTCTCAAAACTCCATCAACACCAATTGCAAACGGCGGCGCCTCTCCTCGAGACATCCGGTCATAGATCTGTGTCAAAGTTGGGCAACTCTCCTACTTCTGTCGGATTTCGGCCAACAGATCAGGTACTATCTCCAAGGTGGATAACTGGCTTTCGGAATCTGGGAAGTGGATATCCATCTCTAGCCATGCAAGAACTCACTGTAACTGCG
The DNA here is from genome assembly GCA_033239045.1 of Fagopyrum esculentum. Lineage (NCBI taxonomy): Eukaryota > Viridiplantae > Streptophyta > Magnoliopsida > Caryophyllales > Polygonaceae > Fagopyrum > Fagopyrum esculentum. The sequence goes on from BSUD01000005.1 coordinate 63,020,221, forward strand.
GCTGAATTGTCAGCCTAGCGATCGCCATCTCTCGGGGAGTCTTCCTACTAAGGGCATCGGCTACCACGTTAGCCTTCCCCGGGTGGTATAAGATCTCAAGATCAAAGTCCTTGATCAACTCCAACCATCTGCGCTGGCGGTTATTCAACTCCCGCTGAGTGAATATGTACTTCAAACTCTTATGGTTTGTGAATATCTGACACGTAGCTCCGTACAAATAATGCCTCCAAATCTTCAAAGCATGAAACACAGCATCCAACTCCAGGTCATGGGTAGGGTAATTCTCCTCGTACGTCTTCAACTATTGAGATGTGTAAGCAATCACCTTACCCCTCTACATTAAAACAAATCCCAAGCCAGCTTGGATGCGTCGCTGTAAACCACAAAATCCTCAATGCCCTCTGACTGAGCTAAGATAGGAGCAGAGGTCAACCTCTTTGTCATCTCCTCGAAGCTCTGCAGGAACGGCTCGGACCATACGAACCTCGTAGACTTCCTTAGCAAAGAAGTGAGTGGTCGGGTGATAACTGAGAAGCCCTCAACAAAATGCCGGTAGTAGCCCACCACTCCTAAGAAGCTGCGTACCTCCTTGACGTTCTTAGGAGGCGGCCAAGATGTTACTAACTCGACCTTCTCCGGATCTACCTTGATCCCTTCAGCTGAAATGATGTGACCAAGGAATGCTACATCAGACATCCAAAACTCGCACTTAGAGAGCTTGGCGTACAACTCTCTATCCTGTAAGACCCGAAGAACAATCCTCAAGTTTCCTACAGGCTCCTCTCTGCTACGAGAGTAAACCAGAATGTCGTCTATAAAGACAACTACAAACTGATCTAAGAAGTCGATGAAGATGTTGTTCATCAACTCCATGAAGATTGCGGGCGCATTCGTAAGCCCGAATGGCATCACTACAAACTCGTAGTGTCCATATCTGGTCCGAAATGTCATCTTGGCTATGTCCTGCTCTCTCATCCTCAGCTGGTGATATCCAGATCTAAGATCGATCCTCGAAAACACTGAAGCTCCATGTAGTTGATCCAAAAGGTTGTTGATGATGGGCAATGTATACTTATTCTTGATCGTCACCTTGTTAAGCTCTCGGTATTCGATACAAAACCTCATTGTCCCGTCTTTCTTCTTGACAAAGAGAACTGGTGCGCCTCAAGGAGATACACTAGGGTGGATGAAGCCCTTCTCTACTAACTCCTCGAGCTGCTTCTTCAACTCAAGCATTTCGATAGGCGTCATACGATAAGGAGCCTTAGAGATCGGTCTCGTACCGGGCTCTAGCTCAATACCAAAGTCTACACTCCTGTGTGGAGGTAAACTTGATGGCTCTCCAAAGACGTCGGGAAACTCGCAAGCTACCGGGATATCCTCCAAATCCGGACTCGTACTATCTTTCATGGCATAGCACCAAAAAGCCTCGCAACCCTGATTGATAAGTCTCGCAGCTTGCATTGCACTGATGATTGTACCAGTCTTCCCGAGATCCCACCCTCGGATAATCTCAACATGGCCTGCATTTGTAGTTACTGTCACCGTCCTCTTGCCGATGTCAAAAATTGCTCGATGTCGATCCATCTAATCAATGTCCAAAATAACTTCTTCATGTACTAAGTACATGATGAAGAAGTCAGTTGGCCTATCGCGACCTCCCAATCTAATAGGGCAATCGCGAACCTCTCGTGTACCTCGAATATAACCCCCATCGGGTAATCCTATAAAGAAGGGTCTACCTTCTACAGTAACTAAGGCCAATCTATCTGCACATGCATCATATATAAAAGAACGCGTAGCACGGGTATCGAAAAGAACTCTGATAGGAAAACCATTAATATGAATGGTACCTGTGGCTGCTGGCGTTGTCGGCTCTACAACACTCCTCAACTTATACACTTTGGCTGATGCATCTCTGGTGTTTGCAGATCCACTAACACGTCCTCTACCTCTCCCTTATCCCGGAGTGGAACCCTGAGGAGCGGTAGAACCAGATACACTCTACTACTGTTGTTAATACTGAGACCTCTGTCCACTTCCTACAGCACTAGCAAGTGAAGAACCCTACAGTGATAGCGCCTTGTCCTGGCGGAAAAACGCAGTTATGTGTCCAGGATTACCACAAGAAAAGCAAGTCACTGTTGGCTTCTTGCAATCAGCTCGGATGTGTCCTGTGCCTCCGCGGTTATGACACCGTCGTCCTCTGTCAGAACTCTGCTAGAAACTAGAATGTCCCGGCATCTGACTACGCCCAAAACCAGCTGCTCTAGCTCCAGCACTGGCTGCTCCAGTCTTTTGTCTCTTCTCAGGACCTCTTGTCTGAGAAACTCTCCTCTGACCCGGTCGGTCTCTCTCAAAAGGAGGAGCTCTATCATGATAGTCCGTCAAAGAATCACAACGGAAACCAGCAAGATAAGAGCTTGTAGACTCTCTCAACATCCGAGAGAAAAGGTAAACATGTTGATCCTTAGGTGGTGGAGACGGACCTAGCAAAGACAACTCATCCTGAAACTTGCTAATGATCTCAGCAATAGGCAAATCCTTGAATCCAGCCTCAAGGAAATCCTGAAGACGGTCTCTCGTCATAGCTGCAGGGTAGTAGTGATCTCTGATCACCATCTTCATCTACTCATAACTAGTGACCTTACTGCGAACGGTCCTCCATCAAGAATGAGCTTGATCCTTCAGTAGCGTCTATGCTATGTTGACTCGACGTCCCTTTGGGCAACCGATAACCTCCATAGCAGAATTCAGCCGTCCTAACCATTGCTCCACCTCCAATCCAGTCTTTCCCATGAAAGTGAGAACCTTTAGCTGGTCGAAAGCCTTCAACCAACTGTCGGACTTCGGCACCTTCGCCTCAGTCGGCGCTCCAACAACCCTAACAACTCTAGCAGGCGGGGCAACAACTTGCAAAACTCTTTGTGAAACCTCAGCTGACCTCGCAGGAACTGGCGGCACTAGTGCTAGTCCTCCAGTCCTGATAGCCTCCTCAACTCTTTGCACATAGTCGCGATATGCAGAAGCTCCGATAGACACTCGTGCGGACTCTGTCGATGGCACTCTTTGTGCTCCGGACCTAGCAGCGGTCCCGTTCCCAACCTCAGGAACAACACTCTCAACAACTTCTTCCACAAACGCCTCGGTGATAGGCGGATCAGCAACTGGGGCTTAGTCCCGACCTTTAGCTAGTGGAGGTCTTCCTGCATATCCTTATTCTCGGACGGCAGGTGGAAGTGGTGGTCGACCCCTTCCTCGCCCTATAGCAGCGGTAGCTCTAATGCGTGTCATCTACTATAAGGATAGATATATAAGACTGTATATACATATAAGGCCACGCTACAGCTAAAGCACAAATCCAAGAAAAAGCACATATAAAGGCCAACATATAAGAACTACATTGCTAAGATCCGTGGAGGTAGTGGTGGTCGCCCGTACATCTATCCCAGACCAACAAGTTTAAAAACAGAACCCCCTTTTGAAAACGTTAGACCCCTTGCGGGTTCTATTTATTTATCCATCCGACCTTTAGAAGATTTCGAGTGCTATTGTTGCCAACCTAGAGCTCTGATACCACATTGTAACACCCCAAGTTCTGGGAACTCAAAGCGCTACGGGCTAGGACCACACAATGGGTTCCGACCCTCAGAGTAGCAACAACAAACGGATCTTACAACAAGGCACAAAAGAATGAAAATCAAAACTCAATATAAAACCAAAGGTTTAAACAAAGGGAAAGCGAAAAAGACTCGCAGCCGAGTTCAAAACAAAAGGGAAAGCAACAACAAAACATAAACCCGATCCCGTCCTATAATGTACGGGAACCCCGGCTGACCACACCATCCGGATCACTCAGCAGCATCCTGAACCTGCGAAACATCTACAACGACGGTATAAACCGTTAGCTAACATTCTAGATACTAGCAAGAGCGTAAAAGCACAAACACACATAAGGTAAGGAAAACACATAGCATCCTTGCACACAACCGGTTATCATCTTTCTTAAAGTTATCCATTACTAATTCAACTTCTTTTTTCACACGAGAATCTCCCGAAACTCGCCTCCGCTTCCGTCTACCAATAGGAATAGATCAGTACTATCCGTTACCTAAGGGTCTGGGTTGGAAGATCACATTCTAGTCTCCTGTAGAACTAGACAAGTGGTCACCGCCCGGTTATAATACACTTGGACCAGTTAAGGTATTAAAGGGTGAATCCTATACCGGTTATTCGTTATAACATGATTGATAGCATGAATTATAGTCTATATTTTGGGGTTTGTTTGGACGTTTTATCTTTCATAATCTGCATGTTTGTATGTATAATAGGTGATTATATTACCATTTCATCTAACTTTGCGAGAATCGAGATCTAAACCTAGTTTTGTTGTAATCGTAGGTAAAATGGCACGTTTTGCATCAAAAAGGAGCAAAAGAAGCTATGGAGTCATTGGAGCTACATTCAGGAACATAAGGAACCATCCAGGAAGCATAGCCATGGATTTAAGATTCACCTTGGACCAATTTTGAGAGATTTCACATTCAGTTGTGACTCACCTCGGTTGACCACAGATTCACCTCGACCGAGGTGATCCAGGGAAGTCGACTCGACCGAGGCGAATACCTAGGACGCGGCGAGAATATTTTATTCTTGGCTGAGATCTTTTATCTTTGGAAAGAGATCTTATATTTTTGGGCTTGGCTCCTGGAAGGAAGAAGATATGCTAGATCATATATTTTACCTATTTTTATGGGAAGAGATCTTTCTAAGATATATTATCTTTGGAGGGTTATTTTCCTATAAAAAGGGTTGGATTTCCAGAAATCCAACATCATGCTATACCACCGATCAGGGTTTATACGCAACAGCAGCCATACCTTCAGTTGGGAGATTTGAAGAACCTTTTTGAAGGTTGAAGAAGGAAGATTGTAGCTTTTATAGCTTTTTGAAGGTTTTCTTGTAAGATCACCTTAGATTCTCTTCCTTGTTGTCTTGCTTGTTGGATTTCTATCCAAGGAACGCTTTTGTTGTGATATTTGATGCAGTTATTGAAGTCTTTTCATTAAATTCTTCTTGTTCAAATATTCACCTTCTTCCCATATACTTGATTAATACTTTCATGATGATGATGAGTGGCTAATTTCCTTGTGTGATTCTAGGGTGATTGGCTGAAGGTTGTGGGAAAAACAATGATAGAATAATCTTAGATTCCAGTAGGACCCTGAAAGTTCGAGTCTTTAACCTTAACCCTAAGCGTCTCGCTCAGTCGATGAACATCTCGGCCGGGGTGGAATTTGGCTGACCAAGGTGACTTATCTGATCTTAAACTGAGAGTTAAGTGTTAGAGTTTGCCAAATCCTATTCTTATTACACCTTTCCTGGTTCAATGCAAGCCTAGGATGAGACTTACCCAGTAATTCCTTAGTTTGTGTACCAACGATCATAAGTGTAGGTAATAAAGGTTTATCCTTTATTGGGGTTTGAGTGTGCTTTCATCCCATCTTTGTGAGTTAGCCTGAGACTTACCCGGTAAAGGTTGATTCTATTCCCTTAGATGGTGTGTTAGTTTGAGGTTATAGTTCTTTTCCTTAATTCCCTGAGACTTACCCGGTAATAGGAGTTACGGTTTTGGATTAGTGAGTAGTGAGACTTACCCGGTGATCTATTCCACTTTAGTAACACCTTCCCTATGCAAAAACCTCAGCTTTGTCCGCTTATCTTTAGATCTTGAGTTGGAACCACAACTAGATGCTTTAATCCCTAGAATTGCATATTTCCTTTATTGACTTCTTATTCATCTTTGATTGTTTTAATTGCTCTTGTGGTTAGTATTTACATAAGCATACCGTGATTGGACTTTGTTTCACTAAGTCCCTGTGATCGACCCCTGGAATTCCTTGCTTTTTACTACGATTGACCCGTACACTGCGAGTTCGCATCCTTGTTTTAAGCTTACGTCTAGGGTTATAAATTTAAAGCTTGCACACACCGTTTGGAGCGAACATGTTTTTGGCGCCGTTGCCGGGGACTTGGTCTAGACCGAGCCGGTTACGGTTTGCTCTTGGGGCACTTGCCCCCGTGTCTACTAACCACTCTACTTGAGTGACTTTTGCAGGTTCTTTCTTAGGTATATGCGAAGAACCCGCACTGGGAAGGAAATCGTTCCTTACGATCCCGAACCAGAAAAGACATACAAGCGACGCTTAAGAGAAGCGAAGATGGCCCAACAAGACAACCGCGATCTTGAGGCCGAGTTGAAGGAGGCGTTAGAGCTACTACGCCTCAGTAGGGAAGAACAAAGGCAAGAGAAGGAAGAAACTCGCACCAAGACTGAAGCAATCGAAGCAGAAATGGCAGCCATACGAGACCAGATTCTACTTCGACCGAGGGAAGACCCAATTCCCGATGCTGGACCGATGCAGGTCCCAGTTGCTGACCCTCGACCGAGGCAGGTTCCAGTACCTAACGCCCCGGCCGAGGTACTTCCACCTCGGATGCCAGTCCGAAACGTTCTTCTTACAGGAATTCCACAAACACTAGGTCAAAGGATGGACCCCAATCAACAACTGAGGCGTCCAGGAGTTAACCTAGGAGATCCAGCGGACCATGACTATGAACTTCGACCGCAAGTTCTATCCATGATTCGCCAATGCCAGTTCGGAGGGCTGGAGAAGGAATCACCACATCAATATCTTCAAAACTATGAGATCTTGATGGAAACCTTGAGACCTTCAAGGATTGAAAATAACAACTACAAGCTAAGACCTTTTTACTTTTCTTTAAAAGATAGAGCTCTTACTTGGTATCAATCTCTTCCTCTAGGAAAAATCAGCACATGGGAGGAGATGACAACGGAGTTCTTGACCAAATTCTTTCCCCCCTCAAAGACCGCTGAAATGAGAGGGAAGATCAACGCTTTCATTATGAAGGACAAGGAGATCTTGTCCAAGTCATGGGAGCGGTTCAAGGATATTCTTTTGGATTGCCCACATCATGGGATTCCAAAGTTAGAGTTATTGGAGATATACTTCAAAGGACTGGACGGAAGCACCCAGTTCAATCTCCAACTACTCTCCGCCGGTACCTTCATGGACATGGCGATTGACGAGGCTTGGGACTTCATCGAGAAGCAAGCCTTGCATATGGAGAAGTACACCCACCAAGGAGCTGAAGGTGGAGTTAAAAGAGTTAACTTCCAGGAAACTCAGCCCAACAACAATCAACTCACGTCTTTGAAGAATGACGTGAAGCAATTGAAGGAACTCTTGGTTGCTCAAACCAAGAAGGAAGAGCAAGGGCAAAGAAACAACAACAACGGATACCGTAACAACAACAACGGTTCCCGGAACAACAATTACAACAACAACAATAGAGGATCCAATAGCAACAATTGGAGGGCGAACAACCAAAATTCGGGTAGTCATTCAAACTCGAACTCTAACGATTCCTCTAACCCTTTCCTCTCTTCCCCTTCTTCTTCTTCTACTCCATTAAAAAGCCAGGGGCAAGGATCAAGTTCGTCTCAGCCGGAAAAGAAAGACGCAGTTCTGGAGGCTATCTTGATCAAGCTCAACGCTATATAGACTTTGATAACTTCATTTTCGAAGGCCCAAAAAGCCTTTGAACAACAACTTGCAAGTAGGGCGAATGAAGCGCCAAGAGATCCAGGGAAGCTTCCAGCAAGGACGGAAAGCAACCCTAAGGGCCAGATCATGGCCATAACTACGAGGAGTGGACTGAAAACTGCAGATCCAGTGCCTCGGTCGATGCCAGTACCGATGAAGACCACCTCGGTCCAGGTGCAGTCGAAGAACACTTCGACCGAGATGCCAACCGAGGTGGAGCCACAGAGAGCGGAGGGGAAAATTGAAGTTTATTTTCCACCTCCTGCATACAAACCACCACTTCCATTCCCCCAGTCAAGGGCCAGAGCACATCTAGACAAGCACTTTGGTAAGTTCCTTGACTTGATGAATAAGCTGCATATTAACATCCCTTTCCTTGATGTTATTCTAGGAATGCCCGCCTATGGGAAATTCTTGAAGGAGATCCTATCAAAGAAAAGGAAACTGGAAGACTTTGGTGAAGTTAGGATGACATCTAAATCCTCGGAGCTCATACAAATCATGAAGGAGAAGATGCCACCTAAATTGAGAGATCCCGGCTCATTTTGCATCCCCATTCAAGTTGGGGATGTCACTTGTGAATCCCTTTGTGATCTAGGAGCCAGCGTGGGCATCATCCCGCTGGAGCTATGTGTGAAGATCGGACTTGGAGAGCCCAAGCCGGTCAAGATTCGACTTTATATGGCGGATCGCTCCATCACCCATCCTGTGGGCATCTTGGAGGACGTTCCGGTCAAGTTAGGTAACTTCTATCTACCTATAGATTTTGTTGTACTTGACATTCCCGCAGATTATCCTGTTCCTATTATTCTCGGGAGGCCATTTCTAGCAACTTCGGGTTGCAACGTGGATTGCAAGAACGCCAAGTTGAAATTCAACATTGGTGGCGATGAGGTGGAGTTCGCACTACTTGCAGCCATGAAAGGGGAGCAGCTGAGCGATGATATCTTCAACATCTACGATGAAGAAGAATCAAGAAAATTGGTGAGCTCTATCCTTACTAACGATCCACTCGAAAGAGTTATTAGCTTCAGTTTAATGGAGGAAGGTATAGATACTTCTTATGATGAAGATATACGGAGCTTAAAAGCACTGGAAGAGGATCCAGGAGCTAAAACTGAGAAGCTAATCCAGGAGACGAAGATCTCCAGTTTCGGTTCCAGTTGTAGTACCTCGACCGAGGCACTTCCTAGACTGAGCGAGGCGACTGAAGAACATCTCGGTCAACGCCTCTGCGCCTCGACCGAGGTCGATGGCGAGACGACTTCAACTGAGACTCCCGAAAGTCCAGTTTCTAGATCTACTCCACTGGAAGGAGGAAGCAAGGATCCCCCTCAGAAAGCACCCCCAGTTGTGGAGCTTAAACAACTCCCAAATCACTTGAGGTACGTCTTTCTTGGACCGGATTCCACTTATCCCATTATTGTTAGTGCTTCCCTTTCCGTAACTGAATTATCTAAACTAATGCATGTCCTGAGAAAGCATCAAAAGGCTTTGGGTTATACTATAGATGATCTTATTGGCATTAAGCCCTCTTTCTGCATGCATAGAATTTTAATGGAGGATGATCATAAGACTTCACGGGAACCTCAAAGACGGTTAAATCCGATCATGAAAGAGGTTGTGAAGAAGGAAATTATTAAGTTGTTGGATGCAGGTATTATATACCCTATCTCGGACAGCAAGTGGGTTAGCCCGGTGCATGTAGTTCCGAAGAAAGGAGGGATGACCGTTGTGACGAATAAGAACAGCGAGTTGATCCCAACTAGGACCGTTACGGGCTGGAGGGTTTGCATCGATTATAGGAAGCTGAACATGGCCACACGGAAGGACCATTTTCCACTTCCCTTCATTGATCAAATGCTCGAGCGGTTGGCCCAGCATTCACACTTTTGCTACTTAGACGGTTATAGTGGATTCTTCCAGATTCCTATCCATCCGGATGATCAGGAGAAGACCACTTTCACTTGTCCATGGGGGACATTTGCTTATAGGAGGATGCCATTTGGATTGTGCAATGCACCCGCTACCTTCCACCGATGCATGATGGCTATCTTTTCCAAGTACATAGAGGAGATCATGGAGGTATTTATGGATGATTTTTCTGTATATGGTTCCTCTTTTGATGATTGCCTATCTAACCTTTCTCTAGTGCTTAAAAGATGTGAAGACACTAATCTTGTTTTGAATTGGGAGAAGTGTCATTTTATGGTTAATGAAGGCATTGTGCTAGGACACCTCGTTTCTAATCGAGGCATTGAGGTCGATCGCACTAAGATCGAGACTATTGAGAAACTCCCTCCCCCTTGTTATGTTAAAGGTGTGAGGAGTTTTCTCGGGCATGTAGGTTTCTACAGGAGATTCATCAAGGACTTCTCTAAGATTTCTAAACCTCTAACTAACCTCTTGAATAAAGATGTTGTTTTTGAGTTTTCGCAGGAGTGTCTTGATGCTTTTCACAGGATTAAGGAAGCGTTGATCTCCGCTCCGATTATCCAACCTCCGGATTGGACCTTGCCCTTTGAGATCATGGGGTATTTTGATAGCATGAATTATAGTCTATATTTTGGGGTTTGTTTGGATGTTTTATCTTTCATAATCTGCATGTTTGTATGTATAATAGGTGATTATATTACCATTTCATCTACCTTTGCGAGAATCGAGGTCTACACCTAGTTTTGTTGTAATCGTAGGTAAAATGGCACGTTTTGCATCAAAAAGGAGCAAAAGAAGCTATGGAGTCATTGGAGCTACATTCAGGAACATAAGGAACCATCCAGGAAGCATAGCCATGGATTTAAGATTCACCTTGGACCAGTTTTGAGAGATTTCACATTCAGTTATGACTCACCTCGGTTGACCACAGATTCACCTCGACCGAGGTGATCCAGGGAAGTCGACTCGACCGAGGCGAATACCTAGGACGCGGCGAGAATATTTTATTCTTGGCTGAGATCTTTTATCTTTGGAAAGAGATCTTATATTTTTGGGCTTGGCTCCTGGAAGGAAGAAGATATGCTAGATCATATATTTTACCTATTTTTATGGGAAGAGATCTTTCTAAGATATATTATCTTTGGAGGGTTATTTTCCTATAAAAAGGGTTGGATTTCCAGAAATCCAACATCATGCTATACCACCGATCAGGGTTTATACGCAACAGCAGCCATACTCCAGTTGGGAGATTTGAAGAACCTTTTTGAAGGTTGAAGAAGGAAGATTGTAGCTTTTATAGCTTTTTGAAGGTTTTCTTGTAAGATCACCTTAGATTCTCTTCCTTTGTTGTCTTGCTTGTTGGATTTCTATCCAAGGAACGCTTTTGTTGTGATATTTGATTCAGTTATTGAAGTCTTTTCATTAAATTCTTCTTGTTCAAATATTCACCTTCTTCCCATATATTTGATTAATACTTTCATGATGATGATGAGTGGCTAATTTCCTTGTGTGATTCTAGGGTGATTGGCTGAAGGTTGTGGGAAAAACAATGATAGAATAATCTTAGATTCCAGTAGGACCCTGAAAGTTCGAGTCTTTAACCTTAACCCTAAGCATCTCGCTCAGTCGATGAACATCTCGGCCGGGGTGGAATTTGGCTGACCGAGGTGACTTATCTGATCTTAAACTGAGAGTTAAGTGTTAGAGTTTGCCAAATCCTATTCTTATTACACCTTTCCTGGTTCAATGCAAGCCTAGGATGAGACTTACCCGGTAATTCCTTAGTTTATGTACCAACGATCATAAGTGTAGGTAATAAAGGTTTATCCTTTATTGGGGTTTGAGTATGCTTTCATCCCATTTTTGTGAGTTAGCCTGAGACTTACCCGGTAAAGGTTGATTCTATTCCCTTAGATGGTGTGTTAGTTTGAGGTTATAGTTCTTTTCCTTAATTCCTTGAGACTTACCCGGTAATAGGAGTTACGGTTTTGGATTAGTGAGTAGTGAGACTTACCCGGTGATCTATTCCACTTTAGTAACACCTTCCCTATGCAAAAACCTAAGCTTTGTCCGCTTATCTTTAGATCTTGAGTTGGAACCACACCTAGATGTTTTAATCCCTAGAATTGCATATTTCCTTTATTGACTTCTTATTCATCTTTGATTGTTTTAATTGCTCTTGTGGTTAGTATTTACATAAGCATACCGTGATTGGACTTTGTTTCACTAAGTCTCTGTGATCGACCCCTGGAATTCCTTGCTTTTTACTACGATTAACCCGTACACTGCGAGTTCGCATCCTTGTTTTAAGCTTACGTCTAGGGTTATAAATTTAAAGCTTGCACACACCGTTTGGAGCGAACAATGATAAACAACACAAACAAGCCAAAACACTCAAACCAATATACGGAATGAAGCTAAGTAAGTCCAAGGGACTTACCTCACTCGAAGGTAACTCAAAGCTCAACAAACAACTCAGAGACGGCTCAGTTTCCCTTAGGAAAGGAGCAAGAAAAGCCTGTTCACACAAGCATCACGAATCAGGAACGAAACGGTTGCTAGAAGTCTATAACTTCTAGTCTCAATGATCTCTAAGAGATCTCCACAAGCTAATGGCTCAACCTTAGTCTAACAACATACTCAGGGAACAAGGAACATCCATAAGAAACCAGGAAAGGAACGAGGAAAGCAAGGAAGGAAGCAACTCGCAAGAACGGGAATTACTGCAGAAGAAACCGCAGGGGCGGCTGGCCAAGGCGCAGGGGCGGATGGCCGCGAGGGCGGGAATGTACAGGAACGGGGGCGGCTGCATGACTGAAAGCGTTGTCGGCTTTCTCTTCGACAAAACTCACAGCAAGGGAAATCAAAGCCCGGCCCTTTGACTCCAACACGTCAAGACTCAACTCCAAAGAGCCTGAGAACAACGATACATCAACAACGAGAAGCCAACAATAATCAAGGTTCAAACTTGATTCTTGGAGAAGAAGAAAAGGAGAGAAAGAAGGAGAAAACGAACAGAAAGAAGGAAGCATTCTACAATACATGAACGTAAGGAAGAACAGAGAATGATGAACTTACACGTTTAGCAAGATCACAGGGAAGCAAGGGATCGGTTGCAGCTCTCAAGGTTGAAGACGAATGCAAGAAATGGGAAAAGGAGCAAAAGGCGGGAATATATAGAGATGGGTTGGAAAGATAGAAGGAAGGACGTCTAGGGTTAAAACGAAGATAAGGAAACCGGCCCATAAGATAGAATATCAGATATTCTATCTATGGAAGGAGGATAAAACAAACGAAAACATAACGGCGCGATCTGTCGTAAATCCGCAGGGGTGGATCATCTCAGCCGCAAGTGCGGTCGGCTGTAGGGGCGGCCTTCTTCACCGCGGGGGCGGTGAAGGAAAAACTGGGGTCTTACACATTTAGTGCACCTCAAGGACATTATGAATGGTTAGTTATGCCATTTGGACTAAAAAAATGCACCTCAAGTATTTCAAAGAAGAATTGATACGTTATTTCAAAATCCTTAAACATTGTTTTCTGGTTTACATTGATGATATCTTAATCTTCTCAAAAACACTAGAACAACGCATGCAAGATCTTAAAGTTGTAACATAAGAATGCATAAATTATGACATCATGTTAGGAGAAAAGAAGTACATCTATGTAGAACAAAAAATAGAGTTTCTTGGATTAAAAATAAAAGCTGGATAAATAGTATTGCAAGAACATGCCCTAGAAAAGATAGATAAATTTTCACATAAAATAGAAGATAGAAAGCAACTAGAGAGGTTTTGGGATGTCCCACATATGCTTCAGACTTTATTAAGGATTTATCTAAGCTTATAAAGTGTCTACAAGCTAAGCTAAAAAGGAACAAACTTGGACTTGGACCAATCTGGATACTCAGATAGTTCAAGATCTTGAAAACGTTGTACGAAGTTACTAGTCTTAACTTTAGAAAATGTGGATGATGATGATCTAGTACTTGAAACTAATGCATGGCAACTACCATTGGGGAGATATCTTAAAAATCAAAAATGATAATAAGTTAACAGGGGAAGTTTCAATAATGCCGAATGCAATTACACCACTATGGAAAAGTAAATACTTGTTATTCCTTTGATATTGAACAAGTGTATGGATAAAAAAAAATTCTCTTGCAGATAGCCTAACTCGAGAGCTTGTATATGAGTCTTCCGAAGAAATTGATGGCATCTTCTAGCATGTAAAAAAAAGATAAATTGGAAAATTATATCGATCCTCATGGATAACAATCGAGAAAGAAGATAGCCTAATTCGAGAGCTTGTATATGAGTCTTCCCAAGCAATCGATGGCTTCTTCCAGCATGTCAAAACAAGAAAAGGCAATTAGAAAATTATATCGATCCTCATGGACAACAATGGAGAAAGAAGAGATGGATGAGATGGTGCAATTTGCCCATTGCATGCCAATAGAGGATGTAGACAACCAAATATATATATAAAAAAAAGAAACCGATTGGTATCACCTCTTAGTTATTATTATGTTAAAGTTATGCAAAAAATTTCAGAAAAAAGATCTAGAAATGGTTTAATCCTATCATGCGACAGAATGACTCAAAGAATTATGGAGTTGGAGTTAGTTAAGTTTACAATTTTCCTTCCTTTTGATCTCCAAGAGAAGATGAAAGGCTACTGGTGTAACACCCCGAATCCGCGGGACTCGGGATGTTACGGGCGGAGACCTCACAATGGGTCCCGACCCTTAGCCTGACAACAATTTCACCGGATCTTACAACAAGACACAAATAAAGGAAAAACCGAAATTCATTTTAATGCAATGATATGATCACCAAAAGAAAACAACGCAAGACTCCTGCCGAGATACAACTCCAAAGGCAAACGCCATGCACGCAACATACATAAAACCATAAACAATACATAAATACAACCATCAAAACCCATCTTGAAATGTACGGACCCCTGCTGCCCACTCTTCCGGATCTCTCGGCCGTGTCCCTAACCTGCAAGGCAACTACAACAATATCGGTATAAAACCGCAATTAATACTTTGAGCCATAAACCGATTTAATCCAATAAGGGCATAAAATATAGCATATATAAATAAGAATTTAACTCGAAGTAAAGCTCAAGTTTAAAAACCCTAGATACATTTTCCGGGCACAATACACAACTCTAGAAACTTGGGCCATCTTCCGTAAATAAAACCTTGGGACAAATTTTGTAATTAATTCCAAATTTTGTAATTAATTCGTGTACCTTGAGTGAGGTAAGTCCTCAGACTTACTTAGATAGCTTTCGCATATTGGTTGATATGTGTGGGTGATGTGTGTTTATAATTGTTGTGATAACTATTAACCGAATTAGGATGTGGACTTGTATATTATTTTTAAATCCGGCTCAAGTGTATGATAACGGGCGGTGACCGCTTGTCCAGTCCAAAATGGGGCGACTGGGAGGCGCCTTGCGACCAGTACAACGGGTCATGCTGATAGGCGTCAAGTACAAACCCGGCATGGTGAAAGGGGACAAGGGCGAGGGAATCTCGTGTCACACCATAAGTGAATTAGTAAGGGAATAACGTTAAATAAAGATAATAACCGGACTTGGTGTGTTTGAGCATGTTTGTGTGTTTTTGCTTTGTTATGTGTGTTTGTGCCTTATCGTTCTTCTAATATTCGGATTGCTAGCTAACGGTTTTAAACCGGTTGTTGTAGATGCCTTGCAGGATAGGGATGTCGCCGAGTGAGCGGAGGAGTGGACAGTCGGGGTCTCCGTACATTATAGGACGGGGACAAGGGCGAGGGAATCTCGTGTCACACCATAACTGAATTAGTAAGGGAATAATGTTAAATAAAGATAATAACCAGACTTGGTGTGTTTGAGCATGTTTGTGTGTTTTTGCTTTGTTATGTGTGTTTGTACCTTATCGTTCTTCTAATATTCGGATTGTTAGCTAACGGTTTTAAATTGGTTGTTGTAGATGCCTTGCAGGATAGGGATGTCGCCGAGTGAGGCGGAGGAGTGGACAGTCGGGGTCTCCGTACATTATAGGACAGGGATGGTTATGTGTTGATGTTGTTTTGGATTATGTTGTACCTTATGGATTTATGTTTTAGGAGTTAGGTCTTTTTGAGGACTCGGCTGAGTTTCCAAGTTGTATCTTTCTTTTCAAGATTGTTTGTATTGCATTAAAACAATTTCGGTATTTGCCTTTATTTGTGCCATGTTTGAAAGATCCGGTAAAATTGTTGTCAAGCTAAGGGTCGGAACCCATTGTTAGGTCTCCGCCCGTAGCATCCCGAGTCTCGCGGATTCCGGGTGTTACAACTGGAAGTACAAAGAGTTTCCTAGTTTGTATTCTTATGTGATGAGCGGAATAAGATATCCATATTATGATATCTACCATGAATGGAGTACCTTGGTGAATGAATTTAATAGATATTGAATGAAGGCAATTAGTTTACCAGCAAACCCATTGCGAGAAGGTGACATTTTGATGTGATCCCCGAGAGCCCCAACTTGAAGCCGAAAATGCTCACTCCGAGCGTGGTCAAGTTAAGTCATATTCCGCTCGATCCGGCTAAGCTGTCAAATTTACGCACTCTTTGTAAAATGCCTATATCTGGAGCTGTATTTTGAGTTAGAAGACCCACAAGTATTACTTTCGAAGGTATTTTCAAGATCTATATCTTTGTAGTTTATGATAAGTCGAGATTCCAAAAGGAAGAGGGTGAAAATGACCCGACAATGCAACAATGTTTATACTTTTGTGGACTTTTGTACCAAGATCATGCATGGAGGCATGCAAGGTGGATATGGAGCACACATGCACGACCAATCCAGCCCATATTCCATCCATCAAGACAAGTCCGACTCTTTCCCTTCCACGCCATAAAAGAAGTGCAAGTTGCATAAATCAAGTCTCGTTCAACTCTTCGTATTTCCCGCTTTAATTAGTTATCATGAATCAAGTCCCGCTCAACTCTTCGTATTTCCCCCTTTGTTATTTATTGCCTTTTCTTTTATTTAATTGTATTTGGTTGATTTTCCAGCCCTATATAAGGGACCTCCAACCATGTAATTTGAGAAGTTGAAGTTGAATGAAAGAGAGTTTCTCTAAAACGTTTTGTTGGTTTTTCTCAAAATCATCTCGAAATCTAGGTGAGAGGCTTAGTTTTCACAACCTTTGGTGAGATGCTAAAGGAGTTGTCCTAGTGAGAGGCGAAGACAACGAAGGTTCGTCAAACCCGGAGTGCGATTCCGAGGGTGAGGCATTCGATTTGAGAGATTCCCAAAGTGAGATTCGGAGGGAGTTTGCTCATCATATCCGGATTTCGATCCTTCAAATCCATCCATCTTCATCTCGTTCATACCGTTTGAGTCAAGTGGAATCGTACCGCCTGTCCTTCGTGTTCGAGGCGATCTCGATCACTTCACATTTTATACGCTTGAGATTATGGAATGTGTCAAGGTCTATTCGGAGGTCTTACAACACCATGAAGTTCACTCAGGGAGCATTTTATGAAGTTTCAAAATGTATGTTTAATAGGGTCAAGAAGTGGGAAGGAGTTGAGAACCTATTGTACTATATTCACCCAACAAATATGGAGGTTAAAGGAGGAAGATCTAGATCGCCGCATTATTTGATCATTCTGAACAATCATAGATTAGTTCACCCTAGATCCAATTACAGTAAACATACCTACCATCTGCAATCATATCCATGTCGGGGCAACCGAGTTTTCTACATCTATGAATATATCGAACAACATCAAAAAAGAAAAAAATAGTATTATATTCAAGGTTGGTTTTACTACGGTCGTAATTCCTAAAGTCCTATAACCATACTTCTCAAAAGCTATCGAGTTCTCAAATTCAATTTCAAACTACATAAGAGATTTTGAACTAGGAAAAATCATGTCTTTAGAGTGCCAAGATATTTTCTATGATAACCTGATATATTGGAATGAAAAATATGCAAAAAAATATTTATGAAGACATTGATGAGGATATTGGTGTATCATATGAAGATAAGCTCGGAGAAGAAGGAATGTACAACACCGCATGGATTAGTCGAAGCATCATCATCACGAGCTTGAAAGAATCTCGTGAGTGTTGTGTCAAAGTAAGTCATTTTCTTTCAACTTTTTGTTTTGCTTTTTTGAATTATTGAACGTTGGCATTGTTGATCATGGATGTCCTAATAAGATATGATATGTTTGCATAGGCACAACATCACAAACAATAGTATTCTCGTATTTTCCTAAGGTGAAAGCAATCCTAGTTTGTCTATTAACTTTCAATTCTCCACAATCATTCATCTAATGTTGTTTATAAGGTCTAGGATGATAGAAAGTAGTGATTTGCAACTTAGTGATCATTTTCTCACTAGTAATGTTGCAACAACTACCACCATCAATAATCATGTTGCACAACTTTCCTTGAACACGACATCTAGTGTGAAAAAGGTTCTCTCTTTGATTATCCTCACATGGGGATATCTTAGCATGCAAAGTTCTCCTAGCAATTAAAGAGTCTCCATGTTTATACTCACAACCTTCATCACTTTCACTATTGTTATCATGTTCATGCAATGCATTGAGATGAGTATGATCATTTTCATACTCTTCTTCACTTTCATATTGTCTTTGTTGATTTATAAACAAAACCCTTTTGTTAGGAGAATCTCTCATGTAGTGACCTCTACCTTGAAATTTAAAGCATACAATATCTCTAGAACGTAAAGTAGAGTTAGAAGTGCTCTATTTATTATCCTTTGAAGGTTCTTTCAAAAGGAGAGACTAAGTAGAAGATTTATGGTCTGCTAGATCAGAAGAGAACGTTGTCCGTCGTCTTTCTAGGAATCTCAGGTGGAATCTCGGCTGAGATTTGGTCGATTTGGCCAAGATTTCCTCTCTGTAGTCCACGACACCGACACCATAATGTTGATGGACAAAAAATTTGAGCCACCCGTTCCGAGGTTTATCTTTGTTATGTCAAATTACTTACCACCCAACTTGCTCTCCCATCTTTCTAGAATGCCATCGGCATTCACCATCAAGGGCCTTGATGACATGATAGACAAACTCACTAGCGACACCATCTACATGTACGACAAGGTTGATCCGCTTGACCCAAAGTTTGTCATTGATATGTCCGTATGTTTACCACCCGGATTGCCACCTATGGAAGACTTTGTTCACAAGTTCCAAGAGTACCGGCACAATCAACTAATTGGTAGCCATGACCAGTACTCATTCTCATGCCTTGACGGAATATTCAACAAGCTCGGCGCCACCGTTATTTTGAATGAATACAACTCCAAGCCTCCTGATTCATATGGCGTGCGCCATCTAACCACGGTGAAATGAGGACGTTTCATAACCAAGAGGAGGAGAATGATACGCCCACGGATGGCGATGTCATCCGTACTTCCGGCTTGATACGCCCTTGGTGGCCACTACCAAATGGAAGACTTTTCCATTATATTTATTTCAATTATATTTTCCATATTTTATATTCTTAATAATCAAAAGGATATTCTTGTGGATCTTTTCTTTTAAGATGGATTTATGGCTTGGAATAACTCTTAGAATATTCCAACCAAATCTCTTCATTTATGGCTTGGAATAATTCTTATAATATTCCAACCAAATCTCTTATTTAAGGCTAGCATCTTCTCATTATGTCTTAAGGATTTGCCACCATCCTCCACTAGATAAAGGATGGTTGCCTCATTGTAAAAGAATATTCAATATTAATCAAGTACAATTGAGAAGCATTTCCTTATCCTTGGTTCGGCATCACCTCTACCTCTCTTATAAAGTTCTTCTTTTGGATATGTGATCCAAGTCTCCAAATCGAGGATTCTTCACAATCACTAGTTCGCTCCACTTCACGGATTGTTCAATCTCTCTAGATTGAATCAACCATAGGCTTCCGCAACATCATCTATCAAAGATTCCGCAACTCATTTTCAACATCGAATTCATCCGCACATAACAAAATGGAGTAGTTGAAGTTAAAGCTCGATCTAGATCCAGAGTTTGTCCTTGAACGCATCCAAGGACGCGTCAAATTGGTATCAAAGCTCGAGATCGAGGTTAAGTTTCTTTACTCTTACGAATCTTTTGTCAATGTTCTCTTATGAAAGTGATGAGTTCTTTGATGGGGACGATGAGCGGTTGCCTCCTCCATATCCACCAAGGACGTATCAAGTGTGAGGTACGGATGGCATCGCCATCTGTGGGCGTATCAACAAGGTTATCAATTGCAACGGACTTTGGTATGTACCTAGGGATCCCTATTATTTAGTCAAGACCCTCAAGAGCGGACTTTAACTTCCTTATTGACAAATTGAATCAAAGGTTAATTGTTTGGAAAGGAAGACTTCTTAGTTTTGCTAGAACGTTAAGCTTGGTGTTGTAACCGACCTTGCTAGATGAAATTATTAATTTTCAAACAGGTTTCTCTTGGTTTAGCAATGTTATTACTAAGGCGGGGTTGATGTTGTAGTTTCCTATCTAGATTGAAAGTCCTCGACTGAAGTCAATCTCGGTTAGATAACGAAAATCTCGGGCGAGATTTTGGGAAGAACAAATCAATATTTAGTAAAACTCACAGTGCGAAATAATGAATGATATGGAAAGATAAGAAGATGAATAATGGAATGAAATATGATAAGTATAGGAAGATATGAACCAAGATATTCCTGAAAAGAACCTTGACCAATGATGTGTCAAAACCCCTTAACGAAGAGCTTACCTTAACCCTCACTTCTTTAATCTTACACAAGTCTTCTAAATAAGACAGGCACAAGGAGGGAATATTATTGACCAGGAGCACCAAACTTCAAAAGATCAACACACACAAGCACAATCTAGCAAGGACTTCATAACAATTCAATCAAGACTATCTCTTTGATTGAATAGGAATGAATAAAGCACAAACTTCATAAGCGAAGGTGCGAGTTCACATAATATGTGAAAAATAATCAATCAAATCTAATTTATCCCAACAATCTCTCCTTCTAAGGCTATTTATAAGAGAGACTTTCTTATTTTAAACTAGGAAAGATATCTTTAAAAGATCATGTAGAAAAGATATCTTTTTAAGATAATCTAAAAATATTCCTCAAAGATAAAACTAACAATTACCTTAAATGATGTTTGAGAGCTTTTAAGGTAATAAAATAATAAATGATAGTTCTTCCAAAAATAGAAGATCTTGACCGGATCTTCTAGCACGCGTTAGGCACAAAATCTCGGGTAAAATCTCGGGCGAGATTTTGGGCAGCTGACCAAGATTTTGCCTCTTCAATGCAATCTTCCATTTTCTCGGATCCTATATTGGCAGCTTGCAAGTAACCTTTTCTTGAGTGTCTCCTACTCTTGACTTAGTGAAAGGTCCATGTAATGTAGGTATGGATGCTATCAAGGATGATCCCGCATTATATTCCCCTTCTTGAAAATGATTCGACCTCGAATCATAGTCTTGATCATCACTAAGCACATAATGACTCAAGTATGGCAGCTTCTAGACTGGATCAACTCCATGGGATGAAAATATCAACTTCTTCTTCCTTAACCATTCCTTCTTGATATGCACGTTACTCGAATAAAACGGATTCCGGCGTCTAAATATTGAAAGCTTTGAGTTCCATGTCTCTCGTGGAAGGTCTCCTGAAATTTCTAAAACTTGGGGCTTGACAATTTTCATCATAATGTACAATAGTAGCAAATCTCGGGCTTTCTCCTTAAATCTTGGCCGAGATTTCACTAAAGGCCGAGATTTTCACTATGAGGGCAAAATTCGTCTCATATGATGAAAACTGAAAGTATTCTTGGATCTTTCCTTCTCCTAGCTACATCCAAACTTGATCTCCTGGCTCAAATGGAAATTCCTGACAAATTTGATAAATCTTGGCCGCAACTAGCTTCCATTTCTCCTCTAGCTCCTTGCATGATGTCTCATGTACCTCCTTGACATTGTCCTCATGTTTTCCTATAATAAACTTTTCTCGTTCCACTAAAGGTGATGGTATAAGATCAAAGATGTTTAAGGAAAACAACTCAATTACAAAATCATGGTAATTCAAGACTAGATAAGGATCGCAACTCCTAGACTAAGAACAACTACTAATTAAGAGAGAACAATACAACCTCAAAGATGTAGTTTCTCCCCTTCTTGGCTTTAGCTAACTCCTCAAATAAGCTCACACTAAGGGTTAGGGTGAGGTTCTGCAGGTTGTAATTGAAACAACCTACAACAGTAGACAATCTCAGGTAGGAATCTCGGCCGAGTTTTCTGCATTATGGCCGAGATGTCTTCTCTGGAGTGAAACTTTGCTTTCTTATGCCGCGGTTCTATCCTAATGGTAGTACTATCTTCACCATAATCCTCTGGCGTCTCTAGGACATAACGTTTGTACTTTCCCTTATTCTGGAGGTTCTCAAGTCGCACTCCTACAATTAAACTTACTCGCTTCCTTATGGACAACGGTGCAAGATTAGCAAAGGTTGAGGAAAACAAAACATCAACAAAGTCATAGTAATTCAAGGATAAATATGGACTGAGAATGCTAGAACTAACAAACTCATATATGGTGGTAATAAAATCTCATCTTTAATGTATCTCCTATAAGGATCTAAGTCCTCTACTAAAGGCACAACAAAAGGCATTTCCCTAAGTATCGATTCTTAATTCCAAACTACAGAACAATCCGATGATGAATGAACAATGAAGAGATAGAATCATCATCAAGAGATTTAACATGCTCTAAGTCAAAATTATCCACATATAATTCAAGATCATTCATAGCATGCTCATGTATAGTGGAAATCAAGATCAATCATTGATGCGTCCTTGGAGGTAACCAAGGATAACTCCGGATCTAGATCAAGCAAAACTCCAACTACTCCTTGATTCTTTGTGCAACGTTGTATCGTTTCGGATCCGAAGGGGCGGAAGCGATGAAGAAACAAGGGTCACTTCGATCTAGAGATATCAAATAAACCTTTTGGTGTGGATCGAAGGTTGATTCTTAAAAAAGAATCCTCGAATATGGATTTCTTGGATCAAAGACGAGATCCAAGGAAGAAATTTGAGGGTTAGAAGAGAGGTTTTGATGCCCAAGCTAAGTAGAAGGAAATTCTTCTCAAAACTTAGTAATATTGAACATGGAAAATAAGTGAGGCAAGATATTTCTTATATAGAGAGACTTACCTACCTATGGGCCAACGGGCCAAACAAAAATACATGAAGAAAAGCCCAAAAGGGAAAACCTAAAAGGATAATATCAAATCCTAAAAGGATAAGGTCAAAAGGGAATATTCTTATACGGAATATCCCTTTATTACATAAAAAGGAAAACATGAAAATATAGTCCGAAAATAAGCTAGCTTCATGCCATGGAGTCGGAAAGACGGGACATGCCGCTAACGGAACCGGTAGCCTATGCCATGGTGGTGTAGAGACAAGGCATGCCGGTAGTGGGACCAAGTGAAGAAGTAATGCGGGTGATGATGGAGCCGGTGGCTCGAGCAATGGCCTTAGCTCGGGATCGGGTGATCGGTCCATCTGAACGAACTCTAAGAGCCTCGTCCTCTTCGTCTATGGTCAACGTAAAAGGGGAATCCAAGGGCGCATCAGTCCCCCTATCTTGGCTGTGAAACGTCCCCATTTCACCATCGTCAAAGAGGGGCTCAACATAAGGGGCAAGGTCCTTGACGTTGAACGTTGGGTGTACTCCGTAGGAATCCGGAAGCTCTAACTTGTATGCATTTGGACCATGACGGGCTAAGATGCGGAACGGGCCATCACCACGGTCCGAGAGCTTGCTCATGCGGCGAGTAGGAAAACGCTCCTTCCGTAGGTGGAGCCAAACAAGATCACCGGGCTCAAAAGAGACGTCGCGGCGGCCCTTGTTGCGTTGTCCGGCAAGTTGGGCGGCACGACGTTCAAGTTGTGTCCTAGTCCGCTCATGAAGCTCAATGATTTGGGCGGCTCGGTTTCCGGCGATGATGTGTTCTCCATCCTTGAGCGGGCGGGGTGTGAAATCCAATGGTGTGTGTGGATTGAGGCCGTAGACAACTTCAAATGGGGACAATTTAGTTGTCGTGTGCCTAGACCTGTTATACGAAAACTCTACAACAGAAAGTAAGTCCTCCCACCTACGTGGGTTGGTCCTAGTGGTGGCTCTAAGTAGAGCACCAAGAGTCCGATTGGTCACCTCCGTTTGACCATCGGTTTGGGGGTGATAACTACTTGAAAACAACAAGTTGGTTCCAAGTTTTCCCCACAACGTTCTTCAAAAATGACTTACGAATTTCATGTCCCGATCACTAACGATGGAACGTGGTATCCCATGTAAACGCACCACATTGTCAAAGAACAAGGTGGCAACTTCACTAGCATTTAGGGTGCTTTTACATGCGATGAAATGAGCCATTTTGGAGAAGCGATCGACTACCACAAAAATGGAGTCTTTGCCTCGTTTTGACATAGGCAACCCGACCACAAAGTCCATGGATAGATCCTCCCAAGGTCCCATTGGTATAGACAAAGGAGAATACATCCCATCCGGACCTTGGCGCGACTTGGCATGATGACATGTGATGCAACCCTTGCAAAACCGTGTCACATGCATACGCATCCGGGGCCAAAAGAAATGCTCTTGGAGAGCGGAAAGGGTCTTGGTAGCACCGAAATGACCACGGCCCTCATGAGCTTCCTTGACCAACAAATGGCGTATAGATGAGCGCGGAATACAAAGTTTTCCCGCTCGAAAAAGATAGCCATCGTTAATAAAGAAAGAGTCGTGCTCTCGGAGGTCGAGGCATTGTGCCCATATGTCCTTGAAGTCAAGATCCGTGGCATATAACTCTTTGATAAGAGCAAAGTCATGTATCTTGGCATCCATATACACAAGGAGGGCATAGCGGCGAGAAAGAGCATCGGCTACCACATTCTCTTTGCCTTTCTTATGCCGAATGACATAAGGAAAGGTCTCTAAAAACTCTACCCAACTAGCATGGCGCCGACTGAGATTTGTTTGACTCTTGAGATACGAAAGAGCCGCATGATCCGAATGAATCACGAACTCCTTCGGCCACAAGTAATGTTGCCATGTCTTAAGACAACGAACTAGAGCATATAGTTCCTTGTCATATGTAGGGTAGTTGAGCGAAGGACCGGACAGTTTTTCACTGAAGTAGGCAATTGGACGATTCTCTTGTAAGAGAACTCCTCCAATGCCCACATTTGATGCATCACACTCCACCTCGAAAGTTTTCGAAAAGTTTGGGAGTTGGAGTAATGTTGCATTACAAAGGCGGTCTTTGAGCGCATCAAACGCTCGAGCATGGATATCACGCCACTCAAACGTGACACCCTTGGTAGTGAGCTCATGGAGCGGTGCCGCTACCGTGCTAAAGTCCTTGACAAAGCGTCGGTAGAAACCCGCTAAGCCGAGAAAGGCTCGGACCATGGTGACCGTAGTAGGAGTAGGCCACTCCCGAATAGCATGAACTTTAGATTCGTCTACTCGTAGTCCGTCCTTAGACACGACATAGCCAAGAAAGATAGTGGTGTCCGAGCAAAAGACGCATTTGTCAAAGTTGACATACAATTGCTCTTGTCTAAGGCACTCGAGCACTTGGCGAAGGTGCCCGATGTGATCCTCCAAAGACGTACTAAACACCAAAATATCATCAAAATAAACAACAACAAATGTACCCAAGAATCGGCGCAAGACATGGTTCATGAGGCGCATGAAGGTGGACGGGGCGTTGGAGAGGCCAAAAGGCATGACAAGCCATTCATAGAGTCCATACTTCGTTTTGAACGCCGTCTTCATTCGTCACCTTCGGCCATCCGGATTTGGTGGTAACCGCTCCGGAGATCAATTTTGGAGAAGATGGTGGCGCCATGAAGCTCATCCAACATGTCATCAAGGCGCGGGATCGGGTGGCGATATTTGACGGTGATTTGGTTGATGGCACGACAATCAACACACATCCGCCATGATCCATCTTTCTTTGGTACTAAGATTACCGGGATGGCACATGGTGATAAGGATTCACGCACATGTCCCCGGTCTAGGAGCTCTTGCACTTGACGTTGTAGCTCCTTTGTCTCTTCCGGACTAGCTCCGTAAGCGGCACGGTTTGGCAAAGAGGCACCGGGCACAAAATCAATTTGATGTTCAATCCCTCGGATAGGTGGCAAGCCGGGTGGGAGATCTTTGGGCATAATATCCTGAAATTCGGACAACAACAAAGACACCTCGTGTGGCACATTACTTGGGTCATGTGAAGTAGATAAACAAAACGGAACAAGTAAAAAGCATAGGAACTTGCCTTCCATGACCGGTTACAAATCATGCCGGCGAGCTAAGAGTATCCGTGGCTCACACCGTCCTTGAATTACGGGATCCGAAGATGATAAAGGTGCACCCGAAGAAACGATGCGACCTTTACTACCTTTGGATTCGGTAGCATGGACAAGAGGGGCGGTGTTTCGGGATTTGGAAGTACTAGCACCTACAACATCGGGACTCCAGGGGTCCGATTTTGCCGGTGCTTTAGCGGACTCATCAATAGTTTGTTGCCTCTTCCGTTCCGTATAGTCAACCAAAATTTCGTGCGGAGTCATAGGCAAAAGTATGACCCGTTTTCCATTATATTAGAACATGTACCGATTAAGATAACCATCATGATATGTGCGGCGATCGAATTGCCATGGTCGTCCTAATAGGACATGTGTGGCGTCCATCTTGATAACATCACAAAGGACCTTATCAACATAGGCGCCAATAGAAAACGGCACCCAAGCTTGTTGTGTGACGGTGTCACATGCCGTATCGGAAATCCATTGGAGTCCGTAAGGCTTTGGGTGGGGGGTCGTAGGCAACTTGAAGTGTTTTACCACCCGTTCGTTGACAATATTGCAACAAGAACCCCCGTCAACGATGAGAGAAAGACTCGTATTATTAACCAAGCAACGAGAGTGGAAGAGATTCTCGCGTTGATCAATAGGAATATGCTCTTTAACAGCCAAAATACGACGAGAAACAAGAGCGAATTTACCGGGTTGTGTTGGGCCGCAAGCAAGCTCGTCATCACAGGGTTCCATGCCAAAAAGTGGGTCGGTGTCATGGTCATCCTCAATAATGATATCACCTTCATATTGACCATCGTCGTCCTCGAAATATGTTGGGTCGGCAAACAAGACCCGTTTGGTGTTTGGGCAATCACGTTGTACATGGCCAAAACCGCTACACTTGTAACACACGGGCTCCCTTGGGCGAGCCGCCGGTGAGGGTCCTTGTTGACCTCGAGAGGGAGGCGCCGGTGCCGGGTGATAGCATGAATTATAGTCTACATTTTGAGGTTTGTTTGGACGTTTTATCTTTCATAATCTGCATGTTTGTGTGTACATTATGTGATTTTATTACCATTTTATCTACCTTTGCGGGAATCGAGGTCTACACCTAGTTTTGCTATAATTGCAGGTAAAATGGTACGTTTTGCATCAAAAAGGAGCAAAAGGAGTCATGAGTCATTTGGTGCTACATCCAGGGAGCATAGCCATGGATTAAAGATTTACTTTGGAGCAGTTTTGAGAGATTTCACATTCAGTTGTGACTCACCTCGGTTGACCAGAAATTCACCTCGACCGAGGCGATCCAGAGACGCCGACTCGACCGAGGCGAACACCTAGGACGCGGCGAGAATATTTTATTCTTGGATGAGATCTTTTAAATTTGGAAAGTGATCTTATATTTTTGGGTTTGGCTCCTGGAAGGAAGGAGATATGCAGAATCATATATTTTACCTATATTTATGGGAAAATATCTTTCTAAGATTTATTATCTTTGGAGGGTTATTTTCCTATAAAAAGGGTCGGATTTCCCAAAAATCCGGAGGCCGTTATACATCCAGCGTACGCAGCAACAGCAGCAGCATACTCCAATTTGGGAGTTTCGAAGAACCTTTTTGAAGGTTGAAGGAAGATTGAAGTCTATAGCTTTCATAGCTTTTTGGAGGGTTTTGTAAGATTGTCTTCAATCCCCTCATTCGTTGTCTTGTCTTGTTGGATTTATATCCAAGGAACGTTTTTGTTGTGATATTTGATTCAGTTATTGAAGTCTTTTCCTTAAATTCTTCTTTGTTCAAATATTCACATTCTTCCCATATATTTTAATACTTTCATAATGATGATGAGTGGCTAATTTCCTTGTGTGATTCTAGGGTGATTGGCTGAAGGTTGTGGGAAAAACAATGATAGAATAATCTTAGATTCCAGTAGGATCCTGAAAGTTCGAGTCTTTAACCTTAACCCTAAGCATCTCGTTCGGTCGATGAACATCTCGGCCGGGGTGGAATTCGTCTGACCGAGGTGACTTATCTGATCCTAAACTGAGAGTTAAGTGTTAGAGTTTGCCAAATCCTATTCTTATTACACCTTTCCTGGTTCAATGCAAGCTTAGGATGAGACTTACCCGGTAATTCCTTAGTTTGTGTACCAACGATCATAAGTGTAGGTAATAAAGGTTTATCCTTTATTGGGGTTTGAGTGTGCTTCCATCCCATCTTTGTGAGTTAGCCTGAGACTTACCCGGTAAAGGTTGATTCTATTCCCTTAGATGGTGTGTTAGTTTGAGGTTATAGTTCTTTATCTGATTCCTTGAGACTTACCCGGTAATAGGAGTTACAGTTTAGGATTAGTGAGTAGTGAGACTTACCCGGTGATCTACTCCACTTTAGTAACACCTTCCCCACGCAAAAATCTCAGCTTTGTCCGCTTATCTATAGATCTTGAGTTGGAACCACAACTAGATGTTTTAATCCCTAGAATTGCATATTTCCTTTGTTGACTTCTTATTCATCTTTGATTGTGTTAATTGCTCTTTGTGGTTAGTATTCACGAAGCTTACCGATTATTGACTTTGTTTCACCGAGTCCCTGTGATCGACCCCTGGAATTTCTTGCTTTTTACTACGATTGACCCGTACACTGCGGGTTCGCATCCTTGTTTTAAGCTTAAGTCTAGGGTTATAAATTTAAAGCTTGCACACACCGTTTGGAGCGAACAAGTTTTTGGCGCTGTTGCCGGGGACTTGATCTAGACCGAGCCGGTACGGTTTGCTCTTGGGGCGTTTGCCCCCGTGTCATCTAACCACTCTACTTGAGTGACTTTTGCAGGTTCTTTCTTAGGTATATGCGAAGAACCCGCACTGGGAAAGAAATCGTTCTTTACGATCCCGAACCAGAAAAGACATACAAGCGACGCTTAAGAGAAGCGAAGATGGCCCAACAAGACGATCGCGATCTTGCGGCCGAATTAAAAGAGACGCTAGAGCTGCTACGTCTCAGCAAGGAAGAACTAAGGCAAGAGAAAGAAGAGAATCGCACCAGGACTGCAGCTATCGAAGCGGAAATAGCAGTCATCCGAAATCAGATTCTACAGCCACGAAGGGAAGATCCTCCTGTTGATCCTCGACCGATGCAGGATCCAGTAGTTGACCCTCGACCGAGGCAGGTTCCAGTACCTGATGCCCCGGCCGATGTACTTCCACCTCGGAGACCAGTCCGAGATGTTCTTCTTGCAGGAATCCCACAAACCCTAGGTCAAAGGATGGACCCTAATCAACAACCGAGGCGTCCAGGAGTGAACCTAGGAGATCCAGCGGACCATGACTACGAACTTCGACCGCAAGTTCTATCCATGATTCGCCAATGCCAATTCGGAGGGCTAGAGAAGGAGTCACCACATCAACATCTTCAAAACTACGAGATCTTGATGGAGACGTTGCGACCTTCCAGAATTGAAAATAACAACTACAAGCTAAGACCTTTTTACTTTTCTTTAAAAGATAGAGCTCTTACTTGGTATCAATCTCTTCCTCCAGGAAAAATTAGCACATGGGAGGAGATGACTACGGAATTCTTGACCAAATTCTTCCCCCCTTCAAAGACCGCTGAAATGAGAGGGAAGATCAATGCTTTCATTATGAAGGACAAGGAGAGCTTGTCCAAATCTTGGGAGCGGTTCAAGGATATCCTTTTGGATTGCCCACATCATGGGATTCCAAAGATCGAGTTGTTGGAGATCTACTTCAAAGGACTGGACGGAAACACCCAGTTCAATCTCCAACTACTCTCCGCCGGTACCTTCATGGACATGGCGATTGATGAGGCTTGGGACTTCATTGAGAAGCAAGCCTTGCACATGGAGAAATATACCCACCAAGGAGCTGAAGGTGGAGTTAAAAGAGTCAACTTTCAAGAGACTCAATCCAACAACAATCAACTCACGTCTTTGAAGAATGACGTGAAGCAATTGAAGGAACTCTTGATGGCTCAAACTAAGAAGGAAGAGCAAGGGCAAAGGAACAACAACAACAACGGGTACCGCAACAACAACAACAGTCCCCGAAACAACAACTACAACAACAACAACAATAGAGGGTCAAATAGCAACAGTTGGAGGACGAACAATCAAAGCAACCAGAATCCTGGTAACAATTATTCTAACTCTAACTCCAATAATTCCTCTAACCCTTTCCTCTCTTCCCCTTCTTCTTCTTCTACTCCATTGAAGAGCCAAGGGCAAGGATCAAGTTCGTCTCAACCGGAAAAGAAAGACGCAGTTCTGGAGGCTATCTTGATCAAGCTTAGCGCTATGGAGAATTCTATGACTTCATTCTCGAGGGCCCAAAAGTCCTTCGAACAACAACTTGCTAATAGGGCGAATGAAGCGCCAAGAGATCCAAGGAAGCTTCCAGCAAAGACGGAAAGCAACCCTAAGGGCCAGTGCATGGCCATAACGACGAGGAGTGGACTCAAAACTGCAGATCCAGTACCTCGCTCGACGCAGACCACCTCGGTCCAGATCCAGTCGAAGAACACCTCGACCGAGATGCCAACCGAGGCGGAGCAACAGAAAGCAGGAGGGACGACAGAAACTTATATTCCACCTCCTGCATACAAACCACCACTTCCATTCCCCCAGTCCAGCGCCAGAGCACATCTAGACAAGCACTTTGGTAAGTTTCTTGACTTGATGAATAAGCTACATATTAATATTCCTTTCCTTGATGCTATTTTCGGTATGCCCGCCTATGGGAAGTTCTTAAAAGAAATCTTATCAAGGAAGAGGAAGCTGGAGGATGTTGGTGAGGTTACGATGACATCTAAATCTTCAGAGCTTATAAAGATCATGAAGGAGAAGATGCCACCTAAATTAAGAGATCCCGGCTCATTTTGCATCCCCATTCAAGTTGGGGATGTCACTTGTGAAGCCCTTTGTGATCTAGGAGCCAGCGTGAGCATCATCCCGCTGGAGCTATGCACGAAGATCGGACTTGGAGAGCCCAAACCGGTCAAGATTCGACTTTATATGGCGGATCGCTCCATTACCCATCCCGTGGGCATCTTGGAGGACGTTCCGGTCAAGTTAGGTAACTTCTATCTACCTATAGATTTTGTTGTACTTGACATTCCCGCAGATTATCCTGTTCCTATTATTCTCGGGAGACCATTTCTAGCAACTTCGGGTTGCAACGTGGATTGCAAGAACGCCAAGTTGAAATTCAACGTTGGTGGCGATGAGGTGGAGTTCGCACTACTTGCAGCCATGAAAGGAGAGCAGCTAACTGATGATATCTTCAACATCTACGATGAAGAAGAATCAAGAGAATTGGTGAGCTCTATCCTTATTAACGATCCACTCGAAAGAGTTATTAGCTTCAGTTTAATGGAGGAAGGTATAGATGCTTCTTGTGATGCAGATATACGGAGCTTAAAGGCACTGGAAGAGGATCCAGGAGCTAAAACTGAGAAGCTAGTCCAGGAGACAAAGATCTCCAGTTTCGGATCCAGCAGCAGTACCTCGACCGAGGCACTTTCTGGACTGAGCGAGGCGACCGAAGAACATCTCGGTCAACGCCTATGCGCCTCGACCGAGGTCGATGGCGAGACGATTCCAACTGAGACTTCCGAAAGTCCAGTTTCTGACACCACTCTACTGGAAGGAGGAAGCAAGGGTCCCTCTCAGAAAGCACCCCCAGTCGTGGAGCTTAAACAACTCCCTAATCACTTGAGGTACGTCTTTCTCGGACCGGATTCTACTTATCCCGTTATTGTTAGTGCTTCCCTTTCCGAGTCTGAATTGTCTAAGTTAATGCATGTCCTGAGAAAGCATCGAAAAGCTATAGGATATACCACGGACGATCTCATTGGCATTAAACCTTCTTTCTGCATGCATAGAATTCTAATGGAAGATAATCATAAGACTTCACGGGAACCTCAAAGATGGTTAAATCCGATCATGAAAGAGGTTGTGAAGAAGGAAGTTCTTAAGTTGTTGGATGCAGGTATTATATATCCTATCTCGGACAGCAAGTGGGTTAGCCCGGTGCATGTCGTTCCGAAGAAAGGAGGGATGACTGTTGTGACGAATAAGAACAACGAGTTGATCCCAACGAGGACCGTTACGGGCTGGAGAGTCTGCATCGATTATAGGAAGCTGAACACGGCGACTCGGAAGGATCATTTTCCGCTTCCCTTCATCGATCAAATGCTCGAACGGTTGGCCCAGCATTCACACTTTTGCTACTTGGACGGCTATAGTGGATTCTTCCAGATTCCTATCCATCCGGATGATCAGGAGAAGACCACTTTTACTTGTCCTTGGGGGACGTTTGCCTATCGGAGGATGCCATTTGGATTTTGCAATGCACCCGCTACCTTCCAGCGATGCATGATGGCTATCTTTTCCGAGTACATAGAGGAGATCATGGAGGTATTCATGGATGATTTTTCTGTATGCGGTTCCTCTTTTGATGATTGCCTATCTAACCTTTCTCTAGTGCTTAAAAGATGTGAAGACACTAACCTTGTTCTGAATTGGGAGAAGTGTCATTTTATGGTTAATGAAGGCATTGTGCTAGGACACCTCGTTTCTAATCGAGGTATTGAGGTCGATCGAGCTAAGATCGAGACTATTGAGAAGCTCCCCCCTCCTTGTTCTGTTAAAGGTGTGAGGAGTTTTCTCGGGCATGCAGGTTTCTACAAGAGATTCATCAAAGACTTCTCTAAGATTTCTAAACCTCTAACTAACCTCTTGAATAAAGATGTTGTTTTTGAGTTTTCGCAGGAGTGTCTTGATGCTTTTTACAGGATTAAGGAAGCGTTGACCTCCGCTCCTATTATCCAACCTCCTGATTGGACCTTGCCCTTTGAGGTCATGTGTGACGCTAGTGATGTAGCCGTAGGAGCGGTGCTTGGACAGAAGAAGGATGGACGGACCACCGCCATTTATTATGCTAGCAAGACGCTAGATGAAGCACAACGCAACTACGCTACCACCGAGAAGGAGTTATTGGCGGTTGTATATGCTTTCGAGAAGTTTCGTTCCTATCTAGTGGGGGCGAAAGTCATTGTCTACACCGACCATGCAGCCATTCGTTACTTGTTGGCTAAGAAAGATGCCAAGCCACGCCTTATTCGATGGATTCTCTTGCTTCAAGAGTTTGACCTAGAGATCCGCGATAAGAAGGGATCCGAGAACTCAGTTGCGGATCACCTCAGCCGGCTACCGGAATCTTCCCGCGAAACGGATGACCCACCCATAAACGATTCATTCCCCGATGAGCACTTACACTTGTTGGAGCGTTTGATGGATTTACTTACTTCACCCCACGATGGAGGTGAAGTATGGGGTGAGGGCACCTCCTACCTCATTTGAGACGCATCATGGTCCAGCTAGCGACCTTAAATCAAGCGCTTCTTGGAAGGCAACCCAAGGTAATGCTTTCTTTTCCCGTTTTCTAGTCTAGCTTAGATAGTCTTTGTTTTTTGCTTTGCTTTGCTTTGTTTTTGGCGTTCTGGACAGACAACAGGGAATATCTAAGGAAGGAGCATAACTGGAAGGACAGAAGTTCGAGATTTTGAGAAGACAGAAGCATCTCGGTTACTGTCAGAGCACCTCGACCGAGTTGATTCTTGAGCAACCGAGGCGATTAGGGTTTCTGCAGAACCACCTCGGTCCGTACCACCTCGGTCCGGTCGAGACCATCTCGACCGAGGTGACAGCAGACCCAGGAACGGTATAAAAAGGGGAAAAATTTATTTTTACTTTTTACTTCACCCAACTCGACCGCGGCGCCCTTCCCATCTCGCCTTCTCCGTTTTTGCTCATTTTCGAAGATTTCCGCTTCCAAACTGCGATTGAAGGGTAGAGGAACCTATTACAACAACAGATCTGCAAAGAAATCGAACGAATCGACCGAAACGAGGTAAAACAAGTTAAAACCCTAACTCGTTCATTCGCTTCGATTTGGGCTTTGGTTGCCCCTAATTCTGCTGAGAAAAGGCTTAAGTACCCCATAGGAAGCATTTGTAGTGATTTTTGGGGGAAAAGAACTGGATTTCTGAGATTGGAATTATGAACTGTTGCGCCTCGGTCCATTCGAACTGCATCTCGACCGAGGTGATTCTTGAGGGTTGTCAGTGACCGAGGTGTTCTGACAGTGTTGAGAGAAAATGAGTTCCGATCGTCGCCTAGCCCTCAGAGACAGATCCTCACCTTCCCCTTCTTCCTCTTCTTCCCGTCCTTACCGCCCGGTGATCCACGAGAGATGCCGGGTAGATTATGAGCGCATAGCTAGCCGTCCAGTTATTGCACCACGTTTTCTGGACGTGTCAGCTTTCGATTGCCTAGGGTTAGATGGTGACCTTACGAGGATGATCGCCACTGTTGGGCTGGATCAGTTTACTGAGATCCGAGCCCCAGCCTATTTGGAGCCGACCTTAGAGTTTGTTAGCTCCTTCTCCTACCTCCCCACAGACCAGTCTGTGAAGTACCGGTTGATGAACCGGAACTTCATAGTTCCCCTAGAGGTTTGGAGAGAGATTTTCGGCTTTTTTGAGCCCACCGCCACTGATTTCCCCTCCCGATCCGTAGCTAGGGAGTTTTGGGGGCAGATTGCCCATATTACCGAGCATGCAGACAGATGGCGCCCTGGAGATTCCAGGGAGAAGGTCATCTTCCACCCAGCCTTCAGACTAGCCCATAGGATATTCAGCGAGACACTTCTGGCGCGTACTGAGACGCCCCAGAAGATCCGACAGGGCGAGCTCTTCAGCCTCTACTGTATGGTCACGGGGGGTTTCCCAGACTTTGGCTTGATCTTGGCAGAGGACCTGCACAAGATCAAAGCTAAAGCGAAGGGAGACATTTGCTGCGGAGGTCTAGTCACCCATATAGTTGCTTATCACGAGATGGACCTCAGTGTTTGTACGATGGTGGCGGCTCCGAAGCCGCTTGGATTACAGGAGATGATCACACGGAGGATTTTGGTTCCCCGTGGTTTGACCACTCCATATGTTGCTATGCCTTGGGAGCGGACTGCACCACAGGGGATCCGCTGGTCTGCACAGTTCACAATTTCGATCCACACTACTGGCAGACAGCTTGGGCTCCGCTGATGGAGGATCATAGGGAGGCAGCAGCTGCCCCGGCTGAGGAGGAGGAGGATGACGACGACGAGGAGACGGTAGACGAGAGAGATGGGGGAGTCCCGATGGATACAGGGACGGATACTGCAGGTACGAGCGCACCGCCGATCATAGACTTGGATGATGAGGAGGATACTGAGCCTGCACCTGCTGCACCTCCCGCTAGATCTGCTAGGCGTCGGACACGCCGTCATAGAGATTCTGAGGTTCATCGCCGGATCGACGACCTGACAGATCAGATGATAGACTCTTATGCTGCCCTTACTGTGGACATGCATGAGAGATTTGCTGCCCATGACCGACGCATTGACCGCTGGACTCATCAGATGTTGGAGGGGCAGCACTATCAGCGCAGGATGATGGAGCTACAGTTCCAGCAGACTATGGGCTATCCGTTCGACCCGACGCAGTATCCGTACGTGCCACCACCACCACCACCTGATCAGGACTATTGATGAGCTGCAGGATTTTCTTTATTATATTTTTATGCAGTTCAGCTATTTATCCGGTGAGTACTCTTGTCTCTAGACTTATATTTACCCACTGGGACAGTGTGTCCCAAGTATGGGGTGTTTGTACTTACTTGACTACTCGATGTATTTATTTGACTACTTTTGATGTATGACATTTCATCGGATATTTTATTTATGCTTCACTTCTGCATTTATATGATTATCTGATATTACATGCATACCTACAGGTTATTTGATTGAGAAAAACGTCGAAACCGAAAAAAAAAATGGTTTTAAAAAATTTTTTGACCTCGACCGAGTCAGTCTTGGCCAAACGAGGCGTTTCACCTCGGTTGAACCAAGAACACCTCGACCGAGGTGGGTTAACTGAGAGTTTTCGAAAACGATATTTGTGTTTCTTATTTGGATATGATCTCAGTGAAGATCTTGTTTACTGACTGGTTTTAAATTCTTTATGTGTTTGAAAGGTTTTATAATATGTTTAAGTTGCTAAATGCTTTGTTTGAAATTATTGGCATGTTTAATACTTTGTTTTTATCCAAATTATGTTGAATTTGAAGGTTGACACCACAGGTTAAGTTCTCTCACTTTCTTCTTGGAAAGACCAAGGCAATTCATTCTCTTCTTCTTCTTCTTCTTGATCATGCTTAGCCCCTCATATACATTTTTCCTCCCTTTACCTATCCGGGAATTTGGAAGCAAGCGAAGTGGTGAAAGCAAGTGAAGTTAAAGTTGAGAAGTGGCTGAAAGTGAAAGTGTTAGAAAGCAATAATAGGTTTGGGGAAGTCAATCATGAAGATGAGTAACTCGGCACCATTCACATAGCCGGGTGTTTGTGTCTTGCCAAAGTCGGATTGAGCGATATTCCTAACGGGTCATGGTATATGCATCAAGGGTTTGATGCATCTCAAGAAATTGATGATTGCTGATTTCCTAGGCTTCGGTTATTGTGCACCTCTGTCCATGCATCCCAAAAAGTAAAGTAAAAGAAAAAGAAAAAGTGTGAAATAAACAAAGCTTATTGGTGGAAGATGTTGCAAGTCAAAGTGAAAGTGAAGTTCATCCTTTTCCCGGATTCTAGCACCACATTACCTTACATACATCCCTACCCTACACGTTTCTTGACTTTTCTTTTGGGAAGCCCTTGAGACCTTGAGCTTGTTGATTGACTTAGTGGTTTAAATCGGATTATACATGATTAATTTTGATAATTATGATTTATTATGCATTCTATGGTTTTATGCAAAGATGAACAACTTTCCTATATTTATAAAATGTTTTGAGCATATTGAGTTTTTAAATTCCAGGAAGTACTCTCTTAGAGTGATCTATGATAGTTGCACACCATAAAATGTTTTTGAAAGACTTTTCATTGATTTTCTTGACTTATAATCCATTCTATCTTGTCTTCTATATGCGGAACTTGCTTGGGGACAAGCAAGGGCTAAGTATGGGGTATTTTGATAGCATGAATTATAGTCTATATTTTGAGGTTTGTTTGGACGTTTTATCTTTCATAATCTGCATGTTTGTGTGTACATTATGTGATTTTATTACCATTTCATCTACCTTTGCGGGAATCGAGGTCTACACCTAGTTTTGCTGTAATTGCAGGTAAAATGGTACGTTTTGCATCAAAAAGGAGCAAAAGGAGTCATGAGTCATTTGAAGCTACATCCAGGGAGCATAGCCATGGATTAAAAATTTACTTTGGAGCAGTTTTGAGAGATTTCACATTCAGTTGTGACTCACCTCGGTTGACCAGAAATTCACCTCGACCGAGGCGATCCAGAGACGCCGACTCGACCGAGGCGAACACCTAGGACGCGGCGAGAATATTTTATTCTTGGATGAGATCTTTTAAATTTGGAAAGTAATCTTATATTTTTGGGCTTGGCTCCTGGAAGGAAGGAGATATGCAGAATCATATATTTTACCTATATTTATGGGAAAATATCTTTCTAAGATTTATTATCTTTGGAGGGTTATTTTCCTATAAAAAGGGTCGGATTTCCCAAAAATCCAGAGGCCGTTATACATCCAGCGTACGCAGCAGCAGCAGCAGCATACTCCAATTTGGGAGTTTCGAAGAACCTTTTTGAAGGTTGAAGGAAGATTGAAGTCTATAGCTTTCATAGCTTTTTGGAGGGTTTTGTAAGATTGTCTTCAATCCCCTCATTCGTTGTCTTGTCTTGTTGGATTTATATCCAAGGAACGTTTTTGTTGTGATATTTGATTCAGTTATTGAAGTCTTTTCCTTAAATTCTTCTTTGTTCAAATATTCACATTCTTCCCATATACTTTAATACTTTCATAATGATGATGAGTGGCTAATTTCCTTGTGTGATTCTAGGGTGATTGGCTGAAGGTTGTGGGAAAAACAATGATAGAATAATCTTAGATTCCAGTAGGATCCTGAAAGTTCGAGTCTTTAACCTTAACTCTAAGCATCTCGTTCGGTCGATGAACATCTCGGCCGGGGTGGAATTCGTCTGACCGAGGTGACTTATCTGATCCTAAACTGAGAGTTAAGTGTTAGAGTTTGCCAAATCCTATTCTTATTACACCTTTCCTGGTTCAATGCAAGCTTAGGATGAGACTTACCCGGTAATTCCTTAGTTTGTGTACCAACGATCATAAGTGTAGGTAATAAAGGTTTATCCTTTATTGGGGTTTGAGTGTGCTTTCATCCCATCTTTGTGAGTTAGCCTGAGACTTACCCGGTAAAGGTTGATTCTATTCCCTTAGATGGTGTGTTAGTTTGAGGTTATAGTTCTTTATCTGATTCCTTGAGACTTACCCGGTAATAGGAGTTACAGTTTAGGATTAGTGAGTAGTGAGACTTACCCGGTGATCTACTCCACTTTAGTAACACCTTCCCCACGCAAAAATCTCAGCTTTGTCCGCTTATCTATAGATCTTGAGTTGGAACCACAACTAGATGCTTTAATCCCTAGAATTGCATGTTTGCTTTATTGACTTCTTATTCATCTTTGGTTGTGTTAATTGCTCTTTGTGGTTAGTATTCACGAAGCTTACCGATTATTGACTTTGTTTCACCGAGTCCCTGTGATCGACCCCTGGAATTTCTTGCTTTTTACTACGATTGACCCGTACACTGCGGGTTCGCATCCTTGTTTTAAGCTTAAGTCTAGGGTTATAAATTTAAAGCTTGCACACACCGTTTGGAGCGAACACCGGGCCACGGTTTGGTGCCTTCTCGGTACCCGTTTGCCTATTGGAAGGGCCCGTACGTTGGGTCCCTTTGGAAGCGTCGGTATCTGTAGGGCTAGGCGCATCTCGAGAACGTGTGTTAGACGGATAAAGATATGGACTCGAGGAAGAGGGATACCTAGAATACCGCAGTGTTTCGAGTTGTTGCTTATATAACTTCATGGCGGCATGACATAATGCTCCCAAATCCTTGAATGGGACAATCTCGAGCGGCCGCCGGATGGAAGCATTAAGCCCACTCATGAACTTGGTGCGAAGGGCGGAGGGGGAGGCCGAGACGCCGTCCTTAATGTGCATGTCCTCAAGTTTAGCCAAGTAAGCCACCGGAGTGAGGTTGCCTTGCTTGAACTCGGCAATTTGCAACCGCATATCATTCTTAAAGTCCTCGGGCACGTACTTCTTGGTCATGCAATATAGCAATTGTTCAAATGTCTCAATCGGTGCCCATACTCGCCTCTCTCGGGTGAACTCATACCGGTTCCACCAAGACTTCGCATCTCCTTCAAAGTATAGAGTTGCCGCCTCGATTTTCTCGTATTCCTCCTCATAATGACAATGTTTTAATGCTCGTTTCATATCCTGCGCCCAATCAAGAAAAACACACGGATCATATTCACCATGAAAGGTAGGGAACTTAACCTTACCTTCCCTACGAGCTCGGTAGGGGTCCGGGCGGGGCGGTGGAATGTAGGCATCATCGGCACGGGCTCGCCGGTGGCCGCCATTAGGCCGTTGGCGCCCATGAACGGGTGGGGCCTGCCTAGGTGGATTTGGGGGAGGCAACCATTCTTCACCCCGGTCTTGGTTCTCATAAGGGTCTATGACGGGTGGGTGCCACGGACGGTTATGTGCTACCCGTTCTAAATCGGATTCATCACCGGAGAACTCGTTGAAGTTGTGTTGCTCATCGTATTCATCAAAGTCAAGGGTCCTCGGTTGCCGGGTTGACTGTTGGCGACGGTGTTCGGAACGATCATGCTCATGAACATGATTGGTGGTGGAATTGGGACGGTACCGGGGCTCTTCCCGGGTTTGTTGGTCGGTGCGGGGCACACTAGGTGGGGGTGGAGAAGGAACATATCGTTGATGTTGATGCTCATAATATTGGTGCCGATGTTCCGTATCGACTATGGGCAAGTCATCTTGACGCGGGTCGGGGAATTCCTCCTCTTCTTCATGGGACTCATTTCCGTCAAGAGGTAAAGGATGGCTGCGTTCAATGACAGACGCAAGCCGGGTAACGTTTGATGGTCCGGCTCCCAAAAGTCCCTTGCCTTTCCGTTGTGCATCGGATGTGGAAGCATTGACCACTGTCTCATTCGGATATGTTGGGGTGGGACGTTGAGCAATCTGAAGGGCCTTAAGAGCTTCGAGCTCTTTTTTCAAGGCAATGTTTTCTCGGGTCAAGGCATCAAACTTTTGTTGTGCCTTCAAGGCTTCCAATTCTCGCCTTATGGAGTCATTTTCGAGGGACAACGAAGCAGTTTCTTGAGCCAAGGGTTCACTGAACTCTTGCGGACCAGAATCGTGAGAAGTTTCCATTTCAACGTTAGTCATTGCTCCAAATCAACACACAATTGCAAGCAATCAAGTGAGCAAGGTGACAAGTTAGGTCAACTTTACCCAAGTTCAAGTGCGTTATCGGGTTCTACTTTTGGGGAAGGCCGTTTGGCGGTTAGGCAAGGAAGGCAAATCCAACAAAATTGAACCAATTACACACAAATAAACAAGTGATATTTTGCAAACGTATGTAAGACAATGGAGAGATAGAAGATAGACGGATTGTTCACTAGGCAAGCTTTGCTTGCTTTCGGTCTTTGACCGTTTTGTAAAATCCGATTTTTCGGATGGACCGGTTTGCCGGACGTCTTTTCACTTTGTGTGTTTCCTTTCTTTGAAACGTTTTGAGCAACACTTTCTTTTGTTTTTTTTTTTTTGAACACAAATCCGTATTTATGAAGAGTTTTTTTGCTTTTCTTGGAATATCAAATGCGAGATATCCGAACTTTTCGTTAACAAAAATATCCCAAGAGATTTGGTGAAATTAATTAACAAAATTGTCGGATTAGGTCGGTTTAAGAAAAAGACGGGTTTGATAAATGGTTTGAAGGCAAACCAAATATCTCCTATTTTTGTGCTTTTTGTTTTGAGTTAAACACAGAAAAGAA
Source organism: Fagopyrum esculentum (assembly GCA_033239045.1). Taxonomy (NCBI): domain Eukaryota; kingdom Viridiplantae; phylum Streptophyta; class Magnoliopsida; order Caryophyllales; family Polygonaceae; genus Fagopyrum; species Fagopyrum esculentum. The sequence goes on from BSUD01000005.1 coordinate 63,061,188, forward strand.
AAAAATTCAGGGAAAATGGATGAACATGATGAAGAACATGATGAACAACATGAAGATCATGAAGAACAAATGAAGAACATCATGAACAAACGACGAACATCATGAACAAAAAAAGGCTAAATAGGTTTAAGATAATAACGCACAAAAAACAAGAGTAAAGAGAACTTAGCTTTGATCCCTTGCTCTGATACCAATTTGATGCGTCCTTGGAGGTAACCAAGGATAACTCCGGATCTAGATCAAGCAAAACTCCAACTACTCCTTGATTCTTTGTGCAACGTTGTATCGTTTCGGATCCGAAGGGGCGGAAGCAATGAAGAAACAAGGGTTACTTCGATCTAGAGAGATCGAATAAACCTTTTGGTGTGGATCGAAGGTTGATTCTTAAAAAAGAATCCTCAAATATGGATTTCTTGGATCAAAGACGAGATCCAAGGAAGAAATTTGAGGGTTAGAAGAGAGGTTTTGATGCCCAAGCTAAGTAGGAGGAAATTCTTCTCAAAACTTAGTAATATTGAACATGGAAAATAAGTGAGGCAAGATATCTCTTATATAGAGAGACTTGCCTACCTATGGGCCAACGGGCCAAACAAAAATACATGAAGAAAAGCCCAAAAGAGAAAACCTAAAAGGATAATAGCAAACCCTAAAAGGATAAGGTCAAAAGGGAATATTCTTATACGGAATATCCCTTTATTACATAAAAAGGAAAACATGAAAATATAGTCCGAAAATAAGCTAGCTTCATGCCATGGAGTCGGAAAGACGGGACATGCCGCTAACGGAACCGGTAGCCTATGCCATGGTGGTGTAGAGACAAGGCATGCCGGTAGTGGGACCAAGTGAAGAAGTAATGCGGGTGATGATGGAGCCGGTGGCTCGAGCAATGGCCTTAGCTCGGGATCGGGTGATCGGTCCATCTGAACGAACTCTAAGAGCCTCGTCCTCTTCGTCTATGGTCAACGTAAAAGGGGCATCCAAGGACGCATCAATCATGTTATGATTATGCACATCACACTTAATAGCATCATTCAAAACAAGATCATGTGCATACAAACCGCTTGCATCTATGCCATGCTCAACATTATCAAATTTATTAATTAAACTAGAATCATGCTTATGGGTTTCCATACTAATCCTAGCATGTGACACATGATTAATTCCGATCTTAATAAATCTAAATGATGCTCAAGAGTCTAGACACACCCAAGCTCATATTTATGCACATTTATCTCAAGATTATGCGTAATTTTCCCATGCACATTGCAATCAATATTATTCATATCATGCTTAGGTACTTAATGATTAATAATATCATCTAAGTTAAAAGCATGTGCATATAACTCATTACCATCTATTTCAAGTACGGAAGTAGAAGATTTATAATCACTTACCTTTGAGGGTTTATCAATCTTACTCGATGGTTTTTGGGGCTGGATGGCTTGTGATTCATCCTTTGATTTTTGAGATGATGTTAGGGATGGTCTCTCATCATACTCCCCTTCTTGGAAAGGATTCGTCCTCGAATCACCAACATGCTCAACATTAGACTCACAAGGACTTAAGTGAGATTTGAATAACTTGTAATCTTGATCTTTCTAGGAGCGTGGGTCACGTCTAGAATATCCTCTCCGGATGCTTTCTTCATTCTTATTTCTGAATTTTTGAGAATCAACAAACTCTGGAATGTTGGGTATATTATAACAGAAATTCGAATATCTCATACCTTTCTCATAAGGGTTTATCAATCTTGATCTTTCTAACAAAAATTCGAATGTTCCGGGGATGGATTTCTATATGGGACATGTGAACGCCCATCATCCTTGTTCAAGGATCTCTTCTGCGGAATGTACCCATTAAGCCTCGACTAGGGTATATCTTGGACAAAATCTTGGGTGAGATTTTGCTTTGGGGACCGAGATTTGCCACTGGAATGAGATTCATAATTTCCTAAGCGTTGGCTTATGTTGCCAAGTTGTCCCTTGAGTTGTTTTAGCATGGCTAGACCCTCAGGGTTGTCTAACCAACCTCCTTGTGAACCATTATTGTCGTTAGATTTATACATCCTGCACATTCACATATAGTAACATTAAACGCGTGAAGTTAGTGAAAACAAAAATACCTTTCTTGTTTTCTCTCACACTCACGCTCTTGTTGTATTATCGCAAGTTGGTTTGATCTAATTGCCTTGGATGGATTAATGCTTCTTAACCAACCGGTGCTTTGGTCTCACTAGAACTCCTTGCTTAAATCAAGTATTCAACTTGTTTAGGATAAAGGTTCTTGTGTTGTAAGATGGATAAGGAACTCTTGCTGGAAGTTTACTCCACACAAGACAAGGTAGAAAGAATATTGCGGATAGACGCACTAGTATGTTAGTAAGTATCGATATTAAGTAAGACACCCAAAGAATATGACTCAAGTGTTTAGAGTAGAAAGATGCTAAGAAAAAGGCACACAAGAGATTAAGAAGAGAGAAAGAACGTACCTTGAACCTATGCAATTGAAGGGAGAGATAACCGGGATTGGTTTTGGGAATGGCTAAGAATCTTAATTGGATCAAGTTGGGTATAGAAACTCTTCTTTTGATGTACTTTTGCAAATGGTGCACTTTGACACTTCAGATTATGCTTTAAAAAATTTCTTGAAACTAGACAACAATAGTTATCTTGGATAAAATCTCGGCCTAGATTCTTTATGAACTAGCCGAGATTGTTGAAGAATTGATACGTTGATGTCGATGTTCAACAATCATTTTTGGGGATGCTACTTCTTGGTTGCCTTCGGATCATTTATTGTTGGAGAAGTGTATATATCATTGTTTGAAAAGAATGGATTAGATTTTACCTACTAGATAACATCTCAACTTTAAGCGCAAACGTTTGAGCGCAATCTCCGAAGGGTTGGGCGAGGTTTCAAGGTTAATGGTTGACTTGTGTTTGGCTATGACATTTCTCTCTTCCAAACTTGCACAAGTCAATGCACGTTATACTCAAATAATCTCACAAAAATGACAAACAAGAAAACGCTCAACTTTTATATGACTCAAAAGAAGACTCAAAATAAAATTTGGCTCAAACCTGATACGGACTTCAATCGCTTAGGTTTGATACCACTTTGATGCGGGGTTGATTCCGTAGTTCCCGATCTAGATTGAAAGTCCTCGATTGAAGCAAATCTCAGGTGGAATCTCACCCGATATTCTAGTAGGATGGCCGAGATTTCTTCTTTTTCGTCCAAGAACTTGATCCTTGATTCCGTCCTTTGATCTTCTTCTCCACCATGATAGCCAAATGCAGTAAGTTAGTCATTGAAGCATAGGGATATAAATCAATTTCATCAACTAAAGAAGGATGCAAAATTCATAAAAATCGATCCATAATAGACTCCTCATCCTCTTGCACGTTAGCTTTCACCATCGCCATTTGCATGGTGGTATAAACTTCTTCCACAATCATGGAACCTTGCTTGAGGCTCTCTAATCGGTGTCTCACTTCCCTACCATAGTGTTGAGGCACAAATCTAGCTTTCATCAAGCCCTTCATTTGTTCCCAAGTGTTAATGTCCGGATCTAACGTTCTTCTTCGTTCTTTAACGAGATGATTCCACCAAACTAAGGCATATCCTTGGAACTCCAAGGCAACAAGTTGGATCTTCCGTTTCTCCTTAAAATTATGGTAAGACCAAATTTGTTCAATCTTAGTCTCTCATTCCATGTAAACGTCCGGATCGCATTTGTCTTCAAAACTTAGAATCTTGACATTTACTCTCCCAATTCCGTCATAATCTTGAGGGGGTCTATACTGATCATTGTCAGGTCCTCTCCGTAGATTATAATGACGTCGGGGGTAGTCTCTTCACATGTCCTCATCTTCTTCATCACTTAAGTCCTGAAACTCTTCACCAAAGCGCAGATTGTGATTAGTGTTAAAGAAAGGAATAGGATGAGTAATACCTAGAACTTGGGGATGTTTTGCGTGCAGGGGTTGGTGTTGGTGACGGAGCTAGAGAGTTGCCGCCTACTTCAAAGACAGATTTCGGGTCAAATCTCGGGCGAGATTCTAGCCGAGATTCTTCATTGGGCGTTGCTTCTATCTTTTCCAATCGTTTATCGAAGGTGAAAACAGTATCCATAAGTTGCTTGACAAACTCCATGGCATCGGGCACTAAAAATCACTCTTTTGGGATGCTCGTGGACTATCTCTTCCTGACATCTACACAAACAGATAAAATGACAACAAACTTGTGATGTTAGAAATTTAGCAATTTTCTTCCAATAGATTCCTTGATAAAAGTTGTAGATACGGTTATTGTGATTTCTTTCACAATATGTTTTTGGATATGAACCTATTGAATACTTGAATATAATTTAGAACTTGGATCTTGAGGTTCAATTTACCTCAATTTTTTGTTGTCTCTATAGAGTAGTATTTTGCCAATATTCAATCAGGAAATCATTGCGACCAGGTAATATTATTGTTTGTGTCAAAATTCTTAGTTTCCAAGAAATATGCAAGTTCGTTGGCGAGAAATTGAATGGAAATTGACCATAATTTTATTTATTTTTGTTTTTTGGAATTTGTTCAGTTATTAGAAGAAAAAAAAAGTTCTCAGCTTTCAAGGTTATTATAATCGCCTAAATTATCTTTAATTTGATTCCACATTTAATTTTGTGAACTTGTGTGATCAAATATTTTGTATATTTTTTGTATATTTTTCTCAATGTCGATGAAGTCGAATGTTTGGTATATACAACCTCGGTGATCTATGAATCGAAAACAAGATCTATCAAATTCTCGCATTCTTAATTAGTGTTAATTTGATTATTGGATATCCAGGAATATGATATTATTTTAAAAGGTTGTTTTTTTGAAAAAATATTTGTTAACTCATGTTGTATGTCCATATATAACTTTTTCATTGCTCCCATAGTAGTGTTATAACAGTGAAATTATGATATATTATATACAAATAAACATACTATTTTTGATAAATCGTGATATCTTAACCAAATTATCGCAACTAATAATAATAACATAATGTGCATCAATTTTAAATTACTCAACGTTTAAGATACGAAGATATAATTAAACATTAAGGGTGGTTTTTGTGCAATTTTGGTATGGGCCCATATTGAGTAGCCGAGATCTCTTCGAAACAGTGTAGCATCATTCATCAACTTGGAAGGAGATACGCGATATAAAAAACTTTCCTAATTGGAAAAGGTTGAATCGTCCAGTGTCAACTATATAATCTTCTTCTTTACGTCGCCGATACCAAAGTTATCCCTTTTCGTTGCTCAATTAGTTCAAAACCCTAAGGAAACATGGCTAACAGATACAACAATGGAGGAAGAGGATCGGGGAATATCAGGAACGCTTGTCTTACTATGCACCAGCCATGGGCTTCGCTGCTTGTGTGCGGTATCAAGCGAATTGAAGGCAGATCCTGGCCCGCTCCCATCCGAGGTATCTTTACTCATTATTCTTTTGCTTGATTGTCGAATATTTAGGGCTAAAATTGATTACTTTGCTGTTTATGTGTAATAATTGGGTACTTTTGACAGTTTGCCTCATATCTATTTTTGCCAAGTGATTCTTGCTAGTTAAGTTTAGAAATTGTAGGAAAAAAGTATGCTTTGAACCGACTACAAACCCTATGACATAGGATTGCACTATGGATTTAGGTTGTGACGTGTTTTCCTCGTGGCAGGGTTTTGAACCATGGTATATGAACTCGCCCTTCAGTTTTTAGCTGTGCAAGGCATTGTACATCCTTAGCCTTTTCTTTCTCTCTCTTTGTCACATAACTTACCAATTCCACGCCAGTTTCTTGACCCAAAAGCTACCATTGTGTAAGCTATTTAAATAGTCACCATCACCTTTCAATGGAGTCCCGTTTTAGGAATTCGGTTTTTAAGAGTCTAATTGGATTATCTTGAAAACAACTGCCTAATTCAGCAGCATATTGTTTCAAATTTTTGTCTAATAATAATATTTTCCAAGCCTGTTGGAGTCATAAAAGCGTACCTGACTTAACAAGCCAAAGAGAAATTAGTTACCATTACCCTACTCAAGATAGAGACTGAATTTTACTTATTTGGAAAAATTGTCTTTTTCAACTTATTTTCTTTCACATGCCACCATATATGATACTCTATTAGAGCTGGAAAAAGAAAGATTTAGTGATTAAGTTTTTATTTCTGAATGATTTGTGATTGCGGGTAATGGTTTAACCCATGTTGTGAGATCATGCACTCCTGAATTGCTTGATCGATGAGGAAACTAATACTACTAAATGACCACAAAAGGAAGTCTTTGATTGACCTGAGGGTGGGGAAGAGGTTGCTTTCTCTTGTTATGTTTTAAGGAATATTAATTAAATTAGTTTTTCTCCTTTGTCATCATGACTTGTTGCAATATTGAGTCTTCTTTTTTTTTTTTTCTGCTTATCTCTGTTAACCTTTCTAACCACAATTTATCTGTTCTTTTTTACTAGGACGACTATGGATTCATGCTGCAAGTAAGGTTCCTGACCCAGAAACCATTAAAGCAATGGAGGACTTCTACAGGGAAGTTTATGCAGTGGATGGGGTGACTGACCTCAAGTTTCCGGAACACTATCCAGTTTCACGGTTATTAGGTGTGTTCCTGCGCTTTCTTTCTGGAATTTGCACGGTAGTATTGCTCAATTACTGTATGCTTATGTTGAATGAAAGTATTGCTCAACATAAGAGAGAATGCACCAAATTGAAAAAATAGTATTTGTCTTATCCTAATTCCATTAGTAGGCTACATTCTATAATTTTTTGGTCAAATTTTGGGGTTCTTTTAATATAGCATTAATTACTTACTTCAAAAGATTATCATTTGTCACCTCTTCTCTCTTGTTCCTTGAGTATCACCACTAAGTTTAAGAGTCTCCACTATGATTTCAGGCTGTGTTGAAGTAGTTGGCTGCCTTACTTGTGAAGAGTTAGCATCTTGGAAGGAGGTTCCTCAGGGGGTAATCACAAATTCTATCATTACCTTTTGCTTGTGCGTGTGATCTCACTAACATCTTGTCAAGCTGGTGAACCATAATTGACTTTATGCTTTTTGGGTTATACTTGTTTCACAGGTAAGACTGGAGGCACAAACAAACTCCTGTTGGCTTTGTGAGCGACCACAGGTGGTACTACAAAATTTTTAATTGTGGGGGTTGAAAATCTTCTACTTGGAGCAATTTTTGCTGAAAATATTTGTTTTCTTGATGCAGAAATTGATAATCCCGTTTGAGATGCGAGGGTTCCAAGGTGTATATAACTTGGAAAACAAGGTAAGAGCTCCATGTTAACACACAGCCATAAATATTTACTATTCCCATGTGTACATTATAGAAAGAAGTTTTACTTTTTTGGTGACTGTCAACAGATATACGAAGCAGCAGTAAGAGGCCTTCGTCCTGTTGATCCTCCAATGGCTGTCAAATTTCCACTTCCAGACCCACGGAATCCGTTTTCATTAAGACATGGATCGGTGGCTTCTACATCAGGTGCTTCCACTGACTCTGTTAACTGTAATACCCCTGAGCTCAGCAACGCGATTGCTGGAGCACGAGCAGCTGCATCACAGTTCAAGAAGAACAACTTTGAAGGTGGGACGACATCTCGAGTGGATTGGCGACCAGTTTCTGCAGGAGCAAGGAATAGTATAGCAAAGGGCCCTGTGCAAGGACAGGACCGTGAAATACCCGGTTGGTTTGACCATGGCAGTTCATCATCCAGGCGCCGTAGGTAGCAGTATAGTAGCACAATGCCAGCTCCTGATAGATAATTAGTTCAACATGTCTGGTTTAGGGTAATTTGATGATCCATTTTTGCAAAATATATTAGTGGTTGGATTGGTCGAAGTCCTGGTGTTAAAATTTACACTCTTATGTATAGTTTTTGTTTTGCTTGATTTTAAGATTTAGGGCCTGTTTGGTATGAGTTACATAGAGATTCATTTAGATTCTCTTTCAGTGTATTTTTCGGGATAGAAAAATTGTGAATGTTTGGTATCGGTTTCAGTTTTTGTATCGTATTCTTTTATGAAATTCTTTTGGCAAAAGAAACCCAAAAAAAAAGCTTTGCTCTCCAAGCTTCTTTAGGTTAGATTATTATTTTTTCCCCTCATACCCTGATTCTCCTGTCGTTATTCTCATCTTCTCTTACAATCTCGATAGAACTCAAACCTCTCGATAGAACACGAAAGGGCCTCTTCTCTTCAGATCAGTGGCGGCCGCAGGATTCCTAAAGGGTGGGGCAAAAATATATTATTGAAATATAGAGTAACTAATCAAATTCTCCGATTTTTGCATCAACATGATTGTTTGGTGTTAATTTTAGGGATTACAGATAGAAATGAGGATTAATCTTTGTATTAGTAAAATTTGAAGTATCTATTACACAATCTAAACAAAACACAATGTGTTTGATTATGTGAATGTAAGTAATATTCAAGCAACTTCATTGTTTCACAACCTCAATATTCAATCAATAACAAACAATGCGGCAATGATCTATTTGCAATGAAAGAATTTGATTTCAACTACGTTGAATCTCAAGAGAAGGATCTGCAATGTTAGCCTTCAAAGTACAGTGCATTGTGCCATTGTGGTATCTGATATCAACAACTAAACACATTGGCACCCACCCTTCATGCTTTTGCAATTCAGCAGCTTTTGCCTTTTGCACTTTAATTGAGCACCTTCTACAACTGAACATCAAGCTAGTCTTGAGAACCCATCTCATTGATCTTTCACTGCAACATCTCAAGACCATTGATAGATACAAAGCCATCAAATGTAAGTAAAAAAAGAAGACAATTCTATCAATAGTCATAAGAGGGTTAAAAAAAAAGAATTCTGACTAGATTTTTACCCAGAAAACATAAATCCAAGTGGTATTGTTGTTGCTATTTGAATTTGAATGAAGCAAGTGAAAGTTAAGTTGCTAAACCCATTACTAATCTCACTGTTAGTCAAATTAGTGAATTCTTTCCAAATGCCTTTTAGATCTATCATCAAAATTGAGAGTATAGCTTGAAGGATCATACTGAAACTTTCTTCTTCCTCTTCCATTGCTAGCTTTCTTCACTGCAACTCTCATCTTCCAAAACAGTCTTCTCCATTGCTTCTTGTCATAGCTGCTCACAACTCGCCCAAAACAGTTTTCCTATAAAGCCCATCTCAAAGATTGAATCTTTCTCAAATCTGGATGATTATAATGAGAATCTAAGAACTACATAGAAGAGTATAGGCTGAATAACGATTTGAGATAGAGGGTAAGTGAGAAATCAAAGCACACAGAATTTCAAAAACCCTAAATTCTAGATCAACGTCCAAAAATAAGATTCAAGCAAACTCGTATTAAAGATTCAAGCAAACTCGTATTAAAATAAACATTCAAAGAGAATTTGAGATGAAGAGTAAGTGAGAAATCTAAACAAAGAGTATACCGAATGCGAGAGTGCGAGACCGGGGCCGGGGCCGGGAAGGAAGGACGGCGCCGCTGGTGTCGCTGGGCAGTGGAGTCGCAGTCGTTGGTGGCTCGCTCGGCAGTGGAAAGGCCGGCGGCGAGACTAGGGCAGGACACGAAGCGTGCGATAGTCGGGAGGAGTCGAGGAGAGGCGTGAAGCCAACGAGAGTTGGGAGGAGAGACGTGAAGCGCGAGACGGCGAGACTGATTGTAAAATGCAAACCCTAAAACCTTTTCCGAAATTTTTTTTAATTTTCCACATTTTACAAAACGACGTCGTTTTATATTTTTATTTTTATTTTTTAATTTTTTTTTCTGGAGGGTGGGGCAGCTGCCCCACCCTGCCCCACCCTAGGGCCGCCACTGCTTCAGATCATCTCGTTTCTCCTTCGGGTTCGCTTTTCTGTACCAGTCTCCTCTTCTCATTCCTCTTTTCTGTTTTGCTTTGTAATCCATCAGTTCTTTGTGCAGATTATCAACGATGGGACCAGATGACAAGCTAGTGGGAAGAAGGGTTCTTTGTGCAAATTATCAACGATGGGACCAAATGACAAGCTAGTGGGAAGAAGGGTGAAGTAAACTCCGATTCGTCCCATCAAAAGATAATATTGTAGACGATTTCTCGTCAATTTGTAGTAGTTTTTCGATTAGGGTTTCGGTTTTCCTCAATATGTACTGATTATCGATTAGGTTAGGGTTTTCGATTAGGGTTTCTATCTTCCAGTATCGATAAATTGGTTATATTGGTTCTAGGCTTTTGTACTTAATACATTTGCTTTTGTCCAGTGATAGATTTTTCCTTATTGGCTGCCTTTTAGACGACTCTGAGTATCATATGCAGGTAGAGGTCGTCTTCCACTGATAACGTGATTTATGACGTTAGTTTAGGCACTTAATTAGATAGTTTTTCCCGTTATTCATGCACGGTTTGACATTGGTTCATGACGTTTTCGCTCAATTCATGCATATTTCTAGAAAAGACGTCTACACGACCTTTTATCGGTTTTGTAGGTAATTCGGGGATCTATTGGACATTAATCGATACATTCGAGGGTCAAGCCTCATGGTGGTACAAATCCAAAGCTTTGAAGGAGCATAATTGGAGCAACAAAGGACACAAAGACCACTATTAGTGCAAGCAATTGAGCAACTCATGGCTAGACGATCATAACATGCTTCTGTTGAAGAAAATCGGACCAACTACCAGGAAAATCGGCCGATTTATTTGACTGGGTCGATTTTCCTGCCTTTGACAGCTTAAGCCACGTGTCCCACGATCTCTTGGTCCGGCCTTGCTCTTGGTGGAGAATATAAGTGGTCTTGCAAGCTGTTGCTGAGGATCTCTCCTCTCCCACATTCTCTCATTGACAGCTCATTCCATTGGAGGCAAGACTAGGAGGAGAGAAAAACTCTCTCAAATTGAAGGAAGAAGAAGAACACCAAACATAGAGTGATAGGGAGGTTTTGAGTGATTTTGAGTGATTTTTGGAGTCTTTGATTGAAGAACTATAGCAAGGATTGTTAGGAACGTTTTGGAACTTCATTTGAAGGGTTGTAAGTCTCACTAAAACTTAGATTCAGCTGAGATTTATTGTTTTTACTTGCTTATCTTTCACCATCCATCTATGAGAACCATGTATGATTGTATGATGATTTTGGATCTTGATATTCATATTATTGGCTAGTTTATTGTGATTCTGGAGTGATGGATTGATGGTTATGGCTAGGGTGATGATAGGATGGACTTATATGTTAGTTTAGGATGATTTGTATGCACGAAACCCATAATAGAAGGAAAAATCGGGTTGTTCTTCAGTCAAATCGGCCGATCTCTACATGATCCACCCGATTTTCCTCTCTGTTGCTCTTTAATTGATGAATCTGTATGTTAGGGTGTTAGGTTGTTGAAATCCTAGTGTTTATTAAGCTTAAGTTAGCTTAGGATCACCTAATGCTATCAACCTAAGTGAGGGAAGAGATCTACCCGATGATTTCCGATCTTAGATACCTAAGATGATGAATTCTAGGTAATAGTGAGCCTCACAAGCCGCTATTGGATTGAGTGTGCTAGGATTATTGCTTGAGACTTCCCTATTCCGAGACTTACCCGGTAAGGAGAGGGTTGCCCCCCTTAAGTAGAGTCCGGTTTGTGTAGAATTCCCTACTTTAAGACCTACCCGGTAATAGGAGTTTGATGCGGGATTAGTGAAGTGAGAGACCTACCCGGTAATTGCTTCCATTAGTGAAACGCTCTTTCCCAACACCGCAGCCTTGTCCTAAAATCTTTAGAACCTTGAATCCAATGCCATAACCGGAAATCTTGACCTCTAGAATCCATTTCTCTCTCTTTGATCACATATTTGAGTTTGTGTTACTTGTTTGTTTTGCTAGCTTGAGTTGTTAGTTTGATCTATTACTTTGCATAAATTGTGATCTTGATTGATCATCTAAAAACCAAATAAAAAATATCGAGATTTTCGTTTCTTTATTTCTTTCTCTTTTCTTAGACTAATTCTACACTATCATATGCTCACTTGTTGATTCGATTTCACCTTAGTCTTCGAGTTCGACCTCGGAATACTATCCCTACTACAAACGTCCCGTACACTGCGGGTTCGCTAGGAGTTAGGATAAATATAACGAGTATAAATTTAAGGCTTATTGCGTGCATCTATTCCTGAGCGTAACAAGTTTTTTGGCGCCGTTGCCGGGGACTAGGTCTAGATTGAGTCTATTTGGTGATTGTTTATAGTGTAGATCTTTCTTGTTGCTTTTGATCTCTCTTTGGTTTGTGTCTTTGCTTTTCAGGACACCTCTTACTCTTTAGGTGTATGCGAAGATCTCGTGGCAAGGATTTAGCTCCATTCGATCCCGAACCGGAGAAAACCCTTAGATCTAGATCCAAGAGCATTAAAAAGGGAAAAGAGATGGCCGGAAGAGATCTCCAAGCTGAATTGGATGAGGCTTTAGAGCAAATAAGGCTAAGAGATGAGCTCTTGGAGGAAGAAAGGAGACTTGCCAATGAGAGGCAAGAAGCAACTAGGAGGGAGATTGATGAGATTAGGCAAGCCCTTGTACAAGGAGAGCTTAATCGTCAACAACCTCCACCTCCTCCACCACAACCGCAGCCGGCGGCGAATGTTAGGGTTGTGCCCATTGCTATTGAATAGCCATAAACATTAGGGAGACGTATGGATCCGGCACAAAGAGCACACCGTCCGGGTGTGAACTTAGGAGATCCCGCAACCCACAAATACGAGCTCCGCCCTCAAGTTCTACAAATGATCCGGCATAATCAATTTGGAGGGATGGAAGGAGAGTCTCCTCATCAACACTTGATGAACTATGAGATTTTGATGGAGACTCTTAGACCGCCTAGATTGGAGAGCAACAACCATAAGCTTAGGGCTTTCTCCTTCTCTCTTAAGGATAAAGCCTTGGCTTGGTATCAATCTATTCCACAAGGGCGAGTGAGTACTTGGGAGGAGATGACAACCGAGTTTTTGACTAAGTTCTTCCCACCTTCCAAGACCACCGAGTTAAGAGGGAAGATCAATGCCTTCGTGATGAAGGATAGAGAGAGTTTGTTCAAATCTTGGGAGAGGTTCAAAGATCTTCTCCTAGATTGTCCACACCATGACATACTGAAAATTGAGCTATTGGAGATCTACTTCAAAGGACTTGATGAAGATAGCCAATTCAAGCTTCAATCTCTTTCCGGTGGGACTTTCATGGAAAAGCACGTGGATGAAGCTTGGGAGTTTGTGGAGAAACAAGCTCTAGTGATTGAGAAATACTCCCATAGGAAGAGTGAAGGGAGAAAGGCGGGAGCATATGAGGTGAGTGAAGTCACCATGAGCAATTTCAAGCTTGATGCCATCAACAACGAGCTAAAGTCTTTGAGGGAGTTGTGTGCTACAACTTTGAAGAACCAAGCAACTCCTCAAGTGCTTCCACAAGCTAACTTATCTTCCAAGGAGGAAGATGTGAACTACATGGGAAGGGGCAACTACAACAACTATCAAGGCCCAAGGAACTTCAACAACAACCGGCAATTCAACAATTACCGGCCCAACCATAACCATCCCGGGTTTTCCTATTCTAACCCGGATGGAGCCTTGAACCCTCCCGCCTCCACAAGCACAACCCCACCACCAAAAGCTTCACAAGAACCTCCACCCGGATTTTCTCAACCTCCAAAGGATAGAACCGAAATGATGTTTGAACAATTGCTTGGAAGGTTGAGTGGTCTTGAGAGCACGGTGACTTCCATTTCTAAGGCTCAAAAGGTGTTGGAAGCACAAGTGTTCCAAAAGGCGGGTGAAGCCCATAGAGATCCGAGGAAGCTTCCCGGAAGAACCGAAGATAACCCAAGAGGCCAAGTGTTGGCTATTACAACAAGGAGTGGGTTAAGCATGAAGGATCCCTTACCTAAGGGAAATGACAAAGGGAAGCAAGTGGTGAATGAAGAAGAGCCATTGCAAGAAGATGGAAGCAAGAGCAAGGATGTTGAGCCAACATATGTGGCACCGCCTCCATACAAGCCACCACTACCGTTCCCACAATCACGAGCAAGAGCTCGCTTGGACAATCACTTTGGTAAATTCCTTGAACTTATGTCTAAATTGCATATTAACATTCCGTTCATGGATGCTATCTTAGGTATGCCGGCATATGGCAAGTTCTTGAAGGAAATACTCTCCAACAAAAGGAAGTTGGAGGAGTATGGGGAGATAAGGATGACAAAGAGATCCTCGGAGTTGATTCAAACGATGAAGGAGGAGATGCCTCCTAAGCTAAGAGATCCGAGATCCTTTTGTGTGCCAATCGGAGTAGGAGAAGTGAAGTATGACGCCCTATGTGATCTTGGGGCAAGTGTAAGCATCATCCCGCTTGCACTTTGCAACAAGGTTGGGCTAGGAGAGCCAAAGCCGGTCAAGATGACTCTTTACATGGCAGACCGCTCAATCACTCATCCGGTTGGGGTCTTGGAGGACATTCCGGTGCAACTAGGGAAGTTCTATGTGCCCATAGACTTCGTTGTTTCGGACTAGGGGGACCAGATTGGCCGATTTTCCTACTTATCCTGAAGTTTCATCAAATTCTGCAAAAACAGAAACTCAGATCGACCTACACTCAGGAAAATCGGCCGATTTTCCTGACTGGGCCGATTTTCCTGAGTCTTTTCAGCATCAACCAATTGATTGTGAGCAATCATCAAGGGACTTAGGGGAGGCTTCCATGGCTTTGCAATCATCTCAACCTACATTGCATGGTTCATCTCCAACCGAAAAAGGTCCTCCTCAACTTGATCTTAAACCTCTTCCTTCTCATTTAAAGTATGTTTTCCTTGGTTCAAATTCTACTTATCCGGTGATTGTGAATGCATCTTTGAATGATGATGAGCTTAATAGATTGTTGAATGAATTGAAACTGCATAGAAAGGCAATAGGATACACCATTGATGACCTTGTTGGCATTAAGCCCTCTTTGTGCATGCATAAGATAATGATGGAAGATAACCATAAACCCTCTATTGAACATCAAAGAAGATTGAATCCTATAATGAAAGAGGTAGTCAAGAAGGAGATTATAAAGTTGCTAGATGCGGGAATCATCTACCCTATTTCGGATAGTAAGTGGGTTAGTCCGGTACATGTGGTTCCTAAGAAGGGTGGGATAACCGTAGTAACTAATGAGAACAATGAACTAATCCCAACTAGGACGGTTACGGGATGGAGGATGTGTATTGATTATAGGAAGCTTAACATGGCCTCTAGGAAAGATCACTTCCCCCTTCCCTTTATTGACCAAATGCTAGAGAGATTAGCTCAACATTCCCATTTTTGTTACCTAGATGGCTATAGTGGATTCTTCCAAATCCCTATCCACCCCGATGACCAAGAAAAAACCACATTTACATGTCCATGGGGAACTTTTGCATATAGAAGAATGCCATTTGGGTTGTGTAACGCACCCGCCACCTTTCAAAGGTGTATGATGCCATATTTTCTGAATATATTGAGAATATCATGGAGGTGTTTATGGATGACTTTTTTGTTTATGGATCTTCCTTTGATAATTGCCTAGCTAACTTGTCTTTGGTTCTTAAGAGATGTGAGGAGACAAATCTTGTCTTAAATTGGGAAAAATGCCACTTCATGGTAAGTGAAGGTATTGTGTTGGGACACTTGGTGTCCAACCGTGGCATTGAGGTTGATAGGGCCAAGATTGAAACGATAGAGAAGTTGCCACCACCTACCTCGGTGAAAGGGGTAAGGAGTTTCTTAGGGCATGCCGGTTTTTACCGGAGGTTTATTCAAGATTTCTCTAAAATTTCTAAGCCTCTTACTAACCTACTAATGAAAGATGTTGAGTTTGTTTTCTCCAAGGATTGCCTTGAGACTTTTTGTAGGTTGAAGAACGCTTTGATCTCCGCACCTATCATGCAACCTCCGGATTGGAGCCTACCGTTTGAGATCATGTGTGATGCAAGCGATGTAGCCGTTGGGGCTGTTTTGGGGCAAAGGAAAGATGGGCGCACTCAGGCCATTTATTATGCTAGCAAGACGCTAGATGATGCCCAACTTAACTATGCCACAACCGAGAAAGAGTTGCTAGCGGTAGTGTATGCCTTTGAGAAGTTTCGGTCATACCTTGTTGGAGCGAAGGTCATTGTTTATACGGATCATGCTGCGATCCGTTATCTCCTTACAAAGAAGGATGCCAAGCCTAGGTTGATTCGGTGGATCCTTCTTCTTCAAGAGTTTGATTTGGAGATCCGGGACAAGAAGGGGTCCGAAAATTCAGTGGCGTATCACCTTAGTAGACTCCCACCATTAGAGCTTGAGAGAGATGACGTCCCGATTGATGACTCATTCCGGGATGAGCAATTTCAAATGGTGGAGGAGTACTTGTTCCAAGTGTCTAGAGGAAGTGAGCCTTGGTATGCCGACATTGTGAACTATCTTGTGTGTGAGGAAGTGCCTCCCGGTTTGACGTATGCCCAAAGAAAGAAGTTCTTCAAAGATGTGAGGCACTACTATTGGAGTGAACCACTTTTGTTCAAGAGAGGGCCGGATGGAATGTTTAGAAGATGCATACCGGAGGATGAGGTAGAGAGTGTGATCCGCCATTGTCATTCCTTGCCATGTGGAGGGCATGCTAGCTCACACAAGACATGTGCTAAGGTGTTGCAATCGGGCTTCTTTTGGTCAAGTTTGTTCAAGGATGTGCAAAGCTTTGTGGTAGCTTGTGATGCTTGCCAAAGGACGGGCAACATCTCAAGGAGGAATGAGATGCCCTTGAACAACATACAAGAGGTGGAGATATTTGATGTATGGGGTGTGGACTTTATGGGACCATTCCCTTCTTCATGTGGCAACCTCTACATCCTATTGGCGGTAGACTACAATTCAAGATGGGTGGAGGCAATCGCTTCTCCCACAAATGACGCCAAGGTGGTGGTGCGGTTCGTCAACCGAGTGATCTTCCCTAGGTTTGGAACACCAAGGGTGATCATAAGTGATGGAAGGAAGCACTTCACTAATAGGAACTTTGGGGCACTTTTAGCTAAGTATGGGGTGACTCATAAGGTGGCAACACCTTACCATCCCCAAACTAGTGGCCAAGTGGAGATCTCCAACCGGGAGATAAAAGGGATACTTGAGAAGACAGTCTCTAGGATGAGAAAAGATTGGGCTATGAAGCTCGATGATGCTTTGTGGGCTTATAGAACCGCTTTCAAGACACTAATTGGCACCACTCCTTACAAGTTAGTCTATGGCAAGTCTTGCCACCTTCCCGTGGAGATGGAGCATAGAGCGTATTGGGCCATAAGGTGGCTGAATTTGACCTCAAGGAGGCCGGTGAGAAGCGGTTGCTAGACATGAACGCCCTTGAGGAGATCCGGTTGGATGCTTATGAGAATGCCCGGATTTACAAGGAGAGGACCAAGCGTTGGCATGACAAGCGCCTCATCACAAAGGAGTTGAATGAGGATGACTTAGTGCTTCTCTTCAATTCGAGGCTGCGGCTTTTCCCCGGAAAGCTCAAATCAAGATGGACGGGTCCCTATGTTGTGAAGAAAGTCTTTCCTCATGGAGCGGTGGAAATAGGAGGAGATCATTGTGGCAACTTCAAGGTGAATGGGCACCGTTTGAAGAAGTACATCCCGGAAGCCCCAGTGGAAGTGATTGCTCCACTTCACCTTGAGTGAAACGCTCCTGAATTTGGTCAAGCTAATGACCTTAAAGAAGCGCTTAATGGGAGGCAACCCATTGGTACATATTTTTCCTTTTTGTTTCTCTTGCTTTTGATTGATCTTACTCTTGGTGTGCTTTGTTTTTCTTTTGTGCTTTTGAATGCTAGATCTTGTCGATTGTCATGTGTGATGAGACATTGGAGGTCATGTGAAAACCTCATGGAACTATTGAAGGTACAAGATCCAAGCACATGGACGAGGAGGAAATCACCCAGAAAAATCGGCCTGTTCTTCAGCCAGATCGGCCGATTTTCCTGGGTTGTTGGGCCGATTTTTCCTTCTGTCAAGGAAAGTGATGATTTCCAATCAAGCATGGGTGGAACGGACGTGGAACTTGGACGGCTTGCGGTGCCAAGCGCGGGTTCCGACACCATAATGAACTTCAAGAGCTCTCTACCATCCTTGATCGATCATCCACCATCATCATTCGATGTGAACCGAAATACCAAAGCATCACCAATTTTACATTGTGAGGACTCTCTTTCACTTCTTTATTTAGTTTACACATTAGGGACAATGTGTTTCTAAGTATGGGGTGGGGTTTTCATGATCACTTGCATGATTAGCATCTAGATAGTTTCTTTTAATCACATGTTTCATTACGTCTTGCATTGTACATATATATTTCGAAAATTCCAAAAAAAAAAAAAAAAAAATCAGAAAATTTTAAAAAATTTTTAGTGCTTCTAAGCTTGGGAATGACCCTTATGATGAAAGTGTCTTGTGAATTGGTTATGGATAGCTTTATGTGTTGAATTAATGTATGCATATGTGGACTTGAAGTACTTATCTTGAATCCCATGTGTGAATTGTGATCATGAATGTTTGCCTTGATTGAATTGAGGATTGAAAGTCGAAATTACATGCTAGTTCTTGCACATCATTTAGGAGTGATTGAGGCAATTCATCTTTTTCTACTTCTCATCTTGATCATGTTGCTTGAGCACCTCAATTGATGAAAAATTTTACCTCTTTTGACCCATCCGGGACTAGGAGCATGCTAGTGTGTTGATGTGTGTGAAAAGCAAGTGCGGGTGAAGTTGTTGATGAAAGAATGTTGTGAATGAAATGCTGAATTTGATGTGAAAGTGTAGACAAAAATATAGGTTTGGGGACGTTGGTTTAAATGACAAGTAACTCGGCACACTTCACATAATCGGGTGTTGGTGCCTTGCCAAAGTCAAATAAACCGATAGTCCTAACGAGCTTTGGTATGTGTGCCCGGTGTGGATGCACCTCGAAAAATAGAAAAAGCCCGAGGACGGCTAATCACCAAGGTTTCGGCTTTTGTACACCAATGCCATTGTCTCAAAAATAAGTGAAAAAGAAAAGAAAAGAAAGAGAAAAATACACTTTGGTGGATGAAGTATAAATGTAAAAATTGTGGTTGTTTAGTTCCTTTCCCGGATTTGCACCACATGGCCTTAGAAAATTCCCACCTTATCATCACGTTTCTTGGCCTCTTTCTTTCCTAATTCCTTGTGACCTAATTGCATGTGTGTAAGACTTAGTGATCTAGATTGGACATACTCATGATCATCTTGACTTCTTCATTTTCACCTCTCATGCATGACTTCTAGTTAAGTATAATTGTCTTTCCATGCCTTCATTTATTTCATGCATGATTGCTTGTCCATTGCTATGAACATGACTATGAAGGTGATCCAATGCTAGAAGCACAATTCCAAAAAGATTTTGTTGTTTTTCTGCATACATAAATCATGTCATCTCTTAGTCTATAGTTGGATCTTGCTCGGGGACGAGCAAATCTTAAGTATGGGGTATTTTGATAACGTGATTTATGACGTTAGTTTAGGCACTTAATTAGATAGTTTTCCCTGTTATTCATGCACGGTTTGACATTGGTTCATGACGTTTTCGCTCAATTCATGCATATTTCTAGAAAAGACGTCTACACGACCTTTATCGGTTTTGTAGGTAATTCGGGGATCTATTGGACATTAATCGATACATTCGAGGGTCAAGCCTCATGGTGGTACACATCCAAAGCTTTGAAGGAGCATAATTGGAGCAACAAAGGACACAAAGACCACTATTAGTGCAAGCAATGGAGCAACTCATGGCTAGACGATCATAGCATGCTTCTGTTGAAGATAATCGGACCAACTACCAGGAAAATCGGCCGATTTATTTGACTGGGTCGATTTTCCTGCCTTTGACAGCTTGAGCCACGTGTCCCACGATCTCTTGGTCCGGCCTTGCTCTTGGTGGAGAATATAAGTGGTCCTGCAAGCTATTGCTGAGGATCTTTCCTCTCCCACATTCTCTCATTGACAGCTCATTCCATTGGAGGCAAGACTAGGAGGAGAGAAAAACTCTCTCAAATTGAAGGAAGAAGAAGAACACCAAACATAGAGTGATGGGGAGGTTTTGAGTGATTTTGAGTGTTTTTTGGAGTCTTTGATTGAAGAACTATAACAAGGATTGTTAGGAACGTTTTGGAACTTCATTTGAAGGGTTTTAAGTCTCACTAAAACTTAGATTCAGCTGAGATTTATTGTTTTTACTTGCTTATCTTTCATCATCCATCTATGAGAACCATGTATGCTTGTATGATGATTTTGGATCTTGATATGCATATTATTTGCTAGTTTATTGTGATTCTGGAGTGATGGATTGATGGTTATGGCTAGGGTGATGATAGGATGGACTTATATGTTAGTTTAGGATGATTTGTATGCACGAAACCCATAACAGAAGGAAAAACCGGGCTGTTCTTCAGTCAAATCGGCCGATCTCTACATGATCCACCCGATTTTCCTCTCTGTTGCTCTTTAATTGATGAATCTGTATGTTAGGGTGTTAGGTTGTTGAAATCCTAGTGTTTATTAAGCTTAATTTACCTTAGGATCACCTAATGCTATCAACCTAAGTGAGGGAAGAGATCTACCCGATGATTTCCGATCTTAGATACCTAAGATGATGAATTCTAGGTAGTAGTGAGCCTCACAAGCCGCTATTGGATTGAGTGTGCTAGGATTATTACTTGAGACTTCCCTATTCCGAGACTTACCCGGTAAGGAGAGGTTTGCCCCCCTTAAGTAGAGTCCGGTTTGTGTAGAATTCCCTACTTTAACCCCTTGAGACCTACCCGGTAATAGGAGTTTGATGCGGGATTAGTGAAGTGAGAGACCTACCCGGTAATTGCTTCCATTAGTGAAACGCCCTTTCCCAACACCGCAGCCTTGTCCTAGAATCTTTAGAACCTTGAATCCAATGCCATAACCGGAAATCTTGACCTCTAGAATCCATTTCTCTCTCTTTGATCACATATTTGAGTTTGTGTTACTTGTTTGTTTTGCTAGCTTGAGTTGTTAGTTTGATCTATTACTTTGCATAAATTGTGATCTTGATTGATCATCTAAAAACCAAATCAAAAACATCAAGATTTTCGTTTCTTTAATTCTTTCTCTTTTCTTAGACTAGTTCTACACTATCATATGCTCACTTGTTGATTCGATTTCACCTTAGTCTTCGAGTTCGACCTCGGAATACTATCCCTACTACAAACGTCCCGTACACTGCGGGTTCGCTAGGAGTTAGGATAAATATAACGAGTATAAATTTAAGGCTTATTGTGTGCATCTATTCCTGAGCGTAACAAGTTTTTGCGATTTTGGTAAGTAATGAAAGTGCATCAGAGTTATGTTTCTCATCTTGAAAAGCCATTGTTGGCTATAAGTCAGGACTTAGAATGCAATGCAGGCCATGTCTGCATCAGTTTGGATATCAACCATCATCATATTACTGTTTTGTACTCAACACCATAGTTTGTAGGTTTACATAGTGGTTTCTCACTATAAATGGTGCTTCATCAATCATCATTAATAATTTCTTAATGCTATTCTTCCTGATGATAGCCTAGTATAAGAGTTTTTGTAGGCTTTGCTTTCCATTACTTGAGCATTTCAGTCCTATGTCAACACAAGACAAACAATGTTGACTGCTTACTTGTAGAGAAGAATTTATTTTTAGTATGGGCTATAGCATGTTACCTTTACGCTTATTAATTTGTATTTATCTTTGTCTTTTATTCTTTTGTGCACCATCATATCTATACCAAGTTTTGTTGCACCATCATATCTATACCAAGTTTTGTTGTAGTTTTTATTGTACAAAATTTACAATTCTGAAATGGGTATGATTCTTTGAATCATAACAGGACTGAAGTGACAATTGAAGAGCCACAACGCTTGGTAGAAGTTCCCGGGACCAATAGATTACGTGCAGTCCCGTTGGTAAGATTTCTTTATGCAGTTTGATGGGAAAGTTAATATGTGATTAATTTGACATCTTTTTATGTTGTGTTGTTGTTGTTATTGTAGTTCCCAAAAACACCACTTCCCGTGGATGAACATGTTTCATCACCTGAGGATGAAGATAAACCTCACCATCGATTTGAGGATTGCTGCTTTGCGCAAAGGCTAGTGGGAATCAACAAGCGCAATAAGACGTTGTTTGATACGGTGAAAGCTAGAAATGAAGTACTTCAGGCTCAATGTGAAGCGATGAACGAGAAGTTTCTGAAGAACGTGGAAAACAAGATGAATAACAACTGTGAGAAGTACGAGATGACAAACCTTCTAGCGAGGCACAACAAGCATTATTTGGATGCAAGATCTCTAATAAAGAAACTGTGGATCGTGGTCTTCTCTTTGTGTTTCATT
The DNA here is from genome assembly GCA_033239045.1 of Fagopyrum esculentum. Lineage (NCBI taxonomy): Eukaryota > Viridiplantae > Streptophyta > Magnoliopsida > Caryophyllales > Polygonaceae > Fagopyrum > Fagopyrum esculentum. The sequence goes on from BSUD01000005.1 coordinate 63,083,638, forward strand.
TGTGTCCTTCTTGTTATTGTAATTGTTTTCAAATGTAATTGCGGTTAAGTTGTTGTTAGTGTGTTGACAATTTGTTGAGCTGACATTTTTAATGTTTTTGTGTAAAACTCTTTAAGAGTTATGACATTATGCTTATTTATAAGTTGTTGGTTCAGTCATAATTTGTTGAGCTGACATTATAGTGTGTTGACAATTTGTTGAGTTATCTTGTGAGAGCTCCATTTTCTGATGCTGATGTTTTATCCTCTCTAGAGGAAAAAAAATTTCTTCACATGAGTTGCCTTGTGAGAGCTCCAGGAATCCTTGAAACAATCTTGAGAGCTGTTAGTAAACATCCTTATTAGTGTAAGACATGAGATCATTCTACAATTTCAACTAAGGAGCATATTATAGATTGTAATACTTGTTCTTCAGGTTGTGGATGAAAATGCCAGAAATAAGCGTCTGACTGCCCTGTTGGAAAAGTGGTTATCAATTACAGTTTTCCTCTCACAACAGAAGACTATGTTCACAGGATCGGAAGAACCGGACGTGCTGGTAAGAAGGGTGTTGCTCACACATTCTTCACACAACATAACAAGATACTATGAAAGTGTTCCTTGACTCCGATTATTTGCACCAACCATGTGATTATCTCTTACCTTCTTCGTCTTCTAAACTTGTCCTATTTGAATATAGGCACTTACTGGTGAATTAGTGAATGTTCTTACAAAAGCTGGACAGGTAATACATGTTGACCTTTTGAAGTTCGGAACTCACATCAAGAAAAAGGTTGTGAGTTCAAGCTTTATGGGGCACACTTCAAAGAAATCACTGCCGATGCCCCCAAGTCCACGAAATTAACATTGGACTCTGATGAAGATTGATTAGGATAGAAGACCTTGTTCTGCTCTTAGTCATGAAAGATCATCTTGCTGATAAATTTCGGGGTTGAAATCAATAAACTAGAAGTAGATATGACATGTTTGCAAGATGAACAAGCTTGTGAGTTGTTGGAATGGACAAATGGCAAAGCTTCCACACTTGATTATTGATTAAGGGCAAGAACAAATATACGTATGATTGTAGTATCCAAGTGCATCAGAGGATTGAGGATCTTTTTCTCCTTTTCCCTTTTTTCTTGCTTAATTTTAACCAGAACAACCAAGATGAACAAGCTTGTGAGTTCTTTTTCAATTCCTTATATTTTGGCTTACAGATTCTAAGAAGGGAAATAATAGTAGCGGTTGCTAAACAAAAATCAGAAACAGCAAAACAACAAAACATCAAAATATCTTTCAAAAATCATATTTAACAAAATTCAGAAACAAAGAGAAAGAAACCGAACGGATCGGCTACTGCAAACAGGGATAAGAGGCGCTGGGTTGAAGATGGGGGCATGGATGAAAATGAAACTAGGATGATATGAAACTAGGGTTATACTTACCAGAACGCATCTTTCAAAAATCAGAAAGAACAAAACATTTTTCAAAAATCATAACTCATCTTTCAAAAATCATAACTCTTAAATTAGGTGCCGGAATTACTCAAAATTTTTATGTACTTGCATTACATTATGGAGAAGGGCATGTAAAAATTTAGTCCACAACCCACCTCATATGAAGGCTACACATATAGCTGAACTTTCCAGCCCAAAATATTCAGAAAAAGCAAAACAACTTCAAATGTAATTCAGTTTGTCATCTTTCAAAACTCATAACTCTTAAATTAGGTGCCGGAATGACTCAAAACTTTTACTGTACTTGCATTACATTATGGAGAAGGGCATGTAGAAATTTAGTCAAAAGCCGACCTCATATGAAGATTAAACATCAAGCTGAACTTTCCAGCCCAAAATATTTAGAAACAGCAAAACAGCTTCATTTGTAATTCGGTTTGTCATCTTTCAAAAATCATAACTCTTAAATTAAGTTCCAGAATGACTCAAAATTTTTACTGTACTTGCATTATATTATGGAGAAGGGCATGAAAAAATGTAGTCCACAACCGACCTCATATGAAGGCTACACATCTAGCTGAACTTTCCAACCCAAAATATTCAGAAAAAGCAAAACAGCTTCAAATGTAATTCAGTTTGTCATCTTTCAAAAATCATAACTCTTAAATTAGGTGCCGGAATGACTCAAATTTTTTACTGTAATTGCATTATATTATGGAGAAGGGCATGAAAAAATTTTGTCCACAACAAACCTCATATGAAGGCTATACATCTAGCTGACCTTTCCAGCCCAAAATATTCAGAAACAGCAAAACAGCTTCATTTGTAATTCATTTACAAGCAAATCGCATTATAATCCAAATTGACAAAGATAAATATTAGTTGATATAGATCCTCAAGTTGCAGCCCATAACACGGCGGCAATGTCATCACGTATCTTCCTAGTTTCCCCACCGTTTGTTGGATAGTTTCTTTCTCTGTCTTCTCCATCAGACTCACTATCATATTCATCATCGAAATCATCTTCGTCCAATTCATTTTCAACATTCAGCGTAGTAAAAATGTCATCCTCCGTACCCCTTGTTGTACTACGAGACTTTCTCACTAAGTTATGCAAGGAAAAACACGCCAAGATAATGTCAAATTGTGTATCCACACTATAACTTGGCATAACTTTGAGTATCTTCCAACATCCCTTCAAAACGCCGAAGGACCTCTCAATGTAACATCGTAGTGATGAATGTTTTTTGTTGAAAGCCTCCTTAACATTAACCGAGGGTACATTCTCAAACTGTGACAAATGATATCGTGTCTTTGGATAAGGAACCATGTACCCCTCTTTGTCAGGGTAACCCTTGTCCACCAAATAGTAGCGGCTTATTTTATTAAACATGGAAGAATTAATAGCTGACATATGTTGAGTTTAGTAAACTAGACGTTGAATTGACAAGATTAATTAGTACTTGGTGGAGGGTGTGGAAAACCCATTGTAACGACCATTTTTTTCGTTACGCTTTGATAAGGTTAGAGAAGTTTAGAAAAGGAAACTAAATTTTAGTGAGACTAGGATATACCAGTTTATTTATGGAAGTCGTTTAATTAAATACCTTGTCCTAAGTTTCGGGACGAAACTTATTTTAAGGGGGTACTGATGTAATATCCGGAATTTTTATTCCGTCTAATTCCGCCGTTGACGGTTTCCCATTCTATCTAGTATCTCTCCCTTCACAAATTTCATTATTTTATGTAGAATTTAATTCACATAAAATGATAAAATTATATCAAACTCTAATCCTTAAAATTATCTATTATTTTATGTAGAAGTTAATTCACATAAAATGATAAAATTATATCAAACTCTAACCCTTATAACTATCTATAATTTTATGTAGAATTTAATTCACATAAAATGATATATTTATATCAAACCCTAGTTATTATAATTCATTCTTATTGAGGACAAGCTGTGACGAGCTCATGACAAGCTGTGACGAGGCCATGACTAAGTTGAGACGAGATCATGACTAAGCTGAGACAAGATCATGACAAGCTGTGACGAGTTTTGACAGATTTTTGACAAGTAATTCAGCCACCTTTCTTGCATGCTTCAGCCCACGTTTTTACCTTAAACAGCCCAGTTTGCTTACCCACAACAGCCCAGCAGGGGTGACTTCGAGCCCTGCCTGCAGCAGTCCGGGAGAAGCTGGTTACGAGCCCATTAACAGCCCCTCCAGCCCAACACGTTCAGCTCCCTCCAGCCCAGCGTGCAACCCTCTCCAGCCTGTGATTTACGTGTGAACAACCAGCCCTTCTCCTTCCTTCTCTCCTTCAGTTAACGGCTGCTGAAGAGTCTTCTGTAACAGCAGGTTCAATGTAGCAGTTATACTCCCTAACTCCTACAACAGCGTTTTATTTTCTCCTAACTTCAGTCACGTGCAGAACAATTCTTGGCATCGTCTCTTCCTAATCATTCACGCTGCACTTGCTCCATTCGCTGCAGACGCAAAGAAGGACTCCAATGGCTGAGCCTTTCTCTGTACAGAAGACTCGCGTCTTCACTGCATCCGACTTACAGTCTCGCACAATCAAAGAACACCACCCATCTGTCTTCAACTCTGAGAAGATTAGTAAGGTGAGTCTATATCCGTTTAACCTTTCCTTTCGAAACAAGCCTAGTCTAAAGGCCAGGACTGATTGTCCATCTGTCCTAGGAATCGTTGAGACCAACTGCAGCGCATCCAATTTCACCTTAGTCCTGTCGTTAAGGGATTCAGCAGCCCAGGGGTAGGTAAAGAGCGCTAGGGTACTGCGTCACTCAGCACACTGCAGACTCGTAAGTAGGTAATCTCGCCTCCCAACTACTAGTAGATGCTTATGATATAAGGTTATGTCTTGTTTGAAACTCGGAGATGTGAGCTGTTGTAGTAGGGCGGATATTGTGCCATATAGGGTAGAGTAACCGCTGAGTGTGCAGTCATAGATGATAGAAACAATACACTGCTGTAAAGGATTTATTTTATTCAGTTTTGAAGTTGAAGACTACCCAATGTTGTGAATCAATGTCAAAGAGTTCCGTATAAGATCCACCGTTGAAATTTTCATAAATCATAGATAGATATACATAGTTTACCGTGTTAAAATTTGGAAACAAATGAACGGTCGGATTGAAAGTTATAGGGTCTCAAAGTGGAGTAGTTGAGCTGTTTTTCCAGCAGAAAAATTTGACTAAGTATGGGAACAATTGTAGTGTTGTAGGCAACTTTAAAGATTTTTGTAGGAATAACGATTGAACAGTTTTAAGAAATTATTTCTCCTATGAGTAGATTAGAGATCATAGATAAGTTAGAAATTTATTTTAGAATTTTTATAAGGTTATTTTAATTTTATATTTAAAACTGTAATTGGACTTTAGTGACTTTTCGGGAAATAGAAAATCGGTAGTTTTTATAGTTGTCACCTAAAATCATCCTAGGGAGTAGAATATGATTAGTTAGCCTTAAGTAAGAATTTAAGTACTTTTTACGGGTTTTTGGAAGTCTCGGAACCAAGGGTAAAATAGTCAATTTACCCTAAATAAACACTGTAATAACTTCTGCACATAGAATCGTACATCTTAGGAGTTTTAGGCTTCTAAGCACCCAAGGAAAAATGTTGACCCACGTGCCTCCTTTGACAGGCAACTGAGTTCCTGCATCTACTGTTAGTGTTGTTAAGAGAGACGAGTTTTAATTCTGGTAAGTCCACTGACTTACTTAGCTAGCTTCTTGCATATGTGTGATGCGTATGAATGGTGTGTGATAGTTAAGATAAATAACAAAAATGCAATAGGCCGACTGTAGTATAGTATAATTGACCCAAGTGTATGATAACGGGTCGTGACATCATCTGCCTAGCTCTTGCGAGAGTCTAGGAGGTTCCCTGCTACCAGCCCAGTCCGGTAGACGGTCACATGCATTAGTACCATTCCGCGTTGGTAAACGGGGACAGGGGCGAGGTTTGGGAATCCCTCGTGTCACAAAATAAGTATCATTAGTAATGACGTATCACTTAGTTAAAGATAATAAAAAGGAATGAGTGTCACATGCTGATTGCGTATGTTGTGTGTTTGTGCTTTTACCGTTATACTTATGCATAGAATGTTAGCTAACGGTTTTATACCGCTTGTAGATGCCTTGCAGGTTAGGGAGGCGATCGAGTGATCCGGCGGTAGTGGGCAGCCGGGGTTCCGTGCATTATAGGACGGGACTGTTATATTTTATTTTATGACTATTGAGAGTGATGTGGGTATTTCTGGTTTTTGAGACTTGGCTGTATTGTTTTCAGAATTCGGATTCTTATTATTTCCGCTCATGTTATAAAACTCCTTGTTTTGCCTTTTTATTTGTGCCGTGTTGTAAGGTCCGATGAAGTTTTGCCAGGCTAAGGGACGGGACCCATTGTGAGGTCCCAGCTCGTAGCATTTCGAGTCCTCTTGGATTCGGGGTGTTACAATATGGTAATAGAGCTCTAGGTTGGCAACAACGGCACTCGCCATCTTCAAAAAGGCCGAATAAACAAATAAACGGAAACCGCAAGGGTTCCGAACTTTTAAAATGAAAATTTTGTTTTCCAAACCATGAGCATAAACGGGTTGGGATAGAATGCACGGACCGCCACTACCTCCGCTAAACTCGATAGCATAGTTTATTGGACTTTTGTTATAACTTGTAATTTTAGTAACTTTGTGACCTTTAGAAGTGACCTAAAGTAATAAGATAGTCATGCCCTTACTAGGAACTAAAGTAGTCTTATATTGATCATGTCATTACCAGATGGCACGTACGAGAGCGACAACTTACGTTGGACGAGGAGAGGGCCGACCTCCCCTTCCTCCTGGAGCCCCAAGATAGGGACGTGTGGGCAGGCCTCACAGGGGCCGAGGTCGAGGACGTGTCCCTGTTGTAGATCCGCCAGCTACGGATGTACCTGCTGAGGAGGTGGCCGAGAGTATTGTTCCAGAGGTTAGGGATGAGACTGCTACTAGGTCCGGAGTACGGAGTGCAGGGCCTGCTGATTCTGGCCGCGTATCGATTGGAGCATCGGAGTATCGAGCTTATGTCCAGCAGGTGCAAGAGGCATACAGGGCCGGAGCACCACCTCCAGCACCGCCAGTGCCAGCTAGGTCAGTAGAGGTCTCTCAGAGGGTGACTCAGGTGGTAGTTCCACCGGTGGTAGCTGCACCAGTGAGAGCTGTCGAGGATGACCGAGTGAGAGACGAGCTGAGGGTATCGAGACCAGATGAATGGTTGAAGACATTCAACCATCAGCGAGTTCCCACCTTCGACGGGAACGTTGGACTTGAGGTGGAACATTGGATCAGTCATGTGGAGTCCGTGCTAGAGGCGATTCACTGCCCTGAGAGTCGTAAGGTGGAGCTGGTTCAGACATTGTTTAGGGACCAGGCACAATACTGGTGGAGGACAGTGAGGGGCGGAGTGTCCCGATTTGAGCAGTTGCTGAATCTCGTGAGAGAGACCTTTTGTCCTACCTCACTGAGAAGGGACCGAGTGCAGGACTTCTTGGAGGCAGGTTTTGAGGATGTTCCGATAGCTGAGGCTATTAGGAAGTTCCGGGAGGAGCTGTCACTATTGGGTCCTGCTGCACCACCTGTGGACCAGCACGTGTATCTGTTTTCTCGGAGACTGAGAGAGACTACCCGCTCATATTTAGCAGGGTTCCGCTGTGATTCCTTAGCTGATTATCAGGATCGGGCTTCAGCGTATGAAAGGGACCGACTGGGTCACCGTAGATCTATGCAGTCTGGAGGGTCAGACAAGAGACAGAGGACCGGACCAGTCAGCACTGGAGTAGGAGGGTCAGGTCATAGGCGTGGTCAGTCCCAGGGCCGTTCTAGTCACCAGGTGGCACCGCCGATGGGATCTAGAGTACGTCAGTGCTACAACTGTGGGGAGCAGGGACACATTAAGCCGGAGTGTAGGAGGCCACCATTTACATGTTTTACTTGCGGCCAGCTGGGCCACAGGGCTACCTTCTGCCGACAGGGCAAGGTAACATCACAACAGGGGTCCTCACCTGCTGGTACCCCAGGAGGAGGACAGAGGCAGTCTCAGTATCAGGCTCGGGGTCAACAGCAGCGGGCTCCGGGTCAGGCATATTCACAGGGTTCTGCTCAGATTCCATCTAGAGGTAGAGGGCGTGGTGGAGGCACTTCAGAGACTAGGGGTACTCAGGCTCGAGTCTTTGAGTTAAGGAGTGCCGTAGAGCCAGCAGCGCCCGCAGCCACAGGTATTATCACGATTCATGGCTTTCCAATCCGAGTACTTTTTGATACGGGTGCGACGCACTCTTTCATATCTGATGATTGCATAGATAGGCTGACCTTAGATACCGTAGAGGGGGAACCTTTCCTTATAAGGTTACCCGATGGGAGTAGGGTTCGTGGTACTCGGGAGATTCACGATTGTCCTATCCACTTGGGAGGTCGTGACTGGCTAGCCGACTTTCACGTCATGCACTTAGTGCATGAGGAAGTCATACTTGGGATGGACTGAATGGACCGCCATAGAGCTGTTCTGGACGTCAGGAGGAGGACAGTGACGGTCACTACGGAGTCTGGGCAGGAGGAAGTCTTTCGAGGGTGGGACCTCGGAAAGATAGGGACAGCCATTAGTGCGGTCCGAGCCGCAAGGCTCATAGGTCAGGGATGTGAGGCCTTCTGGTGTTACGCCATGAAGGAGGAGACGAGTTCATCATTAGCAGAGACCCCGGTAGCTTGTGAGTTTGAGGATGTCTTTGGCGAGCCGCCTGGCTTACCACCACAGAGGAGCGTAGATTTTGGGATTGAGTTGGAGCCCGGCACGAGGCCGATCTCCAAGGCTCCATACCGCATGGCACCAGTCGAGATGCTTGAGCTTAAGAAGCAACTTGAGGAGTTGGCAGAGAAGGGTTTCATCCGACCCAGTGTGTCTCCCTGGGGTGCACCAGTCCTCTTCGTCAGGAAGAAGGACGGATCCATGAGGCTTTGTATCGACTATCGAGAGTTGAACAAAAACACCGTCAATAATAAGTACCCGCTGCCGAGTATTGATGATTTGCTGGATCAGTTACAGGGAGCTACGGTGTTTTCACGTATTGACTTGAGGTCAGGATACCACCAGCTGAGAGTGCGGGAAGAGGACATACCAAAGACAGCATTTCGGACCAGAAACGGTCATTATGAGTTCGTGGTGATGCCTTTCGGGCTCACCAATGCTCCTGCTGTCTTCATGGAGTTGATGAATGGCATCTTCATTGACTTCTTAGATCAGTTTGTGGTAGTTTTCATCGACGACATCTTAGTGTACTCCCGGAGTAGAGAGGAGCACGCCGGACACCTGAGGACGGTGTTGCGGGTTTTACAGGATAGATAGCTTTATGCTAAGCTCTCTAAGTGTGAGTTCTGGATGCCTGAGGTTGCCTTCCTTGGCCACATTGTCTCTGCCGAAGGAGTCAAGGTGGACCCGGCGAAGATAGAGTCAGTTGCATCATGGCCGCCCCCTAAGACGGTCAAGGAGGTACGCAGTTTTCTAGGTCTGGCCGGTTACTACCGTAGGTTTGTGAAGGGTTTTTCTGTGATTGCCAGACCACTTACTTCCTTGTTAAGGAAGTCCATCAGATTTGCATGGACCGAGCCCTGTCAGCGGAGCTTTGAGGAGCTGAAGGAGAGATTGGCTTCTGCTCCGGTACTAGCACAACCAGAGGGCGTTGAGGACTTCGTCGTTTATAGCGATGCATCCAAGATGGGCTTGGGATGCGTCCTGATGCAGAGGGGTAGGGTCATTGCGTATGCGTCTCGACAGCTGAAGACGTATGAGGAGAATTACCCTACTCATGACCTTGAGCTAGCTGCAGTTATTCACGCCTTGAAGATCTGGCGTCATTACCTCTACGGGGCCACCTGTCAGATCTTTACAGACCACAAGAGTCTGAAGGACATATTCACTCAGCGGGAGTTGAATAACCGCCAGAGGAGATGGCTAGAGCTGATTAAGGACTTTGACTTAGAGATCCTTTATCATCCGGGGAAGGCGAATGTGGTCGCCGATGCCCTTAGTAGGAGGACACCTCGCGAGGCTGCGATTGCTAGATTGACTGTTCAGACCCAGTTGCAGAGAGATTTGATTTGGTTGGAGGTAGACATCCGGTTTCCCGATACTGATGGGCAATTGTCGGCATTAGAGGTTTCACCGGATCTGACGGAAGAGATCCGGCAGAAACAGGAGGGTTGTCCAGCACTAACGAGGATCAGGGAGAGAATGTCCAGGGGGGAGGCACCACAGTTTGTGGTGGGTGCAGATGGGATTTTGAGGTGCCAGGAGCGCATATGTGTACCCTCTGACAGAGAGTTGAGGCAACGTATACTGCAGGAGGCCCATTCTACACCTTACTCCGTCCACCCCGGCGCGAGTAAGATGTATCAGGATATACGACAATCTTATTGGTGGGGCAGGCTCAAGCCCGACGTGGCTAGATATGTAGCCTAGTGTGCGACCTGTCAGCAGGTCAAGATTGAGCACCACAGGCCCGGAGGAGAGCTCCAACCACTTCCAGTTCCCCAGTGGAAGTGGGAGGACATTTCCATGGACTTCGTTACTGGCCTGAGGTTGAGTAGAGGCTTTGATGCGATATGGGTTGTAGTGGATCGGTTGACGAAGACGGCACGATTCATTCCTATTAAGGAAACGTGGCCGGTGTCTCGTTTAGCCGAGGAGTTTACCCGACAGATTGTGAGGTTCCACGGAGTGCCGAGGACGATCATTTCAGATAGGGATGGGCGTTTTACCTCGAGGTTCTGGCAGCAGGTACACGCCGCCTTAGGGACGAGCTTACAGTTCACCACGGCATACCATCCTCAGACGGACGGGCAGTCTGAGAGGACAATTCAGACCCTTGAGGACATGTTGAGGGCGTGTGTGCTTGATTGGGGGCAGGTATGGCCCGACCACCTCCCTTTGGTGGAGTTTTCTTATAACAATAGTTGGCACGCGACTATTGGGATGGCTCCTTACGAGGCACTATATGGGCGGAGGTGTCGTACACCTCTATGTTGGGATGAGCCTGGGAGGATGAGTGGGGTAGCACCCGAACAGGTGCAGGAGGAGATGGCTCGGATAGCATTGATCCGAGAGCGGATGTTGACCGCACAGAGCCGTCAGAGGTCTTATGCTGATAAGAGGCGCAGACCTCTGGAGTTCAGGGTTGGCGCCCAGGTATGGTTGAAGGTGTCACAGACGAGGGGTGTTCGACGCTTCGGCATTAAAGGGAAGTTGAGTCCCCGATATGTCGACCCCTTTGAGATCCTAGAGCGGATAGGAGAGGTGGCTTATAGATTATCATTGCCACCCCGATTGGAGGGAGTCCATCCAGTCTTCCATGTATCTCAGTTGAGAGAGTATGTGCATGACCCGAGACACATAGTGAGCCATGACGACCTAGTGGTCGAGCCGGATCATACATTTCCCGAGCACCCGATAGTAGTTTTGGAGAGAGGTATGAGACGCCTTCGATCGAAAGTAATACCCATGTTGAGAGTACAGTGGTCGAGACGAGGGATTGATGAGGCCACTTGGGAGACGGAGGATAGTATCCGGCGGAACTATCCCGAGTTTTATGCGGATCTAGAGACGTCTATAGGACCGTCAGGTAGTTCTACATCCTTGTTTGGTTACTTTTAGTGATTGTATGTGTGATATGTTTGATGTGCTTGTGTGTGAACCATATGTGTCTTGATGTGGTAACTTGTTAGTCATAGGGCTCACTTACGTTTCATGATCTTGGGAACTACCCTAAGTTTCGGGACGAAACTTATTTTTGAGGGGGATCTGATGTAACGACCATTTTTCTTCGTTACGCTTTGATAAGGTTAGAGAAGTTTAGAAAAGGAAACTAAATTTTAGTGAGACTAGGATATACCAGTTTATTTATGGAAGTCGTTTAATTAAATACCTTGTCCTAAGTTTCGGGACGAAACTTATTTTAAGGGGGTACTGATGTAATATCCGGAATTTTTATTCCGTCTAATTCCGCCGTTGACGGTTTCCCATTCTATCTAGTATCTCTTCCTTCACAAATTTCATTATTTTATGTAGAATTTAATTCACATAAAATGATAAAATTATATCAAACTCTAATCCTTAGAATTATCTATTATTTTATGTAGAAGTTAATTCACATAAAATGATAAAATTATATCAAACTCTAACCCTTATAACTATCTATTATTTTATGTAGAATTTAATTCACATAAAATGATAGATTTATATCAAACCCTAGTTATTATAATTCATTCTTATTGAGGACAAGCTGTGACGAGCTCATGACAAGCTGTGACGAGGCCATGACTAAGCTGAGACGAGATCATGACTAAGCTGAGACGAGATCATGACAAGCTGTGACGAGTTTTGACAGATTTTTGACAAGTAATTCAGCCACCTTTCTTGCATGCTTCAGCCCACGTTATTACCTTAAACAACCCAGTTTGCTTACCCACAACAGCCCAGTGTTCGCCCCTAGAGGTGTGTGCAAATAAGCTTTAAATTTATAAAACTAGAATCAAGCAGCGAACCCGCAGTGTACGGATCGAGGTAGCTAAGCAAGAATTCCAGAGTATCGAACACAGGGATTTGGGTGGGAACAAATTCGATTTCAGGTTATCAAGCAGTAAATATGAGAGTTTTGCAAATATTGGGAAAATAACAATCCTAAAGATCCGGGTATTCAGTTGTGGCAACAGATTCAAGATATACTAATGATATAAAGACAGAGTAGAGATATGCAAAGGTACACTAATGTAAGGCAATCGTACGGTTGAGGTTCCAAAAACCTTATGTAACTCACCTAAAAGATACTCCTTATACAGGTTGTTGAGGCTCAATATAAAGAGGTTCTTAAAGCAAGGATTAGTATCAAATACCCAAACCTATAATCTAAAGGTCAAGACTAACTTATCCGATTGAGGTTGTTGAGGCTCACAATCGAGGTAGAGGTTGTTGAGGCTTCACTACCACCTAGAAAAGACAAGTCTAAACTAAGCTAAAGCAAATCTTTAATTTTGGATTAAGGTAAAAGCAAGGCTCGTAAACTCATGGAAATTACGGTTGGATCTTGAGATTCCACGGTCGTGGAACTCAAGAACAGCCCGTAATTTAAGGTTGTCGGCGACAATTCTCTAACTCTCAGGGTCTAATCTGTTTGCGATCGATCTATCATCATCTAGGCCACAACTATCAACCCTTCACCTTAGAATTGTTAAGGGTTTTTAGCCAATAACAGTCATTTGATAGCAATTCAAGATTTATAAGATAAAGGATGGGAACTTTCAAGAACTTTCAATAATCTTCAAACGAATCTCAGAATCACAATCAAGAACAAGTGTTTATCAAAAGATTCGAATCAAACAAACAATCACAATCTTTAGGAAAGAAAGGAAAAGGGATGTTAATCCGATCCTAAATCAAACCTAAGCAAGAAAAGGAGTTTTCTTGCAAAATCCTCCAAGAACTTCGATCTTCCTCAACGCGAAGATCGCTAACAGCAATTCTCCAATCACGAACTTTGATCTTCGATGAGATCTCCCAAAATCACCTTCAAGAATGAAGGTTTGTGTGTTGCTAAGCTTTAGGGTTTTTGGAAAGTCGTAAGCTCGTCAACGGGGTAAAGCGAGGTGTAGCGAGATGACGGAATCTTGCCTCATCCGTCCTTTTTATAATGCAGGGCAAAGCGTCGGCCCGGCCCGATCTTCAAAAGATCATGGCTTCGAAACGTGGCGAAGGGATTCGCCAAGATCACGGTCGTGGAAGATTCCACGACCGTAATTCTGAGGCGTGGAAACAAATACGGATAGCTTCCACGGCCGTAATATCCCCTGGAATGAACATCGAATTCTGCATCACAATCCACGGCCGTAATCTTGGGTCAAACCGTGATTTTTGCCTTCATTCGTGCATTCCTCAATCTAATACTCCAAATTGCTTCCAAAAGGTGTCCTCGATCTAGAGGTACATCAACTCAACTCTCCTTCGCTCGATTTCGTTCGGAAATAGCTCCAAATTACCTATAATCAACATAGAACTCGTGTAGACATCCATATCGCTAATATAGGCAATACTAGCTCATATATGCATAAAGCTCCATCAAAGACTATCAATATGAATCAAATGCGATTATAAAACGTGCCTAAAATATCACAATATTTCATGCTAACAAATAACCCCATACTTAACACTTGCTTGTCCCTAAGCAAGGTCTTTCAAAAAGCTTTAAACAAGAGTTAGGATGAAATATGTGTACCTTCTTTTGGATGAAAGTAGCTTCTAAAGAATAGATCATTCTCAAACCTTGCTTCATTCGTTTTCAAACTTTCACGCACTTAAATAGAGAGTAAGAGGCAAAGAAAGCTCATGAAACAATTTAACTTCCAAGCAAGCATTATAACCTTCAAACATTATCAAAATCAATCATAAGAACTTCAATTTAGATCACTAAGCCATATAACATTCTTTTGATCTCAAGGACTTTTCAAAGGAAAAGGTCTAGAGCATGGAAGGGAAGGGAAACTTTAAGGGAGAGTGGTGCATAAATCCGGGAAAATGGACTACTACCTTCTTCTTCTTTTTGCGGTTTCCGCAACTCTTCACTTAGAGCTTCGCTCTTACTTTTCATTTTTCGACTTTACTTTTGGAGTTATGGATAGAGGTGCACAAAAACCGAAGCCTAGGAGATTGGCGTTTCTCATTTTTGCGAGATGCCTCAAACCCTTAGCGCACATACCATAATCCGCTAGGAATATCGCTCAATCCGATTTTGGCAAGACACAAACACCCGGCTATGTGAATGGTGCCGAGTTACTCATCGTCATGATTGACTTCCCCAAACCTATAATTTCTTTCTATTCAATTGATTGCAAATATATGCTCTCATGGCCCTCCCACATCAAACATGCCTTTTTCTCATTCACTTTCCAAGTTCCCGGATGGGTAAGGGAGGCTAATATTTCAATGAGGAGTTAGATGATCAAAGGAAAGAAGAAAGAAAGTATCGAATTGCCTTAATCATTTCAAAAAGAAGCATAAGAACTTATAATGTGATTTCAACTTCGATTTCTTACATAATTTAGGTAACATTTTCACATTATAAAACTTGCAAAAGAGGTAAAATTTATTCATTCAATTTCTTTTCGAATTACTATCCTTTCAAGCATGCAATCGTTATCAACTTAATTCGCAAGTAGTGTTTATCATAGAATTCATCTCAATTCATTAGAAGCATCAAATTTTTCAAAAATTTTCAATTTTTATGGGTTTTTAAGGTTCTTTTTTTTTTTCATGCAATGCAAGAATGAAACGTGTGACATATGATGAACATGCAATAATAGTCTCGGAATAGAAGCAACATATAGAGTAGAGTTATTACAAACATTTAGTACATCCCACCCCATACTTAGGACTCACATTGTCCCCAATGTGAAGAAAAAAAAAGATGGAAAAGGATACTCACAATGTAAGATGGCGAACCAGGCAATCGGGCGGTAGTGGAAATCTTTAGAAGCTCAATAGGGAATTCTGAATATTCCAATCATTGTCAAAGAGCGAAGAAGGGGAACGTCTTTCCGCCGAAAATTTTCCGAAAAAAAAAAAAAAAATTTTTTTTTTTTTTTTTTTTTTTTTTTTTTTTTTTTTTTTTT
>BSUD01000005.1:63098805-63175628 GCA_033239045.1 Fagopyrum esculentum
CCACGGTCGTGGTTTTCAAAACCACGGCCGTGGAACTTTCTGTTGCTCTTCGACAAGAGTCCAAGTTCCGTCAATCTTTTCGACTTTTCTCATCTTCTCTTGCTTATTCCTTATTCCTGACATCCAAAAACACAAACATACCGGAAGGTATCGAAGAAAAACAAGCAAAAACAACTACTCTAATCTAAGAAAGAAAAGGAAAAAGGATTCATTACCTTGGGTTGCCTCCCAAGAAGCGCTTGGTTTAACGTCGCTAGCTGGACCTATGTCCATAGATGACTCAATGCACCTTGAACATCTTGGATTGCTCTTCAAATCCATCATTAAACTCCTCCAAGAAATCTCCGGTTCCTAATTTCACCGGCAAGTGGTAAGATCTCCCACGTACAAGCTTGTACGGTTTGATTCTCACCGGAATCCTCCTAGCTTTCCTATGCTTTAATGGGACATAATTCGGTCTTCCATCCCATCCTTTCCTAGATCGAGAAATCAGTTTCTCGAGAATCCTCCTAGCTTCCCCATCTCCAGTTTGGGGATGATGTATGGTCTTCGTCATGTGAATGACCCCATACTTGGACAAAAGACACTTCTTCGCCTTAACGGTGAAGTGCTTGCTAACTCCACTCCTTGTAGTCCAAGGAGCATCTTCATCCAGCAATTTCAATAGAGGTTTCATCTTCACCTTAGGAGGTTCTTTTGGAAGAGACCTCCAACTCTCCGGTGCATTCCTGGAAAAATCAGAAATTTTAATAGGAATATCAAAGGAAGTAAGACAGTATACCTTGTTAAGTTCTTCAAGGCTTGGGACAAGTTTCATGTTGGCATGATGATCCACACATGAAATATCTCCCAACTCAGTTGGATCTTCTTCAACCTTGGCCACAATTTCAGTAATTTGGCCAAGGTTCACCACTTCTTCCTCTTCTTCAAGCACAACTGGCTCTTCTTCAATCTCGACCACAATATTAGCAATTTGGTCTAGGTGTTCCACTTCTTCCTCTTCCTCAAGCACAACTGACTCTTCTTCAATCTCGACCACAATATTAGCAATTGGGTCTAGGTATTCCACTTCTTCCTCTTCTTCAATGGGAACTTCAAGAGGTTCTAGAGGAACTTTGGGTTTGATAGGAGCATTCCTCGAGACTTGGAGTTCTTCCTTAAAGGCTTTCAATTTTTCTTCGATCATATCAAGTTCCTTCTTCAATTCTTCAAGTTTCGAGTGTTCCGCATCTTTGGGACGTTTCTTCTTAACCTTCTTTGGGTAGTGCAGCTTTTCCCATTTTGCAAATTCATATTCAATGGTTTGTTCACGTTCTCTTTCGCTGTCAAACCAATAGAAGGCGTATTTCTCTACCAAGTATTCATAATGGTCTGCTCTAGCCGTATGCTTCGCTACCCATATTGGATCGTATGGAGCCATACTTAGCTAGTAGAGCCTCAAAAACTCATACCAAGAGATTAAAAGAAAACAAAAGCTCCCAAAACTTGTTCTTTGGCGAAACTCTGTTCCGTTGCCGGAACAAGAACTTCGTATGTACCTAAGAACACAAACCTGCAAGAACACTCAAAAGAGATATCAAATAACAAGAGCAAAGCTCCCAAGCTTGACAACCGGCAACCGGATTCGGCCGAAACCAAATCCCCGGCAACGGCGCCAAAAACTTGTTCGCCCCTAGAGGTGTGTGCAAATAAGCTTTAAATTTATAAAACTAGAATCAAGCAGCGAACCCGCAGTGTACGGATCGAGGTAGCTAAGCAAGAATTCCAGAGTATCGAACACAGGGATTTGGGTGGGAACAAATTCGATTTCAGGTTATCAAGCAGTAAATATGAGAGTTTTGCAAATATTGGGAAAATAACAATCCTAAAGATCCGGGTATTCAGTTGTGGCAACAGATTCAAGATATACTAATGATATAAAGACAGAGTAGAGATATGCAAAGGTACACTAATGTAAGGCAATCGTACGGTTGAGGTTCCAAAAACCTTATGTAACTCACCTAAAAGATACTCCTTATACAGGTTGTTGAGGCTCAATATAAAGAGGTTCTTAAAGCAAGGATTAGTATCAAATACCCAAACCTATAATCTAAAGGTCAAGACTAACTTATCCGATTGAGGTTGTTGAGGCTCACAATCGAGGTAGAGGTTGTTGAGGCTTCACTACCACCTAGAAAAGACAAGTCTAAACTAAGCTAAAGCAAATCTTTAATTTTGGATTAAGGTAAAAGCAAGGCTCGTAAACTCATGGAAATTACGGTTGGATCTTGAGATTCCACGGTCGTGGAACTCAAGAACAGCCCGTAATTTAAGGTTGTCGGCGACAATTCTCTAACTCTCAGGGTCTAATCTGTTTGCGATCGATCTATCATCATCTAGGCCACAACTATCAACCCTTCACCTTAGAATTGTTAAGGGTTTTTAGCCAATAACAGTCATTTGATAGCAATTCAAGATTTATAAGATAAAGGATGGGAACTTTCAAGAACTTTCAATAATCTTCAAACGAATCTCAGAATCACAATCAAGAACAAGTGTTTATCAAAAGATTCGAATCAAACAAACAATCACAATCTTTAGGAAAGAAAGGAAAAGGGATGTTAATCCGATCCTAAATCAAACCTAAGCAAGAAAAGGAGTTTTCTTGCAAAATCCTCCAAGAACTTCGATCTTCCTCAACGCGAAGATCGCTAACAGCAATTCTCCAATCACGAACTTTGATCTTCGATGAGATCTCCCAAAATCACCTTCAAGAATGAAGGTTTGTGTGTTGCTAAGCTTTAGGGTTTTTGGAAAGTCGTAAGCTCGTCAACGGGGTAAAGCGAGGTGTAGCGAGATGACGGAATCTTGCCTCATCCGTCCTTTTTATAATGCAGGGCAAAGCGTCGGCCCGGCCCGATCTTCAAAAGATCATGGCTTCGAAACGTGGCGAAGGGATTCGCCAAGATCACGGTCGTGGAAGATTCCACGACCGTAATTCTGAGGCGTGGAAACAAATACGGATAGCTTCCACGGCCGTAATATCCCCTGGAATGAACATCGAATTCTGCATCACAATCCACGGCCGTAATCTTGGGTCAAACCGTGATTTTTGCCTTCATTCGTGCATTCCTCAATCTAATACTCCAAATTGCTTCCAAAAGGTGTCCTCGATCTAGAGGTACATCAACTCAACTCTCCTTCGCTCGATTTCGTTCGGAAATAGCTCCAAATTACCTATAATCAACATAGAACTCGTGTAGACATCCATATCGCTAATATAGGCAATACTAGCTCATATATGCATAAAGCTCCATCAAAGACTATCAATATGAATCAAATGCGATTATAAAACGTGCCTAAAATATCACAATATTTCATGCTAACACCCAGCAGGGGTGACTTCGAGCCCAGCCTGCATCAGTCCGGGAGAAGCTGGTTACGAGCCCATTAACAGCCCCTCCAGCCCAACACGTTCAGCTCCCTCCAGCCCAGCGTGCAGCCCTCTCCAGCCTGTGATTTACGTGTGAACAGCCAACCCTTCTCCTTCCTTCTCTCCTTCAGTTAACGGCTGCTGAAGAGTCTTCTGTAACAGCCGGTTTTAATGCAGCAATTATACTCCCTAACTCCTACAGCAGCGTTTTATTTTCTCCTAACTTCAGTCACGTGCAGAACAATTCTTGGCATCGTCTCTTCCTAATCATTCACGTTGCACTTGCTCCATTCGCTGCAGACGCAAAGAAGGACTCCAGTGGCTGAGCCTTTCTCTGTATAGAAGACTCGAGTCTTCACTGCATCCGACTTACAGTCTCGCACAATCAAAGAACACCACCCATCTGTCTTCAACTTTGAGAAGAGTAGTAAGGTGAGTCTATTTCCGTTTAACCTTTCCTTACGAAACAAGCCTAGTCTAAAGGCCAGGACTGATTGTCCTTCTGTCCTAGGAATCGTTGAGACCAACTGCAGCGCATCCAGTTTCACCTTAGTCCTGTCGTTAAGGGATTCAGCAGCCCAGGGGTAGGTAAAGAGCGCTAGGGTACTGCGTCACTCAGCACACTGCAGACTCGTAAGTAGGTAATCTCGCCTCCCACCTACTAGTAGATGCTTATGATATAAGGTTATGTCTTGTTTGAAACTCGGAGATGTGAGCTGTTGTAGTAGGGCGGATATTGTGCCATATAGGGTAGAGTAACCGTTGAGTGTGCAGTCATAGATGATAGAAACAATACACCGCTGTAAAGGATTTATTTTATTCAGTTTTGAAGTTGAAGACTACCCAATGTTGTGAATCAATGTTAAAGAGTTCCGTATAAGATCCACCGTTGAAATTTTAATAAATCATAGATAGATATACATAGTTTACCGTGTCAAAATTTCGAAACAAATGAACGGTCGGATTGAAAGTTATAGGGTCTCAAAGTGGAGTAGTTGAGCTGTTTTTCCAGCAGAAAAATTTGACCAAGTATGGGAACAATTGTAGTGTTGTAGGCAACTTTAAAGATTTTTGTAGGAATAACGATTGAACAGTTTTAAGAAATTATTTCTCCTATGAGTAGATTAGAGATCATAGATAAGTTAGAAATTTATTTTAGAATTTTTATAAGTTTATTTTAATTTTATATTTACAACTGTAATTGGACTTTAGTGACTTTTCGGGAAATAGAAAATCCGTAGTTTTTATAGTTGTCACCTAAAATCATCCTAGGGAGTAGAATATGATTAGTTAGCCTTAATTAAGAATTTAAGTACTTTTTACGGGTTTTTGGAAGTCTCGGAACCAAGGGTAAAATAGTCAATTTACCCTAAATAAACACTGTAATAACTTCTGCACATAGAATCGTACATCTTAGGAGTTTTAGGCTTCTAAGCACCCAAGGAAAAATGTTGACCCACGTGCCTCCTTTGACAGGCAACTGAGTTCCTGCAGCTACTGTTAGTGTTGTTAAGAGAGACGAGTTTTAATTCTGGTAAGTCCACTGACTTACTTAGCTAGCTTCTTGCATGTGTGTGATGCGTATGAGTGGTGTGTGATAGTTAAGATAAATAACAAAAATGCAATAGGCCGACTGTAGTATAGTATAATTGACCCAAGTGTATGATAACGGGTCGTGACATCATCTGCCTAGCTCTTGCGAGAGTCTAGGAGGTTCCCTGCTACCAGCCCAGTCCGGTAGACGGTCACATGCATTAGTACCATTCCGCGTTGGTAAACGGGGACAGGGTTGGGAATCCCTCGTGTCACAAAATAAGTATCATTAGTAATGATGTATCACTTAATTAAAGATAATAAAAAGGAATGAGTGTCACATGCTGATTGCGTATGTTGTGTGTTTGTGCATTTACCGTTATACTTATGCATAGAATGTTAGCTAACGGTTTTATACCGCTTGTAGATGCCTTGCAGGTTAGGGAGGCGATCGAGTGATCCGGCGGTAGTGGGCAGCCGGGGTTCCGTGCATTATAGGATGGGACTGTTATATTTTATTTTATGACTATTGAGACTGATATGGGTTTTCTGGTTTTTGAGACTTGGCTGTATTGTTTTCAGAATTTGGATTCTTATTATTTCCGCTCATGTTATAAAACTCTTTGTTTTGCCTTTTTATTTGTGCCGTGTTGTAAGGTCCGATGAAGTTGTTGCCAGGCTAAGGGCCGGGACCCATTGTGAGGTCCCAGCTCGTAGCATTTCGAGTCCTCTAGGCATCGGGGTGTTACACCCATAGCCGGAGTACTAACTACTTGTTCAAATACTTTTGCATCATGTGCAGATCTCTCCCAACCGGCTGAGACAAATGTGAAACACATGTCAAAGTCACAAACAACCATCACATTGAACGTGCAAATCCCTTTCCGACCTCTGTATGGAATTTGATCAGCCTCAGGTATACATGCGTTGATATGTGTACTGTCTATACACCCAATTGCACCACTGAAGTACTCAGAATATCTGGGGTCATTCTTGATTTGATTTGGCACTTCAGAAAAAGATGGATCCATAGGTTTTATTATGTCTTTGAAATACCATCAAACCCTTTACGGCGACCGGCAATGACATCCAGTACATCGTGCACAACGCTTGATATAATTGATGTACACCGTTGAGACCTTTCCGATGCATTTATGTATTTTAGTCCTTGAGTCATTATGTACACAAATATGCCTACCTTTTCCACATGCCGCATATTTTTAGAGCCATGAAGTCCATACTTGTTCACCAAAAGACTACATAGCTCTTGAAACATTTGCTTCTCCATTCAGAACACATTGAAACATCTTGTTTCCATACTTGAGTTTAGTATTTCATCCATCCATCGAGAACCGTTGAACTTTGTATCGTACACACGTTCCTTGCGAACATGTGTAAAGTAATGTTTTGCTAACAGATTACTCCCAGGTTGTAAATCACAAAGCTATTGGATATGTTGCAAACGTTTAAGTCTTCCGTTTGACGGCATTTTCCAAAACCACAAAGTTGTAAAGTTGAAGAAGACATCAATGTAGTTAGACATAGCAATTGAAAATTTAAATAATGACATTATAATGAGTCATTCTTATACACAAACACTTAACAAAGAAAGTTATTACACACAAACACACACATAAGGTTCAACACTAAGGTTCAACGATAACAAGGTCACAAAAACACTTAACAAAGAAATGTTCCAAATAAACAAACAAGTTCCATACGGTTACTATTTTGGCATGGTACCCTTAAACATCTCCTTCTTGTGCTCCAAATCTAGCAAGTGCAATCTTTCCTCATTTGTAGGAAGCCACAAAAACTGGTTAGACACAGTTTCAGACATCAGACACGTCACAACGAAGCACCATAGCGGTGAAAACCTCGGTAACAATCCTTCCATCACCATATCAGAGAGGACACCCAATGAAACACATTGTCAAGGAATGGTTGTTTTTGAAGTTTCTTCTGCAAGAGATCTTGCCTCCTCAGCAACGGAACTCGCCTCCTCCGCATCACATAACACAATTATCCTATTGTTCACGTCACTAGATAAATTCAAATACGTCATGCAATCATATTTCCCACCAGACTTCCTCTAAACATTGCGCTTGTTCAAATACGTCTTTTTTGTCTTTCCACGCGACTTGAGGGGACATTGAGATGTTTGATTCTCTTCATTGGGGTATTTCAAGTGATCCGTTTCTTGATCGTTGGTCAGATCAGCTGCAAAGTTCAAATCATCTCAGTCAATAAGATCGTCATCATCAAAACATGGGTCAACGGTAGGGTTAATCGGTGGGGGTCCATTGATGGAGCAACACAATGAGCGTTAGTCGCTACCGTGCCCTCAAACAGCATCTCCATCATAGTTTGAATCTCTGGATGAAGACCATTTTTCCTCAAGACACGGTATTCACTGTTTTCCTACACATATAACATTTGTAAATTTTATAGTCTCAAGTAACAACAAACACTTATAAATATGAATTCAATTACATACCTGCAACTTCTTTGTCCACCAATCGTCAGTTGCATCAATACAGTTTCTTTCATAGTCCCATCCCAAACCAGTATCACCATGCTTAAGTTTGATCCATAATCTCCATAAGGATTTCAAAGAATTGTAATTGTTCTTTAAAGTATTTTTTGAACATTTAGTAGAGGTCTTCAACTTGAACTGTTCGGTCAAAGTTATCTAACTAAAACCATTCTTCTGTCCATTTTGTTTTTGAAATTCACACAAAATTTATAGAAAGGTTCTCATCAACATATCATTCCACGCATAGTAACCCTTTTCCTTAGATTGTTGTGTCAATTTCTCATTCTGGTTAGTCATTCTGCTGAATTAAAATGAATTAAAATGTTGAACAACAATACAATACAAAGAAAAGATTGAGCAGATGGAAAAAAATGCACAGCAATACGCAACAAGGTTCTGATCAACATATGCAGCGATGAACAACAATTTGAATAGCAATACACAACAATACGTAGCAGTACATGAATTAAAATGTGGAACAACAAGTTGTAGAAAAGTCGAACAACAAAATCGAATAGCAAGAGCACAGTTGAACAACATAATTGAACATCAAAATCGAGCAGACGAAGACAACAATACACAAAACTTGAACAGCAAGATCAGAAGTATACAAAATGAGAGAAATTGACAAATTAGGCCTATGCACAGAAAAGTCGAACAACAATTGATACGAAGAAGAATTCATAGCTCTAGACACAAAAATTTCACGCAGATTGAAGTCAGACAAGCAAAATCGAACATAAGAGAAGTCGAACAAGAATTGATACGAAGAAGAATTCATAGCTCTAGACACAAAAATTTTACGCAGAAGAGAAGTAAGAAAAGCAAAATCGAACAGAAGAGAAGTCGAACACAAATGCAGCTCATCTCAAAATAGTCGCACAGCAAGCACAGACGAAAGAGAAGTATAAAAGATGAGAGAACGACGAAGAATTGATACGCAGAAGAGAAGCCGTTACCTTCTGTAGTTGTTCATTGGTCTCCAGGAGCAAGGCGATGATGAAGGCAGGCGATGGAGAAGAAGTACGATAGAGAGAAATGAAAAAAATTAGGGCTATTGATCATTAAAAATTGAAGGACTTTTTGGTCATTTAAACATAAATAATCTATACCAATAATCTTATACCAAACACAAAAGTTTTACGTAAAAAATAATCTACAAGAATACCAATCTACAATAATCCCTAAGAATCTCAACAATCCCCATCTCGAAGAATCTAAAAAAAGAATCCCCATCTGATACCAAACCGGCCCTAAGCATGTTCTATACTAATTTTTTTAAATTTGTTGACGAATATCTTCCCGCCTAACCGTGTGGAGCCATCTGACCCTGTGCGGAAGTAGTGGGCCAAACACTCTTGTATGGTGGGTACCTTGTAGTTCTCCGGACTCTGCCATGTTTCATGGAAATGGGTCATGAAGAAACATGCATCATAGACCCTTGATCCGACTCCTAGCGTAAGGAGTCTATATTGGACGACACTCTTAAACCGGTCATCGGTGATCCCATGAAGGGACTCACCAATATTGTTTTGATCGATTATTTGTGGTAGAGGACATTGAAATTGAATTAGTGAAGCAAATAGGATAGTTCAATTAAAGACCAATATGGATCATAAGATACCACCAATAAAATAAATTAGCAAGCTTTAGAAGCAAATGAAGATACATAAGCAAGCGTTTAATGACAACAAATTGTTGATGATATTGTTCACCTAATCAACCACAAGATATAATATAAAATAATAAAAATGAAATCAGATCTAGTCACCTTATAACTTGCTATTACAATAGACGCACAAAGGAAGACACAAACAGATCCAAATAGATTGCCCATGAATAGTAAATAAGTGACCAATTTCAGTGGATAAGCAACCCTACGAGTATCGGAATTTATTTGCATTCAAGGTCCCAAGGAAGGGATATGTTATATGATTAATAGAACCATCAATAATGTTTCGAGTCGGGAAGAGGATAACTCTAATCGAGATTATGAAGATTAAAAAAAACCCGAAAATGAAAACAATCACAGGGAGAAGATACAATAAGCAATCATAAAAAAATTCAATGATATTAGTCTTGGGAGGTTGAAAAAAATACTCGTATACAATCATGGTATCAAAGCACCTTCGTTAACCTACAACAACCACCTTTGCCATGCATATTTGAAGTTTATTAAAAATTAGTGTCATGTCACAATTGATAACACTATATATCAGGCATACAAGCACATGGAGAAGAACCTATAGCAATGGGATTGTAAAATAAGAACACAACTCCGAGGAAAACCTTATCCGCCACAACGTGCTACAATACACAAACTTACAAAATGAAATGAAACCACGGGAGGAAAAACAGAAACATGAGAAATGTTTGTAGTTACCTAGTGTTATCTTTTCCTTGTTAGTTTATCTTTTATTAGTTTATCTTTTTATCTCTTTATATTTTCTATATGAACATTATTGAATCAATGAGATAAACAAGCTTTCAGTTCACAAATCTCTTCATTGTATCAAAGCACCTTCGTTAACCTACGTTTCCACACAAAACAAACCCTATCTGCGCCGTCATCGCCGCCATGATGGAGGCGACGACATAAAAAAAGACTTTGGCGGCGGTATCAGAGAATACTTTGGCGGTGGTATCAGAGAAGGGAGGAAGGTCCATCAAGTACTCATAGCATCCCTTCGCTCAAATAAAACAAAGAGAGAAGGGAGGAAGGTCCATCAAGTCCTCATAGTATCCTTTCGCTCCAACAAAACAAAGAGAGAAGGGAGGAAGGTCCATCAAGTCCTCATAGCATCCCTTCACTCAAATAAAAAAAAGAGAGAAGGGAGGAAGGTCCATCAAGTACTCATAGCATCCCTTCGCTCAAATAAAACAAAGAGAGAAGCGAGGGAGGTCCATCAACTCCACATAGCATCCATTCGCTCCGACAAAACAAAGAGAGAAGGGAGGGAGGTCCATCAAGTTCTCATAACATCCCTTTGCTCCGATAAAATCCCTTCGCTCCGATAAAACAAAGAGAGAAGAGAGGAAGGTCCATCGAGTCCTCATAGCATCCCTTCGCTCCGACAAAACGCCATCAAGTCCTCATAGCATCCCTTCGCTCCGACAAAATAAAGAGAGAAGGGAGAGATGTCCATCAACTCCTCATAGCATCCATTCGCTTTGACAAAACAAAGATAGAAGGGAGGAAGGTCCATCAAGTTCTCATAACATCACTTTGCTCTGATAAAATCCCTTCGCTCCGATAAAACAAAGAGATAAGGGAGGTCCATCAAGTCCTCATATCATCCCTTTGCTCCAACAAAACAAAGAGAGATGGGAGGGAGGTCCATAAAGTCCTAATAGCATCCCTTCGCTCCGACAAAACAAAGAGAGAAGGGAGAGAGGTCCATCAAGTGCTCATAACATCCCTTCCTTCCGACAAAACAAAGAGAGAAGGGAGGGAGGTCCATAAAGTCCTCATAGAATCTCTTCACTCTGGCAAAACAACGAGAGAAGGGAGGGAGGTTCATCAAGTCCTTCTTCAAATATCTATTGTTCAAGCGTGGAGTTGTTGAATCACACCTCTAGCTTGAGGGGAGTGTTAGAGTATGAGTCAATATATTGATCTTAGTATATTGGGTCATATGTTGGGTTTATCTTTTATTTGTTAGTTTATCTTTTTACCTTATCTTTTGTTATTTTATCTTTTTATCTCTTTATATTTTCTATATAAATATTATTGAATCAATGAAATAAACAAGATTTCAATTCATAAATCTCTTCACCTAGTTCTTCAAATCACGAAGCCTTTGAAACTGCTTAACTTGAGAAACATCTGCGTTCATAAGAGCATAAAATCCACAAGTTCAACACACAAGCAACCTTGCAAGATTATCCAACAATAGAACTTAAAAAGAAATTTCTTCATCTTCTTCCTTCTTCTCTAGCTCCTCATAAGCAACCTTCTTTAACCTATGGCTAAGAAATCACATCCATTCCTAGCCCGATTTTGTAAAATAAAATCGATTTTGTGAGAACCTATGATAATTTTTCTTTCAAAAATAACCAGATTTGAGAGACGAAGAGACGTGTAAACTAATTGCGGAGAAAAGAGATAGAGTTTGGGAATCAAGAGCAAGATCTCACTGGACGGAAAAAATCAATAGCAAACTACTATTAGAGTGCAAATGGTATAAAATAGCTAATCAAATTAATCAATCTCATATTTTCAAACAATCAACAATTGTTGTATTACTAATTCTTATATTTGTAATATGAACAATTAAAGTTGGAACTTGCAATAGTAGCACTCATAGCTTAGGTAGAGGTTAGGAGGTTATAATGTGTTACTACATTTGCCATATTTGATTATCATGTGATGTTAGCTAAAAGTTGCCACTTAGTTAAACAAACTAAGTTAGGTAGCTTAGATAACAACTATGATGATTAAGTATTAGGTTAATGTATGTTTACATGTTATAATTATAGGTAGATGTAAGTAGGAGTTTTGGGTTGGTTTATGTGGTTTTGCTATGTGTATCCAATTGAAAGAGCATTGGGATGGTTGTTGATCCAATCTCTTCGAGGCCCAATCCAGTGCTCCGGATCCACTAAAGCTTGAAGTGTCGGCTTGACAGCGTATGCTTGTGTGGGGTATAAAAGCCTTCTTATGTTAGAGGGTAAAAACCCTAAGTTGGACGGAACTGATGAGCAGCTCTCTCCTCCGTTAGGGTTTGTCCAAATGAAAGAGAGGAAGTGTGAAAGAGAGTTCGAGATGGTGTTCAGATCTTCCACAACTCGTTAGAAACGAGAGGAATCTTTGAAGAACTTCTGAAACGAAGAAATCTTGCTTTGAGAACTAATATCTCCGAGGAGATTCACCACCATCTCGTTGGCTTCTAGTAAAGCAAAGATATCTATCTCAGATCTTTAGCAGGGTGCCTTTGAGGGGGCTTTTCAATCTTCTCAAATTCTCTTCCGTCTATTTGTCTTTGTAACCTTTGCTAGCCTGAGTGCTCTTGTAAGTTCCTTGTCCGATTTTTGTATTGTACGTAAAGATCATTTGGAAACTTAGTGGAAATTTGGGATCAGATCTCCCCTCTTGAGGTCCCGTAGATATAGGGAGAAACCCTGACCTGCGTCATCAATTTGTTGTGTGAATCTTGTGTATGGTTGAGTGGATTCTACGACTTGTGATGTGTGAAACCTTAGGATATAGTTTTACAACAATACACAATCATCAACCAAATAAAAGAAACATAAATAAGGCAAATAAGATGCATAAACATGAAGGGACCTTGGGAAAGAAAAAAACACATTAAAAATGTATAAAGTCCAAGTGTGCTACGACTCTAGGAACTCGACAACAGTGGTGGCAGCCACACAGAAAAACACGCCAAAGACTACGTGTCCTGACCCCATCAAGCATCTTCGACGATGGAAAGGGAAAGATAAGAGAATAAAGAGAGAGCAGATTTGCCCGCGGTCGGGCCACCTTGAAAACTCCACCTTGATTATAAAGATGTACAGGTGTTGATGATGGAAGACTTAAACACAAATGAAGTAGTTTGATACACTAACAATTTATTGATTATATATCAAGTTTCTTGGTTTGGTTTGGTGATTTGTATTGAATAAGTGCAGGTTTTGCAAGACACTTCAAAGGACCTTGGAAGACCTTGAAAGACAAGAAGTTTTAAAAAAACGGAGGCCTTGAATGAATTCCAAGGGAACAAAGAAGTCAAGGCCGCACGCTAAAGGAATTCAAATTACTAAGAAGATCTTCTAGGAGAGATTTCCTCAACAAGAAGATATGATCAAGCAAAGATCTCAAACCGGCCAATAAAGATGTTACAAAGATCCTCAACCGAAAAGTACGAAGATTCTCTCCTCTGGATTTTGATATTGTTACAAAAAATAGGAGAAGATTAAGGAGCGAGAAATCGACGTGTTCTCAAGAGATGAAGATCCACAACGTCTATCTCATCTCAATCAAGAAGCGATCTTCATGGAGAAGAAGAATGATCTTCAAATGGTCATCTTTCCAACGGCTAGAAGACCTCTCCATAGAAGGCTATAAATGAAGATGGCGATTGAAGAACAAGGACACAAGCTTACACGGAAACATCAATAGTCTTCAAGCAATCAAAAACATCTTCATTCTATCAAATAGTTTTTCTTTCTCTCTTTCTCTAAAAAGCTTTATCCCCTAGAGAGAGATAAAACTTGAGAGCTCCATTGGTATATCTAAAGAGTATTATACTTGAGTGTGTGTTACTCTGCGAAGTAACTAGGCTATTAAAGCAAGGTGAAGAGTTGGAGCTAGATCGTAGCATTGGCTACAATGAGAGAAGAAAGGGATTTCTTCTAGTTTGTATCTAGGACTCTTTGAAGCTGATAATAGATAGTTAGATCCTAAGGCTATACCCTGGGACGGAGAGTAGGCTATTTAAAGCCGAACTTCGTAAACATATCCTCGTGTCGATCTTTTATATTCCGCATTATATCTTGCTTTATTGTGACTAACTTTATTTTGCAGGAGTACAAAGTCAAGGCCTTTGAAAGTTGTTTCAAAGCCCTTGAAATCAAAGTATCACAAAGAGCTCAAATCGACATCAAGGCCCTTGAAATTGGTTTCAAGGCTTTGAAACAAATTTCAAGGTATTGCTTTAAATCAAGCGCTTCTTGGGAAGGATTACAACTCAGGAGAAACACTGGAAGGACAGAAGTTCGAGAAGACGGAGTTTGACTGAGACACATCTCGGTTGCTGTCATAACACCTTGACCGAGATGATTCTTGAGCAACCGAGGCGACTAGGGCTGACAAAAATCCACCTCGGTCCAGACACCTCGGTCAAGTCGGGGCCACCTCGACCGAGAAATGACAGCAGAATCGGCGAGGAGTATAAAAGGCCAAAGAAATTTCTGACTTCCCTCCCAAAAACTCCCCTCGACCGTGGCACTCTTCTATCTCATTTTCTTCGTTTCTTGATCGTTTTCTACGATTTTTGCTCCGATCTTGCAAGGAAAGGATAGAGGATCAGATTGCAAGCAAGAAACTGCAACAAAAAAGCCTCAAATCTGCGTATTTTTGGGTAAACCATTCGAAAACCCTAACTCTTCTATTTTCACCAATTTCATAGATTAGTGGCTTTGGTTGCCATAGATTTGTGTTGGAAAAGGTATAAGTACCCCATAGGAACAATTGGTAGTGATATTGGGGGAAAAGAACTAGAGATCAGAGAGTTGGAATCGAACATTGTTTCGCCTTGCTCCAGCCGACCAGTGCCTCGGCCGAGGTGTTCTTCAGCCCTGTCAGAGCAACCGAGGTGCCTTGTCAGCAGAACCATGACTTCCCATTCTGATCGCCAGCTTGTTCTGAGGGATGCTCCCAGTAGTTCCTCACCTTTTTCTGCTTCTAGACCTTCCATTCCGGTGATTCACGAGCGTCACCAGACAGACTTTGACCGTATATGCGCGCCCTGTGATTGCGCCGCGTTTCTTGGATGTAGCTGTATTCGATTGCTTCCACGTAGGAGAGGATCTGCGGAGGATGATTTCTATGGTAGGGCTGAAGAGTTTTATGGAGATTAGAGCTCCAGCCTACCTCGAGCCCACCCTAGAGTTTGTGAGTTCTGTTACTCACCTGCCTGAGAGGAAAGCCCTCAAGTACCGGTTGCTGAACCGGAACTACATCGTTCCCATGGACCATTTTAGAGATATTTTTGGCTTCCCGACCCCTACAGTTCCCGACTTTCCTTCTCGAGCCGTAGCTCGACAGTTTTGGGGACAAATTGCTCATGTGGTGGAGCATGCTGATAGATGGAGACTTGAAGACTCCAGGGAGCGCATTATATTCCACCTAGCTTTCCGTCTAGCCCACCGCATCTTTAGTGAGACCCTTCTGGCGCGTATTGAGACTCCCCAGAAGGTTAGGCAGGGGGAGCTTTTGAGTCTTTTCTGTATGGTGACTGGGGGAGTGCCTGATTTTGGGGCCATGTTAGCTGAGGATCTGCATCGGATCAAGGCTAAGGGATAATGAGATATCTGTTGTGGAGGACTGGTGTCTCATATCGCTACAGTTATGGATCTCGACCTGAGTGTTTGTACGTTGGTGGCGGCTGCAAAGCTGCTTGGACTTCAGGAGATGATCACGAGGAGGATTCTGGTTCCTCGTGGACTCACTACACCGTACGTGGCGATGCCTTGGGAGCAGAGTACCCCTCAGGGTATCATGTGGTCGGTTCAGTTCTTAGTCTTCGATCCTCAGTATTGGTCTACCGCTTGGATACCCTACATAGAGGATGCTAGAGACGCTGTAACAGCTCAGGTAGAGGAGGAGGCTGAGGATGATGATGGCGGTGCTGCCATGAAGACAAGGACAAATACAGCTGGCCCCAGTGTGCCAGTTGTCGACTTAGACGACGAGGCGACAGAGGAGGAGGCAGCTGCAGCACCATCGCGTCCTTCTAGGCACAGAGTCCGTAGACAGAGGGATCCCATAGCTCATCGACGGATTGACGAGCTGACGGACCAGATGATCGACTCTTACGCCACCTTGTCCTTAAAGATGATGGAGATGAGGGAGAGCCAGCACTACCAGCGTCGGATGATGGAGATACAGTTCCAGCACACCATGGGCTATCCGTTTGACCCATCTCAGTATCCCTTTGTCCCGTATCCACCACCACCACCAACAGATCAGGATTAGAGCTAGCAGGGATTTCTTTTCTTTATTTATTATGCAGCTCAACTTATGTCCGGTGAGTATTCTGTTTTTAGACTTACTTTGACCCATTGGGACAATGTGTCCCAAGTATGGGGTATTTGGATGTATCTTACTTGACATTATGTGTATGACTTGTATGACTTGTTATTTATGATCTTTCTTATGCTCTATATACTTGTATGAGACTACATGCATGCATACAGGTTAGTTGATTGACAAAAACGTCAAAAACTGGTTGAGAAAAAAGTTTTATGACCTCGACCGGGATGATTCTTGCCAAACGAGGTCAAGTACCTCGGTTGACTTAGAACATCTCGACCGAGGCGGTTTAACAGAAAGAGTTTTTGAAACGATTTTTGTGCTTCTTTTCTGGATATGACCTCAGTGATGATTTTGTTTGCAGATTGGTTTTGAAATCTTTATATGTTTGAAAGGTTTTATGATATGTTTAAGTTGCTAAATGTTTTGTTTGAAATTTTTGGCATGTTTAATACTTTATTTTTATCAAAATTATGTTGAATTTGAAGGTTGACACCACATGATGAGTTTTATCACTTTCTTCCTGAGATGATTAAGACAATTCATTCTCTTCTCTCCTTCTTCTGATCATGCTTAACCCCTCATATATATATATATATATATATATATATATATATATATATATATATATATATTTGCCTCCCTTTACCTATCCGGAAATTTGGAAGCAAGCAAGTGAAAAGGAAGTGAAAGAAAAGTTGAGATGTTGGCTGGAAGTTTAGAAAGAAACAAATAGGTTTGGAGAAGTCAATCATGATGATGAGTAACTCGGCACCATTCACATAGCCGTATGTTTCTGTCTTGCTAAAGTCGGATTGAGCGATATTCCTAATGGGTCATGGTATGTGCATCAAGGGTTTGAGGCATCTCGAGAAATTGATGATAGCTGATTTCCTAGGCTTCGGTTATTGTGCACCTCTGTCCATGCATCCCAAAAAGTAAAAAGTAAAATAAGCAAAGCTTATTGGTGGAAGATGTTGAAGCTCAAAGCAAGTGAAGTGAAGATCCTTTTCCCGGATTCTAGCATCACATTCCCTATATACATCCCACGTCACACGCTTCTTGACCTCTTTTGAAAGTCCTTGAGACCTCGAGCTTGTTGATTGACTTGGTGGTTTAAACTGGATTATACATGATTAATTTCGATAATTATGATTTATTATGCATTCTATGATTTTATGCAAAGATGAACAACTTTCTTATATTAATAAAATGTTTTGATCATATTTTGATTTTAAATACCATGAAGCATTCTCTTAGAGTGATCTATGAGCGGAGCACACCGCAAAATATTTTGAAATACTTTTCATTGATCTTTATGACTTATAATCCATTCTATCTTGTGCTTAAGATTTGGAACTTGCTTGGGGACAAGCAAGGGACAAGTATGGGGTATTTTGATAGCATGTATTATAGTCTATATTTTGGGACTTGTTTAGACGTTTTATCTTCAATAATCTGCATGTTTGAATGTATATTATGTGATTATATTGTCCTTTCATCTACCTTTACGGGAATCGAGGTCTACACCAAGTTTCGTTGTAATCGTAGGTAAAATGGCACGTTTTGGATCGAAATGGAGCTAAGGAGCAAATGAGTCATAGGAGCTACATTCTGGAGCTTAAAAGAGAACTCAGGAAGCAAGGAATTAATGAAGAAGATTTACTTTGGACCATATTTGAGAGATTTCACATTCAGTTGAGATTCACCTCACCTCGGTCAGCTACAGTGTCACCTCGACCGAGGTGATCTTGAGGAGCGTCCCGACTGAGGCGAACACCCTGGCGCGGCGAGATATATTTTATTTGGCTGAGATCTTTTATTTTTGGAAGGAAGATATCTTATATTTTTGGGCTGGATTTTTGGAAGGAAGATCATATATTTAGGAGATCTATTTCAGAGATATGGATATATGTATAGGAAATTATCTTTTTATGATATTATTATCTTTGGAAGATATTTCTCCCATATAAAGGGTTGAATTTTCCACAATTCAGCCATCCTTTTTTACCATCTTTGGTTCATTGAAGAAGCTACAGTTAGAAGGATTTTTGGAAGTTGGAAGGAAGTTTGAAGATTGAAGGAAGGAAGTTCATAGCTTTGTGATAGCTTTTGAGGGGATTTGTAAGATTTTTTTAGATTCCCTTTGGTTTTATTGTCTTATTAGATTTGTGATCCAAGGAACGCTGATTTGTTTGACATTTGATTCAGTTATTGAAGCCTTGTTCTTAAGGTTTTGTGTTCAAATATTCATTCCCTTCTCATATATTTGATTATTGCTTTCATGATGATGAGTGGCTAATTTCCTTGTGCGATTCTAGGGTGATTGGCTGAAAGTTATAGGAAAGACGATGATAGAATGATCTTAATCCCAGTAGGACCCTGAAAGCTCGAGTCTTTAACGTTAAACCTAGAACATCTCGTTCAGTCGACGAACATCTCGGCCGGGGTGGAACTTGACTGACCGAGGTGATCTTTTCTGATCCGAAACTGAGAGTTAACCCTGGTTCAATGCAAGCCTAGGAGGAGACTTACCCGGTGATTCCTTTGTTTGTTTACCCAAGATCATATGTATAGGTAATAAAGGTTTATCCTTTATTGGGGTTTGAGTGTGCCTTCATCCCATCTTTGTGAGTTAGCCTGAGACTTATCCGGTAAAGGTTGATTCTATTCCCTTAGTTGGTGTGTTGGTTTGAGATTATAATTCCTTTCCTTAGTACCTTGAGACTTACCCGGTAATAGAAACTTTGGGTTGGGATTGTGAGTAGTGAGACTTACCCGGTGATCTATTCCACTTTGGAAACACCTTCCCTTTGCAAAATCTCAGCTTTGTCCGCTTATCTTGAGATCTTGTGTTGGAACCACAACTAGATGCTTTAATCCCTAGAATTTGCATATTTCCTTTAATTGACCTTATTATCATCTTTTGATTGCTTTAATCGCTTTTGTGGTTATTAGTTGCATAGACGACCTATACTTGCTTTGTTTCACCTAAGTCCCTGAGATCGACACCCCGGAATTCTTGCTTTTTACTATAATGGATCCGTACACTGCGGGTTCGCATCCTTGTTTTAAGCATATTTTTTGGGATATAAATTTAAAGCTTGCACACCGTTTGGAGCGAACAATGAGCATATCATTCCAAAGGACTTGAAGGAAGGAGATCAAGTTCTTCTATTCAACTCAAGGCTTCGACTCTTTCCAAGTAAGGTTGAATCCCGTTGGACAGGACCTTACGTAATTAAACATGTTTTCCCCATGGTGCAGTTGAAGTATGGGGTGAACAAAGCGGAAGTTTCAAGATAAATGGTCAACGGTTGAAGAAGTATATACCGGACGTTCCAGTTGAGGAGATAGCTCCTATCCTCCTCCATTGAACATCAAAACAAACAACGTCCACCTAAAGACGATAAATCAAGCGCTTCTTGGGAGGCAACCCATGGTAGTATACTTCTTTCCCTTTCTTTTCATCTTAGAGTAGTTTAGTTTAGTTATTTGCTTTCTTTAGGTTTTTTTTGTTTGTTCCTCAATACTCTCTTGGTTTGTTTGTGTCAAAAATCGCAGGAACTAGGTTCAACTTTGGGGAATCAATGAAGAAAAGGGGACATAAAATGGTTCAAATGCAATCTTCAAGGAAAAGAAGGAAGATAATCGACCTACAAAGACTAAATCGAACAATTCAGGAACAGAACAAGACGATTTTTGGCAACAGGAGGAAAAATCGTCCCAAAAATCATCCCCCTAAAAAAATCGTCCGATTTTTAGTATTGAGCTGAGAAAGTGAAGAAAAATTGGGCCGACTAATAAATCGACCCGTTAAATCGGACGATTTTCTTTGAAAATCATCTGGCCTATATAAAGTCTTCTCCACTCGATTCCTTCATTCCATACTTCCACCATTCTCGATTTCCCTTCGTTCTAAAGAGCCGAAAATCGCCTACCCTCCCATCTCCCAAATTCTTAATCGTTTTGAACGATTCTTGAGCCTAAACTAAAGCACTTTCAACAAGGAACAAGGATCTAGCAACAAAAAGCTCGGCAAACTGCTCATTCGTCCGGAATTCAGGTTTTTCAATTCGAAACCTAAGTTTTTCGTTCGATTTCAATTATTGCATTGAAGTTGTTGTATTGCTGAGATTGATAGAGAAATCTGCTTAGAAATACCTCTAGGAGACTGTGTGAGGTGTTGGTTTGATCAAAGCTTTACAAAATTGTGAGTTGTGTTGAAATCAATAGAAAAATCGACCCTACCCCGAAAAATCGTCCGATTTTTGTGAAGAACATGGCAATTTTCTTGTGCAGAATGGAGACTTTGAAGAGAATCACTAGGAATGCGGGGAAGAAGAAGGGATCTTCTTCCAAAGCACCTCCCCCACCACCACCACCACCCTCCCAAGCTAAACCAAACTTCCTCCTCCCCTTTCCAAACACAAAAAGAGATACGAACGTCTCTTAGACCGTCCATTTACCCCTCCTCGATACATTGTCCTAGATGACTTAGATGCTCTGTTTGTTAGAGAGGATGTGGATATGATGCTAGATAGAGTGGGACTGAGTCAGTTTGCACTGATTAGGGAGGATGCCTACACCGAGATCACTCTAGAGTTCTTGAGTACATTTGAGCATGATCTTAGAGAGAGGACAATCACCTTCCGTCTCATGAACCAAAACCATGGTATGTCCATTGATGATTTTGGAGATTTATTTGGCTTTCTCTATTCTTCTGTAGGCACATTCGCAAGAGTGGTGAGTGCTAGTGCTTTTTGGGAAAGCATTTCAGTTGGAGAATATGGAGGAGATAAGTGGAGACCCGGGAACTCCAAGGAGGCAAGTATGTACAACCTTTCCTTTAAGGTAGTTCATAGGATCCTTAGTGATAGTTTGTTTGAACGGACAGAGACTCCACATAAGCTCAAGGCAGATGAGCTCTTCTTACTCTATTGTATGACTAGTAGTACTATCCCCGACATCACCTCCATGCTTGTTGACTATCTTGGGAAGATAGCCAACAAGGTGAAGGGTGACCTAGGTGTTGGAAGCCTTGTCACTCACGTGGCGAAGGCATTAGAGCTAGACTTTTCAGATTGCACCTTCGTTGAGAGTGCCCAACCTCTAGGTTCACAGAGATTGGTTGCGCGACAGGTTTTGATTCCTCGAGGTAGAGGAACTTTGCATGTGCCCATGCCATGGGCAAAGGATCCATCCAAGAAGCCGGCTGAGATAGTGTGGAAGTCCGAATACACTATTCAGAATAGGAGGAACTGGAAGGAGACTTTTATACTTATGCTTGAGGAGGTAGCCCCTCCATCTGGTTATTATGATGATGCAGGTGACACAGAGGAAGAGGAGGACCACGAGGATAGAGCATACCAGGGAAACATGCTATAGTTTGAGAGTGATACCTATAGTGGACATGCTACGGATGCCATGGATAACGATACTCACGGTGTTGGACCTAGCCGGACTAGTCGAGGTACTGAGGAGACGGAGGATGAGATGCAGCCACCCCGTCATTCTTTTGCACATACTCCTAGCCACGGTCATGGACATGGGCACGAACATAGGCTCCACCAACAGATTGGAGCATTGGTTTCTAGCTTTCAAGGACTCCATGTAGATTATAAGACCCTCCACACCGACTACGCCACCCTGAACACTTAGTTCACGGCGTACCGCCAAGAGACGGATGCTAGACATTCCTCTTATGATGGCCAGATGAGGGACATGTACTATCATGAGTTTGGCCACTTCTATGATCCCAGCGCATCGAGATATCCATATCCACCACCACCACCGCCACCGACTGAGGATTGAGTTTCCACTCCATTTTACATTGTAAGTATTTTTCTCCATCTTATGCTTGATTTTTCACATTGGGGACAATGTGAAGGTTAAGTATGGGCTGGGGGTACTTACAATCTCTTTTACCTTTTTCTCACTTTATGTACTTTGTGTCGCACTTGATGAATTGGTTTGTAATAACTCTTGCACTATTTGCTTTCCACTATGACATTCGCATTTGCATGCTTTCATTCGAAATTTGTGAGTTTTTCAAAATATTTTGTGCTTCTTATGATCGAAAGGACCTCTATGATGGGAATTGTGATGTGGAAAAGGCAAAAAGATGACTTAGTATGTTGAGATATTAATTATAACATGAATGAGCTTGTTTTTCTTACTTGAATGCATGAATAGTTCATATGATCTTGATGTCTTGATAAGAGAATGAAATAATGATCGAAGCTATATTATAAGTTCTTTTGCATCATATAGGAATGACCAAGGCAATTCACTTCTCTAGTTCATATCTTGTTCATGCTAGCTCCTCAATGAAATATATGACCTCCTTTTCACCATCCGGGAATTAGGATAAGTAGTTGTAAAAGGCATGCTTGATGTGGGAGGGCCAATATGAAGGTGTTAAGTGAAAGTTTAGCAAATTATAGCTTTGGGGACGTTGAACATGAGGATGAGTAACTCGGCGCCATTCACGTAGCCGGGTGTTTGTGTCTTGCCAAAGTCCGATTGAACGACAAGTCTTAACGGGATATGGTATGTGCATTAAGGGTTTGAGGCATCTCGGAAATTGAGAAATGCCGATCTCCTAGGCTTCGGTTATTGTGCACCGCTGTCCATACTCTCAAAAAGTAAAGTACAAAGAAAGCAAAAATTTTACATGCAAAGCATGTGTGGTGAAGTTTGGTTCTTGAAAGTATTGTGTTGTTCCTCTTCCCCGGATTATCATAACATTCCCTTAAAAGATTTCCCACCCTTGACAGGTTTCTTAGACATTTTTCTTTGATTGGAAGACCTTGAGACCTTTATGTACATGTTAAGACTTCATGGCTGAGATTTGTTTGACTTTGATTGTCTTTACATCTTTATCATGTCCTTTATTTGTGTCTCTGAGAAGGAAAAGATAGTTAGTTTAGATTGTGATTATTATTGATACATGCTTTGTCTTCCTATGTCTTGAAACATCACTTTGAGGGTGATCCAATAAGAAGAAGCACTTCCAAAATAAAAGGTTTTTGAGTTTTTCATATACATAATCCATGACATCTTGTAATCTAGATTTGAATCTTGCTTGGGGACAAGCAAGGGACAAGTATGGGGTATTTTGATGACATGAATTATATACCATTATAATCATGCATATTGCAGAGGTTTACCTCAATTTACCTTGCATTTGGAGAGAATTTGTGTACCTTTTAGGCTTATTCATTTATATTCCAAAAATAGAGGTCTACACGAGTTTTGGTTGAATTATAGGTGAATTCAATGGATTTGAAAGCAAAAGTGGAGCAAGGAGCATCTAAGGCTAATAAGGGAGCTTAAGGAGTCTTAGAGGAGTCACAAAGAGCAAAGGAAGTATATAAAAGAGTCACCAAAGGGAGGAAGGAAACAAGCCAAGAGACGAGCATTCTCTGTTGAAGAAAATCGTGTCATTCACTCTATAAATTGGACGATTTTCCTCTTATAAAATCGAACGGTTTTTATCTTTGTTTCGACAACACGATTTTTACAACTTTCGGCTAAAGAAATATCACGACCCAAAGCCCATCACTTGTGGGCTTGAGACGTGTTTTGCCATGCGGCCCATTAGCAAGGAAGTATACATTGGAACCCTAGGAAATAAAATCGAGGGTTCGCAGCGGGAAAGATTTACACGATTTTGACAGATTGAAGATTCTTGGAGAGGAGATTGAAGGAAAGTGCCAAGAAGTCAATCTACACCATTGTTGTGAGATCTTTTGTTTCCCTTCCAATTCTTGTGATTTGTGAACACATTATTGAGTGTTTTTAGAGATTCTTTGATAGGTTTTGAGTTTTGATTAAAGATTCAGAGATTATTTTGTTTTTATTCAAAGTTCGGCATTTAATTGATTTTAGTCATTCAATCTTGATTTTGATTTGGTTAGGAAAATGGTTGGCTAAAAACCTTGTGATTCTGGGGAGAATAGTTGATGATTGAGGCTTAGATGATGATAGACTGAACTCATTTAACCATTTGGACCCTGAGAGTTGAGATTTAACTTTGTGACAACAGGAAAATCGACCTGTTCTATAGGAAATCGTCCGATTTATTCAAGAATAGCACGATTCATTTCCCTGACGATCTTTAATTGATTTATTCTTTAACCAAAGTTAATCCTTTCCTAAATTCCAACCTTGCTTAACCTTTTTAACCTCTATTTAAGTGTGTGAAGAGACTTCATCATTGATTCTGTAATAGTTATGATTTCTGAATTCTAATTAATGTTGATTAACTTAATCAGTGATAGTAATTGACATATAACTCGCGAAGATTGCGTAAGTGTTGAGTATAAGTCCCACCGTTATGTTTCTGGCGTAATTTTGGGCTTATGGTGAAATTTTCACTTTTCCCCCCGGGTAATTATTTTTACCCTCCGGTATTATTTGGAGCATTTGGGAGCTCCAATTAATAAAAATGCAGTTGAGAGAAATGATCAGGACATTGGACATGTCCTAGATATGAAATAACATGGAAAGGCAAAACGGCCAAAAGAGTCGCTATTTCGTTTCTTAACGGCTAAGAAAGACGGCTTAGGAATACACGTTTTCCGTGTGGAATAATTATCCCTACAATATTCAAGATCTATTATTCCAATTTCGAGAAGTTTGGAGAAGGGGGTTCGACCCGCCATTGGATCGATAAAAGGATAATTATCGAGTTCACTATAAATAGCGGAAAATCGTTTATTAATTCATTTCCTTTCACGTTTCCTCGTAAATGCTCTGATTTCTCTCAAACTTCAAACTCAGATCTACTCTCCGTTTCTAATCCGATTTCAATTCCGTTTGAGTTTTTGGATTCCTCTCTTCATTCTCTTCATATCGGTACCGGGTTTCTGCATTTCCGAGCAGATGAAGACCTGGTCGAGCATATATGTCACCAGGACATTTCCGTCGCTCAGATTCCGGTGAATTTGATGTTGTACATGCGTAGTGTTCGCCACTTAGCGTGCGTGCAATCAAGCTTTAAATTTATAAAACTAGAATAAAAGCAAGCGAACCCGCAGTGTACGGATCGACGTAGATTAGCAAGTATTCCAGAGTATCGAACACAGGGATTTGGGTGGGAACAAATTCGATTTCAGATTATCAAGCGAGTAAGTATGAGAGTTTTGCAAATATTGGAAAACAACAACCCTAAAGATCTAAGTATCCAGCTGTGGCGATCGATTCAAGATATACTTAATGATATAAAGACAGAGTTGAGATATGCAAAGGTATACTAATGTAAGGTAATCGTACGGTGAAGTTCCAAAAACCTTATGTAACTCACCTACAAGGCACTCTCTATACAGGTTGTTGAGGCTCAATATAGAAAGATTCTAAAGGTGAGAATTAGTATGAAATATCCAAACTTGTAACCCAAGGATCAAGACTAACTTAACCGATTGAGGTTGTGACACTCACAATCGAGGTAGAGGTTGTTGAGGCTTCACTACCACCTAGAAAAGACAAGTCTAAACTAAGCCAAAGCAAATCTTTAACTTTGAATTAAAGTAAAAGCAGGTTCGTAAACTTGAGGGAAATTACGGTTGGATCTTGAGATTTCACGGTCGTGGAACTCAAGAACAGCCCGTAATTTAGGGTTCGTCGACAATTCACTCGAACTCTCAGGGTCTAATCTATTTGCGATCGATCTATCATCATCTAAGCCACAACTATCAACCCTTCACCTTAGAATTGTTAAGGGTTTTTAGCCAATAACAGTCATGTTGATATCAATTCAAGATTTAAAAGATAGAAAGATGAAAACTTCCGAAAACTTTCAATAAACTCCAAACCAATCTCAAAGTCACAATCAAGAACAAATATCGTCACAAGATCCTTAATAGAACAAACAAACACAATCTTAGGAAAGAAGGAAGAACGGGATGTCAATCCGTCTTCTAAATCAAACCTAAACAAGAAGAGAAGTCTTCTTGCAAGAAACCTTCCGAATCTTCCGTCAATCCGGAAAATATGGAAATCCCCACAATAATCTCCACCAAGTGCGAGATTAGGGCAATTCCAAGCACAAACTTTGATCTCCAACAAGATCTCCAAATGCTTCTCAACGAGGGTAAGCGGTGATTAGCGGGCGTAAGCGAAGATGCGGTCTTCGCGAGAATTAACCTCAAACGAGGTAGCGAGCGTTTTGCTTCTATAACGGCGGTGCCGAAATCTCTCTTCGTCCGCCTTTTTATAGGGCAAGATGAAATATCGGCCCGGCCCAATCTTCAAAAGATCGTGGCTTCAAAGTGTGGCGAAAAAGATTCGCCAAGATCACGGTCGTGGATGTTTCCACGACCGTAATTTAGAGCGTGGATTAGGTCACGGTTTGCACCATATATTCCACAACTGTAATAGTTACTGGAATGCATCACGCTTCTCTTTGCAGGATCCACGGCCGTGGAACTGAACGTGGTTTGTAATACGGCCGTATTTTAGAGCGTGTTTAGGGCAATAACGTGATTCTTCCCTAGCCTCGTGCATTCCTCAAGTAAAACTCCAATTTGCTCCTTAAGATGCCCTTGATCCATGGACATCTCAATTCAACTCTTCTTTGCTCGATTCCGTTCGAAAATAGCTCTTAAGTACCTATAATCAACATAGAACTAGTGTAGACATCCATATCGATAATATAGGAAAACTAGCTCACTTATGTAACAATGTTCAATCAAAGACTATCAATATGAATCAAATACGTTTAGAAAACGTGCCTAAAATATCACAATATTTCATGCTAACAAATAACCCCATACTTGCAACTTGCTTGTCCCTAAGCAAGGTCTCTCAAAAGCTTTTTAAAAACAAGAGTTAGGATGAAATATGTGTACCTTCTTTTGGATGAATGTGCCTTCTAAGGAATATATCATTCTCAAACCTTGCTTCAATCGTTTATCAAACTTTCACACACTCAATCGAAGAGTAAAAAGCAAAGAGAACTCATGAATAAATCAAACTTCTATACAAGCATCATAACCTTCAAACATTATCAAAATCAATCACAAGAAACTTCAATTTAGATCACAAAGTCATATAACATTCTTTTGATCTTAAGGACTTTCAAAGAAAAAGGTCTAGAATGTGGAAGGGAAGGAAACCTTTTAGGGAATGTGGTGCGTGAATCCGGGAAAGTGGACAACTACCTTCTTCTTCTTTTGCGGTTTCCGCAACACTTCACTTAGAGCTTCGCTCTCTTCCTTTCATTTTTCGACTTTAGTTTTGGAGTTATGGATAGAGGTGCACAAAAACCGAAGCCTAGGAGATTGGCGTTTCTCAATTTTTCATGAGATGCCTCAAACCCTTGATGCACATACCATAATCCGTTAGGAATATCGCTCAATTCGACTTTGGCAAGACACAAACACCCGGCTATGTGAATGGTGCCGAGTTACTCATCGTCATGATTGACTTCCCCAAACCTACAACTTCTTTCTATTCATTTGATTGCAAATAATTGCTCTCATGGCCCTCCCACATCAAACATGCCTTTTTCATTCACTTCTCCAAAATTCCCGGATAGGTAAAGGAGGTCTATATTTCAATGAGGAGCTAAAATGATCAAAGGAAAGAAGAAAGAAAGTATCGAATTGCCTTAATCATCTCAACAAGAAGTATAGGAACTTATAACGTGATTTCAACTTCAATTTCTTAGCATGATTTAGGTAACATAATCACATTATGAAACTTGCAAAAGAGGTATAATTCATTCATTCAAAATCTTTTCAATTCACAATTCTTTTAAACATACAATTGTTATCAAACTCCATTCACAAGTAATGATTATCATGGAAATCATCTCAATTTATTAGAAGCACAAAATTTTCAAAATTTTTCAATTTTTATGGGGTTTTCAAGTTATTTTTCATGCAATGCGATAAGGAAACGTGCAACACATAATGAACATGCAATGATAGTCTCAAATGAAAGCGAACATAGTAAGTAGAGTTATTACAAACTTTTAGTACATCCCACCCCATACTTAGGACGAACATTGTCCCTAATGTTCATAAGAAAGAAAGAAAAGAAAGAAAAGAAAAAGAAAACTTACAAAGTGGTGGTGGAATGTCTAAAGCGAACGGTTATGCATCAAATCACTGCGGTGGCGGCGGAGGCGGGAACGGAGAGAAGCTGGAGTCGTAGGG
Organism: Fagopyrum esculentum; assembly: GCA_033239045.1. Taxonomy (NCBI): domain Eukaryota; kingdom Viridiplantae; phylum Streptophyta; class Magnoliopsida; order Caryophyllales; family Polygonaceae; genus Fagopyrum; species Fagopyrum esculentum. The sequence goes on from BSUD01000005.1 coordinate 63,127,209, forward strand.
CCGCCCAAACTGCTGGCGGTAGACGTCCCTCATCATGTGATCAAGATCGTCTAGGCGTCCGTCTCTAGCATCGGCTCGGATCTCCAATGCTCCAACTCTCTCTGAAAGTCCGGTAGCCCAATCCGGCATCTGCTCGTACCATCCCGGGGCCTGACTGAACCATGCTGGGGCGTCGGATGGTGCTGGTACTGGTGGTGGTGGTGCTGGCTGCTCTGTGGACCAAGGAGGGGGAATACCATACCATGTGGGAGGTGTGGTCATCCACGTGGGCCTCTCACTCACGCTAGCGCGGCGAGATGACGAGCCTGAGGCTCTAGCTGGACGTGGAGAGCGCCTAGGTACATCTGGGGCCGCCTCCGGCTGGTCCGGAAACGTGCCAAACTCCTGCTCCGCTCCTCCTCCACTCTCGAACTGATCTCCCATATCCTCCTCCTCCAAACCCGGTGGTGGGACATAAGGGGGAGCTACTATCCTGTTCGCATGCATCGCAACGAACGTCTCCTTCCAATTGTAGCGTCCCGCCACAATGGAGTACTCCGGCAGCCACTCTATACCCCTGCCTGTCCTACTCTCCCAAGGCATGCCCGCATAAGGCGGACCTCTATGTGTGGGGAAAATGAGACCCCTAACCATGAAAGCATGTAACCCTAAAGGAACGGCCGGTATGCGGGTGCAAGCAGAAAACTCCACACCAAAACTCCTAGCAATGTGGGTCACTATCCCACCATATCCGATGTTTCCCTTCGCCTTGTTCTTGAGCTTGCTCATAGTAGCAGTCAAGAGAGTAGCACAATCTGCACGGCGTCCATAAAGCATGCAATAGAGCAAGAATAGCTCATCCGTCTTTATCTTTTGGGGCGTCTCCGTCCTAGGAAAGAGACACTCCGAAAGAACCCGGTGAGCTATCTTCAAGGCTAAATGGTACATCAATTTAGCCTTGGTATCGGCGGGTTGCCAACGGTCCTCGTCGGCGTAAATCATCGCAATTTCCTTCCAAAAGTCCTTGGCGGAAACGCCACTCGGAAATCGACCATTAAAGGTCTCATGAAACCCAAAAATAGTCCCAAACTCAACGATACTCAAATGGTAGTCTCTTTCTATGAGACGGAAAGAGACGGTCCTATCTACGTGGCTGTGCTCGAAGGACGTCACAACCTCCCGGGTGATCTCCTCATAGGCGTCTTCTCGGATAGCCGAGAAGATAACTAATCCGGCTCTATCCAAGAGCCAAGTGAGGTCATCAACAATGTTAAGAGGATATAGATCCTCCAACAACAAATATCTAGGGCCAATCACTGGCCTCTTCGTGATCTTCTCGAAAGCAGCGAGATGATTCTCATGTATGGTCGGGATTCTAGGGTGAGGAGGTGAGGATGGAGGTGAAGGTGAGGATGGAGGTGAAGGAGATGAGGGTGGTGGTGCCCTAGAGGATGAGGAGGTGGAAGGATTTCCCTTTCTTTTCTTATTCTGGTTACCCTTCTTCTCTTTTATCCTTCCCGACACTCTTCTTACAAAATCCATTCTGCACAAAAATTACGGTCTGTTCGTCCAAATCCACGGCCGTAATTTACCCAGTGACCGTGGTTCGTCTCAGAATTTCACAAATCTCAGCAAATTCACAAGCAATCACCACAACAAGCAGTCCTAGTCTAATTCCTTCCAGTCTTAGTCAGTTCTTCCTAAAAATCTCTAACAAAAACAACCAAATCAGCAAGAATCAAGAAGGAAAAGAAAACCTCTTTTTCGAATTGAAAAATCCGAAATGCGCGTTTGTTGGTGAATTTCCGTTCGATTCGTCGCTTGGATCTTGTTTGTGGTTGAATTTGCTGCAGTTTGGGAAGAAGAATCGTTGAAAACGATTAGGAAACGAAGATTTGAGAGGGGTCGTGGGGTTTCGGCACTTAGGTCGTGGAAAGAGGGATTTTTGGGATGAATTTGTGAAGAATGTGGCTTATATAGTCGTAGTCAAAATTTTGAAAATCACGGTCTGTCGAGGTGTTCCACGGCCGTGGAAGTGTACGGAAATGTGGTTTTGGTGATTTTTCAAAAGCTTTTGGAAATTACGGGCACTGTAGCTATGACGCCCGTAATTTAGACCGTGGAAGTCTCTGTAAAGCTCCAAAGTCCAATTTTCGTAGCTTTTCTTCAACATTATCTTCCCTTTCTCCTTTTCCATTGATCCTACAACCAAAAACACGAACATACCGGAAGAAATCGAGGCAAAAACAAAGCGAAAACGTCTATACTAAGCTAAACTATGAATCGAAAACAATAACGAAAATGCAATACCTTGGGTTGCCTCCCAAGAAGCGCTTTGTTTAAGGTCTGTAGCTAGACCAATCTTGCACTTATTCGAGTGCGGTAGGCGCGAACTCTTCAGCTTGGAGTTCCGGCGTATACTTCTTGAGTCGTTGGCCGTTCACCTTAAAACTTCCGCTCGCTTCACCCCATACTTCAACTGCACCATGGGGGAAAATGCGCTTAATTAGAAAAGGTCCGGTCCAACGGGATTTAAGCTTACCTGGAAAGAGGCGAAGTCTTGAATTGAAGAGGAGAACTTGATCTCCTTCTTTGAAGTCCTTTGGAATGATATGCTTATCATGCCAACGCTTTGCTCTTTCCTTGTAGATCTTGGCGTTTTCATAGGCGTTCAAACGGAGTTCATCCAGCTTATTGATGTCTAGGAGACTCTTCTCTCCCGCTTCCTTCATGCCGAAATTCAGCCACTTGATAGCCCAAAACGCTTTGTGCTCCAGCTCCACCGGAAAGTGACAAGACTTCCCATACACAAGGTTGTATGGTATGGTTCCTATGGGGGTCTTGTACGCAGTCCGGTACACCCATAATGCATCGTCAAGCTTCAAGGACCAATCCTTCCTAGTCCTTGAAACTGTTTTCTCTAGAATTCCTTTGATCTCCCTATTTGAGATCTCAACTTGTCCACTCGTTTGTGGATGGTAAGGGGTAGCGACCTTGTGAGTAACCCCATACTTAGCTAGAAGAGCTTCAAAGCGACGGGCTATGAAGTGAGAACCTCCATCACTAATGATCGTCCTTGGTGTCCCGAATCGCTGAAAAATGGTCTTGTTAAAGAACTAAACCACCACCATGGCATCATTTGTGGGAGAGGCAATTGCTTCCACCCATCTAGAAACGTAGTCTACCGCCAGTAGTATGTATTGGTTTCCACAAGAGGATGGGAATGGTCCCATGAAATCAACTCCCCAAACGTCAAAAATCTCCACCTCTTGGATGATGTTGAGGGGCATCTCATTCCTCCTAGAGATATTGCCTGTTCTTTGACAAGCATCGCAGCAAGAAACAAAGGATTGCACATCTTTAAACAAAGTAGGCCAATAGAATCCAGATTGCAATACCTTTGCGCTAGTCTTGTTTGAACTAGCGTGTCCTCCACAAGGTAGTGAATGACAATGGCGGATGACACTTTGCATCTCATCTTCCGGCACACATCGCCAAATGATGCCATCCGGACCTCTCTTAAAGAGGAGAGGCTCGTTCCAATAGTATTCCCGGACGTCCTTAAAGAACTTCTTCCTTTGTGCGTAGGATAGTCCGGGCGGTATCTCCTGGCAAACCAAATAGTTAACAAAATCAGCAAACCATGGTTCGTTACCTTTGGAGATCATGTTGATGCACTCCTCTATGATGTGTAAGTGTTCGTCCGGAAAGGAGTCATCAATGGGTAAATGGTCGTCCTCTAGATGTGTTAGGCGACTCAAATGATCCGCAACAGAATTTGCCGAGACTTTCTTGTCGCGGATCTCAAGATCGAATTCTTGTAGGAGAAGAATCCATCTAATCAGCCTTGGCTTCGCATCTTTCTTTGCAAGGAGGTACCGGATCGCAGCATGATCCGTGTAGACAATCAGCTTTGCACCTACAAGATAAGAGCGAAACTTGTCAATAGCATAGACAATGGCTAAAAACTCTTTTTCGGTAGTGGCGTAGTTGAGCTGCGCTTCGTCTAGCGTCTTGCTGGCGTAGTATATGGCGTAGGTTCGCCCTTCCTTTCGTTGTCCAAGAACAGCTCCAATAGCTACGTCACTAGCATCACACATAATCTCAAAGGGGAGAGTCCAATCCGGAGGTTGGATAATAGGTGCTGAAATTAGAGCTTGCCGAATGGTGTTAAACGCATCCAAACATTCCTGCGAAAACTCAAAAACTGCATCCTTCATCAATAGATTAGTGAGAGGTTTTGATATCTTAGAAAATTCCTTAATGAAACGTCTATAAAATCCAGCATGTCCTAGGAAACTTCTTATCCCTTTCACCGAAATTGGGGGAGGAAGCTTCTCTATGGTCTCTATCTTAGCCTTGTCTACCTCTATCCCTCTACTAGAGACTAAGTGACCTAATACGATTCCTTCCTTAACCATGAATTGACACTTCTCCCAATTAAGGACTAGGTTAGTGTCTTCACACCTTTGTAAAACAAGAGAAAGGTTAGAAAGGCAATCGTTAAAAGAGGAACCGTATACGGAGAAGTCGTCCATGAAGACTTCCATGATTTCCTCTACATATTCGGAGAAGATGGCCATCATGCACCGTTGAAAGGTGGTTGGGGCGTTGCAAAGCCCGAACGGCATTCTCCTATAGGCGAACGTACCCCAAGGGCACGTGAATGTGGTCTTCTCTTGATCATCCGGATGTATCGGAATCTGAAAGAAACCACTATAACCGTCAAGGTAGCAAAAATGCGAATGTTGTGCTAACCTTTCAAGCATTTGATCAATGAATGGCAGTGGAAAGTGATCCTTCCGCGTTGCGTTGTTGATCTTGCGGTAGTCTATGCACATCCGCCATCCAGTCACGGTTCGGGTAGGAATGAGTTCGTTGTTCTTGTTGGTGATGACCGTCATTCCTCCCTTCTTCGGAACTACTTGAACTGGACTCACCCACTTACTATCGGAGATAGGATAGATGATACCTGCATCAAGAAGTTTAAGAATTTCCTTCTTGACAACCTCCTTCATGGTCGGATTCAACCGCCTTTGAGGTTGTCTCGAAGTTCTAAAGTCTTCCTCCATTAGTATCTTATGCATGCATAGGGAGGGTTTAATTCCTACTAAGTCCTCAATAGTATAGCCTATGGCTTTTCTATGTTTCCTAAGGACAATCATGAGCTGTTCATGTTCATCTATGCTTAGTTCGGAACTAACGATAACCGGAAAGGTAGAATTAGATCCTAGAAAAGCGTACCTTAGATGAGTAGGAAGCGGTTTTAATTCCATCACTTTCGGAGCTTCCAATGACCCTTGAGGAACATCCGATGTTTCCTTAGAGGTTTCTAAGGGTGTTGAGTGAGTTGGAGAAGAATTAGAAAAAGTTGAAGAAGTATGCTGATCACCCTCTTCTACGGCCAGAATTACGGGCTCCTTATATGTTCCACGGCCGTGTAATCCCCTGGAATGGAGGACGTTTTTGGTTGTGAAATCCACGGTCGTGGAATACAGGGTATGACCGTGGATTCTAACATTCTCAGCCTCATCGTGGAGTTTCTCAAAATCCTCTTCATGCATCTCTTCTTGTGCTTCTAAGGCTTCAATTTCCTCTTTGCACTCTTCCTCTTCCCCTACATCTGTTAGACTCATAGTAATAGCTTTTTGTAAAGGATCGTTAAAGAGAATCGCGCTTACCTCTTCCCTAGATAAACCTTCTTCATCTTGGATATCGTAAATATCCTCATCAAAGATTGGCTCCTTCACTAGAGTGGAAAGAACGAACTCTACTTTCTCTTCTCCTATATCAAAAGCGAGTCTCCCATTCTTGTAATCGACCATGCAGCCGGAAGTTGCAAGAAACGGTCTTCCGAGTATGATCGGGACCGGACTATCTGCAGGAATGTCAAGCACGACAAAGTCAATGGGGACAAAGAGTTTACCTAGCTTGACCGGGACGTCTTCCACAATACCGACGGGGCGAGTGATGGATCGATCCGCCATGTATAACGTCATCTTCACCGGTTTAGGGTCGCCTAAACCGATCTTCCTGCACAATGCAAGTGGTATGATGCTCACACTTGCTCCTAAGTCACATAAAGCGTCGTATGTGACATCTCCCACTCTAATGGGAATACAAAATGACCCCGGGTCTTTCAATTTTGGGGGCATTTTCTCCTTCATGGTCTTGATGAGATCCGAAGAATCCGAACTCATCTTGACCTCTCCGAAGTCTTCTATCTTCCTCTTGTTGGAGAGGAGCTCCTTCAAGAACTTGCCATAAGCCGGCATACCTACAATAGCATCAATGAAGGGTATATTGATATGCAGCTTACTCATGAGTTCTATGAACTTACCGAGTTGTTTATCTAGGCGCGCTCGCGCTCTAGATTGAGGGAATGGTAGGAGAGGTTTGTAAGCTGGAGGAGGAACATAGACATCTTCCTTCTCCTTCCCCTTCTCTTTGTCCTTCTCTACGGGGACTTCAACGAACGTAGGCTGCGGATCGGTAGTAGTCACTCCGCTCCTAGTCGTAATTGCCATCACCCTTCCTTTAGGGTTGTCCTCCGTCTTTCCTGGAAGTTTCCCTTGATTCCTAGGAACTTCCTCTGCATGGTTGAACATTTGGTTTTCTAAAACCTTTTGAGCTTTATCAACCTTAGAGATTTGATCATCAACCTTTATGATGCGGTTCTCCAACCCTTGAAGCTTTCCCAAAATCGTCTCCAGCATGGGATCGGGCTTCTCCTTCCCCGAAGTGTTTCCTCCATTAGATGATTGCCCCTGGCTTTTCAAAGGAGTAGAGGAAGAGGAAGGTGGAGTTAGTGAATTAGAATTGGAAGGATAAGAGTTACCGGAATTTTGTTGATTGGAGCGCCAATTGTTGTTGTTGGAACCCCTATTGTTGTTCCAATTGTTGTTCCGGTTGTTGTTGTTTCCATTCCAATTGTTATTCCGGTTGTTGCCCCGGTTATTGTTGTTGCCGCCATTGTTGTTGCCCAAATAACCAACGTCCTTCCCTTGTTGCTTTGGGAAGTTGGTCTTGATAGTCTCCTTCAATTCTTTGATCTCATTGTTGAGGGAGAAAATCTGATTTTGAGCTTCATGTGTGAGCTTCGCTCCTTGCTCCACACGATTTCCCTCCACTTTTCGGTGGGAATACTTCTCTATGACTCTTGCTTGCTTCTCAATGAAGTCCCAAGCGTCATCTTCTCTCCTGTCCATGAAAGTTCCACATGAGAGGGATTGGAGGTTGAATTGCGTTCCCGCATCCAGCCCCTTGTAGTAAATCTCCAGCAAGGCAAGTTTGGATATGCCATGATGAGGGCAATCCAAGAGCAAATCCTGAAAACTTTCCCAAGATTGAAACAAACTTTTGTTAGGTCTCATGGAAAAAGCATTAATCTTACCTCTAAGTTCCGCCGTTTTGGAAGGCGGAAAGAATTTGGTGAGGAACTCCGCGGAAAGGTCTTCCCACGTATCTAGTTTCCCTCTAGGAAGAGCTTGATACCAAGACAACGCTTTCCCCTTCAAAGAGAAGAAGAAAGGCTTGAGCTTGTAGCTGTTAGTAGTAGCATTCTTCGGTCTCATCGTCTCCATCATACACTCAAAGTTTTGCAAGTGTTGGTGTGGAGATTCAACGCTTGTCCCGCCAAATTGGTTTTGGCGAACAAGAGTAATAACTTGAGGGTTGAAACTAAACCCTTGTACATCTTCAGCATCAAAGTTCACGCCCAAGCGGCGTGGTTGTTGAGTTGGATCCATCCGCTGGCCAAGAGTTTTTGGCTCATTGTCCACACGCTCGATCCTTGCGTTCCTGGGTGGAACGTGGCGATTAGCAGCTCCTTGTGGATGGAAGGGATTTATATTGATCGTGGGATCAATTTCTTCTCACGGTGGCATGGAAGAGTCACTATCATCAGCGGATGAATGACTTCTTCTTCTTCTAGATCTTGATACCCTCCTTGAGGATTGCTTGCTCCCTTTATTCTTAAGGTCGCTTATCTCCATCCTCATTTGGAACATCGCATCCTGTAGTTTGCTGACTTCAGATTGATGACGATCCATTTCATCCCGGCGGAGGTTCTCATTCCATTGGAGTTGAGCGTCCTTCTCCGCCAACTCCGTTTGAAGATCACGTTCGTGTTCTTCAGCCATCTTCTTTTCCTTGCGCTTTTGCCTTAAGGTTTTCTCTAGCTCTTGATCAAGAGGTAAGAGATCTTCGGTGTTCCTTGACCTGCGCATGCACTCAAAGTAATATCAAATAGCGAGAGCAAGCTCCCAAGCTTGACAACCGGCTACCGAATTCGGCCGAAACCAAATCCCCGGCAACGGCGCCAAAAACTTGTTCGCCACTTAGCGTGCGTGCAATCAAGCTTTAAATTTATAAAACTAGAATAAAAGCAAGGGAACCCGCAATGTACGGATCGACGTAGATTAGCAAGTATTCCAGAGTATCGAACACAGGGATTTGGGTGGGAACAAATTCGATTTCAGATTATCAAGCGAGTAAGTATGAGAGTTTTGCAAATATTGGAAAACAACAACCCTAAAGATCTAAGTATCCAGCTGTGGCGATCGATTCAAGATATACTTAATGATATAAAGACAAAGTTGAGATATGCAAAGGTATACTAATGTAAGGTAATCGTACGGTGAAGTTCCAAAAACCTTATGTAACTCACCTACAAGACACTCTCTATACAGGTTGTTGAGGCTCAATATAGAAAGATTCTAAAGGTGAGAATTAGTATGAAATACCCAAACTTGTAACCCAAGGATCAAGACTAACTTAACCGATTGAGGTTGTGACACTCACAATCGAGGTAGAGGTTGTTGAGGCTTCACTACCACCTAGAAAAGACAAGTCTAAACTAAGCCAAAGCAAATCTTTAACTTTGAATTAAAGTAAAAGCAGGTTCGTAAACTTGAGGGAAATTACGGTTGGATCTTGAGATTCCACGGTCGTGGAACTCAAGAACAACCCGTAATTTAGGGTTCGTCGACAATTCACTCGAACTCTCAGGGTCTAATCTATTTGCGATCGATCTATCATCATCTAAGCTACAACTATCAACTCTTCACCTTAGAATTGTTAAGGGTTTTTAGCCAATAACAGTCATGTTGATATCAATTCAAGATTTAAAAGATAGAAAGATGAAAACTTCCGAAAACTTTCAATAAACTCCAAACCAATCTCAAAGTCACAATCAAGAACAAATATCGTCACAAGATCCTTAATAGAACAAACAAACACAATCTTAGGAAAGAAGGAAGAACGGGATGTCAATCCGTCTTCTAAATCAAACCTAAACAAGAAGAGAAGTCTTCTTGCAAGAAACCTTCCGAATCTTCCGTCAATCCGGAAAATATGGAAATCCCCACAATAATCTCCACCAAGTGCGAGATTAGAACAATTCTAAGCACGAACTTTGATCTCCAACAAGATCTCCAAATGCTTCTCAACGAGGGTAAGCGGTGATTAGCGGGCGTAAGCGAAGATGTGGTCTTCGCGAGAATTAACCTCAAACGAGGTAGCGAGCGTTTTGCTTCTATAACGGCGGTGCCGAAATCTCTCTTCGTCCGTCTTTTTATAGGGCAAGATGAAATATCGGCCCGGCCCAATCTTCAAAAGATCGTGGCTTCAAAGTGTGGCGAAAAAGATTCGCCAAGATCACGGTCGTGGAAGTTTCCACGACCGTAATTTAGAGCGTGGATTAGGTCACGGTTTGCACCATATATTCCACGACCGTAATAGTTACTGGAATGCATCACGCTTCTCTTTGCAGGATCCACGGCCGTGGAACTGAACGTGGGTTGTAATACGGCCGTATTTTAGAGCGTGGTTTAGGGCAAGAACGTGATTCTTCCCTAGCCTCGTGCATTCCTCAAGTAAAACTCCAATTTGCTCCTTAAGATGCCCTTGATCCATGGACATCTCAATTCAACTCTTCTTTGCTCGATTCCGTTCGAAAATAGCTCTTAAGTACCTATAATCAACATAGAACTAGTGTAGACATCCATATCGATAATATAGGAAAACTAGCTCACTTATGTAACAATGTTCAATCAAAGACTATCAATATGAATCAAATACGTTTAGAAAATGTGCCTAAAATATCACAATATTTCATACTAACACGTAGCCGGGGTCGTTGTGATTCCGAATCTTCTTTCAGATCGTCAATCGGGTTAGTAACGAATAAGTTATGAATTTATTCGTTTTCCGTACTGCGATTTGACCTAAATTGACCTTAGGCTTTCCAAAATGGATAATTAGAAATTTCATTATGATCATTATATTATTCTGGTGTTTATGGGTTGTTTGTTTGATGAAATCTGATGACAGGTGGGTTTAGAAATGGCCTGCGGGCAAAACGTTATTCTGGTAAAATTTAATTAATTAATTAAATGTTAATTAATTAAATTAGGATTAAATTTGAGATTGAGGAATACTAATTAGATGCATGCTAGGTGTCAGAATGAGTTGAGGATCATGATGATGTTTTGTTGAGGATATGCCTTAGGCATTTATAAATGTGTTGAGGATCTGAGGTTTAGATTTGAGATATAAGTTGGTTGTGGTTAGTGAGACGAGTCTCCTAACCTTTGCAGTATGTAATTGTGTGTGCCTTATTATTGCAGGCATTGATTACTTCACCAAGGGAAAGCTGTGACGTGGTACAGGTTACGAGTATATCAGGTAAGTCCATAGGACTTACTTAGCCTGCAGTTGTGGATTGTATGATTGTGATGGTTGTGTGTGTTCATATGATTGTGCATTTATAACCTAAACCGGACTAGGATGACCATTCATTACATTTATTTGGCCCAAGTGTATTATAACGGGCGGTAACCGCCGGTCTCCGCCTGCTGGTTAGGAGGAGGTGCCCTGAAGATGATCTCACAGGAGGGGACGAGTGAAGGTCACCCCCATGCAAAACTCCTGTGTTACGTTGGATGGGACTGGGTTCTTGAGGCTCCTCGTGCTACAAAAGAAGTTGAATTAGTAATGGAATAACGTAATGAAAGATAATAAATGAATGTGTGTGGCATTGCATGTTTGAGATGTTGATGTGTGGTTGTGCTATTACCTTCATGCTTTTCATTGCTGTAGCTAACGGTTTCATACCGTGTTGTAGTGTTCTGCAGGTTAGGAATAATGCAGAGTGAGCCAGATGGTGTGACAAGCCGAGGACTTTTGTACATTAAGATGCGTGGGATGTGGGATCTTTTGTGGTTGTGGTTTGTGTTGTTGTTTTGTACTCGGCTATGAGTTTGTAAACTATTTTGATGTATCATACTCAGATTTTATGTATTTGATTTTAATCTACCTGTGCCTTGTTGTAAGATCCAATGAACTTGTTGTTAGGCTAGGGTCATGATCCATTGTGAGATCCTAGCCCAATGTGACACTGCAAGTCCCGCTGATTTGGGGTGTTACAGAGTTGGTATCAGAGCCTTAAGTTGATGAAATCTGATGACAGGTGGGTTTAGAAATGGCCTGCGGCAAAACGTTGTTCTGGTGAAATTTAATTGATTAATTAAAGGGTAATTAATGAAATTAGGATTAAATTTGAGATTGAGGAATACTAATTAGATGCATGCTAGGTGTCAGAATGAGTTGAGGATCATGATGATGTTATGTTGAGGATATGCCTTAGGCATTTATAAATGTGTTGAGGATCTGAGGTTTAGACTTGAGATATAGGTTGGTTGTGGTTAGTGAGACGAATCTCCTAACCTTTGCACTATGTAATTGTGTGTGCCTTGCTATTGCAGGCATTGATTACTTCCCCAAGGGGAAGCTGTGACGTGGTACAGGTTACGAGTATATCAGGTAAGTCCATAGGACTTACTTAGCCTGCAGTTGTGGATTGTATGATTGTTATGGTTGTGTGTGTTCATATGATTATGCATTTATAACCTAAACCGGACTAGGATGACAATTCATTACATTTATTTGGCCCAAGTGTATTATAACGGGCGGTAACCGCCGGTCTCCGCCTGCTAGTTAGGAGGAGGTGCCCTGAAGATGATCTCACAGGAGGGGACGAGTGAAGGTCACCCCCATGCAAAACTCCTGTGTTACGTTGGATGGGACTGGGTTCTTGAGTCTCCTCGTGTTACAAAAGAAGTTGAATTAGTAATGGAATAACGTAATGAAAGATAATAAATGAATGTGTGTGGCATTGCATGTTTGAGATGTTGATGTGTGGTTGTGCTATTACCTTCATGCTTTTCATTGCTGTAGCTAACGGTTTCATACCGTGTTGTAGTGTTCTGCAGGTTAGGAATAATGCAGAGTGAGCCAGATGGTGTGACAAGCCGAGGACTTTTGTACATTAGGATGCGTGGGATGTGGGATCTTTTGTGGTTGTGGTTTGTGTTGTTGTTTTGTACTCGGCTATGAGTTTGTAAACTATTTTGATGTATCATACTCAGATTTTATGTATTTGATTTTAATCTACCTGTGCCTTGTTGTAAGATCCAGTGAACTTGTTGTTAGGCTAGGGTCATGATCCATTGTGAGATCCTAGCCCAATGTGACACTCCAAGTCCCGCGGATTTGGGGTGTTACAGAGTTGGTATCAGAGCCTTCGGTTGACAACAATGACACTTGCTATCTGCAATAAAGGTAGAGTGGATAAATAAACAAAACCCACATGGGGTTTGAGTTTTCAAAAGGTTTTGGTTTTAAGCGAGTACAGATGTTTTGGGATAGTATGTACAGAAGTCGTCACCCATTTGAGGATCTCGACAGTGTAGATATATATATAGATATCTTTTATGTGCTGATGTGTATGCATGTAATAATGAGTATTATATATATATATATATATATATATCGATACATATGGCATATATATATATGTATAGCCTTATAAGTTAGGAGCGTATATTCTACAGATGGCTCAGACTAGAGCAGTATATGTAGTGGGACAAGATAGGGGTACACCCCCTCTTCCTCCCGTAGCGTCAAGTCAGGGACCAGTATCCGCTAATGTGTTGCCTGTGGCAGAGAACGAGATTGAAGAGGCTGATCATGTCTCCATGAGTATATTCGAGTTTCAAGAGTATATGCAGCAAGTATATGAGGTGTTGATAACCGGTATATCTACACCGGATTTACCAACATATGTGAGATCGACTGAAGCTTCTGTATTAGAGAAGAAAAAACGGTTGAATTAGTGAGAGATGACGTTGGATATCCGGGTTGCAAACCGAGCCCGACTTGTGGACGTTTGAGTACTTCTCGTTCACACGGACTTCTGGTGAAACGAGGACTTGTTACAATTATGGGAAGCCTGGACATGTATGACCACAGTGCCCAAGATTGCAAATGATTTGCTTTACCTATGGTAGACAGGGTCATAGAACTGTCTTCTATAAGCAAACTAGAGTGGCATCACGACAGAGTTTTATTTTTGCTAGTGTGATGGGAGGTAGTCAGAAGACACCTCAGCAGCAGACGCGGGGGCAGCAGAGAGTCCCAAATCATTCGCCTACTCAAGAATCCGTTCCTAGGCGGAGTAGAGGTAAGGGTCGTGTTAGGAGTACCACGGATACTAGAAGAGCTCAAGGTAGAGCCTTTGAAGTGGGCAGTGCAGAGGAGCTACCCGTACTAGTGGCAGGGATGAGACGTATATGTCTCAACTGTGGTTATCCAGATCATGTGCGCTCTGAGTGCCCCATGGCACTGATTGCTTGCTTTACCTTTGGTGAGCTATGCTATCTGGCCCCTTTCTGTCAGCAAGGCAGTGTTTCTTCTCATCAAGACTTTCCTCTTTCAGATGCAGAAAGAGTGGAAGTGGAGGCTATGGCGATGACCTAAGTGATACCTGAGGAGCATAGGTCTGAGATTGAGTAATGATATGTAGTAGAGCTTCGGTGTTAGCTGTTACAGGTACCATTCTTGTTAATGGTTTACCTAGTGGAGTTTTGTTTATTGTGAGTGCTATGCACCTCTTGTCTTTCGATACATGTGTTAATAGTTAACTGTGGATACAATAGAAGATAGATCTTCCTTTATAGGATTATGAGTTACGGGCCTTAGGTACCCGCGAGATATGTGGTTGTTCCCTTTGTTCAAGGACTTGTGTATGGCTTGAAGACTTCTTTGTGATGCCTTAGGTGCATGAGAAGGTCTTTATGTGTGTGGTGGACGAATAGGTATCATGTTGGTTTAGATAGCAGTAGGAGGACTATTATAGTCTCTACTGAGATTGACTAAGTAGAGGTTTTCCGAGGTTATGACCTTTGAGGAGGTGAGTTGTCTTTAGTGCCGTATGAGCATCGAGGTTGATAACACTAGAAGGTGATGTTTTTTTTAATGTTGTGCCAAGAAGGAAAGGGATAGTTCCACGCTGAAGAGTATTCCAGTGGTATATGATCTTATAGACGTGTTACTGAACCGTCTAATCTATCGCCTCAGTGGAATGAGGACTTTGATATTGCGTTAAAGTATGGTATGAGACTGGTTGGGAGAAGGCCTATGAGGTATATGGCTTGTTGAGTTGTTAGAAATTGAAGAAGAAATTTGAAGAGTGGTTTGAGACGGGCTCCGTTCGCCCTAACACGTTCATTGCTACGTATGGACGACTTGTTGGATCAACTAAGAGAAGCAATTGTGTTTTTAAGATTTCCGTATGCTTAGGATATCATCAGCTAAGGATGAGAGAGCAGCGTAGGCATAGGACGACATTCCATACCCGTTATGGACACTACGAGTTGTAGCGCTGTCATCTGAGTTGAGGAACGTCCTAGTAGTCGTTATAGGAGTTGATAGTCTTCGTCTACTTCCTTGATCAGTTGGTGGTAGACCTTATTGATGACGTTTGGTGTACTCTCACAATGGAGAGGAACGTACCGGTTATTTGAGGACGGTTTTGCAGAATCCGAGGGATAGAAGCCAGTGTGCTATGCTCCCTAAATGTGAATTGAGATGCCAGAAGTAACCTTTAAGGTCATGTTGTTCCGCCAGTAGGATCAAGATTGATGTGACGAGGAGTAAGTACGAAGTCTTATGGATGATACTGATGAACGTTAAGGGAATGCGTAGTTCTCGTCCCAACCGATTGCTACCAACGCTTTGAGGAAGGATTCTATGTGATTGTGCATCCATTTACGAGTCTTCTGAGGAAGACCACCATAATTGTGTGGTTGAAGTAGTATGTCGAAGCTTTGAAGAGTAGAGGAAGCATTTGACCTCTGCTTCTATTCGGTGATAATAAGAAGATTCTGGGAATCACGTGACTACGGTGCTGAGAACGTATGAGGAGAACTGCCCGACTCATGATTTCGAGTTAGTGGTGGTAGTTCAAGTTCCAAGATTTGAAGACAATACCTGTGTGACATTTAGTGTCAGAGTTTGAGTAGATCAAGGACGCTGACCTTGAGATTTGTACCATTTTGGCAAGGAGAATGTGGTCACTGATGCCTTGAATAAGAAGACGCCTCGAGAGAAGGCGATTGTTGGATTTGTTGTACAGTCTCGGTTTCAAAATGATCTAGTTTGGTTAGAGTTGGTCCTACAACTGCTGATAAGGACGTTAGTTTCCTGCTTAGGGATTTTACCTGGCTTGTTGGATGAAGTCCAACAAAAACAAGGGACTTGCCTGGCCCTGAGGGAACTTGATGGAAGGATGCCTCATGGCGAGACACCACAGTTCTTTAATGGAACAGAATGAGTATGAGGCGCAGTATAACCGCTTATGCGGAGTCGAGTGGAGAAGATTACTGTACACTCATAGTACACCTTCTTTAGTACATCCACGTACGAATAAGAGGTACCACGAAGTAGTAAATCAGGTTAAAGTGTTACTGACCTGGAAATGAGCTCATCCACTACCAGTGTTGTAGTGGAAGTGAGAGGATTGTTCTGTGGATTTGTGATGGGATTGAGACCTAGTAAGAGTTTTGGTGTTATCCAGATTATTAGTAACAGATTTACGAAGGCGACACGTTCCATCTCTACAGAGAGACGTGGCCAGTGAATGAAGTAACAAAGGAGTACACTAGACAGATGGTGGGACTCCATAAGTGTATCGAGGACGATCGACTATGATTGTAGTAGATGGTTTACTTTGAGGTTTTTGATAGCATATTTAGACTACTTGGGGAACGCGTCCACATATCATGATTGAGTTTTACCTCAGACAAACGGTCAGTCTGAGAGAACCCTCCAAACCGTAGAGGACATGTTGTGAGCTTGTGGGATGGATTAGGAACATGGACAATGTGTTTATCTCCCACTCGTTGAGTTCTTATACCACAACCATTGGTATGCATCTATAGGGATGACCCCTATGAAGCGTTGTGTAGACATAGGTGTCATACACCTTTATGTTGGGAGGAGCCTAACAATACCAGTGGGATAGCGCCAGAACAGATTTAGGATGATATGGCTCGAGTCACGCTGATCAGAGAGAGGATGCTGGCTGCACAGAGTCGCTAGAAGTTGTATGCAGATAGGAGGCGTCGACCTCTAGCGTTCAGGGTAGGAGCTCATGTCTGGTTGAAAGTAACTCTGACGCGAGGCGTCAGACGTTATGGCATAAAGGGGAAGCTGAGTCTCCGATGTGTCAGTCCGTTCGAGATACTGGATAGAGTTGGGAGAGCAGTGCACATATTGGCTTTGTCACCGAAGTTAGAGGGTGTTCACCCTATGTTTCATGTGTCTCAGGTGAGGAAGTACATACCAGATCTAAGGCCCATTGTGAGTCATGATGATCTAGTGGTTGAGCCTGATCACACTTTTGCAGAACAACCTTTTGCGGTTCTAGGCAGAGAGGTGTGAGACGCCTATATTCGAAGGATATTCCTATGATGAGGCTACACGGGAGACTGAGGATAGTATCCAGGGGAACTATCCAGATTTTTACGCCGGGACAGATGCACCTGTAGGATCCACGATTAGATTTTGGTGCTATCTTAGTGAGTGTATGTTATGCTATGTGCTTATGTGATATGTTGTGTTTTCGTGCTAGCTGTGAGTTGTGGATATGATCTGTTAGATCTTGTTTGCTAGCACGATATAGGTATAGCTGGAGATGGTTCTTTCCTCCATGCTATTGTAATATGTTTAGGATTAGTTGGAGATGGTTCTTTCCTCCATGCTATTATTGATGGACATAGTGTGAGTGGAGACGTTTTCCTCCACATAGATGTGTTACGAGTACGATTGGCTGGAGACGGCTTTCCTCCATGCCTTGTGACGTGGTTTGTAGTTGGCTAGAGATGATTTTTCCTCTATGCCTTTGGATAGCGTTATGATCTTGTTGCTGGAGTTGGTGATTCCTCCAAGCTGTGTTTTGAGGTTATAGATTGTTATAGGTTGATAAGTTTGAACGGAGATGTGATACCTCCGATAGAGAGAGTGTTTATACCTCGGCGTAAGGGTCCGAGAGGATTTGGGAATTGTTCAAGTTTCGGGACGAAACTTTTTCTTAAGGGGTGTGTGATGTAATAGCTAGGATTTCTGAATTCTAATTAATGTTGATTAACTTAATCAGTGATAGTAATTAACATATAACTCGCGAAGATTGCGTAAGTGTTGAGTATAAGTCCCACCGTTATGTTCCTGGCGTAATTTTGGGCTTATGGTGAACTTTTCACTTTTTCCCCGGGTAATTATTTTTACCCTCCGGTGTTATTTGGAGCATTTGGGAGCTCCAATTAATAAAAATGCAGTTGAGAGAAATGATCAGGACATTGGACATGTCCTAGATATAAAATAACATGGAAAGGCACAACGGCCAAAATAGTCACTATTTCGTTTCTTAACGGCTAAGAAAGACGGCTTAGGAAAACACGTTTTCCGAGGCAATTGTGGAATAATTATCCCTACAATTTTCAAGATCTATTATTCCAATTTCGAGAAGTTTGGAGAAGGGGGTTCAACCCGCCATTGGATCGATAAAAGGATAATTATCGACTTCGCTAAAGGATAATTATCGACTTAACTATAAATAGCGGATAATCGTTTATTAATTCATTTCCTTTCACGTTTCCTCGTAAAAGCTCTGATTTCTCTCAAACTTCAAACTCAGATCTACTCTCCATTTCTAATCCGATTTAATTCCGTTTGAGTTTTTGGATTTCTCTCTTCATTCTCTTCATATCGGTACCGAGTTTCTGCATTTCCGAGCAGATGAAGACCTGGTCGAGCATATATGTCACCAAGACAGTTCCGTCGCTCAGATTCCGGTGAATTTGATGTTGTACATGCGTAGCCTGCGTCGTTGTGATTCCGAATCTTCTTTCAGATCGTCAATCGGGTTAGTAACGAATAAGTTATGATTTTATTCGTTTTCCGTACTGCGATTTGGCCTAAATTGACCTTAGACTTTTCAAAATGGATAATTAGAAATTACATTATGATCTTTATATTATTCTGGTGTTTATGGGTTGTTTGTTTGATGAAATCTGATGACAAGTGGGTTTGGAAATGGCCTGCGGGCAAAACGTTATTCTGGTGAAATTTAATTAATTATTTAAAAGTTAATTAATTAAATTAGGATTAAATTTGAGATTGAGGAATACTGATTAGATGCATGCTAGGTGTCAGAATGAGTTGAGGATCATGATGATGTTATGTTGAGGATATGCCTTAGGCATTTATAAATGTGTTTAGGATCTGAGGTCTAGATTTGAGATATAGGTTGGTTGTGGTTAGTGAGACGAGTCTCCTAACCTTTGTAGTATGTGATTGTGTGTGCCTTGCTATTGCAGGCATTGATTACTTCCCCAAGGTGAAGTTGTGACGTGGTACAGGTTACGAGTATATTAGGTAAGTCCATAGGACTTACTTAGCGTGCAATTGTGGATTGTATGGTTATGATTGTTGTGTGTGTTCATATGATTGTGCATTTATAACCTAAACCGGACTAGGATGACTATTCATTACATTTATTTGGCCCAAGTGTATTATAACGGGCGGTAGCCGCTGGTCTCCGCTTGCTGGTTAGGAGGAGGTGCCCTGAAGATGATCTCACAGGAGGGGACGAGTGAAGGTCACCCCCATGCAAAACTCCAGTGTTACATTGGATGGGACGGGGTTCTTGAGGCTCCTCGTGTTACAAAAGAAATTGAATTAGTAATAGAATAACGTAATGAAAGATAATAAATGTGTGTGGCATTGCATGCTTGAGATGTTGATGTGTGGTTGTGCTATTACCTTCATGCTTTTCATTGCTGTAGCAAACGGTTTTATACCGTGTTGTAGTGTTCTGCAGGTTAGGAATACTACAGAGTGAGCCAGATGGTGTGACAAGCCGAGGACTTCTGTACATTAGGATGCGTGGGATGTGGGATCTTTTGTGGTTGTGGTATATGTTGTTGTTTTGTACTCGGCTATGAGTTTGTAAACTCTTTTGTTGTATCATACTCAGCTTTTATGTATTTGATTTTAATCTACCTGTGCCTTGTTGTAAGATCCAGTAGGGTCAAGATCCATTGTGAGATCCTAGCCCAATGTGACACTCCAAGTCCCGCGGATTTGGGGTGTTACAGATTCTACATTTAATAGCTAAAGATTACATGATTTGGGTAATAGAGAGACTCAACATCCTTTATTAAGGTTTAAGTTTGCTTTCCATCTTTACCTTTGAGAGTCATATCTTGGGGTTTTGGGTGGTTAGTTTGAGTGTAATTCTTATCCTTAGATCT
This sequence comes from Fagopyrum esculentum, assembly GCA_033239045.1. Lineage (NCBI taxonomy): Eukaryota > Viridiplantae > Streptophyta > Magnoliopsida > Caryophyllales > Polygonaceae > Fagopyrum > Fagopyrum esculentum. Next base: position 63,146,840 of record BSUD01000005.1, read on the forward strand.
TTCTATATTGCAGCCTCAACAACCCTTATAGAGGGAACCTATGGATTAGACATATAGGGATTTGGAACTTCACCGTACGATGCCTGCCTTTGAAACACTTAACCTTGGCAACATCAACTCTGTCCTTTGATCTTTAGAAATGTCTTGAATCGAAAGCCGCAGTCAGATACTTGAATCCTTGGAATCATTTGTCTCTTTATTAATCAAAAAAGCTTTTGCACATTGTCAGATATTTGAAATCGATTTTATTCTCACCAAATCCCTGAGTTCGACTCTGGAATTTCTTGCCTTACTACAGCTGATCCGTACACTGCGGGTTCACTTTTGCTTAAAATCTAGATATAAATTTAAGACTTTGACGCACACACTTTTGAGCGAACAACAGTCTTCATGGAGTTGATGAACAGTATCTTCACCGACATTTCTGGATCAGTTTGTGGTGGTCTTCATTGATGACATTCTAGTATACTGTCGTTGCAGAGAGGAGCATGCTGGACATTTGAGGACAGTTTTGCAGATTTTGAGGGATAGAGAGTTGTATGCTAAGCTCTCTAAGTGCGAGTTCTGGATGTCTGTGGTTGCATTTCTTGGACACATTGTCTCCGTCGACGGGATTATGGTAGATCCGGCGAAGATCGTGTCTGTTGCTACATGAACGACACCGACGAACGTCAAGGAAGTGTGTAGCTTTCTTGGTTTAGCCGATTATTACAGACGCTTTGTGGAGGGATTTTCTGTGATTGCCCGTCCACTAATGAGTCTTCTGAGGAAGACTACCAGATTTGTGTGGACCGACCAGTGTGCTCATAGTTTTGCGGAGTTGAAGAGGCGTTCAACTTATGCTCTTGTCTTGCCACAGCCAGAGGGTTCTGATGATTTTGTGGTTTATAGAGATGCATTCAAGCTAGGCTAGGGATGTGCATTGATACAACGAGGCAAAGTGATTGTATATGCGTCTCGACAGCGGAAGACATATGAGGAGAACTACCCGACTCATGATCTGGAGTTGGAAGCGGTAGTTCATGCTTTGAAAATCTGGAGACATTACTAGTATGGTGCTACATGTCAGATCTTCACAGACCATAAGAGTCTGAAGTACATTTTCACACAACGGGAATTGAATAACCACCAACGTCGGTGACTTGAGTTTATCAAGGACTTTGACCTTGAGATTTTGTATCATCCTGGCAAGGCGAATGTTGTAGCTGACGCCTTGAGCAGGAAGACGCCTTGAGAGAAGGCGATTGCTAGACTGACTGTACAGCCTCAGCTTCAGAGGGATCTAGCCTGGCTAGAGACGGACATCCAGTTTCCTGAGGAGGATTCCCAGTTGTTTGCTTTAGAGGTTCTACCTGGTCTGTTGGATGAGATCCAACAGAAGCGGGGGACCTGCCCGACCCTGACGAGGATTAGAGAGAGGATGTCTCGTGGAGAGGCACCACAATTTTCCATTGGAGCTATTGGAGTGATGAGGCGACATGATCGTATTTGTATACTTGCGGATGTAGAGTTGATACAGCGGATCCTACAGGAGGCTCACTGTACACCTTACTCAGTACACCTTGATACGAGTAAGATATATCATGATGTGAGACGCTCATATTGGTGGGGAGGGCTAAAGCCCGACGTAGCCAGATTTGTAGCTCATTGTGCGAGCTGTCAGCAGGTCAAGATAGAGCATTTCAGGCCTGGAGGTGAGCCCCATCCACTACTAGTGCCGAAGTGGAAGTGGGAGGACGTCTCTATGGATTTTGTGACCGGCTTGAGGACCAGTAGGAGCTTTGATGCCATTTGGGTGATGTTGACAGACCGACAAAGACGACACGTTTCATTCCCATCCGAGAGACGTGGCCAGTGAGCAAATTAGCGGAGGAGTACACTAGACAGATAGTGAGACTCCATGGGGTTCCGAGGACGATCGTTTCTGATCGTGATGGACGGTTTACTTCGAGATTCTGGCAGCAGATTCAGACAGCTTTGGGGACGAGTCTACACATCACGACTGCATTTTACCCCCAGACAGATGGTCAGTTAGAGAGGACCATCTAGACCTTAGAGGACATGCTGCGAGCTTGTGTGTTGGATTGGGGACAAGGATGGTCTGATTACCTCCCACTCGTTGAGTTCTCATACAACAACAACTGGCATGCATCTATTGGTATGACTCCTTATGAGGCATTGTATGGACGTAGGTGCTGCACACCTTTATGTTGGAATGAGCCTAGTAGTATCAGTGGGATAGTGCCATAGCAGATTCAAGATGATATGGCTCGAGTAGCACTGATCAGAGAGAGGATGCTGGCTGCACAGAGTCGCCAGAAGTCGTATGCAGATAGGAGGCGTCGACGTCTAGAGTTCAGGATAGGAGCTCATGTCTAGTTGAGAGTATCTCCGACGCGAGGCATCAGATGTTTTGGCATAAAGGGGAAGCTGAATCCCCGATATGTCGGTCCTTTTGAGATACTGAATAGAGTCGGGAGGGCAGCCTACAGATTAGCATTGCCTCCGAGGTTAGAGGGTATTGATCTTGTGTTTCATGTGTCTCAGTTGTGGGAGTATATACAAGATCCGAGGCACATTGTGAGTTATGATGATCTGGTGGTTGAGCCGGACCACACTTTTGCAGAGCACCCTATTGCAGTCCTAGAATGAGGTGTGAGACGCCTGTGTTCGAAGGATATTCCTATGATGAGGATACAGTGGTCTAGACGAGGACCTAATGAGGCTACCTGGGAGACGGAGGATAGTATCTAGAGGAACTATCCAGAGTTCTACGCAGAGTTAGAGGCACTAGTAGGATCCACGAGTAGATCTTAGTGCCCTCTTGATGAGTGGATGTTATGCTATGTGATTATGTGATAGGTTGTGCTTTTCATGCTAGTTGTGTGTGCATATGATATGTTAGATCCTGTTTGCTAGCACGAGATAGGTATAGCTGGAGATGGTTCTTTCCTCCATGATATGGTGTATGTGTTAGGATTAGCTGGAGATGGTTCTTTCCTCCATGCTATCTTTGATGGACATAGTGTGAGTGGAGACGGTTTTCCTCCACGTAGAAGTGTTATGTGTACGTTTTGGATGGAGATGGTTTTCCTCCATGCCACTGTGATGTGGTTAGTCTTTGGCTAGAGAAGATCTTCCTCTAGGCCTTATTGAGAGTTGATGATAGTGATCAGAGTTATACCTCGGCTTATGGGTCCGAGAAGATTTGGGATCTTGCAATTTTCGGGACGAAACTTGTTTTTAGTGGGGGTGTGATGTAAGAGCCTTAGTTCCTGGAGCATAGGAGCCTTGTAAGTTATAGTTGAGCTTTACCTTGACCCTATAAGCCGCCCCAGCGGACCAGGACGGCCACCCCTACAGCTAGGCGCCCCTGGGCCTCACAAAACCGCTCCTGCGGCTTTGTGTGGGTGCAGTCGTCTTCGTTGACTCTTTGACTTGTGCTTTGTGGCTGGCTTTGTTAGCATGAAATATTGCGATATTCTAGGAACTTTTTCTAGTTGTTTTTCATTCATTATAGTGTTCATTGATAAGGCATTGAAGCATTTATTAGCTAGTTTATCTATATTTTCGATATGGAGGTCTACATTAGCTTTGTGTTGCTTATAGGTGAATAAGAGCTAAAACCGGACCATTTGAGAGAGATAGGAGAGGATTTGAGCACATCCAAGGATTAGGAGCACATCAAAGAAGCCAAAGGAGATGCTAGGATGAGGAATGGCACGACACAAAGGAAACCACAAGCAATTTACACTTCCACGCCCTAAAATACGGCCGTAGAAGAGTCCACGCCCTAAACCACGGCCGTGGATCTTGGCATCATGAGCGTGGAGCATTCCAGAGAGTTACACGGCCTAAAGTACGGTCGTGGAACTCATATGAGACCGTAACCCAATTCCACGCCATAAACCACAGTCGTGGAACCCCTTGAGACCGTGATTTAGGCAATCTTTTGAGAAACCAATTATTGCCACATCATTTACGCAATGGGCCGGACGGTTATTTTATCCTTTCTTATAAAAGGGTCAGAGAAGAGAGTTTCGAACATCCACGCTTATCGCTTAGCCCTGTTTAGGATCGCTTGGAGAGAGTTCGAGAAGGACTTAACGGAAGCACCGGCAATTTGGATTTCGGAAGATCGTGTGTGGCGGAAGTTGCGCCCTTTTTCTAGGTTTTGTTATTGAAGACGGATTGACAACCTGTCCATCATATTTACCCTAGAGTATTGTGAGGTTTTGTGTTATATTCTGAATCCATTGAGTATTCCAATTTGTGCTTTGGATTTGAGATTGACTTTGAGTTATATTTGAGTTTCCGAGGGTTTTCATCTTTCAATTCTTCTTAAACTGATTTGTGATATCATGACAATGGTTATTCGCTGAAACCCTTTAGCAATTCTAAGGTGAAGGGTTGATAGTTGTGGCTTAGATGATGATAGATTGATCGTAAACAGATTGGACCTTGAGAGTTAGAGATATCTCGTCGACGAACCAAGATCACGGTCTATTCTTGAGCTTCCACGGCCGTGGAACTCAAGATCTGCCCGTGATTTACCCTAGCTTACGAACTTTGCTATTACTTTGATCCAAGGTTAAAGATTAGCTTTAATCTAGTCTAGGTTTGCCCTTTTCTAGGTAGTAGTGAAGCCTCAACAACATCTACTTCGATTTCGAGTGTCACAACCTTAATTGTTTTAGTTCATCTTGATCCTCGGGTTGCAAGTTTGGGTATTTGAGATTAATTCTTATTCATAGATCCTTTCTATACTGAAGCCTCAACAACCTTTATAGAGAGTGTCTTTAGATAAGTCATACAAAGTCTTGGAACTTCACCGTACATTACTTTACCTTAGCATACCTTTGCAACTCTTAACTCTGTCCTTAGTTCTTTAGTATATCTTGAATCGATTGCAACAATTAGATACCTGGATCTTTAGGGTTGTTGTTTTCCCAATATTTGCAAAGCTTATCACATTTACTTGCTTGACAATTTGCGAACTGAGTTTGTTCCCCCCAAATCCCTGAGTTCGATACTCTGGAATTCTTGCTTTACTACGCCGATCCGTACACTGCGGGTTCGCTTGCTTGATTCTAGTTTTATAAATTTAAAGCTTATTTGCACGCACGCTAAGTGACGAACAAGTTTTTGGCGCCGTTGCCGGGGATTTGGTTTAGGCCTAATTCGGTTATCGGTTGTCAAGCTTGGGAGCTTTGCTCTTGTTATTTGATATCTCCTTTGAGTGATATTTGCAGGTTAACTTAGGTATATGCGCAGGTCTAGAAACAACAAAGACCTCTTACCTCTTGATCAAGAACTTGAGAAGACTTTGAGGAAGAAGCTCAAAGAAAGAAAGATGGCCGAAGATAAGGAGCGGGATATCCAAGCAGAGTTGGAAGAATCCGAAGCTCGACTTAGATGGAGCAAGAAGACTCGCAAGGATGAATTGAACCGTCATCAATTGCAAATTGATGAGCTCAAAGACATGATGCTTCAAATGAGGCTAGAGATGAGTGATTCCAAGAAGAAGAAGAGGAGGAAACCGGCAAGATCGGTTAGAACCGACTCATCTGATGAGGATAGCGACTCTTCCATGCCACCGCTAGAGGACATTGATCCGACGATCAATGCAAATCAGAATAATCTAAGACCGACCGCTATTTATCGTGTCCCGGCTGGGGGTGCGAGAGCCGCTCGTGTAGATGAAGAGCCAAAAACTCTTGGCCAAAGGATGGATCCAATTCAGCAACCACGCCGTCTAGGTGTGAATTTTGATGCTGACGATATGCAGGGGTTTAGCTTCAACCCACAAGTTATTACCATCGTTCGCCAAAATCAGTTTGAAGGAACGAGTATTGAATCTCCACATCAACATTTACAGAATTTTGAGATCTTGATGGAGACAATGAAGCCAAAGAATGCAACCACCAACAACTACAAGATCAAGCCATTCTTCTTCTCTTTGAAAGGGAAAGATTTATCTTGGTATCAAGCTCTTCCAAATGGAAGACTCAACACATGAGAGGATCTTTCTTCGGAGTTCCACACCAAATTCTTCCCGCCATCCAAGACGGCGGAGTTGAGATGTAAGATTAATGCATTTTCTATGAGATTAATGAAATTTGATTCAGTCTTGGGAAAGATTTCAAGATTTACTATTGGATTGCCCACACCATGGCATTTCCAAATTGGAGCTATTGGAGATATACTATAAGGGGCTGGATGTGGAAACACAATTCAAGCTCCAATCCTTTTCATGTGGCACATTCATGGACATGAGGGAAGATGACGCTTGAGACTTCATTGAGAAGCAAGCCCGAGTCATTGATAAGTATTCTCACCGGAAGGTAGAAGCAAATCGAGTGGAGCAAAGAGCAAAGCTAACACAAGCTGCTCAAACTCAAATCTTTTCTCTCAACACCGAGATTAAAGAATTGAAGGATGTCATCAAGGCTAGCTTTCCAAAGTATAAGGAGCAAGATGTTGGTTATTTAAAAAACAACAATAACCACAATGGAAATGAGATCACAAATCGCAACAACCGAAACAACAACCGGAACAATTGGAACAACAACAACAACCGGAATAACAATTGGAACAACAATAGGGGTTCAAACAACAACAATTGGCATTCTAACCAACAACAAAACTCCGGTCATTCTTATCCCCATTCAGGAAATTCACTAACTCCACCATCTTCTTCTTCCATTCCTTTGAAAAGCCAAGGGCAAACATCTAATAGTGGAAGCACTTCGGGAAAAGAGAAGCCCGATCCCATGTTGAAAACAATTTTGGGAAAGCTTCAAGGATTGGAGAGTCATATTACTAAGGTTGATAAAGCCCAAAAGGTTTTAGAAAACCAAATGTTTAGCAATGCTGAGGAAGTTCCTAGGAATCAAGGAAAACTTCCAAGAAAGACGGAGGATAACCCGAAAGGAAGGGTGATGACTATCACAACTAGGAGCGAAGCAACAACTACCGACCCGCAGCCTAAGTTTGTGGAAGTTCCCGCCGAAAAAGAGAAGGAAAAGGGGAAGGAGAAGGAAGACATCTACATTTCTCCTCCAGCTTACAAACCTCCCCTACCATTCCCACAATCTAGAGCAAGATTGCGTCTAGACAAACAATTCGGTAAGTTCATTGAACTCATGAGCAAACTGCATATTAATATACCTTTCATTGATGCGATTGTAGGTATGCCAGCTTATGGAAAGTTCTTAAAGGAGAACCTCTCTAACAAGAGGAAATTAGAAGACTTTGGAGAAGTCAAGATGAGTTCAGATTCGTCGGATCTCATTAAGACGATGAAGGAAAAGATGCCCCCAAAGCTGAAGGATCCGGGGTCATTTTGTGTTTCCATAGGAGTGGGAGATGTCACATATGATGCATTATGTGATTTAGGAGCAAGCGTTAGCATCATTCCGCTTGCCTTATGCAGGAAGATCGGTTTAGGCGAACCTAAACCGGTGAAGATGACGTTATACATGGCGGATCGATCCATAACTCGTCCCGTCGGTATAGTTGAAGACGTCCCGGTTAAGCTTGGTAAGTTCTATGTTCCAATAGATTTTGTTGTGCTTGACATTCCTATAGATAGTCCGGTCCCGATCTTACTCGGAAGACCGTTTCTTGCAACATCCGGTTGTATCGTTGATTGCAAGAATGCTAGACTCGCCTTCGACATAGGAGAGGAAAAGGTAGAGTTCGTTCTTTCCACTTTGATGAAAGAACCAGATCTTGAAGAGGACATATTCAACATCCATGACGAAGAGCTATCTAGAGAGGAAGTAAGTTCGATTCTCTTCAAAGATCCCATGCAAAAGGTGATCACTATGAGCATTATGGACATAGGAGAAGAAGAGGAATGCAATAAGGAAATTGAAGCTTTAGAGAAGCAACAGGAAGTGTATGAAGAAGAGTTTGAAAAACTCTACGATGGGTCAGAGAACGTGAGGAATCACGGCCAGTCATGCTATTCCATGGCCGTGGTTTCCACCAACATGACCGTAATTAGTTATTCGGAGGACTCCAGTAAGTTACACGGCCAAAACCACGGCCGTGGAATAAACAGAGGTACCGTAATTGACTTCCACGCCCAAAACCACGGTCGTGGAGGAAACAGAGGTGCCGTAATTTTGGGAAAATCTGAGGACAATTACATTCTTTCTACCACTTCTCTTGATTCTTCTCCAACAAAATCTATACCCTTAGAAACTTCTAAGGAAGCATTGGACACTCCTCAAGAGCCATTAGAGAGTTCAATAGTGATGGAATTGAAGCCACTTCCCGCACATCTAAGGTACACATTTCTAGGACCTAATTCTACCTTTCCGGTAATTGTTAGTTCCGATCTAAGTATAGATGAACATAATAAGCTTATGGTTGTTCTTAAGAAACATAGGAAAGCCTTAGGTTACACTATAGAGGATCTAGTAGGAATTAAACCTTCACTATGCATGCATAAGATCCTAATGGAAGAAGATTTTAGAACTTCGCGACAACCTCAAAGGCGTTTAAATCCGACCATGAAGGAGGTTGTCAAGAAGGAAATTCTTAAACTACTTGATGCAGGTATCATCTACCCTATCTCCGATAGCAAGTGGGTGAGTCCCGTACAGGTTGTTCCAAAGAAAGGAGGAATGACGGTCATCACCAACAAGAACAATGAGCTCATTCCTACACGAACCGTGACGGGATGGAGGATGTGCATAGACTACCGCAAGCTAAACAACACAACGAGGAAGGATCACTTCCCATTACCATCGACCAAATGCTTGAGAGGTTAGCACAACACTCACATTTCTGTTACCATGACGGTTATAGTGGTTTCTTTCAGATCCCGATACATCCGGACGATCAAGAGAAGACCACAATCACGGGCCCGTGGGGTACGTTTGCTTATAGGAGAATGCCGTTTGGGCTTTGCAATGCCCCAACCACCTTTCAAAGGTGCATGATGGCTATCTTCTCGTAGTATATAGAGGAAATCATGGAGGTTTTCATGGATGACTTTTCTGTTTATGGTTCCTCTTTCGATAATTCTCTTTCTAACCATTCTCTTGTGCTACAAAGGTGTGAAGACACTAACCTAGTTCTTAATTGGGAAAAATGTCAATTTATGGTGAAAGAAGGCATTGTACTAGGACACTTGATCTCTAGTAGAGGGATTGAAGTAGATAAGGCTAAGGTAGAGACTATAGAAAAGCTCCCTCCCCCATCTTCGGTGAAAGGGATAAGAAGCTTTCTAGGACATGCTGGATTTTATAGACGCTTTATAAAGGATATTTCTAAGATATCAAAACCGCTTACTAATCTATTGATGAAGGATGCAGTTTTTGATTTCTCGCAGGAGTGTTTAGATGTGTTTCATAAAATTCAGGAAGCTCTAATCTCAGCCCCGATCATTCAACCTCCAGATTGGAATCTTCCATTCGAGGTTATGTGTGATGCAAGTGACGTAGCTATAGAAGCTGTGCTTGGGCAAAAGAAGGAAGGACGAACCCACGCTATCTACTATGCTAGCAAGACGCTAGATGAAGCGCAACTTAACTACGCCACTACCGAAAAAGAATTTCTAGCAATTGTATATGCATTTGAAAAGTTTTGTTCTTATCTTGGAGGTGCAAAAGTGATTGTATACACGGATCATGCTGCGATCCGGTATCTACTTGTAAAGAAGGATGCGAAACCAAGATTGATTAGATGAATTCTTATCCTACAAGAATTCGATCTAGAGATCCGTGACAAGAAGGGTTCGGAAAATTGTGTTGTGGATCATTTGAGTCGTCTACCACATCTAGAGGACGACAACCTACCTATAGATGACTCCTTTCCGGACGAGCATTTACATATCATAGAGGAGTGCATCGACAAGATCACTAAAGGTAATGAACAATGGTTTGCTGATTTTGTTAACTATTTGGTTTTGCCAGGAATTACCACCCGGATTATCCTATGCACAAAGAAAGAAGTTCTTTAAGGATGTCCGGGAATACTTTTGGAATGAACCTCTCCTCTTTAAGAGAGGTCCTGACGGCATCATTCGACGATGTGTGTCGGAAGACGAGATGCAAAGCGTCATCCGTCATTGTCATTCACTACCTTGTGGAGGACACGCTAGCTCAAACAAGACTAGCGCTAAGGTATTGCAATCTGGATTCTTTTGGCCTACTTTATTTAAGGATGTGCAAACCTTTGTTTCCTGCTGCGATGCTTGTCAAAGAACAAGGAACATATCTAGGAGAAACGAAATGCCTCTTAACAACATTCAGGAGGTAGAGATCTTTGACGTTTGGGGAGTAGATTTCATGGGACCTTTCCCATCATCTTGTGGAAACCAATACATACTTCTAGCTGTAGATTATGTTTCGAGATGGGTTGAAGCAATTGCCTCTCCTACTAATGATGCCATGGTTGTGGTTAAGTTCTTTAACAAGACCATTTTCCCACGATTTGGGACACCACGGACTATCATTGGTGATAGAGGCTCTCACTTCATTGCCTGACGATTCGAAGCTCTACTAGCTAAGTATGGGGTGACTCACAAGATCGCCACCCCTTACCATCCACAAACGAGTGGACAAGTGGAGATTTCAAACCGGGAGATTAAAGGAATCCTAGAGAAGACGGTTTCAAGGACAAGGAAAGATTGGTCTTTGAAGCTAGATGATGCATTGTGGGCATACCGGACTGCATATAAGACTCCCATAGGAACGACACCATACAACCATGTGTATGGGAAGTCTTGTCACTTACCGGTAGAGTTGGAACATAAGGCGTATTGGGAAATAAAGTGGTTGAACTTCAGCATAAAGGAAGCAGGCGAGAAGCGCCTCTTGGACCTTAACGAGCTTGAAGAACTTCACTTAAACGCCTACGAAAACGCCAAGATCTATAAAGAAAGTGCGAAGCATTGGCATGATAAGCATATCATTCCAAAAGACCTCAAAGAAGGAGATCAAGTTCTCCTCTTCAATTCAAGACTTCGTCTCTTTCCAAGTAAGCTTAAATCTCGTTGGACCGGACCTTATCTAATCAAATGTGTTTTTCCCCATGGTGCAGTTGAAGTATGGGGTAAAAAGGGCGGAAGCTTCAAGGTGAACGGTTAACGACTCAAGAAGTACTCACCGGAACTCCAAGCTGAGGAGTTCGCTCCTACCGCACTCGAATAAGTGCAAGTACGGTCTAGCTACGGACATTATAACAAGCGCTTCTTGGGAGGCAACCCAAGGTATTGCACTTATGTTTTTGTTTGTCATTCGTAGATTAGATTAGTTTAGACGTTTTTGTTTTGTTTTGCCTTCGATACCTTCCGGTATGTTGTGTTTTTGGATGTAGGAGCAATGGAAAAGGCAAGGGAGAGGAAAAAGTTGAAGGAAATTGACGAAACTTGGATTTTGACACATTACAGAGAGTTCCACGCCCTAAACCACGGTCGTGGAGGCTAAAGTGACCGTAATTCTTCAAAATTTGAGAAAAATCACCAAAAACCACGGTTCCGTACATTTCCACGGCCGTGGAAACCCCCGAGTGACCGTGATTTTCAAAAAATTTTACGGACACTATATAAACGACCTTCTTCACAAAAACAACACAAAATTCCCAAACCACGCCCTATTCCACGCTCAAAACACCGAAACCAATCCCCCTCTCTCAAATCTTCGTTCGGAATCCGATTCGAACAATTCTTGAGCCTAATGTGAAGCAAATTCAACCATATACAAGATCCAATCAACAAATCAAGTGAACAATCCCTGCAGAAGACGGAATTTGGATTTTAAGAATCCAAAACCTAGGTTTTCTTCTCTTTCTCTACTGTGTCGAATTGGCTCAATTTTTGCAAGAACTTTTAGGAGAACTGATTGGAATTGGATTGAAATTAGTCTAGGACTGTTGCCTTGTGAATTTGGTGTGAATTGATTGAGTTTTGAGCAAATCAGAGCCGAACCACGGTCACTGGGCGAACCACGGCCATGGAAGTTATAGAACAAGCCGTAATTTTCTCTCTGAAATGGATTTGATAAGGAGAATGTCTACTAGAAGCAAGAAGAGGAAAGGTGATGCTTCCTCCTCCACCCAAGTACCCCCTAGTGAGCCACCATCACCCCCACCCCCTAGAATTCCAAAAATCCATGAGGATTATCTCGATGCCTTAGAAAGGATCGAGAAGAGGACGGTCATAGGACCGCGATACTTAGTTCTTGAGGAGTTACAGCCGCTGAATGTGTTGAATGACCTTACATGGCTTCTAGATAGAGCGGGCTTGATCGTCTTCTCCGCTATTATGGAAGACGCATATGAGGAGATTACTAGAGAGTTTGTGATCTCTTTTGAGCATAGTGCTATGGATAGGACAGTTTCCTTTAGGCTGATGGAGGAGAACTATGAGTTCTCGATCTTGGATTTGGGAGCCTTCTTTGGGTTCCAAGAGACCTTCAATGGTCGTTTTCCTAGCGGTGTATACGCTAAGGATTTCTGGGAGGACATTGCTATGATCTACGCCAACGAGGACCGCTGGCAGCCAGCTGACACCAAGGCTAAGCTAATCTATCACTTAGCCTTGAAGATAGCCCATAGAGTACTTTCTGAGTGTCTTTTCCCTAGGACCGAGAGCCGACAGAAGATTAAGACAAATGAGTTGTTCCTCCTTTACGATATATTGCACGGTAGACCTGCTGAATGTGCTACCCTCTTAGCCTCCACCATGAGTAAGCTCAAGAATAAGAGAGCCGGGAACGTTGGATATGGTGGTATGATCACCCATATCGCTAGGCAGTTGGGGATAGATTTTTCTACTTGTACTAGGATAGCGGCGAGACCGTTGGGTCTTGTTCGCTCCAAACGGTGTGTGCAAGCTTTAAATTTATAACCCTAGACTTAAGCTTAAAAAAAGGATGCGAACCCGCAGTGTACGGGTCAATCGTAGTAAAAAGCAAGAAATTCCAGGGGTCGATCACAGGGACTCGGTGAAACAAAGTCAATACGGTAAGCTTCGTGAATACTAACCACAAGAGCAATTAACACAATCAAAGATGAATAAGAAGTCAATAAAGCAAACATGCAATTCTAGGGATTAAAGCTTCTAGTTGTGGTTTCAACTCAAGATCTATAGATAAGCGGACAAAGCTGAGATTTTTGCATAGGGAAGGTGTTACTAAAGTGGAATAGATCACCGGGTAAGTCTCACTACACACTAATCCTAAACCGTAACTCCTATTACCGGGTAAGTCTCAAGGAATCAAGATAAAGAACTATAACCTCAAACTAACACACCATCTAAGGGAATAGAATCAACCTTTACCGGGTAAGTCTCAGGCTAACTCACAAAGATGGGATGGAAGCACACTCAAACCCCAATAAAGGATAAACCTTTTGTTACGCTAAAAAGTGTCTACGCAATAAGCCTTAAATTTATACTCGTTATAATTATCCTAACTTCTAGCGCACCCGCAGTGTACGGGACGTTTGTAGTATGGATAGTACTCCGAGGTCGAACACAAAGACTAAGGTGAATTTGATTCGGTTTTGTGACTAAGTTTAGTGAAGGTCTAAGGTTTGGAAAAGAGGAAAAACAAAGAACGAAAATCTCAATGTTTTTGGTTGGTTTTTGATGATCAAAGATCACAATTCATTCAAGGTGAACAATCTACTAACTAAAAATAAACACAAATGGACAACCAAACGAGATAATGATCAAGGAAAGGAAAAGACGGATTCTAGGGGTTGGAAGTTCCGGTTATGGCATAGAACTCAAGTTATCTATTCATTCTTTGGATTAACTATGATATGTTGGGATTAGGTTTATCTAATTTGGGATCAATCACCGGATAAGTCTCATGATCCAGCTAATCCACTCCTAAGATCTCATTACCGGGTAAGTCTCTAAGATCCTAAGGATGGGAATTCTACACAAACCGGATTGTAAATTAGGGATCTAACCTATCCTTACCGGGTAAGTCTCGGACAAGGGAAGTCCTAAGTAACTATCCTAGCACATCTAGTCCAATGGCGGTGTTAGCATGAAATATTGTGATATTTTAGGCACGTTTTCTAATCGTATTTGATTCATATTGATAGTCTTTGATTGAGCTTTGTGCATATGTGAACTAGTATTACCTATATTGTCAATATGGATGTCTACACGAGTTCTATGTTGATTATAGGTGATTTGGAGCTATTTCCGAACGGGATCGAGCAAAGGAGAGTTGAGTTGATGTGTCCATAGTCGAGGACACTTTTTGAAGCATTTTGGAGTCTTAGATTGAAGAATGCACGAGTTAGGGAAGAATCACGCTCTTGATTACGCCCTAAAACACGGCCGTACCACAAACCACGTTCTTGCCCTAAATTACGGCCGTGGATTCAGAGTCAAAATTTGATGTTCATTCCAGGGAATTCTACGGCCGTGGAACTAACCGTAGTAGTTTCCACGCCCAAAAATTACGGTCGTGGAATCTTCCACGACCGTGATCTTGGCGAATCTTTTCGCCATGTTTCGAAGCCATGATCTTTTAAAGATTGGGCCGGGCCGACACTTTGCCCTGCATTATAAAAAGACGGAAGAAAGGAGATTTCGTCACCACCGCTTACATTTTCCGCTCTAGGTTTACACTTACGACATCATCGTCTAGACAAGCACGTTTTGCCTAGCTTGCTTGGAAGCAATTGAGATCTCTTTGAAGAGATCGAAGTTCGTGTTTGGAATTCCTGGAATCTCGTACTTTTGGTGGAGATTGCCGTAGAGATTCCCAGGAATTGCGGAAGATCGAAGTTCTTGGAAGATTTTGCAAGAAGATCTCTCTTCTTGATTAGGTTTGATTTGAAAAACGGATTGACATCCCGTTTTCTTTTCTTTCCTAGGATTACGATTAATTGTTCTATTGTGAATCTTTGACATTGTGTGTTCTCTTTGTGATTTTGAGATTAAGTTGAAGATTATTGAAAGTTCTTGAAAGTTTTCATCTTTTCATCTCTTAATTCTTGAATTGAAATCAATATGACTGTTATTGGCTAAAAACCCTTAACAATTCTAAGGTGAAGGGTTGATAGTTGTGGCTTAGATGATGATAGATCGATCGCAAACAGATTAGACCCTGAGAGTTAGAGAATTATCGCCGACAACCCTAAATTACGGGCTGTTCTTGAGTTCCACGACCGTGGAATCTCAAGATCCAACCGTAATTTCTTTAAGTTTACGAGCTTGCTTTTACCTTAATCCAAAGCTAAAGATTTGCTTTAGCTTAGTTTAGACTCGTCTTTTCTAAGTGGTAGTGAAGCCTCAACAACCTCTACCTCGATTGTGAGCCTCAACAACCTCAATCGGATAAGTTAGTCTTGATCTTTAGATTATAGGTTTGGGTATTTGATGCTAATCCTTGCCTTTAGAACTTTTCTATATTGAGCCTCAACAACCTGTATAGGGAGTGTCTTTTAGGTGAGTTACATAAGGTTTTTGGAACCTCAACCGTACAATTACCTTACATTAGTATACCTTTGCATATCTCAACTCTGTCTTTATATCATCTAGTATATCTTGAATCGATTGCCACAGCTGGATTCCTGGATCTTTAGGATTGTTGTTTTCCCAATAATTCGCAAAACTCCACATATTTACTTGCTTGATAACCTGTAACTGAGTTCGTTCCACCCAAATCCCTGTGTTCGATACTCTGGAATTCTTGCTTAACTACGTCGATCCGTACACTGCGGGTTCGCTTGCTTGATTCTAGTTTTATAAATTTAAAGCTTATTTGCACACACCTCTAGGGGCGAACAAGTTTTTGTAATTCTTGATTGGGATGTACTAAATGTTTGTAATAACTCTACTCTATATGTTGCTTCTATTCCGAGACTATTATTGCATGTTCATCATATGTTACACGTTTCATTCTTGCATCGCATGAAAAAGAACTTTAAAAACCCATAAAAACTGAAAATTTTTGAAAAATTTGATGTTTCTAATGAATTGAGATGAATTCCATGATAAACACTACTTGTGAATTAAGTTGATAACGATTGCATGCTTGAAAGGATAGTAATTCGAAAAGAAATTGAATGAATAGATTTTACCTCTTTTGCAAGTTTTATAATGTGAAAATGTTACCTAAATCATGTAAGAAATCGAAGTTGAAATCACATTATAAGTTCTTATGCTTCTTTTTGAAATGATTAAGGGACTTCGATTTTCTTACTTTTTTCTTTGATCACTTAGCCCCTCAATGAAAATAATTGCCTCCTTTACCTATCCGGGAACTTGGAAAGTGAATGAGAAAAAGGCATGTTTGATGTGGGAGGGCCATGAAAGCAAAATTTTGCATTCAAAGAATAGAAAAAATTTGTAGGTTTGGGGAAGTCAATCATGACGATGAGTAACTCGGCACCATTCACATAGCCGGGTGTTTGTGTCTTGCCAAAGTCGGATTGAGCGATATTCCTAACGGATTATGGTATCTGCATCAAGGGTTTGAGGCATCTCGAAATTGAGAAACGCCAATCTCCTAGGCTTCGGTTTTTGTGCACCTCTATCCATAACTCCAGAAGTAAAGTCGAAAAAGAAGAGAGCAAAGCTCTAAGTGAAGTGTTGCGGAAACCGCAAAAGAAGAAGAAGGTAGTTGTCCACTTTCCCGGATTTATGCACCACTCTCCCTTAAAGTTTTCCCTTCCCTTCCATACTCTAGACCTTTTCTTTGAAAGTCCTTAAGATCAAAAGAATGTTATATGGCTTGGTGATCTAAATTGAAGTTCTTATGATTGATTTTGATAATATTTGAAGGTTATAATGCTTGTTTGGAAGTTAAATTGATTCATGAGTTTTCTTTACCTTTTACTCTCTAATTAAGTGTGTGAAAGTTTGAAGAACGATTGAAGCAAGATTTGAGAATGATCTATTCTTTAGAAGTCACTTTCATCCAAAAGAAGGTACACATATTTCATCCTAACTCTTGTTTAAAACTTTTTGAAAGACCTTGCTTAGGGACAAGCAAGTGCTAAGTATGGGGTTATTTGTTAGCATGAAATATTGTGATATTTTAGGCACG
This sequence comes from Fagopyrum esculentum, assembly GCA_033239045.1. Classification (NCBI taxonomy): domain Eukaryota; kingdom Viridiplantae; phylum Streptophyta; class Magnoliopsida; order Caryophyllales; family Polygonaceae; genus Fagopyrum; species Fagopyrum esculentum. Next base: position 63,163,873 of record BSUD01000005.1, read on the forward strand.
TTTTCTAATCGTATTTGATTCATATTGATAGTCTTTGATTGAGCTTTGTGCATATGTGAACTAGTATTACCTATATTGTCAATATGGATGTCTACACGAGTTCTATGTTGATTATAGGTGATTTGGAGCTATTTCCGAACGGGATCGAGCAAAGGAGAGTTGAGTTGATGTGTCCATAGTCGAGGACACTTTTTGAAGCATTTTGGAGTCTTAGATTGAAGAATGCACGAGTTAGGGAAGAATCACGCTCTTGATTACGCCCTAAAACACGGCCGTACCACAAACCACGTTCTTGCCCTAAATTACGGCCGTGGATTCAGAGTCAAAATTTGATGTTCATTCCAGGAGATATTACGGCCGTGGAACTAACCGTAGTAGTTTCCACGCCCAAAAATTACGGTCGTGGAATCTTCCACGACCGTGATCTTGGCGAATCTTTTCGCCATGTTTCGAAGCCATGATCTTTTAAAGATTGGGCCGGGCCGACACTTTGCCCTGCATTATAAAAAGACGGAAGAAAGGAGATTTCGTCACCACCGCTTACATTTCCGTTCTAGGTTTACACTTGCGACATCATCGTCTAGACGAGCACGTTTTGCCTAGCTTGCTTGGAAGCAATTGAGATCTCTTTGAAGAGATCGAAGTTCGTGTTTGGATTTCCTGGAATCTCGTACTTTTGGTAGAGATTGCCGTAGAGATTCCTAGGAATTGCGGAAGATTGAAGTTCTTGGAGGATTTTGCAAGAAGATTCCTCTTCTTGATTAGGTTTGATTTAGGATCGGATTGACATCCCGTTTTCTTTTCTTTCCTAAGATAGTGATTGCTTATTCCGTTTTGAATCTTTTGATAAACACTTGTTCCTGACTGTGATTCTGAGATTCATTTGAAGATTATTGATAGTTCTTGAAAGTTCCCATCTTTTGTCTTTTAATTCTTGAATTAATATCAATATGACTGTTATTGGCTAAAAACCCTTAACAATTCTAAGGTGAAGGGTTGATAGTTGTGGCTTAGATGATGATAGATCGATCGCAAACAGATTAGACCCTGAGAGTTAGAGAATTATCGCCGACAACCCTAAATTACGGGCTGTTCTTGAGTTCCACGACCGTGGAATCTCAAGATCCAACCGTAATTTCCTTAAGTTTACGAGCCTGCTTTTACCTTAATCCAAAGTTAAAGATTTGCTTTAGCTTAGTTTAGACTTGTCTTTTCTAGGTGGTAGTGAAGCCTCAACAACCTCTACCTCGATTGTGAGCCTCAACAACCTCAATCGGATAAGTTAGTCTTGATCTTTAGATTATAGGTTTGGGTATTTGATGCTAATCCTTGCCTTTAGAACTTTTCTATATTGAGCCTCAACAACCTGTATAGGGAGTGTCTTTTAGGTGAGTTACATAAGGTTTTTGGAACCTCAACCGTACAATTACCTTACATTAGTATACCTTTGCATATCTCAACTCTGTCTTTATATCATCTAGTATATCTTGAATCGATTGCCACAGCTGGATTCCTGGATCTTTAGGATTGTTGTTTTCCCAATAATTCGCAAAACTCCACATATTTACTTGCTTGATAACCTGTAACTGAGTTCGTTCCACCCAAATCCCTGTGTTCGATACTCTGGAATTCTTGCTTAACTACGTCGATCCGTACACTGCGGGTTCGCTTGCTTGATTCTAGTTTTATAAATTTAAAGCTTATTTGCACACACCTCTAGGGGCGAACAAGTTTTTGGCGCCGTTGCCGGGGATTTGGTTTAGGCCGAATTCGGTTATCGGTTGTCAAGCTTGGGAGCTTTGCTCTTGTTATTTGATATCTCTTTTGAATGTTCTTGCAGATTTTCCAATGGATGGAAGCAGCTATGAGATGGCGAGGAACGAAATAAGGGGTCTCAGAGATGAGCTTGATGAAATTTGGAGGCAAAGGCTTAGGGACGAAGCTTTGGAAGAAGAGAATTGGAGAGCAATACAATTAGCTAGGTTGGAGCAATATAAATATTTACAATATATATTTGAGTGCATCAACTTTAGTAACGAAAGAGAAAGAGAAGAGGCTATTGAGAATGAGCTTGCAGATTGGGATAAGCTTCATATCCCTCAAAAGGTTTATGAGCAACCTATTGAAGATCTGTTTCAATCAACGTGTGAAAAGCTGTTGAAGAAGCTGGATGACATGGAAAGCAACTTATCCTATGTTATCAAAGCTAAGGCGGAGGAGAAGTGCGACGAAGAACTCCAAGTTTCGAGCATTCCTCCTATCGAACCTGAAGCTCCTCTTGAAGTCCTCATTGAAGAAGAGGAAGAAGTGGTGAACCTTGGCCAAATTACTGAAACTGTGGCCAAGGTTGAAGAAGATCCAGCTGAGTTGGGAGATATTTCAAGTGTGGATCATCATCCCAACATGAAACTTGTGTCAAGCCTTGAAGAACTTAACAAGGTATATTGTCTTACTTCCTTTGAAATTCCTATTAAAATTTCTAATTTTTTTAGGAATGCACCAGAGAGTTGGAGGTCTCTTCCAAAAGAACCTCCTAAGGTGAAGATGAAACCTCTATTGAAATTGCTGGAAGAAGATGCTCCTTGGACTACAAGGAGTAAATTTGGCAAGCGCTTCAACGTCAATGCCAATAAGTGTTTTTTGTTGAAGTATGGGGTCATTCACATGACGAAGACCATACATTATCCCCAAGCTGGAGATGGGGAGGCTAGGAGGATTCTCGAGAAACTGATTTCTCGGTCTAGGAAAGGATGGGATGCAAGGCTGAATTATGTCCCATTAAAGTATAGGAAAGCTAGGAGGATTCCGGTGAGAATCAAACCATACAAGCTTGTACGTGGGAGATCTTACCACTTGCCGGTGAAATTAGGAACCGGGATTTCTTGGAAGAGCTCTATGATGGATTTGAAGAGCAATCCAAGATGTTCAAGGTGCATTGAGTCATCTATGGAGAAAGGTCCAGCTAGCGACGTTAAACCCAGCGCTTCTTGGGAGGCAACCCAAGGTAATGAATCCTTTTCCCTTTTCTTTCTTAGATTAGAGTAGTTGTTTTTGTTTGTTTTTCTTCGATACCTTCCGGTATGTTTGTGTTTTTGGATGTCAGGAATAAGGAATAAGCAAGAGAAGATGAGAAAAGTCGAAAAGATTGACGAAACTTGGACTCTTGTCGAGAGCAACAGAAAGTTCCACGGCCGTAGTTTTGGCCGTAGAAATTCCCGACCCGAGAAAAAAAAAAAAAAAAAAAAAATTTCGGAAAAATTTTCGGCGGAAAGACGTTCCCCTTCTTCGTTCTTTGACAATGATTGGAATATTCAGAATTCCCTATTGAGCTTCTAAAGATTTCCACCACCGCCCGATTGATGATTCACCTTGCTTGATTCGCCATCTTACATTGTGAGTTTTTTTTCCATCTTTTCTTTTCTTCACATTGGGGACAATGTGAGTTTTAAGTATGGGGTGGAGGTATTTGCAATACCATTTACATGTTTTATGTCTTGCATCATATGATTTTGAAAATTTTGAAAATTTTTAAAAGTTTTGTGCTTCTAGGATGGATATGATCTCTATGATGAACATTGTTTTGTGGAATAGCTATGATGATTTTGATATGCTTGAATTGATTTATGACATATGTGGGATTTGAATACTTTGATAGAATTTCATGCATGTTTGATAATTCGCTTTCATTCTAAATCATGTTGAGTGTTGAAGGTTGAAACCGCATATAAGTTCTTACACTTCTTATTGAAATGATTAAGGGACTTCGATTTTCTTACTTTTTTCTTTGATCACTTAGCCCCTCAATGAAAATAATTGCCTCCTTTACCTATCCGGAAATTAGGAAGAGTTGATTTTTGGCATGTTTGATGTGGGAGGGCCATGAAAGCAAAATTTTGCATTCAAAGAATAGAAAAAATTTGTAGGTTTGGGGAAGTCAATCATGACGATGAGTAACTCGGCACCATTCACATAGCCGGGTGTTTGTGTCTTGCCAAAGTCGGATTGAGCGATATTCCTAACGGATTATGGTATCTGCATCAAGGGTTTGAGGCATCTCGAAATTGAGAAACGCCAATCTCCTAGGCTTCGGTTTTTGTGCACCGCTGTCCATATTTCCAAAAGTAAAGTCGAAAAATAATGTGAAAAAGAAAAGAGCAAAGCTCTAAGTTGATGGTGTTGCAAAATCAAAAGAAAAAGTAAAAGAGTTGGGTTATTCCTTTTCCCGGATTCATGCACCACATCCCTTATAAGTTTCCCTCCTTTCCGCATTCTTGACCTTACTTGAAAGTCCTTAAGATCATTGGAATGTGTTTGGCTTTGTGGTCTAAATTGGATTCCTCATGATTGATTTTGATATATTGCAAGTTATGATGCATGTTATGATTTTCTTACAAAGTGTGATTATCCTTTTCATGATATAATTCCTTTTGATCATATGATGATTTTCATTAGCTATGAAGTAACCATTTGAGGGTGATCTATGAATAGAAGTACAACCAAAATATTATGGTTTTTCTTTATTTTTGCATATTCATAATCCATATCATCTTGTATCTTAAGTTTAAACCTTGCTTGGGGACAAACAAGAGGCAAGTATGGGGTATTTTGATGACATGAATTATGACCTATTTTTAGGCATGTATTTATATAGATTTTCCCTTTATTTTGCATGCATAGACATACATTCATGGCATTTATGGTTATATTCACCTACTTTGCAAGAATAGAGGTCTACACAGAGTTTTATTGCATTTGTAGGTAATTTGGTGAATTATGGAGCAAAAATGGCACATTTAAGGATTAAGCCTTGAAGCGGGACAAAAAGGAGCATAAAAGGAATTTAGGGCGGGCCAAAGTATTTTCTGATACCGTCGGACGCGGCCCAAAGTATTCTCTGATACCGTCTGACGCGGCCCAAAGTATTCTCTGATACCGTCTGACGCGGCCCAAAGTATTTTCTGATACCTTATGACGCGGCCCAGAGTATCTTCTGATACCAGCAGATTCGACTTCTTTTCAGCCCAAATATTTAGGGTTTTATCTTTAAACCCTAGGTTTATCCCTATATAAATCGAGGAGCCTTCAACATTGAAGGAGAGCCAATTTCTCCAAAGGGAGAGTAGAAAGGGTCAATTTCTCCAAAGGGAGACTTAGGGAGAGCCAATTTCTCCAAGGGGAGAATAGAAGGAGTCAAAATCTCCAAAAGGGGAGACTTAGGGAGAGCCAAATTCTCCAAAGGGACGGTGACAACCCCAAGACTTTGACCTTCGCTTACGACCGCTTACCTTGCTTGGAGCATTTTCGCCTAGGGTTGATTGAAGATCGCCGAAGGGTTAACCTCTTTCTTAGGTTTTGATATTGAAGACGGATTGACATCCCGTTCTTCATACTTGCCTAGGATCATTGTGAGGTTTTGTATTCTATTCCGAATTCATTGAATATTCCGATTTGTGTTTGGATTTGAGATTGAGTTTTTGATTATATTTGAGTTTTCGAGGGTTTTCATCTTTTATTCTCTTTGATTTGAATATTGATATCATGACAATGATTATTGGCTAAAACCCTTTAGCAATTCTAAGGTGAAGGGTTGATAGTTGTGGCTTAGATAATGATAGATCGATCGTAATTTGATTGGACCCTGAGAGTTAGAGAAATATCGTCGACACCCTAAATCACGGCCTGTTCTTAGGTTTCCACGGCCGTGATTCTCAAGAACTATCCGTGATTTACCCCAGTTTACGAACCTTGCTTTTACTTTAATCCAAAGTTAAAGATTTGCTTTAACTTAGTTTAGACTTGTCTTTTCTAGGTGGTAGTGAAGCCTCAACAACCTCTACCTCGATTGTGAGTGTCACAACCTCAATCGGTTAAGTTAGTCTTGATCCTTGGATTACAAGTTTGGGTATTTGACACTAATTCTCACCTTGTAGGTGAGTTACATAAGGTTTTTGGAACTTCACCGTACGATTACCTTACATTAGTATACCTTTGCATATCTCAACTCTGTCTTTATATCATTAAGTATATCTTGAATCGATTGCCACAATTAGATACCTGGATCTTTAGGGTTGCTGTTTTCCCAATATACTTGCAAAGCTTTACCCTTTTATTTGCTTGACAACTTTACAACTGAATTTGTTCCCCCCAAATCCCTGTGTTCGATACTCTGGAATACTTGCTAATCTACGCCGATCCGTACACTGCGGGTTCGCTTGCTTTTATTCTAGTTTTATAAATTTAAGACTTGATTGCACGCACGCTAAGTGGCGAACAAGTTTTTGGCGCCGTTGCCGGGGATTTGGCTTCGTCCGAATCCGGTAGCCGGTTGTCAAGCTTGGGAGCTTGCTCTCGTTATTTGATTTTTCTTTGAGTGCATGCGCAGGTCTAGGAACACCGAAGATCTCTTACCTCTTGATCAAGAGCTAGAGAAAACCTTGAGACAAAGACGCAAGGAAAAGAGGATGGCTCAAGAAAACGAACGCGATCTTCAAACTGAGTTGGCGGAGAAGGAAGCTCAACTCCGATGGAATGAGACTCTCCTCCAGGATGAGATGGATCGTCATCAATCTCAAGTTAACGGTCTACAAGACATGATCGCCCAAATGAAGATAAAGATGAGCGATCTTGAAAATAAGGTTGGCGAGAAGTCCTCGAAAAGGAGAACAAGATCTAGAAGAAGAAACCACTCATCCACCGATGATAGTGATTCTTCCATGCCTCCGTTAGAAGAGATTGATCCCACGATCAACATAAATCCTTTCAATCCACAAGGAGCTGCTAACCGCCGCATTCCACCTAGGAATGCGAGGGTCGAACGTGTGGATAATGAGCCGAGAACTCTTGGCCAGCGGATGGATCCAACACAACAACCACGCCGTTTAGGTGTGAACTTTGATGCTGAAGATGTACAAGGGTTTAGCTTCAACCCTCAAGTTATCACTCTTGTTCGCCAAAGCCAGTTTGGCGGTACAAGCGCTGAATCTCCACACCAACACTTGCAAAACTTTGAGTGTATGATGGAGACGATGAGACCAAAGAGCGCTACTACCAACAGCTATAAGCTCAAACCTTTCTTTTTCTCCTTGAAAGGGAAAGCGCTATCTTGGTACCAAGCTCTTCCTAGTGGGAAACTAGAAACGTGGGAAGACCTCTCCGCAGAGTTTCTCACCAAGTTCTTTCCGCCCTCCAAAACGGCGGAACTTAGAGGTAAGATTAATGCTTTTTCTATGAGACCTAACGAAAGTTTGTTTCAATCTTGGGAAAGGTTTCAGGATTTGCTCTTGGATTGCCCTCATCATGGCATATCCAAGCTTGCCTTGCTGGAAATTTACTACAAGGGGCTGGATGCGGGAACGCAATTCAACCTCCAATCCCTCTCATGCGGAACGTTCATGGACATGAGAGAAGATGACGCTTGGGACTTCATTGAGAAGCAAGCAAGAGTCATAGAGAAGTATTCCCACCGGAAAGTGGAGGGAAATCGTGTGGAGCAAGGAGCAAAGCTCACACATGAAGCTCAAAATCAGATTTTCTCCCTCAACAATGAGATTAAAGAGTTGAAGGAGACTATCAAAACCAACTTCCCAAAGCAACAAGAGAAGGATGTTGGCTATTTGGGCAACAACAACGGCGGTGATAACACCAACGACAACAACAATAACCGGAACAATAACCGAAACAACAATTGGAATGGAAATAACAACAACCGGAATAACAACAATTGGAACAACAATCGGGGTTCGAACAACAACAATTGGCGATCCAATCAACAAAATTCCGGTAACTCCTATCCTTCCAATTCCAATTCACTAACTCCACCCTCTTCTTCCTCTACTCCTTTGAAAAGCCAGGGGCAATCATCAAATGGAGGAAACAATACGGGAAAGGAGAAGCCGGATCCCATGTTGGAAACAATCTTGGGAAAGCTTCAAGGGTTAGAGAACCGCATCATCAAAGTTGATGATCAAATTTCTAAGGTTGACAAAGCTCAAAAGGTTTTGGAAAATCAAATGTTCAACCATGCGGAGGAAGTTCCTAGAAATCAAGGGAAACTTCCAGGAAAGACGCAGGACAACCCTAAGGGAAGGGTAATGGCGATTACAACTAGGAGCGGAGTGACTACCACCGATCCGCAGCCTACGTTCGTTGAAGTCCCCGTAGAGAAAGGCAATGAAAAGGGGAAGGAGAAGGAGGACGTCTATGTTCCCCCTCCAGCTTTCAAACCTCCCCTACCGTTTCCTCAATCTAGAGCGCGAGCGCGCCTAGACAAGCAATTCGGTAAGTTCATAGAACTCATGAGCAAACTGCATATTAATATACCTTTCATTGATGCTATAAAACCCTTAACAATTCTAAGGTGAAGGGTTGATAGTTGTGGCTTAGATGATGATAGATCGATCGCAAACAGATTAGACCCTGAGAGTTAGAGAATTGTCGCCGATAAACCCTAAATTACGGGCTGTTCTTGAGTTCCACGACCGTGGAATCTCAAGATCCAACCGTAATTCCCTAAGTTTACGAGCCTGCTTTTACCTTGATCCAAAGTTAAAGATTTGCTTTAACTTAGTTTAGACTTGTCTTTTGTAGGTGGTAGTGAAGCCTCAACAACCTCTACCTCGATTGTGAGCCTCAACAACCTCAATCGGATAAGCTAGTCTTGAACTTTAGATTATAGGTTTGGGTATTTGATGCTAATCCTTGTCTTTAGAACCTTTCTATATTGAGTCTCAACAACCTGTATAGGGAGTGTCTTTTGGGTGAGTTACATAAGGTTTTTGGAACCTCAACCGTACGATTACCTTACATTAGTATACCTTTGCATATCTCAACTCTGTCTTTATATCATTTAGTATATCTTGAATCGATTGCCACAGCTGGATACTTGGATCTTTAGGATTGTTGTTTTCCCAATATTTGCAAAACTCTCATATTCACCGCTTGATAACCTGCAATCGAGTTCGTTCCACCCAAATCCCTGTGTTCGATACTCTGGAATTCTTGCTTAACTATATCGATCCGTACACTGCGGGTTCGCTTGCTTGATTCTAGTTTTATAAATTTAAAGCTTATTTGCACACACCTCTAGGGGCGAACAAGTTTTTGGCGCCGTTGCCGGGGATTTGGCTTCGTCCGAATCCGGTAGCCGGTTGTCAAGCTTGGGAGCTTGCTCTCGTTATTTGATTTTTCTTTGAGTGCATGCGCAGGTCTAGGAACACCGAAGATCTCTTACCTCTTGATCAAGAGCTAGAGAAAACCTTGAGGCAAAAGCGCAAGGAAAGGAAGATGGCTCAAGAGAACGAAAGCGATCTTCAAACTAAGTTGGCGGAGAAGGTAGCTCAACTCCGATGGAATGAGACTCTCCTCCAGGATGAGATGGATCGTCATCAAACTCAAGTTAACGGTCTACAAGACATGATCGTCCAAATGAAGATAAAGATGAGCGATCTTGAAAATAAGGTGGGGAAGAAATCCTCGAGAAGGAGGACAAGGTCTAGAAGAAGAAACTACTCATCCACCGATGATAGTGATTCTTCCATGCCTCCGCTAGAAGAGATTGATCCCACGATCAATATAAATCCTTTCAATCAACAAGGAGCTGCTAACCGCCGCATTCCACCTAGGAATGCGAGGGTCGAACGTGTGGATAATGAGCCGAGAACTCTTGGCCAGCGGATGGATCCAACACAACAACCACGCCGTTTAGGTGTGAACTTTGATGCTGAAGATGTACAAGGGTTTAGCTTCAACCCTCAAGTTATCACTCTTGTTCGCCAAAGCCAGTTTGGCGGTACAAGCACTGAATCTCCACACCAACACTTGCAAAACTTTGAGTGTATGATGGAGACAATGAGACCAAAGAGCGCTACTACCAACAACTATAAGCTCAAACCTTTCTTTTTCTCTTTGAAAGGGAAAGCGCTATCTTGGTACCAAGCTCTTCCTAGTGGGAAACTAGAAACGTGGGAAGACCTCTCCGCAGAGTTTCTCACCAAGTTCTTTCCGCCCTCCAAAACGGCGGAACTTAGAGGTAAGATTAATGCTTTTTCTATGAGACCTAACGAAAGTTTGTTTCAATCTTGGGAAAGGTTTCAGGATTTGCTCTTGGATTGCCCTCATCATGGCATATCCAAGCTTGCCTTGCTGGAAATTTACTACAAGGGGCTGGATGCGGGAACGCAATTCAACCTCCAATCCCTCTCATGCGGAACGTTCATGGACATGAGAGAAGATGACGCTTGGGACTTCATTGAGAAGCAAGCAAGAGTCATAGAGAAGTATTCCCACCGGAAAGTGGAGGGAAATCGTGTGGAGCAAGGAGCAAAGCTCACACATGAAGCTCAAAATCAGATTTTCTCCCTCAACAATGAGATTAAAGAGTTGAAGGAGACTATCAAAACCAACTTCCCAAAGCAACAAGAGAAGGATGTTGGCTATTTGGGCAACAACAACGGCGGTGATAACACCAACGACAACAACAATAACCGGAACAATAACCGAAACAACAATTGGAATGGAAATAACAACAACCGGAATAACAACAATTGGAACAACAATCGGGGTTCGAACAACAACAATTGGCGATCCAATCAACAAAATTCCGGTAACTCCTATCCTTCCAATTCCAATTCACTAACTCCACCCTCTTCTTCCTCTACTCCTTTGAAAAGCCAGGGGCAATCATCAAATGGAGGAAACAATACGGGAAAGGAGAAGCCGGATCCCATGTTGGAAACAATCTTGGGAAAGCTTCAAGGGTTAGAGAACCGCATCATCAAAGTTGATGATCAAATTTCTAAGGTTGACAAAGCTCAAAAGGTTTTGGAAAATCAAATGTTCAACCATGCGGAGGAAGTTCCTAGAAATCAAGGGAAACTTCCAGGAAAGACGCAGGACAACCCTAAGGGAAGGGTAATGGCGATTACAACTAGGAGCGGAGTGACTACCACCGATCCGCAGCCTACGTTCGTTGAAGTCCCCGTAGAGAAAGGCAATGAAAAGGGGAAGGAGAAGGAGGACGTCTATGTTCCCCCTCCAGCTTTCAAACCTCCCCTACCGTTTCCTCAATCTAGAGCGCGAGCGCGCCTAGACAAGCAATTCGGTAAGTTCATAGAACTCATGAGCAAACTGCATATTAATATACCTTTCATTGATGCTATTGTAGGTATGCCGGCTTATGGCAAGTTCTTGAAGGAGCTCCTCTCTAACAAGAGGAAGCTAGAAGATTTTGGAGAGGTCAAGATGAGTTCGGATTCTTCGGATCTCATCAAGACTATGAAGGAGAAAATGCCCCCAAAGCTGAAAGATCCGGGGTCATTTTGCATTCCCATCGGAGTGGGAGAGGTCACATATGACGCTTTATGTGACTTAGGAGCAAGTGTGAGCATCATACCACTTGCATTGTGCAGGAAGATCGGTTTAGGCGACCCTAAACCGGTGAAGATGACGTTATACATGGCGGATCGATCCATTACTCGTCCCGTCGGCATTGTAGAAGACGTCCCAGTCAAGCTAGGCAAGTTCTTTGTCCCCATTGATTTTGTCGTACTTGACATTCCTGCAGATAGTCCGGTCCCGATCATACTCGGAAGGCCGTTTCTTGCAACTTCCGGCTGCATGGTCGATTGCAAGAATGGGAGACTCGCTTTTGATATTGGGGAAGAGAAAGTAGAGTTCGTTCTTTCCACTCTAGTGAAGGAGCCAATCTTTGATGAGGATATTTACAATGTCCAAGACGAAGAAGGTTTATCTAGGGAGGA